>JAKEYF010000021.1:0-627186 GCA_021527775.1 Lactarius sanguifluus | reverse complement strand
CGCGTCTCGCCCTAGTAGGGGAGATCGCCCGTCAACGTATACGCCTGGTGGATCTCGCCCCAGTGCTCACAACAGTCGCGTTCCTTGCAAGGACGCGTACTCGCATCCGCTAAGTCGCCCCTTCCCTGCACATCGTGCCACTCTGTCCTCGCTCAAGTCGAGCATCGTTAGGTGGACCTAACGCAACACAGTGCCGGTCCGGTCAATGCTGAGTCACTCTAAAGCGTGGGAAGTAACCTTTCCCATGCCCGCCCGGGTGATTGCCGGTTTTGTTCGCTCCTCCTAACCAGCGACGACGGCAAGGCAGCGGCAACCATCAACGCGATGGCCTGCGACAACGCGACAACGACAACAGCAAGACGACGACAACACATGACAACAACAACAACAACACACGACCACCCACGACAGCACACGACTACGACAACACGACCACGACAACACACGACCACGACGGTGACAACACACGACCACGACAACACACGACGACGGCAATACACGACGACAATACGACACGACACGACACAACGACGACACGATACGACACAACGACAACACGACACAATGATGACACGACACGACGACGACGACGACGACGACATGACACGACAGCGACGCGATTCGACAACTCGGCCAGCAAGGGTGCGGGCCTTGTAGCTAGTCTAGGGTAGATAATGTGTAGATTAGGCTTGTATTTAAAGATATTTGTGTGAGCTTGTAACACGGCACCCGTACATGTACCCACCCACACCCGTACCCGTACCCACCCACACCCGTACCCGCACCCGCACCCGCACCCGCGATTGCGGGTATATAACCCGCGCGGGGACGGGTACGGGTTATGTTTTCAATACCCGCGGGAATACCCGTGCCATTGCCTAGTTGGCACCACCCCATGGTCGTGGTTGATGGGCACCTGTTGCCGTGGTCAACGGGTGTCGCTCCATCATCATCATCACATCGTCATCGCTGTCGCCGCTGTCTTGCTGTTGCTGGTGGTGGTATTGGCACAAGTGCACATGGCTTGGCCCAGCCTGCGGGCTGGTCCACATGTAGCTAGTGAAACTGGCAATCACCGGGCATGGGAAGCTCGGCATCATTCACGGCTCTTACTGGTGAGTTGCTTACCATGTGCGTTGCTTACCATCAACCATCCCATGACCACAACCATGACCATGACCATGACATTTGCCTGGGCAGTGATGACAGCACTGGTAGCAAACAACCAGCGAGTGGCCAGCCTCACAACGACAACAAACCCTGGCTGGTGCCGCCCCATCGACAATGGGTCAACCATGACGATACTACTATAGCGACAGCAAGGCAGGTCGAACACGACAGTGACGATACAACAACAATGAAGATGAAGCCAACACCTGTTCACGATGGCGACAGTCTACAACACTGGTCCACAACAACAACGGCCCATGACAACACACTGACAACAACCACAGCAGCAGTGGTGACATGGAAATGACATGTCGACACTAGCACATGACGGCAGCAGGGGGCAGCAACAGTGTGGCAGGCATGAGGCTTTATATCTAGGATTTACTGTACATGATTGTAGCTAGCCTGTCTATATTACAGTCTGGAAGAATAGAATACTTGTTTCAGACAAGTACTCATGCAATAGAAATGGGTATGGGTACTCGCACTCGTGAGTACTCGCGGCTTGGATGGGTACTTGCACAGTGAGTATGAGTATCAGCCCTGAGAATTCGGTGAGTACTCGTGCCCACGAGTACTTGCACCAATGAGTACAAGTCGAGTACGAGTACCTCTTTGGAATATTCCGACGAGTACTCATACTTGTGAGTGTCACTCGTTGACATCTCTAACCCCAAGCAAGAAGACGGCAGCGATCAGGAGATGGGAGGAGTGGAAGTTCACGGCGGAAATGTGGAGGTATGAGCAGCTCGAGCAAGTGGCGGCATGTCAGATGAGGGCAGCAACAAGGAGAACGAGGCTCCTGGAACTACGCCAACAGTTCGACACGATGATGTGCGAGCAGTGTACGAGAAGCCCAAGCAGCTGACTCAGTGGTACCCAGCTGAGCACCCATCCATCCTTACCATGACCGACTCTGACAACCCCCAGGAAACCCCTTACATGTGCAACACGATGGGCAACCCCCTGTACTGTCGCCAATTCACTGCTGAGGCCATGCCCCTCCATTTCACCACACGCCTGCACCACCAGCTAGGCTGCACTCAACTCATGCCCCCCAGCTTCAAAGCCAACTGGGGGGAAGACTTCATTCACTTCCCCATCACATCACCCTTGGGGGCCACCCAGCAGGCCACCTTCGTCCAAGTCATAGACGGGCCTGACCCCATGGTAGTCGGCATCATCAAAGACAGCGACAAGGTGTACACCAAGCTGCTCTACGCTGAGCCCCATGTCCGCCTCGAGGGCAAACCCCACTACATGCCAGAAGAGATGCACACTTTAGTTAGCAGGCATGTGGGTCAGCACCACCTCGACCTGGCCATCAAGCAACTCCATGACCAGAGTCTCAAGGCTGAGTTAAGTCGCTACCAAGCTTATCAGACCAAGTGTAACGCCACCACAGGGGTGTTAAGTATGACATGTACTTCGGTTAAGTCACGGGCGGTAACGGGACGTGCGTGAGTCGGTTAAGACTCAGTTTGAGGGTGTACAAGTACCACTTGGTCTCCGTGAACACAAGGGTAATAGCGGATATAGGCTCAGGTACAAAGACGAGCGAGGAATGGGAGTCAAGCGCAAAGGCGACTCAAAGGTTCGGATCGTGAGAGAAGACAGCGGTGTGGTATTACACAAGAAGTCAAGTCTACCGTACAAGCTAGGTAGCGTGGGACTTATATACTTAGTCTTTGAAAGTCCAGTTGCAGGAACTGAAAAAGACTGCAACTCAACTGAACTGCAACTGGAAAAAACCGGACTTTTGGTTGCAGTTGTACCTAATCCTAGAATGTATCAGTTGCAGTTGCCCAAAATGGCAGCTGACCTCCAACCGGTTGCAACCGGTTGCAACCGATTTCTTAGTCAGCAGGTGATTGGGCTGAATTTCTGATCAAAACAAGCCTAAGATCACCCAAATCGGCCAAAAACTGAGCAAGTTATGATCAAAACAATCATTTTACTCATAACTTTTGCTTTTTTTGGCTGTTTTACCTAATTATTTTTTCATTATAAGGCAGTTGCACTTAGAAATTTATTATAAGTACCTATTAACACTAATTATAAGTGGTTTTGACTCAGTTTAGACCAGTTTCAGATAGATTAAATAACATTCAGTTGGGTCCAGTTGCAACTGGTGCAACTGGTTTTTTTGCAGTTTTTTGCAGTTGCAGTTGAGGTTGCAACAAATTTCATTTTTTGGCAACCAGTTGCAGTTGCAGTTGGACCAAATATGGTCAAAAACCGGACCCAACCGGACTTTCAAACCCTATATATACTCGTACATGATGTTTGTCAGAGACAAACATAAGGCGCGATCCTAGGATCCGTGTCCTAGAGAGCTAACAAGGGGAATGTATGAAAAGAGAACAAGGGCGTTCCGCGGGACGACATGTGGATCAGAAGTCGTCAGTGGATTCTGGAAGTCGCGCCATGGGGCATCGTAACGGTCATGCGCTAGGCGCGAGATAAGGGCCGAGGCCCGGATCGAAGCGGATCGTATTGTAAAAGTACAATAGAAGTCTGACACCGAACTCGAGTCACAAAGCAATGGAGAAGGAGGAACGAGGAGGGGAAAATCGTAACATTACCCCCCCGTCAGACTCGAAGTCGCCTCGACTTCGACTAATCGCTGGTATAGTAACAGTCCTCTTCAGGGATAACGGTAGCCAGGTCAGGGGAAGGGGAACGGGGACAGATGTGTGTGCGTAAAAACATGTGGCGCCCCCGGCGACCACACTTGCGGCACCCCTCGTACTGGGGGCAGTCGATCTCGTCGTGCGTCGCCCGGAAGTCAAGGCACTTCCCACACCAGCGAGTGTGTGGTGTGGGATTCTCGTATCGGGCGGACATCGGGGACAGTCGCCTTATGAGGCAGACATCCACGCGATGGGCGAGACTGCCACACCATTGGCATGCGTCCCGCCGGCCTCGCTTGGGGCAGTCTCTTACGAGGTGGTCCTTGGACCGGCACTCGTAACACCTGCGTCGACGCGTGCTGCCTTCCCCTTGAAGGCGCAGCATCTTGCTAGGTCCTCCAGTACGTGGTGGCAGCGGCATCTCGCCCGCGCCGTCGGCGTGGAGCTCAGACGAGTGGCGGGGGCGAGTGGGTTTCGTCATCAGCTCTACGTATCGGTCGCTAATGAGGGGGACGATGCGGGCGTACTGCAACCTTTTCCGTACGCTCGACAGGTTCATGTCGAGGTGGAATTGGTCTTTGGTCGCCTCAGCCTCCAGTCTGTGGAGGTCATCCCGTCATACTTTGAGCGTGTCTTGTGCCTCCAGGCACGTGCGCAGACGGGAGACGTCGGCGTGGAGCGCGGGGTAGTGAAGGGAGGAAATCACCTCATCGATTACGATGTGGCGAGGGTCGTGGGGGTGGAATAACTCTACTTGCTGATCCGTGACATGTTGTGGGAGTTGATCAGCTTGGACGGTGCGCAAATAAACTGATGTGACGTAGCAAGGTTCCCCCTTGCCCATAGTGCCTACGACTTCCTGGTAGTCCTTCCGGTAGTAGATATACCGGGCCACCTCCTTACTCCCGGGCTCCCCGATCATGAGGGGGTGGAAGCGCGGGGAAGTGGGGTCGTTATAGAAGTAGGGGATACCTGGTTCGCCTGATTTATCCGCATCCTCCTCATCGAGGAGGGCGTAGCGGGGATCAGGGACCGCGGGCTCTATTGTGGGGCGAGGGGTGAATATGTGGTCTATGCCTGGTGGGAATGGGGGTAGCGGGAGGTCTGTTTGGTGGAGGGAGCTTAGCGTGGGTTGAGAGACAAGTGGGGGTGGCGACGCCGATTCAGAGGATTTCGGCGAGTCGGTCGATTCAGCAACCGTTGGTAAGGAGGTAGTAGGGTCGAGCACAATTTCCGGTAGCGGTTCCGGAGTGACGATGCGTGAGTAGGGGGTGTAGGCGTCGTATCCCATAACCGGGACACCAGCGGGCACAGTGGTGATAATGGGACTTTCAGACATGAGGCTTTCGGGGATGATCATCGACAGCAGGAGTAGACGAAAGAGGTGCATCCTTTATATCTTTCATCCAGCCCCTTCGGCGGTAGGATTTTGCCGGTAGAACTCGGCGATTAGGTCAGGTGCGTGGCGAACGTTATCGAGTGGTTCCCACGAACTGTCACTCATGGGAAATCCCTTCCACTGGATTAGGAATTGAAGTTTACGGCCTCGGCCATGAAGGTGAGATTGTAATACGTGCTCCACTTCGAAATCTTCTTCTCCTTCAATAAGGTCAGGTGGAGGTCGCATGAAGTTAGCTCCATGGAGTTCCATCTCCTTATATGGCGTAAGAAGGTTCGCGTGGAACACGGGGTGTATCTTCCACGTCTTCGGAAGGTCTAGTTTGTACAAGACCGCCGATAAGACTTTCTTGATTCGGAACGGTCCGTGGCGTTTTGGGGCGAGCTTTGCAGTGGGGTAGAAGGTCCGGAGGTTCGTCCCCTCCAACCATACTAGAGCGCCCTCCAGATAAGGTATGAAGCGCGTCTTCCCCCTCTTCGCCATAATCTCTTGCGCGTGTTTGATGCAATCTTGCGCATGCTGGCGTCTATTGCCCATTTCTTCCAATCGTTGATCAATGGACGGAGTTGATGTGGGTTTTGATGTCCACGTGGTGCATGGTTCCCATCCCATGATCAACGAGAACGGGGAGTGTTTGGTCGTGGCATTCGGCCACGAGTTGTGCGCGAATTGCGCTACTGGAAGTGCCTCCGCCCAGTTATCTTGTTGCACATTGCTCCAGTGACGGAGATACTGTTCAAGCCACTGGTTAGTGCGTTTGGACTGCCCATCAGTCTGCGGATGGTATGCGGAGGAGATGTTCTGACGGATCCCCAGCGTTTTACACAGGTCCTTCATGAAGGCGGACGTGAAACGCAGGTCTCGATCCGTGATCATCTTTCGGGGGATGCCGTAGTGTGGGTAAACATGGTGAAGATAGAGTCGCGCCACTCCTTCAGCGGTGATCGTCTCGTTGCACGGGATGAAGATGGCCGCTTTCGAACAATCGTGGTCTGTGATGGTGAGAATGGAGTCGTATCCATTCGACGGGGGTAGCTTTGTGATGAAGTCCATCGTTACAACTTCAAATGGTTCGGCGTCGGGGTCTGTGGTGATGGGGAAGAGGTGTGGCTTTTGTCTATGGGGGTTGATTTTGTTGGCTTGGCACGTTGCGCAGCCTTTGACGTAGTCTTCCACGTCTTTCCGCATATTCGGCCACCAGTAGTCACGTCGCACCAACTCTAGCGTGTTTGCGATTCCTGGGTGGCCCATGCTAGGTGTGTCATGGAAAAAGGTAATTACCCCCCGTTTAAGATCGTTGTTGCCCACAACAACGAGAGCGTCCCCTTTCCACCAGAGACCTTGGTGCTTTTTCAGGTTGTGGGGTTCAACCCACATCAGGACGGCTTTCTCGTCCATGTTTTGCGCTATTTGTGTCCAGATGTCCATGTCGTGCGTTGACATTTGGGTTGCGCGTATGAATCGATCAGCGGGGAGGACGATCACATCGTTGTTGTCCTCCTCATTGGGCTCGTAGTCAGCTCGTCGTGAGAGGGCGTCCGCGCGACCGTTCTTTATACCGGGTACGTGCTTCAATACGAAGTCATACTCCGATAACTCGAGGAACTCGCGCGCCACTCTTCGGCTGATTTTTCGGGGATCTTTCCAATACTGCAGATTGGCGTGGTCGGTGTGAATGATGATTTTGTGGGGGGAACCAACTAGGTAGGTGCGCCATGCTCGAAGCGCCTTCACTACTGCTAGCAACTCCCGGTCGTAGATGTCGTAGTTGCGTTCCGCTTCTGTTAGTGATTCGGAATGGAACGCGACCAGGTGCATGCGTTGGTCTGATCCTAATTGATTGAGTACAGCCCCTAGGGCTACGTTGGATGCGTCTACCTCGAGCTCGAATGGTTTTGCGAGGTCGGGGAAAAGGAGGGTAGGTTCTCGGCCGATGCTTCGTCTAATATTATCGAACGCATCCTGTTGCCCCTGGTCCCAGTGCCAGGGGGTGTCTTTCTTCGTAAGGTCGTGCAGTGGGCGTGCAAGGGTGGAGAATCCTCGGATAAAGCGCCTATAGAAGTTGCAAAAGCCAAGGAAGGCGTGTACTTCTCTGAGGCTTTTCGGGGCGGGCCATTCCAGGACCCCTCGTACTTTAACGGGGTCCATACGGACGTTCCCGTGTCCGATGATGAGTCCGAGGTATTCGATTTCTAGTACTTCGAACTCGCACTTCTCTGGTTTGATATATAGGTCGTGCTCTTCGCAGAGGCGCAGCACCTCATGCAACACTTCCCTATGCCGGGCGTGGTCGAGAGGGTGGCGATCAGGATGTCATCCATGTAGACGATTACTAATCCGAGTAGAATGAGGTCTCGGAAGATGTAATCCATCATCGCCTGGAACATTGATGGGGAGTTGGTAAGGCCGAAGTACATAACCAGGGGTTCGAACAGCCCTTGGTTCGTCTTAAACGCTGCCTTATGTTCGTCCCCCGGTTTGACTTGTACGTTGTTATAACCCCATCTGACGTCGAGTTTTGAGAACAACTTGGCTCCTCGTATGCGGTCGATGAGCTCGGGGATAAGGGGAAGGGGGGTAGTGATTGTGGACGGTGATTTCGTTCAACCGTCGGTAATCTTGGACAGGTCTCAACTTCCCGTCTTTCTTTTTGATGAAGAAGAATGGTGACGCGTAAGCGGATTTAGAGGGTCTGATATACCCTTTGTCTAGCTGCTTGGTGAGGAACGTAGCGAGCGCTTCTTCTTTGTTCGGCGCCAGCGGATACACTTTACAATCCAGTGCTGGCGGGGCGTTCGGGAGTAGATCAATAGCGTGATCCCACACTCGTGAAGGGGGGAATCGGTGTGACGCCTCCTCGCTGAAGACTTTGCGATGGCGCCGGTACTCTATGGGTACCAGTTCTTCGAACGTGCGTTCAGGTTTCTTCGCGGCCTCTCGCTGTGCTAGTTCTGAGGCCGTCGTTGTTTTTCGCAGAAATGTGATGCAGGGGTCTCGCTCATCATCCATAAGCTGTTCCCACGCCTCCTCGTCAAGTTCATACGTCTCCAACGCCTGTATGGATGCTTCCATCGGCGTGGCTTCGTCTGACAGATGAAGGCTGGAAATAACGACCGGTTGAAATTCTTCGTTCAACGTTGCTTCTCCCCATCGTATTTTGGGTTCAAAAGCCGTGAACCAGGGGTACCCAAGAATAACTTCGTCTCTTCCTAAGTTCGTAATTAGGAAACAAAGTGTCTTGGTCTCTTTCCCTGTTCGTACGGTGAGATCGGTGTAATGGGTGATTTCTCCGTCTTGATTCTTCATCCCATCTACATTCCAGATGCGGATGGGGTGTGAGACGTTTCGGGTGGATATCTGAAGTCGTTTGAGCAGCGTTGAACAAATGAAATTGTCGGTTGCTCCAGAGTCTACTAGGACTTGTCGTTCGGCCGTTGTGTATGCAGATTTAAACAGAACTGGGATTCGCATGGATCGATATCTGCTAGTGTACACATTTAGGTTCAATGCTCTAGCCCAGGCCACCGGGTTCAAGCGTCGAGAAAATCCTCTCGTCCAAAGAGTTTGTCTACCATGAGGTCCCTGACCTCCTGCGTCTGCGCTTTCATCGCAGCGATCTGCGCATTCGCCTGCTCTTCATTCGAAAGTACGTGATTAGAAGATACGGTGATAGAATGGACGGCGGGAGTTGGTACGTTTGGAGTCGTGGTAAGGGAGGAGGGTCCGGTGGGGGCAACAGCCGCGCGCGTTCCCTTTTGTGGGCAGTTACGCGACAAGTGCCCTTGAGCACGACATCTAAAACATCGTCCCTCCTTCTGAAGCTGGGCCTTATCTCCGTCGGTAAGTGCCACGGAGGCTCTGGCGCGTCCAACATCCATGGCGTTTGGGTTTCTGTTTTGGTGGAGGGCCTGGACCCACTGCTCTCGGCTGCGTCCGTTCTTCTTTCCACATTGGGGTCTATTCTTCCCCAAGCGGTCCTTCAAAAGCAAGTACTCAGCTTGCTGTAGACGGGCAGCTGCTTTCCAATCATCCCATGTGATTGGATGTTGGAAGCGTGTGGCGTTGATTACTAACTGGTCTGGGAGTCCATCCTGGAACATTTCCAAGGTCGTGGCTTCGTCGGGGTTGTATCCCGCTTTGTGGACTAGGTTAGAAAATGTAGCCATGTAGGTGTCGATATCTTCTCCCTTCATCGTCAGAGTCTGCAAACTCTTCCGAGCTTTGGTTCGTTCCGCCGTATCGGTATAGGACTGCATAAACTGATCACAAACGGTGTTCCACAGGTTCATTTCTGTCATCAGAACTCCTGTGTTTCGCTGGTCCTCAAGCCAAGCGAACTGCTCTGTGACCCAGTCGTCGACCAGGGGTCCGTGAATGTAAGATAGGAAGGTCATTGCATGGGGGTAGGGGATGGCGAGCTGGTCGACGGTGGGGTTCATCTCGTGGTAGAGGTTAAATGCGAGCATAAATTGCTTGCTTTTTTCTCGGTCTCCATTGAATTCGGGAGGTGGGTTTCCCCCTAGGCGTCCGTGTCCTCCTGGTGCGGGTGGGATTGCGGCTGGTGCAGCTCCGACGGGGGAATAGGAGCGCCACCTGCTCCACCGCCCCCACCTCCTCCGCCACCTGCACCGCCTCCTCCACTGCCTGGCGCACTTCCTCCACCAGAGCCGCCACTCGGGAGACTTCCTCCAGGAGCTGCGCTTCCGCCACTAGGAGCCGCTGCTCCACCTGACGGGCCGCTGCTAGGAGCGCCTCCACTACCAGAAGGAGCTGGTCCTCCGCTGGTAAGGGTTGTGCTTGCCGAGGCATAGGTCTGGGACATGGGTTGGGGTACAAGATCAGGGAGCGGGAGAGGGGGTAGCGTGGTTGTTGGTATGGAGACACTAGGAGAGTCGGGGTCTGAATCGATGTCGATTCCTTTCAGGTTGTTGGTCTTTATTGGCCCAACGTTTAGATCAAGGGGTACTGGTCCGATAGTATACCAGCTTCCTTCTCTGGCTGAGTAATCGATAAAAGCCCAGAGACGTTTGTCCTCGAGATAATGAATCTGGAGGTACTCCTTCTTTCTAGGGTTGAAGATAAAATATCCTTCAACTCCGTTGATTTCTGCCCAGACAGCTGCTCCTTTGATACGGTCAGAGAGCTCATCGGTAGTGAACCGGGTGATATATTCCGGTTTGAACTTTGATCGGGTGCGACTAGATGTCGCCACTGTGAGAGACTTGACTTAATGTAACGCCACCACAGGGGCGTTAAGTATGACATGTACTTCGGTTAAGTCACGGGCGGTAATGGGACGTGCGTGAGTCGGTTAAGACTCAGTTTGAGGGTGTACAAGTACCACTTGGTCTCCGTGAACACAAGGGTAATAGCGGATATAGGCTCAGGTACAAAGACGAGCGAGGAATGGGAGTCAAGCGCAAAGGCGACTCAAAGGTTCGGATCGTGAGAGAAGACAGCGGTGTGGTATTACACAAGAAGTCAAGTCTACCGTACAAGCTAGGTAGCGTGGGACTTATATACTCGTACATGATGTTTGTCAGAGACAAACATAAGGCACAATCCTAGGATCCGTGTCCTAGAGAGCTAACAAGGGGAATGTATGAAAAGAGAACAAGGGCGTTCCGCGGGACGACGCGTGGATCAGAAGTCGTCAGCGGATTCTGGAAGTCGCGCCATGGGGCATCGTAATGGTCATGCACTAGGCACGAGATAAGGGCCGAGGCCCAGATCGAAGCGGATCGTATCGTAAAAGTACAATAGAAGTCTGACACCGAACTCGAGTCATAAAGCAATGGAGAAGGAGGAACGAGGAGGGGAAAATCGTAACACTAAGGCTGAAAGGGTGGAGCAGCGCATGCATGCCTTGGTGCAGGCTCTCAGAGAGGTGCACAGCAAGCTCAGGAAGAGTAAGGTGTGACTGGAGCTGGCAGATACAGTGGAGCAGGTTTCAAAGATGCAGGAAGGATGGGTGTCGAGTGTCGGGCCCATGTGCACTACATGCCATGGTCGTCGTGGCTGAAAAGGGGGTGATGTCATGGACCAATTGAAGTGGACGCTTACTATATGATGATGATCTCATTTGTAAGTCGTAATGTGTCATGGACAGTAGTATCAGTCAGCAGTATGGACTATCACATGCCAATGTGGCATGACTCATTCCTAGTACAGCTATAGTAGGGTTCGAGCTAGGCTTACAACCTAGCCAATGGCCTTATGCCCTCATGTGCACAGACCACCCTTACATATGTGGGATGCACCCAGGGTAGCATACTATATAAGACTGCATGTATTAGGCTTAGCTCCCTAGCTTTGGCTTTGTCAATCTACTGCGAAGTCTCTCTCAGTTCCCCTCTGTTTCCTTCCCTTGTGAATCCCCACCTCCACTCTCTTGTTGGGAGTACTTGAAGCTTTGTCTACTTGGGCTATACCAAGTGACCAGAGGAACCAGGGCGCCATCGTACTCAGTACTGGGCCAACTCAGTCATCTCTGTCTCAGGCAGGACACTGTTACAGAACCAGTCTTGCATGCCCCCGCAGAGATGTGACACATCATGTATAAGTAGGGTTAGTTGAAGACTCAGGATCGCCATCCTGGTCTTCTTCAATCACCACTCAGGCTCCAACCATTTAGTTCATGTTTACTCAACAGCTAGTAAATAGACAGTAAACCATCGTAAACTGTTTATAGACAGCAAATACTATTTATAAAACAATTTACATTGATACCCCAAAAGATTTCTTGAAAATGGGCACTCAGTAGCAAATATACAAATATTTGCAGAGTTTTATCTATTTTATCAAGTATTTTATTTCCTGAGATTCCAAAAATGTTGGCTTGAGCTGCTAGCCTTACCACAAGGCTTACAACACTATGTAGAGGTTAGTTATACTATCTTGTTGAAATATTTCACATGGTAATATCTTGATAAAATGTTTTTGTGGTTGAACCATAAACCTCTAAACTGGACCACTGTTGTATCTTATAAAGATTACCATGTGAAATTTTTTAACAAGTTACATAATATAACTATATAATATTCTGACAATATTGTGGAAAAATTAAATCTATACTGTCTACATATTATGGCTTGAAATTGCATTGTCAATATTTAATTACCTTATCAACATTTTATGTATGAAATTTTTTGAATAAAAACCTTTTGTTATAGGACATTTTCCATCCAGTGATGGTTATATATTATTAGGCTAAATTCAGATTAAAAAGTTGTTAAAATGATATCTACTTGATATAATTTTGTTACAATCTCTTTGGTTGGAAGTGGATATTCTTCTACAATGTTTTATATAGAAATAGGTTAGAAAAATGCAAATAATACTTCTTTATTCCAAGTGTAAATGGTGTTGGCCACTGGTTTAGCTCTCATTTCTTAAGCTATATCTAGATGAAATCCTTAAATGATAATATATTTTCCCACTCTATAAATTGTGTAAATTTATATTATATAAATTCCATTTTGATATTATTTTCTAACATGAATCTGGCTTAAGTATCAGATTCACATTTTGTATCATAAAAAATGGCAGATGGGCTTGCCACAGTGGATCATTGTCCACTTGCACTAGGGCTTGCCCTGGGAGCTGGCATCTGGGATCATGATAATTGAGCACTCTAGGTCTGGGTTCATGGGTGTGTAGTTTATGGGCATGTAGGACTAGTCAAGGAGTTTTTGCAAGAGTTTTTGGGACATCGCCATGTGGTTATCCCATTGGTTTCCAGCCTGGCAGACTCATCCCAGATGACCACAAAGTAGCATTGGTCATATCCTATTCAGCAAATTGCCTCTTATTATAGAGTTATTAAAATTTTATCAGCATAAAAATGGTAATTTCCATCCAGTGTGTTCAGGGCCAAGTTCAAAGTATTCAACAGTGTTGAACATATTAGTTAGCACACTTAAATCTTCTGATCTGAGGCTAAATTTGGATAACAGTTCCTCTTGAGTCTAATGGGTCTTGAGGTAACTGTTTACTGTTTACTATTTAGTTTATTTACTTCATACCACCATACCAGTAAATATATGGTAAAATTAGACCATGTAAATAGTTTAAAAACTGTTTTAAACCTAAATGGTTGGAGCCTTACAATGAAGATCAAAATTGGTTGCCTTAGTCAGCAATCACCCTGCATATCGCAACAATGCCTTGGTTCAGTGCTACCCCTACACCTTCCAGAATGGCATCAAATTCATAGATATGGTTGGTGAGTTAAATCCAGCTGCTGGCTGGAAGAGAACAGTTGTGGTTGCACCTGTATTGAACCTGGACACATTGCCCACTCTTGCAGGCATCAGAAGAAACTCACTCAACTATACCACTCTTTACACCACAGGTGAGTGATGGCTCTCATTGATCATTACTTCTACACAACACATTAACTTCTGATTTAGGCCAGGCCTGGTTTACATTGATGATCAACACAGAGATGCATATTTTTGCGCTCAGATTCCCTGTGTCTGGCATAGGCCATGGTGTTAACCCTGCCACAGGCGAGACCATGACCTAAACGGAGATCTCATTACTGAACCCAAGGTCAAGGCAACATTTTATGGGACCATGTCTTACTCAACCTGGTCACATGGGTGAGGGATGTGCACCCCTTGCTTGCCATCATCATGCACTCAATAACCTATAGCTACTCTTATGGTGGTCAGCACTGTACTTCAGCCCTTTATATCTTCACCATATAAATCTGTATAAATACAGAAAAATAGGGAAAATAATATGTGTCCATGACAACCTGCTGACTTAACAAAGGGGAAAGAGGCTGGTTGTTACGATCACCCAGATCGTTTCACAAGGGTTGCAGGGTACTGGGCCAGGTCACTTAGCTAAGCCAAAAGCATTGGACTTGAGGGAGACAAGGGGAGACAAAGGTGACCAGAGTTCAAAGAAATAGTTGGGCTATATTCTTCAAAGACTCAGATACCAAATACAATCTGTACTACTCCTCTACTTATACTGTACTGTCTGTGATTTTCTATACTATTTTCTGAGGGATGCGCAAGTGCCAGTGAGTGCCAGCAAATCAGTCTTGCTGGCAATGAGTGCCAGCACATCAAAACAAATCCAGAACCTTAAATGAGTCAGGGGTGAAACATAGAACAATACTGCAGAAAGATCAGATAAGCTGATCTCTAGATATAACCACTCTGGAGTCTGGAGTCCAAATCTGGAACTGAAACCAAAATGGGAAATACTTCATGGGAAGTGTCACATGATTGTGACACTGGTGAGCAAAAGGATCATTTCAAATTTAAAGAAAAAGACTTACAGCCTATTGCCTTCAAATTGTGGTGCATGACACCTATGGAACAAAGATACTTGGCATAAGAAAGGGAGATGCTCACAATTGTATATGCACTCCATAAATGGAGAGGGTATATCGAAGGCTCACCTATCCTTGTACATACAGACCATGAATCCCTAAAATACTTCCTGACACAAAAGAACCTTGGTTGTCGACTTGTGCACTTTGTGGATGATATCACCCACTTTGACGTCGAAATCATCTACCAACCTGGAAGACATCAGCTAGGGCTGAACACAAGTGCACCCTTGAGTAACCTGCACCCTTGCTCATGAGTATTTTGCATCATTGAAGTGATACCTGGATCCTTATGAGTATTGACTCATGAGTACCAAATACCCATGAGTATACTCATGAGTACTCACAGACCCATAAGTACTTGTAAGTACCTGCAAGTACTTGTGAGGATGAAGCAGAAAAGTAACAGAAATCATAATATAATCAACCAATATATCAGTAACCCTCAGACTTCCACAAGTACTTGTAGGACCTCAGCTGTCACAAGTACTTGTGCAAGTACTCATAGTTTATGTTGAAATCAATACCTGCACCCTTGGAAGACCCTTGACCATGAGTACTTGTAACTCATGAGTGTGACCCTTGTGAGTATTCCCACAAGTAAACCCATAGCCACCCATGAGTTACCTGGACTCATGTTCAGCCCTAACATCAGCTTGTAGCCAATGCCTTGTTGCGAAGGAAGGGACATCAGGATGTACCAGATTCCAAGACCCTTGTCCCACTCTTTGCTGCTCTGCTGAACCCATTTGAAGATGTCATAAAAAATCGCAGTGCCATCTTCCAGACGTTCATGGAATACAAGAGGTGCCTACAACAAGGTGAGGAACTGTCAGTAGTAGGAAATGGATCATACCTCCTGAACAGCAATGTCCTGTGCAAGAAGATCCCAAATCAATGGGGAGAAGAAGTCGTAGTGGAAGTCCCAACAATGCAGGACATGGCCAAGGAAATGGTACAGACAATCCATCAGGAGCTAGGACACTTGGGAGTAAAGGCTATTCTGGCCATCCTTGGTGTGACACTCTGGACCCAAGTGAACATCCCATATGCACAAGAGATCATCAAGCATACGCTGAAAACCTGTGAGCAGTGTCAATTCACTCACTGCAAACCCACATCCCTGCAACCTCTTCACCCCATCTGTTACGAATTTTCCGCTTCTTTCTTTTCTTTTCTTTTCTTTTCTCTTCTCATCTCAATCTCAATTCATTCTCATTCTGACTCAATCTCGACTCGACTTGACTTGCCTCATCCTGCATATGCCAGCGCACTGTATGCCAGCACACTGTAGGCCAGCACATAACCCTGTACCCTGACAGCTGACAGTAGAGGAGGACAGTATATAAGACTCTCTGTACTCACCTGTATTCTTTAGCTTTCTCTTCATTAATCTACTGCGAAGATTCTCCTCTCCTTAGGATCTCTGCTGAGAGTCCTAAGTTCCACTTGAACTGCAACAAGGAGCCCTTGTTGCCTGAAGAACCACCAGACCTGACTGAGTACCCATATATCTGGGACTCACCTTGGATACCACAGTGGTGTGCTGGGATCCATTGCAGAACTGACTTGACACCCCTGCAGAGGCATAACACCATCCCAAGAATTGATGCTGGCAATGCATGGGCCTTTGACTTTGTGGGTCCTCTCCTGAAGGCATTGAAAGGCAACAAATACTTGCTCACAGTGATGGACTTGGGAACTGACTGGACTATTGCCCAAGCATTGCCTCAATGATCAAGCAACACTGTCATTGACATGCTCTGCTACATCGTCTACACCTATGGGAAACCTATGAGTGTCCTCACTGACAATGGAGCAGAGTTCTTATCTTACAACATGCAGAATATGCTCCGTCAGCTTGAAATCCAACACTTGTGCACCTTGCCATATCATCCTCAGACCAATGGATGGCTCAAGAAATTCAACGACATCCTGACGCAGATGTTAGCAAAAATGACCACCCCTCAGAGACAAAACCAATGGGATGAACTGCTCCCCAATGCCCTGCTTGCCCATCAGGCACACACCAGCTCATCTATGGGTGTGTCACCATTCTTTCTAACATATGGAAGGGAAGCACACTTACCAAGCAAAAGGATCTTTGAGATATTCCAATGTAATCCAATGGACCAGGAAATTGAACTCATCCAGCAGCGACAGCTGGAACATGTTCAAGATCTGGCTCAGTTCCACTGAGAAGCCAACAATTGCACAGAAGCCCAACTGGAGAAAGAAGCACTGGCATCCCAGCAAGAGGACCAATACTGAGAAAAAGGGCTTGGTATTGGAGATATGGTGAAGAGATGGCATGAAGCTGGTACGAAGCTCCATCCATGCTGGGATGGCCCTTTCGTCATTCAAGACATTACTGATAAGAACACTTACCAACTGCAGACACAACATGGTTATGTTCTCAAGAATCTGTACAACAGTTAGTGTTTTCAGGTCTGGTCTGGTCCAGTCTTTTACCCATTTTGGTCACAACTGGAACTGGAACCGGTCAGCCTTTTCATGGCCATTGCCCAACCAATTTTGTCAGTTGTGCGACCAGTTATCAGTGGTTGGAACCAGTTCCAACCAGTTCCAACTGGCATAGCCCCACCGCTGGTAGGGAACAATGCGGGCAAGGACATGGGTCATACCAGGTCAGACCTGTGGTGTATGCCTCAACACCACAGTATAGGGACAACGCACTACCGTTGCCCTATACTGTGGGTTATTATGGTACTACTAGATAACTACTGAACAATATACTGTAAAGATATCCATCCAAGTCGTACTAGCAAAGCCCACCACCGCCCCCTGGCGCTGTCGTCAACTTGTTGTATCCCCAGACTCCCTACATGGTCATATGTTGCCATCATCTGTGTGACTTGCATTGTCGTTGTTGTTTGAGGTTGCTTGGTCTTCACCTCGCTATCGCTGTTGTTGAGTTGGAAATGGACACACTACCCACTGTCATGGTTGAAACAAAGTTGCTGCTGCCTTGCATCATTGTCGTCGTCGTCATCATCATTGTTTGAGGCCCAGGTGATGCAACCACTGGGGGTGGTTGGTGTTGCATACATCTTGAGGCCTTGGGTGCGTTGCTGCGTTGTCATTGCTCAGTAAGCAAGGAATTCAGACTGTGGTAAATTGCGGTGATCACTCAGGCCAGGCACAAATTGGGAAATGCACACTTTAGGGATCCATGACATGCATGACTCAGCCTCATCTCAGCGTACATCCCAACATCCTGATGACTACAACAGTGCAAACAGCAACCCCGCCAATGCCACGCTAACCACAACAAGGACAAAATGAAGCACAGCCCTGAGTTGACCTACCAACCACAGGTGCTGTCCTGCCAACACAAGTCCACCAACAATGCAAGTCCCATTGCATCTGCCCCAAACATGACCCTGATGGCATCCACGCTATGACACCACCAGCTAGAACAGCAATGACAGCTCAATCACAACAATGGAGCATCCAACTTGACCACGACAACAATACAACAACAACGACATTGGCTTGCACTGGCAAGGCGACATCGAATAGCCACAAGCCCACAAAGTGGCCTGCAACAGCAACGACAACGACTCAAGACAACATGGCAGACAACAGTGGTGACGCAATGTCGGCGGGGGGCAGGGACAACACTCTATAGTTGTGTTATAGTAGTATTTGTTGTATTCTACAATACTATTGTTCTTTACTAGTACAACTTTGAATACCACGGAAATAACCCACAGTGTCCATGCAAAAAATGGTTGCAACCGGTTGTAGTCAGTCGCAACTGGTTGGAGAACGCGACATAATCACAGCAACTGCAACCACCCATGCTGTGCCAGGCCTCAACCACAACCAGAAATCCAGTTGTTTGCGGTTGCAGTCCAGTCAGGTTGCAGTTTTTTTCCAGTTCCAGCAACTGGACCTGAAAACACTAACAACGGTGCCAGACTCCAGCAATATTTTCTGTCTTCTCATTCTCAAAGTGCCTTGTGTTTCATAAGTTCTGATCTGCAAAAGAAGGAAATGGCAGCAATGCAAAGACAAAAACAACAAAAAAATGTTCCGGGATCTTCCAGCCTCCAATGAAAACACTTTGCCACTCTGCATCCCGATAGTTTGATGACTGTATGTTTGCATTATGATTCTCTGTTTGATCTCTGTTTCCTGGTTGTGACAGGAGTCACAAGAGACTGACAACAGGGTGATTGTCACGGCCCAGCCGGGACGCGACCAGATGGAGTACTGGAGGGACACGCAAGATGACGTAGAATGGGCACGCGAGGTGCGTGGATAGTGCATACCAGGGGTTTTCAAACCCCTGGGGGTTGGGGGTAAGGGTAAGGGTTGGAAATCTCATACCCTCCATAAACCCCTGACCCTTACTCAAGGGTCAGGGGTTTTGAAGGGTCAGGGAAAGGGTACTATGAAATCTCAGATTTCACCTCTGAGGGGTACAAGGATCAAAAGTCAGACTTCATGAGGTGTTTTCCATCTATGATACCAGTTTTTTGTCCCTTAAAAAATATTGTGGACACTGTATCATTGATGGTATCAAGTGAACCCTTGATCAAACCCTGGGGGTTGGGGTAGGGGTATAGAAGGGTAAGGGTAAGGGTTGGGAATCTCATACCCTCCATCAACCCCTACCCTTGAGAAGGGTAAGGGTTTTGGAGGGTAAGGGTAAGGGTAGCAACAAAAATACCCCAGGGTTACCCCTGGTATGCACTATGCGCGGAGCCACAGCAGTGCTCAAATGCCTGCTGGAGTCGGGGGAATACCCCACCACAGACCACGTGAATGTGGCATGATTGGTGAGCTCACGTGACCCTTACCCGCCACAATGCTACCAGGAGCCTTGGGAATAGGTTTCCTATATCAGCTGTCACGTGACCCTGGCACGTGACCTGCCTCAAACGGTCTGGAAGAGCCTAGATGAGCTTGCGCCTAGGCTGAGGCTGGAATGTGAGTCTGGATGAGCTTGAGCCTGGACGTGGTCTAGATGGTGACCCCATGACTGTATGGCTGACTGATGCGAATCGAGAGTGTTATGCTACTGGATAGGTATACTAGGGTTTCAGATTCGGGCTGAGCTTGAAAGCTCCCCCTTGTAGTATAAGTAGAGGGCTTTGGACGCCTTGTAGTCCTTAGCTTTGATATCTTGTGTCAATCCTTCCCTGTGTGGAGATTGTATAAAGCTAGATTGCCTCATTGACCATCCCTTCCTTTGTCCTCTGTGCTAGTGTGCCAGTTATCGCCACTAAGCGTTCCACTTGCCATCGTGCTTAGTCATTGCCGATGCCTCATATCTTATCATTATTGCCTTCATCATCGTCATTGCCTTCATTGGCCATGCCCTACATATCGCCCTAGCTGTTGCCTACAGGATACTGAAGATGTTCGAGCACTAGCAGCAGCAGCAAACAGGCAAATAGGTCATGTGACTGACTGACATCTGGAAGGAATGTAACAGTGATGTTGTGAACACATGCATCAGCAACACGACACTTGCTTAATTTTTTGCTTATTTGAGTAATAAGTAACTTAACCACCCCTAAGTGGGATTAAGCAGACATTAAGCAGTTTTCAGAATAGCCGACATTTAACTCAGTTAAGCAAATAAGTAGATCCCATTCCTGAAATTGGGCTTAATTTTCGCTTATTCACAGCTGAATCTGTCCTTATTTAAAACATCTGGCTTATTTTTCAAGCAGAAGAGAAGAGATCAGGTCTATTATGTGTATTCGGAACCACTACTAGTACAATACATCATATTTATCCCATATTTATCCCCCTGCAACACCCAAGTACTTCAGCAAACTGGGGCGCAGAGAGTGTACCTTGTGCGCAAGGCAGACTCTCCTTCCATGGGCCAGTGAATGTGTCAAGGTGGTGCTGGGTCATGGCAGCTCAAAGCCATGAGGCTGGCCATTGTTGTTGCTTTGAGGAACTGGGAATCACCATTGTTGCCTTGACAGTGGGGGTGGTGCCATCACTGTCGCATCAAAGGGACGCTGCTCAGTTGCAGAATGTCCATTCCTTGCCAGCTCGGCCCATGCACAGGAGTAGCACTTGTCTTGCATGAACTGACACAAGAATCAGCAATGTTTGACTGAGGGCAAAATGAAAACACACCTCTGAATGCATGGCAGCTGAGTGGGACAGTACGGTGTCCCCACACAGTCTGCAGGGGTGGTAGGATCACAAGATGTGAGTTAAAGGCTAAAAAGAAAAAGAAAAAAAAGTACCCAGTCTCGTTGATGACGACATAGGCTTGATGGTGATGGAGAAGTGGTGGTTTTACCCATGTCAAACTTGACTTGGCAATGACATCACAGCCATGTGTTATGGGGAGGATGGTACATTGCTGTTTTGCAGAGGCAGTCAGTCATCAAATGTGGAGATGAGTATTAAAAAAATAACATACATCCAGTTGAAGGTTGGATGTGTAGGCACAGGCTGGTCAGGCTTTGGGACTGAAAACAATGCATCAAATACTGGGTTACGGTAAGCAGAAAGTGACAATGTACACAACAGTGTACCTATGAGTGGGGACAAGAGTGACACAGCTGGGATGAACACGAGATGTGTTGATCGTCGAAGTTTTGAACTCCATCTCAAATACACTGGTGCGATTGGATCGTGGGGTATTTGCATTTGTTTGGTCGAACATCATACCACATCCTGAAGTCGAAGTCGAGTTAGCCACATTGTGAGCAAGTGTCGCTGCCATCCTGTGCCCATCTCCCCTCACTGTTGTCTGGATGTGTTCAACTGTCCTCTAGACAGTCCTGATCACTCTTGACGCCTGCTCAGCTGGTATGGTCGTACTTCGTGGAAGTTGTCTTGTCCATCATCCATCACATGTCGCTGCGCATTGGCAGTTCCCTCAGCATTGGCTTGAACAGGTTCCTTGCCTTTTCCCTCTTCCCTTCTGTCTGCAGAGAATGCACCACATGAACAAGACTTCCACTTGTTTTGAAAATTAGCAGCCAGATGGTGTACTTCTCGATTGCCTCCTTCCGCCCCCTTCTCTCAATGTGACAACAACTGGCTTGCAACGTGTGCCTGGAACTTGAGATCGAGGCTCAATGAGTCAGCTATGTGTGACCCTGGTCATATACCACCTTGGTGCACCCTGCAATACATTCAAATGTAGCACTATGACAACGCTGTGTGCACCACCAACCATGGTGATGCAGGTGGCCATCATGCAGCTGTATGCAGGTCCCCACTTCGATGACAACATAGCCGTTTGTGGCTCAACGATGCAAGCCACAAGCCGGGCTCCCAACCACGAGAACGAGCTGGCTGCATGCAACATCTGTAAAGTTGGGACCTGTCAAAAGCTGTCAAAAGCGGTCAGAGACCAGTCTCTGACCGCTTTTGACAGCTTTTGACAGGTCCCAACTTTACAGATGAACCCCAAGTCCCTGACCATGATGACCCCAATCCTGCTGCTCAGAGGCACATCCCATGAATTCTCTAACCATGGTGGCCATGACAATCCCACTGCCACAGGCACACACACAACCCCGACCACAATGAGGATACCAGCAACGATGGAAGTGGTGATGATGACGATGATGATGCCCCTCCACATGTGACCCTAATGATGCCTATTCGACTGGGTGATAGCACACATGTTGAGTTGGCACAGGGCACATGATGGTCTTCAGGGGCTTGGGACTCAGTTATACTTTGATGTCTTAATCTCTTATTGTTCTTATGAATTAACACCGCACATTTGAGTGAAAACTAAGGCTCTGAGTAGTCTTAAATCAGATTGACAAGATTAGTGGTCGCTTATCATTCTTGATGGCTTAGATTTAAGTGACAAAATAACAGCCAATGATCCTGAGTGACTTCCATATTTCATGGGTCAACTGATGGGTAGAATCTTAGATATGTCATGGAGCAACTGACATTGGCCAACATTGGAGATTCTTACAGTATTCATGGGCAAGCTGACATCGGTTCGGAGTAGAGACAATCCAGAGACATCCCATCTGGATGGTGTCATTCAGTTGGAATAGAGTGACACAGTTCACATGTCACGGCGCAGCCGGGACGGAGCCGATGTGAAGACCCAAAGTACGCGCAAGACGACCCGCGATGGGACAGAGAAGTCCGCGGAGCCACAGCAGTGCTCGAATGCCTGCTAGAGAGCTGGGAGAAAGCACCACGCGCAGAAGATCACGTGCGCGTTGGACGCGCGGTGAGCACACGTGACCCTTACCCGCCATCACGTGACTATCAGGAGGCGTGGGATTAGGTCCGAGCTATTGGCCATCACGTGACCCCGGCACGTGACCTGCCTAGAACGGTCCGGAAGAGCCTAGATGAGCTTGTGCCTAGGCTGAGGCTAGAATGTGAGTCCGGATGAGCTTGAGCCCGGACGCGGTCTAGATTGAAGACTCATGGTGTGTTATCTCTGACTCGTGCCAAGAGGGCCTTACGCCATTGGTGGATTGCGATGTGGATGACTGATGCGAATCGAGGGCCTTGTGCCATTGGATAGGTGTATTAGGGTTTCGGATTCGGGCTGAGCTTGAAAGCTCCCCCTTGTAGTATAAGTAGAGGGCTTTGGACGCGTTATAGTCCTTAGCTTTGATATCTTGTGTAATACCTTCCCCTTCGCTGGAGTTGGTCTTAGGGCACAGAGTGTATAAAGCATTGATCCCTCATTGTCTCGTCCCCTCCTTTGTCCTCTTTGCTAGTGTGCTGGAGTTATCGCCACTACGCGTTCCGCTCTAAGTCGTGCTTAGTCATCGCCGACTTCTTTATCTTATCACCATCGACGTTATCTCGGTCCTTGTGCATGACACGCCACTCGGACGCAGCGAACCGGCAACGGTCACATGATTGATGGCAAACGTCCGGAAGGAACGTAACATCACATCATCTGGATGGAATGACATGATTGACTTTTTCTGAACAGAGGTATGCAGTTTCAGCCAATGATCTGGAGTGTATAAACATGTGCAGGTCCGCAGAAAGTGACACATGGCCTGGAAGAACAACTGTGAAATATTCCAAGATTATGAGGGTGTATAAACATGTGCAGGTCTGATGAAACATACACATGGCCCAGAAGAACAACTCTGAATTATTCTGAGATTATGAGGGTGTATAAACATGTGCAGGTCTGATGAAACTTACACATGGCCTGGAAGAACAACTCTGAATTATTCTGAGATCATGAGAGTGTATAAACATGTGCAGGTCCAAGGAAACTGACACATGGCCCGGAAGAACAACTCTGAAATATTCCGAGATTATGAGGGTGTATAAACATGTGCAGGTCCAAGGAGAGTGACACATGGCCTGGAAGAACAACTGTGAAATATTCTGAGATTATGAGAGTGTATAAACATGTGCAGGTCTGATGAAACTTACACATGGCCCGAAAGAACAACTCTGAATTATTCCGAGATTATGAGGGTGTATAAACATGTGCAGGTCCAAGGAAAGTGACACATGGCCTGGAAGAACAACTGTGAAATATTCCGAGATTATGAGAGTGTATAAATATGTGCAGGTCTGATGAAACTTACACATGGCCTGGAAGAACAACTCTGAATTATTCCGAGATTATGAGGGTGTATAAACATGTGCAGGTCTGATGAAACTTACACATAGCCCAGAAAAACAACTGTGAATTATTCCGAGATTATGAGGGTGTATAAACATGTGCAGGTCTGATGAAACTTACACATGGCCCGGAAGAACAATTCTGAATTATTCCGAGATTATGAGGGTGTATAAACATGTGCAGGTCCAAGAAAAGTGACACATGGCCTGGAAGAACAACTGTGAAATATTCCAAGATTATGAGGGTGTATAAACATGTGCAGGTCTGATGAAACTTACACATGGCCTGGAAGAACAACTCTGAATTATTCTGAGATTATGAGGGTGTATAAACATGTACAGATCCAAGAAAAGTGACACATGGTCTGGAAGAACAACTGTGAAATATTCCGAGATTATGAGGGTGTATAAACATGTGCAAGTCCAAGGAAAGTGACACATGGCCTGGAAGAACAACTCTGAATTATTCTGAGATTATGAGAGTGTATAAACATGTATAGGTCCAAGGAAAGTTACACATGGCCAGGTGTAACGCCACCACGAGCATTAGTCTGACTTGGACAATGAAAGGGTGTTCACGACTTAGCGAATATCGTATGACGATGCACGTGACTATTCCCACGGGTACATGGCGCTTAGATGAGGCACGTGACCAGAAGTGTACCAGGATGCTTATGTCACTGGACAGACAAAGACAACTTGCTCAACGGAGACAAGTGAAGACGCACCAGAGAAGAGGAGGAAGAGGTGGTGAATTGAAGAAGACCAAGATGGTGTGTCTTGGTCTTCACTCGCCACTATTTATACATGTATGAGGATGCTTTAAAGCTCCTCCCGAATTCATACTACGACTAGCAATAATAGCTCAAACCCTAATACCACTGTCCTAGGAATGAGTCATGCCACATCGGCATGTGATACTGTACTACTGTCCATGATAACCCAGCTACGACAATGTCTGAGACCAATTACGTCCCACAGGTGGGGTCACAGCCATCCAGTAGGAGTCCACTTCGCATATTGTAACATCACCCCCTTTTCAGCTGCAACGCCCATGGCACCTAGTAGGCCCCACTCCTCCAGTCCAACCCTCCTGTACTGATTCCACTTGGTTGTATATGTCCACCATCTCTAAACGGAACTTGCTGTGGGCTAGTTCTCCCTGCACCGTGCCAAGTGCTTGCAAGAGGGCATGAAGCTGCTGTTCAAGTCGCTCAGCCTCGTGTCAGTAGGCTCTGTAACGGTGCAACTCAGCTTTCAGACTTTGGTCCTTGAGGGAGTTGACCGCCACATCGGTGCGGTGTTGGTTGCTATGCCCGCCACTTAAGGCATGCATTTCAGTGGGCGTGTACTGGGGTTTGCCATGCTCGCAGACATGCAGCTCCACGTAGAGCAGCTTGGAGTAGGTCTTGTCGCTATCAACAGCAAGGGCGAGTACGAGGGGGTCAGCGTTCATGATAACTTGAACGTAGGGAGCCTGCATGGTGACTCCCTGTGTGTCGGTGATGGGGAAGTGAATGAAGTTGTCCCTGTGGTTATGGACGTAGCCAGCGGGGGCAATGTGTGAGCTGCCGAGGTGGCGCGTCAACACGGTGGTGGAGTGAGGGGGCTGTGGTTCGATGACGATGTCACCACGGTATAGGGGACATCCCATCGTGTCACACATGTACAGGGTTTCTTGGGGGTTGTCAGAGTCTGTGGTGCTGATAATGAATGGGTGCTCAGCTGGGTACCACTCTGTGAGCTGCTCTGGCTGGTCGTACACCGCGCGCGCATCGTCGCGGTGAACTGCTCACGCCTCTTGAGGAGGGAGGTTCTCCTTGTCGCTGCCCTCTCAAGTTGCTCTAACCTCCATGCTTCGGCCTCGAACCTCCAGCCTCTGAGCTCCCTCATCTTCTGCCATTGGTCCACTGTCTTTGGACTCTGACTCCACCTTGACCTGATACTCAACTCGTACTGGGAGAGGTCTAGGTGAGGTGTCTTCACTGCCTTGGAGAGCTTCACGAAGCTGATCAACTTCAGCCTGAGTGTATGGGGAGGTGTTGAGCTTCTGTCCATCATTGCTGAGGATCCAGTAGGTGGGGGTTGCATTGGGGTTGTTGATGTTGGTGACAGGGGTGAGGTTGCCCATGGCATTGCAGAACTCTTCATAGGTGAGGTTGTCGATAAGGTGGGGAGCAAGTGGGGCACAAGAGGAGACGGAGGAAACAGCTGAGGAGGACATGTCATGATTTGAGAGAAATCCAGGTTGGGAAGGTGAGGACGACTTAGCATTGAATGGCGAGCTTATAAGTGTTCATCGAGTTTTCAAGGTCCACTCAAATTCCGCTAATGCTTCATCAGCTGACAGGTCATCCTTATTGACCCACTGGTTATCCGAGTTGGGATATCCCTTCCATTTCACAAGGTACTGTCACTTTCTGCTTCTGCTGAAGAGCCGGGTGTCCACAATGTGTTCAATTTCATATTCCTCTTCTCCATCCACTAGATCTGGTGGCAGGCATGTGAAGTTTTTGCCATGCATTGGCATCTCTCAATAAGGCATGAGTAGATTGATGTGGAATATGGGGTGAATACTCCACTGTGCGGGAAGCTCCAGTTGGTAGTTGACACCGGCAATAGTACCTTGGTGATCTTAAAGGGGCCATGTTGTTGTGCTGTGAGTTTTGCCGTTGGCTGGTTGGTGTGCAAGTGTCGGCCTTCCAGCCATATGTGGTTGCCTTCTTGATACCTGGGTGTGTCTCAGTGTTTGACCCACATGGATTGCACTTTTTTGATCAGTGCCTGTGCCTCGCTTTGTGCTTCGTGGAATTGTTGTAGCCTTGTGGTTACCTGTGGGATAGGGGATGGCTTATCCATTAGTGTTGGGGAAGTTTGGTTCCAAACTGATCCAAACTCAGTTTGAACCAAACCCAAACTGGAAGTTTGGTTTGGGGTTTGGGATTTTCTGAAAAAGCTAAATGGTTTGGTTTCCAGTTTGGGGGTCCCAAACTGAGTTCAAACCGTTTCAAACCGATTACATAATAAGCGCCCAACAAGCGTTTAATAATCACATTTAAACTCAGTTTGGTTCAAAATTAGTTCAAAATCAGTCCAAAACTGGTTCAAACTCAGTTGAAATCAAGTCTTAAATGGTTTGGGTTTGGTTTAAACTGAACCAAACTCAAACCAAACTGATTTGTAAGCAATTTGACACATTATTTGGGCGCTTAGTGGGCGCTTATTTGGGCGCTTATTTAATCGGTTTGGAACGGTTTGGTTCAGTTTGGAGCAGTTTGAATCAGTTTGGTTCAGTTTGGTTTCAGTTTGGCCAAAATGTAATCAGTTTGGTTTCCAGTTTGGCAAAAATGGCCTCAAACCAAACCAAACCAAACTTCCCCAACACTATTATCCATCCAATCAGTGTGCGGTTCATATCCCATCATGAGTAGAAAAGGGGACTTCCTTGTTGCCTCATGGGGCCATTATGTGCGAATTCTGCCATGGGAAGGAAGTGCGCCCAGTTATCTTGACGCTCATTGGCCCAGAATCAGAGATACTGTTCCAGCCACTGATTGGTTCGTTCTGATTGTCCATTGGTCCGTGGGTGATATGCCATGGATATGTTCTGGTAGATTCCCAGGATATGGCATAATTCGCAGGTGAACTTTGATGTGAATCAAGGGTCTCGGTCACTAATAATTTTCGCCAGTAATCCGAATCTTCGAAATACATGAAGTACATACAAGGCCACAGTTTCTTCCACCGTAATCTCTTCGACACATGGTATGAATATTGACGCTTTAGTGCAGTCGTGATCTGTGACTGTAAGTATTGAGTCATGTCCCTTAGATATGGGGAGTTTAGTGATAAAGTCCAGCGCAATGACTTCAAATGGCTTAGCATTGGGAATCGGGGTGATGGGTACCAGTGGCACCTTAGTCAGTCAGTTGTTGACTTTGTGCCTTTGACATTCCGCGCATCCTTTTACATATTCTGTGATGTGTTCTAGCATGTGCGGCCACCAGTAGTGCCACTCTATGATTCGAAACGTCCTCTTGATTCCAGGGTGCCCATATACTGGAGGGTTGTGATGGTTGCCGATGATTGTGCAGATTAATGGGAGGTCTCCTGTTACCACTCGCGCTCCGTGTTTGTACCAGGTTCCGTCGAATTTCTTGAGTTGGTGTGCGTCTACCCAGGGGAGTATTTGACTTTCATCTTGCAAATGGTCTTCTGGTGTCTGTGCCACTTAGTGTTTGAAAGTCCAGTCCTATGAACCGGAAAAAAACCGGGACCGGACCGGACCGCAACCGATGGCAACCGGACCTTCGGTTGCGGTTCATCGGGCCTGAGAATTTTACCGGTTGCGGTTCACCCAAATCTGGCAAGTGGGTGAACCGCCACAGGGCCGGTTGGGACCGGTCCCAACCGGTCTTTACAACCACAACCACGCCAGCATCGACAATGACTCCTACGAGTCTACGACCACGAATTCGACACCCGGGCCGACTGCAGCGCCGATGCCGACACCAACGACTTGCGGCCTCAACAGCAACAACTGCGCCAACACACCAACTCGGACGACCACGACCACCGCCACTCCGACATCGACGACGAAACATCGACAACCACGACAACCCGCAACAACACGTTGACAACCACAACCACAACCAAGATGACGACCTCAACAGCTGCAACCACGACATGTCCACAATGGCGGCACATCGACAGCCACACCATCGACAACCACCCAAGCACCACCACGATGGCCACAACAACAATATATCAACAACCACCACGCCAACCAAGACGACAACACATCGACGGCCGCAAGAACGACCCACCGACAGCTGCAAGACACCGACAGCCACAAGACACCGACAGCCGCAAGAACGACACGCCGACAGCCACAAGACACTGACAGCCGCAAGAACGACGATGAACAGCCGCAACACCGACTCATCGACAACCACGACGACGATGACTCGAGTCGACGATCGGGCAATTAGCGTTCACAATGTCCTCTTCGTCGTGAAGAGGACAAGGACCCTAGTATATTCCATAGAGTAGTAGTAGACTCTAGTTACAACTTAATGTAACTACCAGTAGTATAGTTCAATACATATGAATAACGGTTGCAGTCGGTCTTTGGCCAGTTGCAACCGACTCAGGATGAGCCAGTTTAGACCGCGAGAACCGGTCTTTTGAGAATCCAGCAACCGGGTGGGACCGACTCATGTCGGCTCGGTCCGGTTTAGTGCTTGGGGGATGAACCGATGGATCGGTCCCGGTCCCGGTCTTTCCAAATTAGGGAAAAAAACCGGACCGGACCGGACTTTCAATCACTAGTGCCACTGTTGTCCTTGCGAAGACTTTATCTGGAAGTACTATGACTTCTTCGTTATCTCAGTTTCCCTGATTGTAGTCCTGTTACGGTATGCGAAGTGGACCCTTGCTATGTGGCGATGACTCCTGTAGTAAGCGGTAATGTGTCATGGACCCAGCATCAGTCAGCGTAGTACAATATCACATGCCGATGTGGCATGACTCATTCCTAGGACAGCGATAGTAGGGTTCGAGCTATTATTGCTAGTAGTAGTACGGATTCGGGAGGAGCTTCAAAGCATCCTCATACATGTATAAGTAGTAGGAGTCGAAGACCAAGATACGCCATCTTGGTCTTCTTTGAATCACCACATTCTCCTCTTCTTGTCTGTCTCCTAGTTCGCTTGCCTCGTTTGAGTCAAGTCGTCTTCATTGATATACGCCCAGTGACTCGACTTAGTCCTGGTGCCTCTAGCGTCACATGCCTCGATAAGCGCTGTGTACCTGTGGGAATAGTCACGTGACCCGTGACTCGATATTCGCTAAGTCGTGAACGCCCTTTCGTCGTCCAAGTCGGACTAACGCTCATGGTGGCGTTACATTAAGACCAAGATCCCTCACCATGGCGTTCACAACTCGAGATCAGTGGACCAACTTTCAGACGTACTCCCTCGAACGAAGAGGAGACCGCAACGTACCAGAACAATTCCTAGGAGCAGCTAGGTGGAGAGAATACTGTGGGGACACAGGATACTTCGTGGACTTTGCGTCCAAACCAACCAGATTTAGACCAGTTGAGTTCAACTTCGAGCACATCTGTTGGACAGAGGTTACATGGAACCCCATTGACAATAGGTGGGATATCGTACAACCAGCAAGCAGGCTATACAATTGCGACATCGACGTGCGCACAGTGCCAACCCGAGAGCAGTGGGGACGCATCGATGGACAGCCAGAAGAAGAGCCAAGCACATCAGAACCTAGGACACCAGCACCCTCAGAAACCAGCGAGGAGGGAGAACACTCCAACGAAGAAGACTCAGAAGTTAGTGATTTAAGGTCCGGTCCAGTCCGGTCTTTTACCTTCCTAATAAGGCAACCGGACCGAGACCGGTCCTAATTAGTCAGGATTATTCAAAAGACCAGACCGGGACCACTATGGACTGGTCCTGGTCGGTCCTGCAGCCGGTTAAACACTGGTTGCAACCAGTCTTTTGTGCAACCGGATTTGTCATCATGGGTTTCGCCAGACCGGAAGTCGCGTTGTCAACGACGGTCAACATCGACGACGCGTCAACCACCATAGTCACTTTGACGTCCAACACTCCCAGTCAGCGTTCGTTGACTGCTTTACTTTGGCCCAGGAAACTCTCAAGAAGCTAAGTACTCCTTCTCCTTCTAGCTAACTTATTAATTCTTTCTTATTTTATTTTCTAGGTTTTAATTGTGGTGCTGCAACATCATGACACCGCCGGCCCATGGCACCGCAAGACCACGGTGTCAACGTGGTGCCGCAAGACCATGACTCCGACCCGATGCCGCCACAGGATCATGGAGTCGACACAGCGCCGTGACACCACAACATCGACGCGGTGCTGCGACACCACGACACCAACACCGCGACACTGACCTGGTGCCGCGACACCATGACACCGACGTGGCGCCGCGATACTACGATACTGATGTGGTGCCGTGACACCATGACATCAACCCGGCGTTGTGACGCCATGACACCGCAACGCCGACCTGGCGCCGCGACACCATGACACCAACGCGGCGCCACAACACGGCGACACCACGACACTGGCGTGGCACGGCGACACCATGATACTGACATGGCGCGGCAACACGATGACTTCGACACGGCGCGGCAACACCACAACACCGCAACATTGACCTGGCGCCACGACATCACGGCACGAACGCGGCGCCACGACACAGCGACACCACGACACCAACACGGCATGGCGACACAACAACACCGACGCGGCGTGGTGACACGATTTCGACGCAGCGTGGCAACACCACGACACCGCAACATCGACCTGGCGCGGCAACACCACGACACGAACGCAGCGCCACGACACGGCGACACCACGACACTGACACGGCTTGGCGACACCACGACACCGACGTGGCATGGCAACACGACATCGACGCGGTGCGGCAACACCATGGCATCGACACGGTGCCATGGCAGTTCTTAGATTACAGTAGTACAGTAGTAGCTAATATATTATGGATGAAAATGTGATCTAAATGTGTGAAAAGACCATTGGGTTGGTTGCAGTAAAGACCGGTTTCAACCGGTCTTTTGTTGGTTGCAGAGGATTGTTAAAAATTGAGCAACCGCAACCGGGCTGGGTCCAAAAAAGGTGCAACCACAACCGATGGTCCGGTTGCAAGCTGGTCCGGTCCAGTTGGGTCCCGGTCTTTTTCCGGTCCTATGGACTGGACCTTAAAACACTATCGGAAGTAGAAGAAGTAACGAGACTAGCTGAGTCCATCCCTGCATCACAACCCGAGATTATTCATGTACAACCACCCGCTATGGCTACAATAACGGAAGAAGCTACTCGAACGGCAGTAGAAGAAGAAATTCGAAGAACTTGGGAAGAAGCAAAAGAACTCCTGATGCCCATTCACCCCACTACAGGACACTGAATGACCGCAGACGATGTGGCCATATTTCGTGCCATAGGACCAGACCAGAGATGTCAACGAGTTGTTGACAAACGAGTCAACTCGCAAGTGTGACTCACACGTGACGAGTACTCGCGCCCGCGAGTACTCGTGCCTGGACCCTCGCGCGAGTACGAGTTCGACTTTTTCTGAGCGCGAGTACTCGCGAGTACTCGTGGTACACCGGGTCATAACAATACTATCCACCTTTGTTCAAGTTGATTACAGTTTCCATAATTTATCTTGTACTATCAAGTTACAATCTATCTATCTGCTAGTTAAGAGCCGCAGGGCTCGCCTTCCGAATCGTCAGCGCTGTCGTTGCCGTCGCCCATCGTCGTGCGGCGGTGTTGTTGTTGTCGTCGTCTGGTCGTTGTTGCCCCTATCGTCGTCGACGACGCGTCGCCTTCTTGATTCTTGGTCGTCTTGGTCGCCTTGCGGGTCACCCATTGTTGTGGTCGAGTCGGGTCGATGGGCATCGCCCCGTTGCTGTGGTCGACGGATATCACTCCATCGTCGTTGCGTCGTCCAATGCGTAATCGATACTGTTGCCGTCTTGCTGTTGCTGGTGGTGGCAAGGGTGGTAGTGTTGCAACCCGCGGGCCGGTCCGCATGTAGCTAGCGAAACTGGCAATCACCGAGGGCGTGGGAAGCTCGGCGTCTGGCGCTGATGAGTTGCTTACACCACGTGAGTTGCTTATCACTTATCATCAACCACGACATACGCCTGGACGATGACGACGGCAGTGGCCACCCACACGACGACAACCCCCGCCGGTTGACCCATCGACGATGGGTCGACCACAACGATACTTCGGCAACAGCAAGGCAGGCAGGTCGAACGCTGGCACGACAACAACGACGGTCCACGACGGCGACGGTCCACGACGACTCGGACAACATCCCACGACGACAATGGCCCACGACGACAACCACCTACGATGACAACCACCCACGACGACAGCGGCCTGCGACGACAAAGGCCTACGACGATACGGACGACGACCACCGCGCTGGCGACGACACAACGACGCTATTACGTGACTGCGGCAGCGGGCAGCGATAGGGCGGCGGGAGTTGTGGGCTTTGTAGCTAGTGTTTAGAGTACATGTCTGTAGCTAGTTCTAGCAAAAAGTGAAATATCTTTAGAGTACTCGTTTCAGACGAGTACTCAAACTATGTGAACGAATACGAGTACTCGCACCGACGAGTACGAGTCGAGTACGAGTTGCTCATCGGAAATTTCCGACGAGTACTCATACTCGCGAGTGTCACTCGTTGACATCTCTAGACCAGACCAACCCGACCCACCAGGTAATAACCCGCCACCAGGTGGAGGAGGACAACCACCAAGATGCCCAGAGGGAGGATTCCCTGGAGGATTTGGAAGAGGACCACCAGGTGGAGGAGGACCACCAGGCAGAGGAGGACCACCAGGAGGAGGAATACTGGGAGGAGTGGTAGCACCAGGTGCACCTATGCCTCGACTAGAGGGTGAGCCACCCACGATATTCAAAGGAGATTGGACTGACTATGAGTCCTTCCTTACACAATGGCACGCTTACTGGGGACTGAACTTTGACGCACCAAGCATGCACAACATATACAAGAGATGCCTCCTGTTCTTGGGGTATATCAAGGGAGCGCTGGTTGCCAACTGGACGCTGGGATTCCTTCAATGGCTCAACACCAAAGTATGCCAAGGAAGAGATAGGTATGACAAATACCTGTGGGACACGCTAGCCGCGGGATTCGCGGACAGATTCTCTAACACGTTGGAGCAAGAACAAGCCCAGGCAGAATTGGCCAAAGGGTTTAGGATGATGGGAGATGACATTGATTCGTACATCACAAACTTCGAGCAGCTATGTCGGAAGGCTGATTATCGCCTCAACAACCAACAAACCATCGACCACTTCACGGCAGGACTCCTGAGCAAACTATTCACGAAAGTCTACAAACTGGATGGGCCAACAACATTTACGGAATGGAAAGACGCCGCCCTCAGACGTCAGAAGCAATACATCCATCTTCGTGCTCGACTAGGGATGTCAACACCTACAAGAGGGCCACCAAGAGGACCTCCACCCCGCTTTAATCCTCCTCCATGCTTTGGAGGATCACCATGGAATGCCCCTCGTAACCCCCCTCGCTACAATCCAAATGCGATGGACACATCAGCGGATAGGTCGCAAGCCCATCTAGCAGAAGTAGGAGACCCGAACCGTGGAACCTACCAACCACGACCACCATTCCCACCAAGGGGAGGGCCTGGACAGAATGGAAACGCCCCACGCCGGGACATGAGGGAAGTCTTCTGTTACAATTGCAACGGACTTGGACACATCTCATGCAACTGCATGCATCCCAGGAAACCAAGGCAGCAGCAATGGCGTCCAGCGAGCAATAGCCAAAGCATGGAAACAGACTATTACAGTCAAGAGCCACGCGTGCAGGTGGCCAACACGTCGGAACCACAGCAAACGGCCAGTAGCTGGCTCGAAGGAGTTAGAGCACTAGTGACGAGGTTAAAGACCTCATACTACAAGATTTGTGGGAGAAGGGGGATTTTTGGGACACCTAAACCCATTGGCCTGGGTGAGGGCAACAAATTGTAACTCTGTAATCATGACTCGCTTTCGGTCTCTTAGAATTCCAGTCTCAATTCGCACCAGTTACTCAATGGCCGACATAAAAGGGCTCGTTGACTCAGGAGCCACTGACAACTTTATAAGACCCACGTTTGCAAAACGCATGGGCTTAGGACTTCAGGAATTGGAGCGCCCAAAGAAAATATGGAACATCAACAATACGGAGAACAAAGCTGGGTCCATCCACTTTGTGGACCTTGACGTACAGACAAAAGGAATTCACAGAACCATACGATTCCTTGTCACTGACATAGGAAATGAAGACTTAGTACTCGGCTACCCTTGGCTTGCAACCTATGAACCTACAATAAGCTGGACTCATGCTACGATCCACGAAGATGCTCTCCCAGTTGTCATTAGGTCCATCAATCCATCAGAACCTTGTACGGTAATAGCTGGAGTCACCACAGACGACGTAACTATTGCCAGAACAGTCACCGATAGCGATAAGGCGGAAATAGTCCAAGAATTGGAGGAAGACTGCCAGCTACGTACCACCGCTACTGAGCTGGCCATAGCTGCTAAACAAAACACAGTGGCGGCGGTAATCCCAGCACCATATCGGCACTTTGTGAAGATATTCAGTGAAGAGGCGTCACATTGATTTCCACCATCATGACCATGGGACCACGCCATTGACTTTAAACCCGGTACCCCTGCGACGATCAACTGCAAAGTCTACCCCATGACTCAAGACAAAGATGGCCAACTTAAAAAGTGGCTGGATGAACAACTGAAGATGGGGTACATACACCCGTCCAAGTCACCTTACGCCTCATCGTTCTTCTTCATCAAGAAAAAAGATGGAAAACTACGTCCGGTACAAGACTATAGGAAGATCAACGCATGCACGATTCGCAACCAATACCCACTACCGCTTATGTCAGAACTTATCAACGACCTCAGCAACGGTCACATCTACACGAAACTGGACATCCGATGGGGATACAATAACATATGCATCAAACTGGGAGATGAGCCAAAAGCAGCGTTTAAAACGCGGTACAGACTCTTTGAACCTCTAGTGATGTACTTCGGACTCACAAACTCACCAGCGACATTCCAAACCATGATGAACGAAATCCTGGGGCCCACCATCGCCAAACACGAACTACGGAGCACAATCATATGAGTCTATATGGACAACATAGGCATAGCAACCCACAAAGACGCAGGTCTTCAAGCACACATTGAAGCAGTCTGCGACGTCCTTCAGGTAGCCATGGACCACGACCTCTACTTCAAACCAGAAAAATGCCTCTTCCACCAACCGTGAATGGATTACCTGGGGGTAATCCTTGAAAAGGGGGTAACTCACATGGACCCAGTAAAAATTTCGGGCATAAAAGACTGGCCACGCCCAACGAAGGTCAGAGACATTCATTCCTTCCTCAGCTTCTGTAATTTTTACCACCTCTTCATTCGCGGTTTTGCCATGCACGTGCGAGCACTCAACAAACTTACAAGAAAAGACGCCGACTGGCAATGGGGCACGGAAGAAGAACGAGCCTTTCAGAAACTCAAGATGCTCGTCACCCAGGAACCAGTACTAGCACACCCCTGTCTCACCGATCAATTCAAACTCGAGGTAGACGCATCGGGGTTCGCAGTTGGAGCCATGCTACTGCAAAAGAAGAAGGATGGAAAATGACATCCGATTGGGTACTATTCGGCCACCCTCAACGAGGCCGAGCGCAACTACAACATATACGACCTGGAACTCTTAGCGATCGTCAAGGCTCTCAGACACTGGAGGCCCTTACTCACCAGATCACCCCACAAAATCAAGATATTTTCGGACCACCTCAACCTGACGCACTGGAGATCCACGCAAAAGATAAGTTGACACGTAGCCCAAGAAGTATTGGAACTAATGGAATACGACTTCGAGATCCACCACATCAAGGGAACCAACAATGGTCGAGCTGATGCCCTGTCACAACGACCAGACTACGACAGAGGAGACCAGGACAACAATGGAGTCATTGTACTCCCTGACAAAGTCTTCGCAAGGGCTACGATCGCACAAGTACCAGAGGACCACGCACAAGACGAAAGACAGATACTTCCCTGGGTTGACCCATCAACTTAAGAAGTTCGACGGCACATGGTACAAGCAAGGAGCGCGAGTGGTAACTGGACAACCCACACTACTACGCAAGATCATTGGCAACCATCATGACCCACCAGTCTATGGACATCCAGGAATCAAGAGGACATTCCAAATCATTGAATGACACTACTGGTGGCCACGCATGCTGGAACACATTACGGAGTATGTAAAAGGATGCACAGAATGCCAAAGACACAAAGTTAACAATAGGCCTATGAGAGCACCGTTGGTGCCTATCACGCCCATTCCCGACACTAAGCCGTTTGAAGTTATAGCTCTAGACTTCATCACTAAACTCCCAATTTCACAAGGACATGACTCTATACTCACTGTCACGGACCACGACTGCACCAAGGCATCAATCTTCATACCTTGTGTCAAAGAAATCATGGTGGAAGAAACCGCTGCCCTGTACGTGACTCACGTCTTTCGAAGGTTCGAATTACTGGCGAAAATCATTAGCGACCAAGACCCACGGTTTGCGTCGAAATTCACATGTGAATTATGCCGCATCCTTGGGATCTATCAGAACATATCTACGGCGTATCACCCAAGGACCGACGGACAATCGGAACGAACCAATCAATGGCTAGAACAATATCTCAGGTTCTGGGCCAATGAGCACCAAGATAACTGGGCGTATTTCCTTCCCATGGCAGAATTCACGCATAACAGCTGGCCGCACGAGGCAACAAGGAAGTTGCCATTTACGCTTATGATGGGATATGAACCGCGTGCTGATTGGATGGATAAGCCGTCTCCCATTCCCCAGGTAAACACAAGGCTCCAACAATTCCGAGAAGCATGGAGGGAAGCCCACGAGTTGATCAAGAAGGCACAATCCCTGTGGGTCAAACACCGAGATACGCCCAAATACAGGGAAGGCGACCAAGTATGGCTAGAAGGACACCACCTACGCACCAATCAGCCAACGGCAAAACTTGCGGCGCGACGGCATGGCCCCTTCAAGATCACTAAGGTACTATCGCCGGTTAATTACCAATTAGAACAACCCTCGCAATGGAGCATTCACCCCGTGTTTCACATCGATCTACTCACACCTTATTGTGAGACGCTCATGCACAGCGAAAACTTCATGTGGCCCCCTCCGGATCTAGTGGATGGAGAAGAAGAATACAAAATCGAACACATTCTAGACACCTGGCTATTCGGCAGAAGCAAAAAACAGCAGTACCTCGTGAAATGGAAGGGTTATCCAGACTCGGACAATCAGTGGGTCAACAAGGATGATCTGTCAGCCAGCGAGGCGCTGGAGGAGTTCGAACAGACATCGAGTGCTCGATGAACAGTTATAAACCAGCCCTTTCACGCTAAGTCAAACTCATTCCCCCAACCTGGATTTCTCACATATCACAACATGTCCTCCTCAGCTGTTTCCTCCGTCTCCTCCTGCGCCCCACTTGCTCCCCACCTCATTGACAACCTCACCTACAAAGAATTCCGTGAGGCCATGGGCAATCTCGCCCCCGTCACCGACATCAACAACCCCAATGCCCCCACCACCTACTGGATCCTCAGTCAGGATGGCCAGAATTTTATGATCCAGCCAGATCGTTCGCACCGTAGGGTCAAGGGTTCGGGAGTGGAGATGATGAGCAAAGGTAACTTTGCCGATGGGGATGAACGAGATGAGAGGGATGCGCTGTTTCACTTAGGGTTTGAAAGTCTGGTTGGGTCTGGTTTTTTGACCATATTTGGTCCAACTGCAACTGCAACTGGTTGCCAAAAAATGAAATTTGTTGCAACCTCAACTGCAACTGCAAAAAACTGCAAAAAAACCAGTTGCACCAGTTGCAACTGGACCCAACTGAATGTTATTTAATCTATCTGAAACTGGTCTAAACTGAGTCAAAACCACTTATAATTAGTGTTAATAGGTACTTATAATAAATTTATAAGTGCAACTGCCTTATAATGAAAAAATAATTAGGTAAAACAGCCAAAAAAAGCAAAAGTTATGAGTAAAATGATTGTTTTGATCATAACTTGCTCAGTTTTTGGCCGATTTGGGTGATCTTAGGCTTGTTTTGATCAGAAATTCAGCCCAATCACCTGCTGACTAAGAAATCGGTTGCAACCGGTTGCAACCGGTTGGAGGTCAGCTGCCATTTTGGGCAACTGCAACTGATACATTCTAGGATTAGGTACAACTGCAACCAAAAGTCCGGTTTTTTCCAGTTGCAGTTCAGTTGAGTTGCAGTCTTTTTCAGTTCCTGCAACTGGACTTTCAAAGACTAGTTTCACTTGAAGATGAGCAGAACTTGGCTGGGATTTATCAAAGCTAAGACAAGGTAACTAGAGACGATACATGCTCCTACTTATACTTGTACAGACTATGATTTTCGTGGCTATTTTCTATGAGTGTTTACGCAAGTGCCTCTGCTGGCATTCCTCTCTCGATGCGCTGTCAGTCCGTAATTACTCCGTGCTCATCACGTGTCACGTGATCGTGACACAGCCCCCTTACTAGACAAAGGCATCTCGCCTTCTTGCTTCGAGGCCAGAAATGAGCGGCAGCGGTGTACACTGGTCCTGTCATAAGGTACAAATCGTGCGCGGTTAGTCGTCGGGGAGTTCTTGGCGCGGTGGGTACAGGGGTCGTTGAAGCAGGGGTGTCGGACTGGGACAAAGCATCTGCTTCCCTTCCGGCACAGTATGTGCGGCCTTGGACACTCCTGGGCTGTGTGAGCTCCTTCGCAGTATGGGCATAGCACATCCCTAGGAGCTTCGTCGTGGAGTTGTGTGAATGGTAGAGGGGGAATGGATGGGGGAATTCGAAGGTCTCTGAGTGGTGGACGTGGGGGGATAGGGCGCGGGGCTACTCCCGGTAGTATGTCTAAGTGCGCTCTAAACCTCCTGTCGTTAGATCCTGGCTCTTCAATGTGATAGACGTCCAACCCTCGGGGCAAGGGTTGCAGTAGGAAGGGATAGATACGAGAGGTGATGTTAGCTTCTCTCAGCCTCTTGTCTATACCTTCCGCTTCCAAGATCCAGTCATTCCACACGTTGTCTAGATCGCGCATTCGCGCAAACAATTCGTGTTTGTGCTGTGTCGACCTCCTGAATCTGTGAACATCAGCGAGGGCCCCCGGGTCTCCAACTAACGTAAGCGCTCTGTCTACCTCGTGCCTCACTGAGTGCGCCTCTGAGAATAGTGCGAGCGAATGTCCCGCCGCGACTCCTGCTTGCGTTTGCGGTGGGAGCTGAAGGGCATACAGCGGCTTGTAATACTGTGGTTTGTCCTTCCCTTCCGTCCCCAGTGCCACGGGTTGTTCTCGCTGGTTGATCGCAAAACGGATATAGGGCGTCAGTCCCCTGGTGCCATCTTCATACGGAATGTCGAAGGCGTACGGCTCCGTACGTCTAGCTATCTTCCATCCTGCTCCTGGGTGTTCCGGTGGTATGGGTTCGGCCAATCTGACTTCTGGCGGCGATCTGAAGGCTTCTCTGGTACCCTCACTCGGTACCCGATCTAGTACTTGCCCTTCTGCGCTGTCAGTGATCGAGATCGATGCTCCCAGTTCGACTCTCCTCCCTGGTAACTCTTCGATCAACTCTTCTACGGGTGAGGGAACGTCCACCGGGTAGATCCCGTATTCTCTGATGGCTTCCTGGGCTAGCTCCTCTTTCTTCTCTCAGCGCATGGGTTCCCACCTTCTTGCCCTAACTCTTGAGTGGCGTCTCCAACGTCCATCGTCTTCTTGGTAGGTGGCGAACCCTATGGAGTCATCCTTTGTCATAGGGGTGTCGGTACAAGTGTCGTGGTCTGCCGTGACCCACGCCCATTCGTTAATGCGTCTGTCGATATCACATCGTACATCGATAGGGAGTTCGGCGTCGGTGACTAGGTAATGCTGAGGGGGATGGCAAGGGTGAGGTTGAATGAGCGGATCCATGATTAATTGGTTGATAGACATCGTCGTTTGTTTGCTGTCTTTATAGCTTTGCAGTCGTTCTGGAGCATGGACATCTGTTGCACTTTCCCAACTATTGTAAGCGTCTGCATACCCTTTCCAGTGGATGAGATATTGGAGGGTCTTTTTTCGTCCCGTTCTTCTTTCTCCACGTATTTCTTCCACTTCCCATTCTTCTTGCCCATCAATTATGTCTGGGCATGGTTCTTCAAAGTTTGGGCCGTGAATCTCCGTCTCTCTGTAAGGCATTAGTAGCGTGGCGTGGAAGACGTTATGAATCTTCCATTGCGTTGGCAATACTAGCTGATAAGACGTCTTCGATACCACGCGAGCTATCATAAATGGTCCGTATCTCCTGGGGGCTAACTTGGCCGTCGGGTGCATAGTTCTTAAATTCGTCGCTTCTAGCCACACCTTCTGTCCGACGGTGTATAGTTCGTGTTTCGAATCTTTGATCCAGGATTCTTGTGCGGACTTCATGGCAGTTGCCGATTGTCTTCGGGCATCTTGCAATTGTTCCAGACGTCTCGATGCTTCTCGTACCTTCGTATTATTGTTACTGGGTTGGTGTACTGGCGGTGTAAACCCGACGAGAAGTTCAAACAGTACTTGCTTGGTAGTTTCCGATTTCCAGGCGTTTAATGTATACTGGGCGATCGGTAACCAGTCCGCCCAATCATCGTTATGATTGCTGAATATGCGCAGGTATTGCTCCAGTCTTTGATTAGTACGTTCCAACTGGCCATCCGTTTGCGGATGATAAGTGGTACTGATATTTTGCTCTATCTGTAGCTTCGTCAGGAGTTCCTTGAATATTCTCGCTGTGAACCTGGGGTCTCTATCCGAGATCACTTTCTTCGGTAGCCCATAGTGCGGGAGTACTTGTTTGAGATATATAGCTGCTGTTCCTATCACGTCGATCGTTTCTTTGCACGGTATGAACAAACTGGCCTTCGTGCACCCTTGGTCTGTTATCGTCAGAATCGTGTCGTACCCACTTGACTTCGGGAGTTTTGTAATGAAGTCCAACGCTATCATTTGGAATGGCATTTGTGGTTCTTCGTGTGTAATGGGGTGAATTGGTATTTTGGGTTTCCCCGGTAGGTTCTTGTTGGCTTGGCAAGACGCGCATCCATTTACGAAGTCTGTTACATCTTTTTTCATGCGAGGCCACCAGTAGTGTTGCTGAATGGCGTCTAGTGTTTTTGTTATCCCTGGATGTCCTGCCGTCGGCACTTTGTGGAACAATGTGACCACCCCTCTTTTTAGGGTAACATCGTCCATGATGGCAAGGTGACCCATGCAGTAAAAGCAGTCGTCGAGCATGGTAAGGGTACCGTTGTCAACAAGGGTTAGAAGCACCGATCGATGAGACATTTGTGCGGCGCAAAGTTTGTCGTCTAGTGTAGTAGTCTGCAATGCGCAGACGAAGAACGAGGGAGGCAGTACAATTACGTCCGCGTTATCTGGGCTCTCCATAGATGGGATCGAGTTGGGGTGTCGAGAAAGTGCATCGGCCTGCAGTAGGTTACCCGGTCGATGGACAAGGCGGAGGTTGTAGTCTGCCAAGACGTTAACAAGTTGAGCAACGCGGCGACTAATGCGCTGCGGGTGCTTATAATGAATGAGATTTGCGTGGTCTGTATAGACCGTCACCGGGTGTGGACTACCAACAAGAAGATGTCTCCAGTGTTCGAGACCTCGGACGAGTCCAAGGAATTCTCTGTCGTAGACATTGTAGTTCCTTTCTGCATCGTTGAACGATTGGGAGAAATATCCCACGACCTGTGGCTTTCTGCGAGGATCTAGTTGTGTCAAGATAGCGCCTAGCACAAATGCTGAAGCGTCTGTTTGGAGTTCGTAAGGGGCTTGTGGGTCTGGTTGTCTTAATGTTGGTCTACTGGTTGCAATGTTCAGAAGTGTGGTCAGTGCATTGGTGCATTCCTCCATCCAGTGGAATGGCACATCCTTTTTCAGTAGTGCATTGAGTGGTCGTGCAATGGTTGCGAAGTTTGGAATAAACGGTCACTGATAATTGAGCACTCCTAGGGTGCTGCGGACTTGTCATACCGTAGAGAGAGTCCGTGGCCAGTCTCTCAGTCCGCTAACTTTGTCTGCTCCCATTCGGATGATACCGCGATTGATGGTCATCCCGAGATAGTCGACCTCTGTGACTTCGAAGACACATTTTGCCAGTTTAAGGAAGTAGCTTTCGTTCTGTAGTACTTCTAGAACTGTGCTTACGATTTCGCGGTGTCTGTCCAGATCCTCGGTTGTGGCGATGAGGATATCGTCCATGTACACGTAGAGTTCCCCTGGATATTTGTCTAAGAGTCGCCTTAAGAGTCGGTTCATAGCGCGCGAGAATGTTGCTGGCAAATTCGTAAGTCCGAAGTACATTACCATGGGCTCGAACAACCCTAATGGTGTTTTGAACACCGCCTTCCATTGATCGCCATCCTTGATGAGTATGTTGTTATAGCCCCAGCGAATGTCGAATTTTGTGAAAAGGCATTTATTTCCGAGCGACGTAAGTATATCTTGAATCAACGGCAAGGGATATTCGTCTCGGACTGTCCAGGCATTTAACACTTTGTAATCTTGAATGGGCCGTTGCGATCCGTCTTTCTTTTTGATGAAAAAGAGAGGTGACGCGTACGGCGATTTGGATTCTCTGATGTAGCCTTTTTGGAGTTGTTCAGACAAGAAAGCGCGAAGATCTTTCATTTCTGCTATGTTCATGGGATACACTTTGGTACCTAAGTGATCTGGAGCGCCTTCTTTCAGGATTATGGCGTGGTCATCTATGTGTGTCGGGGGAAATCTCTGCGCGGCTTCTTCCAAGAAAACGGTAGCGAATCTTTCGTAGGCTTTCGGTAGTTCCGTTGTTTTCTTGATTCCGGCGGCAAACGCCATTTTCTGCGCTATCGTCTCGTTGATTGCTGCCCCTCCTTGTCCGATGGTCATGGGTCCTCCTTTGTATGTTCCTCCCGACCAGTCGATTTCGGGCTGGTGCAGTTTGAACCATGGGAGTCCCAGTATGGCGCGGCAAGATCCTAAGTTTGTAACGAAGAAGTCGAGTACGTCTCTGTGATTTCCATCGACAAGGGTGATTCTGCACTTGTCTTCTAGGGCGCCGGCTGTATTGATCGTGCCGTCCGCATTACGGATGTCGACTCGTTCCGTGGGTTCGGTGGTGAAACCCAGAAGTCGTGCTGCGCTTCGATCGATGAAATTCCCGCTGGCCCCAGTGTCTAGGAGTAGAAGCAATTTTTGGTTAGTTCCATGCACACTGGCTTCGATGGTAACAGATTGTTCTCTAACGCTTTGTACGGCGTTAATAGCGAGATCTTCTTCATCACCTCCCATTTCCAGTAGTAAGGATGTGATGAATTCTTGTCTTTCCGTTGGTGTCATACTCAAGACTGCCCGTCTTGCATCGTCTTTTTGTGGAACGACTTCCGTGCTGGCTGATTCCGAGTTGGAAGGGGTGGAGATGGTGTTAACACGTTGTGTATTGGGTTTCTTCTTTGGGCAGTTCATTGATAGGTGTCCTTGTGCCATACACCTGAAACATCGTCCTTCTTTCTGACACCATAGTTTTTCTTCGGGGGTTCGTTTTGACTGCCAAGCTGGTTTTGTTTGTCCGGTTTGCACGTTGTCTACGTCCATCGGGACTACTTGGTTGTTTCATGGGGGGCGTTGGACTTTTGTAGGTAATGTTTGTCCTCTTCCTTGCTGTGGTATCTTTCCACTACTGATGTTAGCGATAGCGGTGGCGATGGCCTTATAGCGTTGTGCTTCTTCTCTCGTCGCCTCTTGCCATTCGACCATCTTCTTTGGCATGGAAGGTCTTTTGAGACAGGCCACGAGGAGTCCTTTTTTCAATCCCCTCTTGAAGAACTCTATGGTGCCATTGGCATCTGGGTCCCATTTCGCGATGGTGGCAAGTCGTTCGAATGTCACGATGTAGTCATCGATATCATCTGCGTTCATGACTAGCGTGGTGAGTTGTTGGTGAGCGTTTTGTTCGCTTAGAGTGTCTGTCCATGTTAACTTGAACCCGGACTCGAAGGCGGTCCAGAGACTTTCGTCCGCTTCCGTTAATACTGGTACGCGAGTCGTGACGCTTTCGTCCAACTCTCTACTGACTCTGTCAGCCCAGTCGTCCACTGTCGGTCCCCTAATATAGGAGAGTGCCAGGCTGACGTGGCTAAATGGTGATTTCATGAGTTCATGGTCGCGATTGATTCGTTTGTATTGATGAAATTCGCGTAGAAATTGGAGGCTTTTGGCTCTATTCCTGGTGAATTCCTTTGGTGGTTGTCCTTTGAGAGATCCGTTGTTTATGGTTGTCATTGTGGTCGGTACTGATGGGGTGACCTGAGGTACATGACTTGCAGTATCGATCGGGGGTAGGGTGTAGGAACTGAACGCTACTGCTGTAGATTTGTCGACTGGTGTGAGCTTCTCGAATTCTGTGGTAAGTCCTTCGAGAGAGTCTTCGCTGTCTATGGGCTCGGCGTCAGCCTCTTCTGTGTTCTTTGCATTTGCAGTTTCTAGTTCTGGCATTATTTTGGGGTGTATCCTTTCTGGATTTGCTTCGTCGTCTGGATTCCACCAGCCTAGTCCTAGGTCGTTATTCTGCGAGATGTGAAGCAATTCTTGAGTTACGAAATTGTCTCCACATTTTTCAAGCAAGTACCAAGAATCGTTGATGAATTCGGTGTACCACGCGACTCCTTGGATATGGATGCGATATCCCTCCCTTGCATCAAGTCTTCGTCCAAATCTATGAGCATATGACCAATATGCTTGTCCTCGAACGTGTGCGGGAAGGTCTTCTGACCAGCATCGAAGTACTTCAACGAAGGTGTTGTCGTCTGGGATGTGGAGCTTTAGGCTAGCCACTGTGTGTTATATCATTGAGCTACGTGTGAATATATTCACTGTTCGCGCTCGAATCGCAGTTTCCGCTGTTGCCGTCGATTCCTATCGTAGGTGTCTGTGTCTGCACGCAATACGTTCCACGCAGGGTCGTTGTGGATGGTCTTAGCTTGTTTTACAATCCAGCCAGATCGTTCGCACCGTAGGGTCAAGGGTTCGGGAGTGGAGATGACGAGCAAAGGTAACTTTGCCGATGAGGATGAACGAGATGAGAGGGACGCGCTGTTTCACTCGAAGATGAGCAGAACTTGGCTGGGATTTATCAAAGCTAAGACAAGGTAACTAGAGACGATACATGCTCCTACTTATACTCGTACAGACTATGATTTTCGTGGCTATTTTCTATGAGTGTTTACGCAAGTGCCTCTGCTGGCATTCCTCTCTCGATGCGCTGTCAGTCCGTAATTACTCCGTGCTCGTCACGTGTCATGTGATCGTGACACAGAAGCTCAACACTGCCCTGTACACGCAGGCCGAACTTCTGTAAACACAATTAGGTGTTCAGAGCGTTCAGAGCTGTTCAGAGTGTCCTTGAACGGCTCTGAACAGCTCTGAACACCTACTGCAATTACAGATGAAGTTGATCGGCTTCGTGAGGCTCTCCGAGGCAGTGAAAACGCCTCACCTGGACCTCTCCCAGTACAAGTTGAGTATCGGGTCAAGGCAGAGTCTGAGTCCGAAGACGGTGGACCAATGGCAGAAGATGAGGACGCTCAGAGGGTGGAGGTTCGAGGCCAAGGCATGGAGGTTGGAGCAGCTGGAGCGAGCAGCAATAAAGAGAACGAGGATCCTCAAGGCTCGCCAATGGTTCACCGCGATGATGTGCGCGCGGTGTACGACCTCCCAGACCAGCTCACCGAGTGGTACCCCACTGAGCACCCCTTTATCATCACCGCTACCGATTCTGACAACCCCCGCGAAACTCCCTACACCTGTGACACCGTTGGATGCCCCCTTTACCGCAGAGATGTACTCATCAAGCCGCAACCTCTCCACCCCACCACCGTGCTGATGTGCCGCCTCGGCAGCTCACACCGTGCCCCCACAGGATATGTCCACAACCACGGGGACAACTATATCCACTTCCCCATCACCAATGCCCAGGGAGTCACCACGCAGGCCCCCTACATCCAGGTAGTCATGAACGCCGACCTGCTGGTTCTTGCCCTGGCGGTCGACAGTGACAAGACCTTCTCCAAGCCCCTTTACGCTAAGCCGCACGTCCAAGAATGTGGCAAGCCGCTCTACACCCCTGCCGAAATGCACGCCTTAAGTGGCGGGCATAGTCAACAGATCCACACCGACAAGGCAGTCAATGCCTTGAAGGATAAGTTGCTTAAAGCTGAGTTACACCGCTACCACGTGTACCGACACGAGGCTGAAAGGATCGAGCAGCGGCTGTTCGCCCTCTTGGAAGCGCTCGGAGCCACCCAGGGCGAGCTCGCCCGCAGCAAGTTCCGTCTCGAGATGGCAGACATCTACACCCGGATGGAGTCAGTTCAGGAGGGGTGGTCGGGAGGAGTCAGGCCCACTCGGCGCTGTGGGCGTCGCAGCTGAAAAGCGGGTGATGTTACGGTACATGAAGTGGACCCTTGCTATGCGGCGATGACTCCTGTAGTAAGCAGTAATGTGTCATGGACCCAGCATCAGTCAGCGTAGTACAATATCACATGCCCATTGCCGATGTGGCATGACTCATTCCTAGGACAGCGATAGTAGGGTTTGAGCTATTATCGCTAGTAGTAGTACAGATTCGGGAGGAGCTTCAAAGCATCCTCATACGTGTATAAGTAGTAGGAGTCGAAGACCAAGATACACCTTCTTGGTCTTCTTTGAATCACCACATTCTCCTCTTCTCGTCTGTCTCCTAGTTCGCTTGCCTCATTTGAGTCAAGTCATCTTCATCGATATACGCCCAGTGACTCAACTTAGTCCTGGTGCCTCTAGCGTCACGTGCCTCAATAAGCGCCATGTACCCATGGGAATAGTCATGTGACCCATGACTCGATATTCGCTAAGTCGTGAATGCCCTTTCGTCGTCCAAGTCAGACTAACGCTCGTGGTGGCGTTACAAGTCCAGTCATCAAGAGAGTGTGTCTGCTCATCCGTTATTGATTCCCTTGATGCAATGGATCTCGAAGTCATACTCCATTAGTTCCAGTACTTCTCGTGCCACACATCGACATATCTTTTGTGCAGACCTTCAATGTGTGAGGTTAAGGTGGTCCAAAAAGATCCTGATCTTGTGTGGTGAACCTGCAAGTAGCGGTCTCCAGTGTCGGAGTGCTTTTACTATGGCCAGAAGTTCTAGGTCGTAGATATTGTAGTTGCGCTCAGCTTCGTTTAGTGTGGCAGAATAGTATCCTATGGGGTGTCGTTTTCCATCCTTCTTTTTCTGTAGTAGTACCACGCCTACAGCAAAGCCCAATGCATCCACTTCGAGTTCAAATTGGTCCATCAGACAGGGATGTGCAAGTACTGGTTCTTGGGTTACAAGGGTTTTGAGTGTTTTGAGTGTTTGGAAGGCTCATTCTTCTTCTGTACCCCACTGCCATTCAGCTTCTTTGCATGTAAGTTGGTTGAGTGCTCATGTGTGCATGGTGAAACCGCGAATGAAGAGGTGGTAAAAATTGCAGAAGCCAAGAAAAGAACGGACATCTCTGACCTTTGTTGGGCATGGCCAGTCTTTGATGCCTGAAATTTTTACCAGGTCCATGTTACCCCCCTTTTCAAGGATTACCCCCAGGTAATCCATTTGCAGTTGGTGGAAAAGGCATTTCTCAGGTTTGAAGTAGAGGTCATGATCCAAAGCAACTTGGAGTACATTGCAAACAGCATTAATGTGTGACTGGAGTCCTGCATTTTCATGAGTTGCTATGCCTATGTCGTCCATATTAGTGTTGGGGAAGTTTGGTTCCAAACTGATCCAAACTCAGTTTGAACCAAACCCAAACTGGAAGTTTGGTTTGGGGTTTGGGATTTTCTGAAAAAAGCTAAATGGTTTGGTTTCCAGTTTGGGGGTCCCAAACTGAGTTCAAACTGTTTCAAACCAATTACATAATAAGCGCCCAACAAGTGTTTAATAATCACATTTAAACTCAGTTTGGTTCAAAATTAGTTCAAAATCAGTCCAAAACTGGTTCAAACTCAGTGTAAATCAAGTCTTAAATGGTTTGAGTTTGGTTTAAACTGAACCAGACTCAAACCAAACTGATTTGTAAGCAATTTGACACATTATTTGGGCGCTTAGTGGGCGCTTAGTGGGCGCTTATTTAATCAGTTTGGAACAGTTTGGAGCAGTTTGGAGCAGTTTGAATCAGTTTGGTTCAGTTTGGTTTCAGTTTGGCCAAAATGTAATCAGTTTGGTTTCCAGTTTGGCAAAAATGGCCTCAAACCAAACCAAACCAAACTTCCCCAACACTAGTCCATATACACCCTTATAATGGTTCCCTTGGACTCGTGTTTGGTGATAGTGGGTCCCAGGATTTGTTCATCATTGTTTGGAACATCGCTGGTGAGTTTGTGAGTCTGAAGTACATTACTAGGGGTTCAAACAGCCCATACCGTGTTTTAAAGGCCGCTTTTGGTTCATCGCCTGGTTTGATACGTATGTTGTTGTACCCCCATCGAACATCAAGTTTGGTGTAGATGTGGCCATTGCCGAGGTCGTTGATGAGTTCTGATATTAGCAGCAGCGGGTATTGATTGCAAATGGTACATGTGTTGATCTTGCAGTAGTCCTGAACCAGGCGTAACTTCCCATCTTTCTTTTTGATGAAAAAGAATGACAAAGCATATGGTGACTTGGATGGGTGAATGTACCCCATTTTGAGTTGTTCCTCAAGCCACTTCTTGAGTTGACTGTCCTCGTTTTGCATCATTGGGTAGACCTTGCAGTCGATGGTTGTGGGAGTTCCAGGCTTGAAGTCTATGCCGTGATCCCAGGGTCTGGACAGTGGGAATTGGTGCGATGCTTCTTTGCTGAATATTTTTGCAAAGCATTGATAGGGCGTTGGGATCACTGCTGCTACTGTGTTTTGGTGAGTGGCAATGGCGAGTTCCATGGCTGTGGTACGTAGCTGGCATTCTTCCTCCAGCTCCTGGACTATCTTGGCTCGCTCCTCGTCCATGAAGGTTCTTGCGATGGTAACTTCATCTTGTGTTTCAGTTCCTGCTATCACCGTTTTTGGTTTGGAGGGGTTGATGGATCTGATGATGATGGGGAGTGCGTCTTTGTGGATCGTAGCATGGGTCCAGCTAATAGTAGGCTCGTATGTTGCCAACCAGGGGTATCCAAGTACAAGATCTTCATTCCCTATGTCGGTGACTGGGAATCATATGGTTCTGTTAATTCCTTTTGTCTGTACATCAAGGTCTACAAAATGAGTGATAGACCCAGCTTTATTTTCTGTATTATCAATATTCCATATCTTTTTTGGGCATTCTAACTCTTGGAGCCCTAAGCCCATTCGTTTGGTGAACGTGGGTCTTATGAAGTTGTCCATGGCTCCGGAGTCGATGAGTCCGTTTATGTTGGCCATTGAGTAACTGGTGCGAATCAAGACTGGAATTCTAAGGGACCGAAAGTGAGTCATGATTACAGAGTTACAATTTGTTGCCCTCACCCAGGCCGATGGGTTTAGGCATCCCGAAAATCCCCCTTTTCCCATAAGTCTTGCAGTATGAGGTCTTTAACCTCATCACTTGTGCCTCTAACTCCTTCCAGCCAACTACTAGCCATCTGCTGTGGTTCGATCATGTTGGCTACTTGGGTGCATGGTTCTTGACTGTAGTAGTCTGTTTCCATACTACAGCTATTGCTTGCTGGATGCCATTGTTGTTGTTGTCTTTGCTTTCTGGGGCGTGGACAGTTATGTGAGATGTGTCCCATCCCATTACAGTTGTAGCAGATGACTTCCCTCATGTCCCTATGAGGGGCATTTCCATTTTGTCCTGGTCCTCCACGTGGTTGGAATGGGGGGCACGGTGTGTACGCTCCACGGTTTGGGTCTCCTACTTCTGCAAGTTGGGCACATGATCTATCTGCTGATGTGTCCATTGTGTTTGGATCATATTGGGGGGCTTGGTTGCGTGGTGCATTCCACGGTGATCCTCCAAACCGTGGTGGTGGGTTGAAGCACGGCGGTGGCCCTCGTACTGGTCCCCTTGCTGGTGTCGACATACCCAGGCGGGCACGTAAGTGTATATATTGTTTCTGGCATCGAAGCACCACATCTTTCCATTTGGTAAATGTCGTAGGTCCATCTAGTTCATATACCTTGGTGAAGAGTTTACTCAGTAGTCCCACCATAAAGCGGTCAATGGTTTGTTGGTCATTAAGTCGATAGTCAGCCTTCCGTGCTAGCTGCTCGAAGTTGGTGATGTACAAGTCAATGTCGTCTCCTGACATTCTAAACCCTTTAGCCAGTTCCGCCTGGGCCTGTTCTTGTTCCAACGTGTTTGAGAATCGGTCCACAAATCCATCTGCTAACGTCTCCCACAGATATTCGTTGTATCAGTCTCTTCCTCGGCATACCTCCATGTTGAGCCATTGTAAGAAACCGAGTGTCCAGTTTGCGACTGATGGTCCTTTGATGTACCCTAGGAAGAGGAGGCATCACTTGTAGATGTTCCTCATGCTTGGGGCATCGAAGTTGAGTCCCCAGTAGGCGTGCCATTGCATAAGGAAGGTGTTACGTTCCTTCCAGACGTCCTCCTAAATGCCTGTTTGCTGCTGCTGCACGTGTTCTAATGTCTTCAGTATCCTGTAGGCAACGGCTAGGGCGATACGCAGGGCGTGGCCAATCAAGGCAATGATGATGATGAAGGCGATAATGATAAGATACAAGGCGTCGGGGATGACTAAGCACGACAGCAAGCGGAACGCGTAGTGGCAATAACTGGCACACTAGCACAGATGACAAAAGAAGGGATGGTCAATGAGGCAATCTAGCTTTATACAATCTCCACACAGGGAAGGATTGACACAAGATATCAAAGCTAAGGACTTTAACGCGTCCTCAGCCCTCTACTTATACTACAGTGAGGGGCTTTCAAGCTCCACTTGAATATCGAATCCTAATACACCTATCCAATAGCATAACTCACTCTCAATTCGCATCAGTCAGCCATACAGTCATGGGGTCACCATCTAGACCGCGTCTGGGCTCAAGCTCATCCGGACTCATATTCCAGCCTCAGCCTAGGCGCAAGCTCATCTAGGCTCTTCCGGACCATTCAAGGCAGGTCACATGCCGGGGTCACGTGATGGCCAATAACTCGGACCTAATCCCATGCCTCCTGATAGTCACGTGATGGCAGGTAAGGGTTACGTGTGCTCACCGCGCGTCCCACTCACATGTGATCTTCTGTGCGTGGTGCTTTCTCCCAGCTTTCTAGCAAGCGTTCGAGCACTGCTGTGGCTCCACGGACTTCTCTATCCCATCGCGGGTCATCTTGCGTGTACTTCTGGTTGTTGCGTGGGTCCCGTCCCGGCTGCGCCGTGACAGAAGGACTCGTACTCAGTACAGTCTCCTTTAAAGATTGTAGGGGGCTCACCCTCTAGTCTCAGTGTAGGGGCTCTGGGAGCTACTGGTCCTCCCAGCATTCCTCCTCCAGGTGGTCCTCCTCCAAATCCTCCTGGGGACTCTCCTCTACCGCATCTTCGCGGTCAGCCTCCTTGTCCTGGAGGTGGGTTGCTGTCCAGCGGGTCTGGTTGATCAGGTCCAATGGCCTGGAAGATGGCTGCATTGTCTGCTGTCATGCGATGTCCCGTTGCCAGGTTGATGGGGAGGTTAGACTCTGCCTCGTTTACAAGTCGTAGTATTTCTTCGTCTACTGTGGTATGCATTATGGTTTCTACAGTGGTGGCCATGTCGGCAGGTGGGTGTATTTGAATAGTCTCAGGTTGATTAACGGGTAGGGACTCAGCTAGACATGTGACTTCTTCTACTCCCAAGTCTTCTTCTTCTAATTGACTACCCTCCTCACTTGTTTCTGAAGGTGCTGGGGGTTCGTGGTTCTGATGTACTCGGTTCTTCTTCAGGTTGTCCATCGATTTGTCCCCACTGTTCTCTTGTTGGTACTGCATGGGCGTCGATGTCGCAGTTGAAATTTCTGCCTGCAGGTCGTACTATGTCCCACCTATTGTCGATGGGGTTCCATGTAATCTCGGTCCAGCAAACATGTTCAAAGTTGAACTCAACTGGTCTGTATCGGGTTGGTCCCAATGCGAAGTCTACAAAATATCCAGTGTCTCCACGGTATTCTCTCCACCTTGTGGCTCCTAGGAATTGTGTAGGTACGTTGCAATCTCCCCTTCATTTGAGGGAGTATGTTTGGAAGTTGGTCCACTGGTCTCAAGTTGTGAATGCCACGGTGAGGGATCTTGGTCTTAATGTAATGCCACCACGAGCGTTAGTCCGACTTGGACGACGAAAGGGTGTTCATGACTTAGCGAATATCGTATGACGATGCACGTGACTATTCCCACGGGTACACAGCGCTTAGACGAGGCACATGACTGGAAGTGTACCAGGACGCTTATGTCACTGGACAGACAAAGACAACTTGCTCAACGGAGACAAGTGAAGACACACCAGAGAAGAGGAGGAAGAGGTGGTGAATTGAAGAAGACCAAGATGGCATGTCTTGGTCTTCACTCACCACTATTTATACATGTATGAGGACACTTTAAAGCTCCTCCTGAATTCGTACTACAACTAGCGATAATAGCTCAAACCCTAATACCGCTGTCCTAGGAATGAGTCATGCCACATCGGCATGTGATACTGTACTACTGTCCATGATAACCCAGCTACGACAATGTCCGAGACCAATTACGTCCCACAGGTGGGGTCACAGCCATCCAGTAGGAGTCCACTTTGCATATCATAACACCAGGAAGAACAACTGTGAAATACTCCAAGATTATGAGGGTGTATAAACATGTACAGGTCTGATGAAACTTACACATGGCCTGGAAGAACAACTATGAAATATTCTGAGATTATGAGAGTGTATAAACATGTGCAGGTCTGATGAAAGTTACAAAAGTTACACATGGCCTGGAAGAACAACTCTGAAATATTCTGAGATTATGAGAGTGTATAAATATGTGTAAGTCTCAGGAATGTTACACATGGTCTGGAGGAACAATTCCAAAATATTCCAAGATTATGAGAGTTTGTAAATATGTGCTGGTTTGAGGAAAGTTATATACGGCCTGGAAGAACAACTGTGAAATATTCTGAGATTATGAGGGTGTATAAACATGTGGAGGTCTGATGAAAGTTACACATAGCCTGGAAGAGCACCCTTGAAATATTCTGAGATTATGAGAGTGTATAAATAAGTGTAAGTCTTGGGAATGTTACACATGGTATGGAAGAACAACTCTGAAGTATTCCAAGATTATGAGGGTGTATAAATATGTACAGGTCTGATGAAACTTACATATAACCTGGAAGAACAACTCTGAAATATTCAGAGATTATGAGAGTGTATAAATATGTGCAAGTTCAGGAATGTTACACATGGTCTGGAGGAACAACTGTGAACTATTCTGAGATTATGAGAGTGTGGAAATATGTGCTGGTCTAATGAAAGTTACACATGGCCTGAAAGAACACTCTGAATTATTCTGAGATTATGAGAGTGTATAAACATGTGCAGGTCTGAGGAAAGTTACACATGGCCTGGAAGAACACCTCTAAATTATTCCAAGATATGAGGGTGTATAAACATGTGCAGGTCAGACAAAACTTACACATGGTCTGGAAGAACAACTCTGAATTATTCTGAGATTATGAGAGTGTATAAACATGTGCAGGTCCAACGAAAGTTATACATGGTATGGAAGAACAACTCTGAAATATTCCAAGATTATGAGGGTATATAAACATGTGCAGGTCTGATGAAACTTACACATGGCCTAGAAGAACAACTCTGAATTATTCTGAGATTATGAGAGTGTATAAACATGTGCAGGTCCAAGGAAAGTGACACATGGCCCAGAAGAACAACTGTGAAATATTAGGGGCGTTCAAAGTTGCCCCTACTTGTCTCATTACCTAACCATTATAATATCATTTTTGGAATCATTAAGTTGGAAAATGATATCAAAAATGGGACAAATAATTTGATTTTTAAGGATGGGTAGGGGCTCCTACTTTATGTAAGGCAATTATTTCTATTTCATTAAGGGGGGCTGCTAAAAAACAGAGTTTTATTTTATTTTATGTAAGACAGTGAATATGATTACATTTTATGAACTCCGAATTGGAACTAACAATCTGGTCTAGTGGAGATCGAAAAAACTTTACCCCACCAAAATGTTGCCAGGGGCTCTGAGGCACAAAAATAATTCATTATGGTTTCATTATTGGCTTTTTTTGGGGGGGGGTTTCAAAGTTGGACATTATTGGTCCATTTTTATTTTATTATTTTTCACATTAACATCGGATTTACACCAAAATCGGGCTTAATGGACGTTATAATGGGTCCAATCAGGGACCAAAATAAGGGAACTTTGAAAGACCCTATTCCGAGATTATGAGGGTGTATAAACATGTGCAGGTCTGATGAAGCTTACACATGGCCTGAAAGAACAACTCTGAATTATTCCGAGATTATGAGGGTGTATAAACATGTGCAGGTCTGATGAAGCTTACACATGGCCCAGAAGAACAACTCTGAATTATTCCAAGATTATGAGAGTGTATAAACATGTGCAGGTTCAAGGAAAGTGACACATGGCCCAGAAGAACAGCTGTGAAATATTCTGAGATTATGAGGGTGTATAAACATGTGGAGGTCTGATGAAACTTACACATGGCCTGGAAGAACAACTCTGAATTATTCTGAGATTATGAGGGTGTATAAATATGTGCTGGTCTGAGGAAACTTACACATGGTCTGGAGGAACAACCTTGAAATATTCCAAGATTATGAGGGTATATAAACATGTGTAGGTCTGAGGAAAGTTACAAATGGTCCGGAATACATTGGAATCTTGTCACGTCTTCAGGAAGAAGCAATTCTGGACTTCTGACTCAGCCAACATCGGCTGTTCCATGAGATGTGTAGGAATCTCCAGTGTCGGCCAATGTCGGTTGGCCCATGACATATCCAAGATTCTACCCATTGGTTGACCCATGAGATATGGAAGTCACTCCAGACCATTATGTGAATAAGCCGGGTTAAACTCTTGTCGTTTTGCTGATGCTGACTCATCTGTCAACCTGTGACTCGCAGATATTAGTCAGACAATGCACAAGCCTGTATAATACAGGTATTCCAAGATGTTCCTCTGTCTTTGTCTCAGATGTGCTCTTGTAATAGGAGTAGGCCACATCAGCATGACATGCAAGCATAGTCAATTCATGTATATAAGCAGGTAGTTTTGCAACAGGAATCCCAGAATTCTCTTGCCTACTCTCCTTGCTGTTTTAGTTCTTTGAAGTTACACAGTCACACGGAGGTGGGCGACATCACATAGTATCACCCTAATCAGACCCTAATCAGCAAGATCGAGACGTGAGGTGCGTTCCGACTCGCGCTCCTCCCGTTCCCGTCCCCCCCCCCCCCCCCGCCCCTTTCTCGTTCTCGCCTGTGGTCACGACCGAAGGTCGAGGTCCGCGCGACAGGAGAGGTGGTCACAGAAAGTGCACATGCCGATCCGATCTTGCACCATGACCCGAAGCCGTGCAGTGGGGGTCCGTCGGAGAAAGGGTAACAGAAAGAAGAATCGATCAAGAACAGTCGGGTCCGACAAGAGGGACCGAGAATGAGTCCCAAGGCATTTGGGGACGAGACGGTAGAGGACTGGTCAGTGTAAACCTGACCATCAGGTCCTATTCTTCTATGGACTTCGTAGACCGGTGGCCGTCTGTATATGAAGGTAAACCTCAGGACTTCGGCTCAACAGGAAAGGAATACTCCGGTGATCAAATGCTCAAGAGCGCCGATAACCTACTCATGGTAACTTAGTCGGAGGTAGGATCAGAGAATAGCCTCAACGACGGAGCCACAAACAATAGTGGAGATAAATGCTCAACTTATGTGATGACAAGGGCACCTTACAAACAATAATAAAAATACGATAGACTGTTGACCAACTGAACACTTTCATCAAGGCCCGTCACGGATCGGATGTCACTTTATGGTCAAGAGAGGTGATCCTACTCGCGAGAAGACCCTGGGTGGGTTGATATATTGTTAGCCACGTCTCTCACGGGGCTAGATTCAGACACAACTCACAATTACGCCTGAAACTTGCGGTACGACGGATTACTTCCCCAGCTCCAGCGCCAGCCGTGCGACGCTCCCTTTTATCGCCAACAGTAATCTCAGTCTGGTTATTGATCACAGCGGGTCGAACAGCCCGCAGCACTGGTGGGGATGGCCTTTTCCCCCCTTTAGCGACCGAACTATTGTCTGTGTTCTTGTCTGTGTTCTTGTCTGTGTTCTTGTCTGTGTTCTTGTCTGCGTTCTTGTCTGTGTTCTTGTCTGCGTTCTTGTCTGCGTTCTTGTCTGTATTCTTGGCTGGGTTAGTAGACTTAGAGGGGTTCCCAGCTTGAGCTTGGGAAACCACGACGCAGTTGCCGAAACCGCTTGTAGTGACAAAGGAGGCGAGGCAAAGATTCTTTCCAGTGCCACCAGTGCATGTTGTACCGCTTGGGAGCTGAACCTTCAGCTGCTGCGTGCTAGTGGTCGAAGGATTCTAGGTAGAGTTTTGTGAGCACAAAAAGGGGCATGTATCCGATACGGGCACGTACAGGCGTCACCGTTGACGATCATTTTGGCCGCTACGAAGTTCTGTCCGGTGCCAGATTCGTCAACTTGCACGGTCTTGATAGATCGAGATCCAGTCACCACCACTTCAGGAGTGAATTAGCCTAGTCGTTCCCAGTCCGAGTGACACTGTACTCACGCATTGAAGTCGGTAATAGAAGGGGAAAAGGTCCCATCCGCAGCTAGTGCAACGGTTGTGGAGGCGTCAATCGATTGGGTGATGTCAACATTCCCACAGGGCTTGTTGGTGGAAGGTCTCTGAGCGTCATTGCGTGCCCCGTTGCCCTTAACACCAAGAGCGGGACTAATGAGAGCATGGGCATTAACAGAAGTTGTGAAGCAAAGGAGGAAGGCGTAAGCGATGAAAGATTTGGAGACCATCGTAAATATGAAGGTGGGTAGGATCAACCTAATAGAAGATGAAGGAAAGTGGCAGATGAGACGAGAAGAGTGAAAATTCCAAGGACCCAGTCCCCTAAGGTGCAGAAAGCAGAGCGGTGGGATAGGATGTAAGACATGACCAGCTTTTTATACAGATGGGCCGTCGCTGTGGAAGTAACGGGGACAAAAGCAAGCGAGTCGCCTTGATGACCAGTCATGGACAAAAGAAACGCGTGGTATGTCGACGGTCCAGTTATAAGTCGAGTCGACGAGGACATTGTGATTCGCTTATACAATCACCACAAAAATAGAGCGTGAGCACAATTGCCTGAACAACCGACCACAAATAGAATAAAACGGACCAGCCGTAACTCCCTGTAATGGAATTCTGGCTTCTCTACATACCGGTTATTCATCACCCTAGTAACAATTTAGCAGCGATGCCTCAGTTCCAAGTCCCGAGACGTGCCAGACGCGGAATGAGATACTTATCAGGGTCGCCGGTAGACGTGGAAAGCTACGAGTTTTCGCTAATAGCAGTGGTTCTTGATGGGGGTTCGTTCCATGAGTCGTTGGATGCAGTGTAAGTTACACTGTACAGCATAACGAATTTTTTTTTACATTACACGACAACAGACAGGTGTGAGAGCCCCGGCAAGAGGTGACACGGTGCAACCACGTGACAGGAGTACTCATTGCGTCGGACAACCTTTCACAACTCAACCTCCCCCATGACGAGCAAGGGTCGCGACCTCCCGCCCCACATGACCGCGGGTCATGTACCCTCCAAAAAGTCTCCTGGTCACCATGCAAACGACCGTGAGCAGAAACGCCAACGCTCCCGCTCACCCCGCCGTAATCGTCGCTCCCGTATGGACTCATATCGCCCCACCCCAGCAGCCTCGCGCAGGGCGTATCAGGCTCGCAGAAGCAGAGAACGGAGGCTGAGAGACCGGGACTCGAGATCGAGGTCGAGGTCCCATTCGAGGTCGAGAGATGGTGATCATCATGGGCGGCAGTCAAGGTCTCGGACAAGATCGAGATCTGGTGAGCGGGCGCGAGCACGTTCTGACTCGAGGTCCCCCTCGCGCACCCGTTCCCGCTCCCCTTCTCGTTCAAGGTCTCGCTCCTGGTCACGGTCACGATCGAGGTCGCGCGACAGGAGAACCAGTCACAGAAAACGCACTCGCCGGTCTCGTACCCGAAGCCGGACCAAGAGTCGTAGCAGAAGTCACAGCCGGGAACGCAAGCGTCGAAGAAAAAGAGGTGGTAAGAAGAATGTACGTGCTATGTGTCCGTTTATTACCCCTTCCCTTTATCTCATGCGTGGGTCTGAAGAGAGAGAAGAGAGAACGGCGGAAAAATGGGACGGCATCGATTGCGGTGGGCAGCCAGTGGGGTAAATATGGTATCATTACCGAATCTGAGTATGTTCGATTCCTCTCTATCGTCGCCAAGGAATGGTCTCTCTAACTTCATGCCGCAGCATCTTTTCAAAAGAAGCGGAATTCCGTACCTGGCTCGTAGAGGAACGCAAGGTGAACCCAGAGAAGATCTCCAAAGATCAGAATAAAAAGGAATTCGCCCGTTTTGTCGAGGACTACAATACTGGTGCGTTCAACTGTTTATCTTTTTTACCGGATTTCCACAATTGACACCATTATTACAGCCACGTTTCCCAACGAAAAGTTCTACAATATAGAGGCCTACGAAAGACGCATGAATGCGATGCGCGCAGGTGAATTTGTGCCACCCCCAGATGAGACATATGACGCCGAGGCGGACATGAAAGCGCACCAGAGCAGCCTCAAGCGACCTGCGGTGGAGTCAGAAAGCTACCTCGACAAGGACCAATTACAGGAGTTGCGACGTGTACAGCGTGAGCGTGTCGAGGTGCGACAGACTTCACCACTCAGTGGTGTTGTAGCTAATGAACACTCCGTAGGTTGGAAAGATGAAGCTCCTTGGCATGGATGTCAAGGCAAACATGGGTGTACGGATGGATGGCCCAGTCGTCGACGGTTGATTACCGTGACTGTTGTGAATTTTTTGCCTTGAATTTATTTAGTCAAACTATGTATCCCTGGCCCATGTCAATGTCCGTCCGAGCCTCGTCAATTCCAGTGTTTATGTAATCACGCTCTTCACCAAGTCCAACTCGGAGGTCCGCAGCTGACCCACGCTTTGCTGCCTACTAACATCTCTATAACACACCTAAACGATGGTCGACATTCTAGTAATTGGTGCGACCGGTTTTTGTGGCCGCCACGCTGCGCGCTACGTTCTCGAACACCCGGAGCGCTCGAAATACACCGTCGGACTTGCTGCCCGTTCACGCTCCAAAATCGCCTTCGTCGGCCTACCCATGGACGACTCTGTCCAAATATTCGAGCTTGACATCCTCGACAAACAGGCTGTCGAAGCCGTCGTCAAGCAAGCCAAAGTCGTGCTCAACTGCATAGGCCCATTCTGGCATTATGGCACTCCGATCGTACAGTGCGTAACCCCGACCCGACCCTGGCCGTACTTGCCAATGTCTTTCTGCCCACAGCGCATGCGCAAGGAACGGCGTCCACTACGTCGACATCACCGGAGAGACGCCGTGGATATTCGACATAATCAACAAGTTTAATCCGCCTCGCCTTTGTCCGCGCAAGCTTCTCTGAACGCGCCCTTTCTCTCATCCAGGTTCGACTACCTCGCCACCCAAACACGCGCCATAATCATCCCGTCCTGCGCCGTCGATTCCATCCCCGCCGACGCCGGCGTGTACCTCGCCTCACAGACGCTCGCCCACGCGCCGCTTGGCGCTAGCACGACCGCCTCGCGCATGGGTGGCGGTGCGCCGGGCGGCACGATCGCGTCCTTCATCGCGACGGCCGAGGACGTCCCACGGCCCCTACTCTCGCGCGCCGCACGCGACTGGGCCCTCTCCCCCGTCCCCGGCGCGGACTCCCCGCCGCTGCGCCTCGTCTACAGCCTCGGCAGCCGCCGCGGCGCCGTCGCCCCCTTCGGCGCCATCAACCGCGCACTAGTCCAGCGCACCGCTGGCTTGCTCGAGCTCGCGCGCCTCGAGCGCAAGCGCGCGACCGAGGAGCCGCAGCCGGGCTACGGGCCTGCGTTCACGTACACCGAGTTCATGCAGACTGGAGGCGCCGTCAGCGCGTTCCTCGTCAGTGTCACGATCGCGGCCGTATTTGTGGGGGTCACGTTCATCACGCCGGTACGTGTGTGCCCCTCTCCCTCGTTGCATTGTTGACCTCACCTCTCGCCAGTTCCGGTGGCTGTTCAAGCGTTTCACGACTCAGCCCGGATCGGGGCCCGCAGATCAGTAAGTGCCTTGCTCCGCCCGCTCTCTTGACCCTGAGCTTTTTATTTTGCAGTACGCTTGAGCGTGGCGGGCTGACCTTCGTCAATATCACGGCGTCGGACGAACCGTCGCCCCGGTATGCCAAATCGGTCATCAAGGGCCATGGGGACCCGGGCACGCTGCTCACTGCGGCGATGGTGGGCGAATCCGCCATCGCGCTGCTCCTGGACGAGCTCCCGCCACTCGCAAAAGGAGGTGGCGTGTTGACGCCCATGACGGCCCTCGGAGATAACATCATTCGCCGAATGAAGGCATGCGACCGGTTCGAGATTACGAGCGGGATAGTGGACGGCCCGGATGGTGACATCGAGGAGAGTAGGAAGACGCGCTAAGGGGGACTTGCCGGTGGGTCTCGACGCCGAGGTCCTCCGTTATCTATTTTTGTTTGTACCATTGGAAATAAAAACAAAAAAACACACCAGCTAGCTCGTACAGTACATATGTTCACGGCTCGTCCCCTTCCATACGCCGCACGTGCTCGTAATAATATGCTCTCTCCACACCTCAGTCGACGGGCTCTTCGACAAACACCAGCCTGACACAGCCGTCCGTTTCGATCTCGTGCTGTACCGGCCGTTTCCCGACGCCAAAAATGTCTCCATCGAGGGACCGCATGAGCGGCAGAGGGATCCGGGAGTCTTGCACGTCGCACGCACACGTCGACCAGAGTCCGTAGATGGACTGCAGCTGCGGGGGCGATGATATGCGCAGATCGCGCTGGGCTGCTGCCCCCGAGTCGTCGTCCTCACATGCGGAAGAGGGCAGCGTCGGCGATGGGGGTGGGCTGTCTGTGCCTAAACGCTGGACCAACCTCGTCCCTGATGCTGATGGCGATTCGCCGCCGGGTTTGGACGATGAGGACGAGGACGACGTTGCCTCAATACCGATCATTCTGTGAGCATCCCAAACATCGATCCGCGCGGTGTCCTTGGGAAGCTGTCAGGGTCTGCTGCGTCTTAGAAGGGAGGGCGACGGGAGTACCCACACGGATATTGAGAGTGTGCACGCCGCTCGCCGTTGATGATGACATCTTCTCTCTCTGACAGCTCTTGAAGGCCAACCAAACAAAAAAAAAATGGACGGAAAGGAAAGCAAGGCTGAGGGACGTGAGGGGACGTAAGCGCAGCGTCGCTCGCTTGGCTTGCAATCACGAACAAGGAGGTAAAGCGGCTTAATATATGCAAGCGGGTTGAGCGGTCGTCCCGGGCGCTGTTTGGTATTACAGCGTGGGCTCGTGACGCAGTACTGATAACCACGGGCAGGGGTACTGAATGGGCATGGGGTGACACAGCAGCTGTCCCTTGGGCCCAGGACACCACGCTTTGCATGCCTGGCCCACAGCCCAATCACGATTCGGAACACGATGAAACAAACTCCGAAGCGAGTTGCGTAAGTATGCGATTCGTCAATCGCTCTCCCAGTGCAGGGCTGTTACACAGTAAGCTCCAGCCTGACACCAACGCGTGCATCTGACACAAACACGTTTCTCTCTGTTACACCACCGGGGCTAGCCGAAACACGAAACCATCCAAGGTGGTGCTTATACTTTTACTAGAAAGGGTGACCCATATCTTTGATCGTCACAAGAACCTCGTCTGGATGTGAACCGTCCCTCTGGAGGACGTTCTGGGCAGCTCGGACAGACGTGGCCATCTGCGCCCTATTTACGGTAACCATATTTCCCAATCAAGCTTGTAGGCGGCTACTGGCGTGTGTATCCATTCTCTCGGGTATGTCGGGTACCACGCAATCCCGGTCTCACTAGCGCTCCCTTCCTATCACACTTTGATGGCAATGGTAGCTATGAATTCCTGATGGACCCCATGGCCAAAAATCGCTGACGCGTCTTCCAGGGGCGCGTCCGAAGAGCACGCGACACGCACGTCTCGTTCCCGTTCTCCCCGAGTTTTGATGCAAATGCCATTGGTCTGTGACAGCCGGCGGAACGTACAAACACCGTCTCCGCCGATCTCGACAGCGCAGTGAACTGAGGGCTCACTCTTCCGTCCAATCCATAAAAAGTGACACGTACCTCCTCTGCCAAGCTGACTGACAGGTCAATCTGACAACACGGCGTCGCGGCGTCGGGGTTTTCAGCAGAGAACGCCACGGCTTCAAATTCCATGCCGAGCCGTTAGGTGTGCTCCCTTTTTGGTGCTCCGCTTTGGACAGAAAAATCGAGTTGGACGCCATTGCGTTCCATCCTGCAACTAGTCGAGCGAACCAGACCGGTGGTACTGTGGACCGGAATACTCATGAACGCCATCTATGACTTCTGCGTCATCGTCTGTCGCCAGAAGCGCGTAACCACATGCTCACAACTCGGCACCGTGGCCAAAAGCAGCAGACGAGATACCCGTTTCGAGTATGTTCAATCTAATCATATCGTTCTTGATGTCACCAAAGCCCGCACAAAAGAATCTTCTGCTCTGCGTGTCCCTATAAAACGCAGCGGGGATTCCTCTCTCTTGCCCACAACTCTCGCTTCTTCCACTCTCATTGTCATCTGCACTCCTTCTCCGACTCTCAGTCATGTTCTCTCCCATCAAGGTCGCTCTCTTTGCCTTCATTTCTTTTGCAACTTTGGCCATCGCCATCCCCGCTCCAGAGCCCCGCCGTGCTGACGCAAAGGCCCTCATCACTGGCACTAATGTTCTCCTTCGGAAGGCTATGCTCCCCATCGGTACGTCTGCTCGCCTCCCGTTCTCCATCACGTTGTTGCATGTTCACTGTCTTCTCGCAGCCCATGTTAACTCGGCCAACGCAACGTCCGAATACGTCACCCCTGTCCTCGACCAGGTTGTTGAGATCGTCGCTGAACTCGTCGACGCTCTCAAAGGGTCTGGCCTCTCCGGCTGTGGCTGCACCTCGCAAGATATCCTCGAGCTCGTTTCCACTACGCTCCAGGTACTGTTGCCCTCCCCGTCTGTCGTTTTCCTACTAACGCTCACGTTTTGTGGTACAGATCATCCTTGGAACGCTTGGCCCTGCATGCGGTTCAAACTCTGGTCTATTGCCTCTTATTGGCGGACTTGTGTCAGTAATCTCTTGCACGCTTTCTGGTGAAAAGCACTTCTGATTATTCGTGACGAATACAGTTCCGTTGTCGTCGAACTTGTTCAGGTGGTCCTTTGGCTCGTCGGCGGGCTTGTCACAGAACTGCTGATTCTTCTCATCAACAATGGTTGTGCAGGAGTCGTCCTTGGCCTCAGACTCGGTCCTCTTATCGATTGCCTAGGTCTCGGTAGCCTACTCCAAGGCCTTCTCGGCTCTCTTCTGTGATCCATAGCGTTTTCAAAAGCATATACCCGCCTCTTTTTTGTTCTCGTTAATTTCGCTTTCGCTCTGGTTTATAATATTTAACCCCTACTACTTGGTAGTAACGTTAGATTCAATCGCACTCCTTTGCCAAACGGTCCCACGAGGAACCCGAGACTTGTTTTCGATAGGGTTGTGCCACGATGATCTGCTCGTACTCGGTTATGTCATTAATTAGTAGATCCTGTTCGAGTGTTCAGCGGTTTTCAGCGATCCTGCAAAGCGCGTCCCAATGATCACGTGAAGCACAACATAACTCCCCAGAAGCGACCTCATACGATGAAGGGTTTGTGGCTTATATCAGGGGTGCTCGTAGTGACCTTTACGTGACCTTTACCTTATCCCCTGACCAACGTCGTCGTCAACTACCATCGTCATCTTGGTTGTCATGGTCAATATCTATCTGAATGTTGATAAATCGACATTTCTCTTCCTCTCTATTCCCGACAGTGATGTGCAGAGGTTATCCATCTACCCCTTCAAATGGCTTCGGTTTGTCATGTTTAGTGTTTGTGGAGCTCGTGGTTGTCTTTCAACTACACCGGATGGCTCTGCGATCAATTATGATAGTGCCTCATTGAATGAAATTACAGACTTATACTATCAGCCTCTGGGTAAAGTTTTCTTTTTGTATGTGAGATTGTTGCTCACTACTGTCCCCCATACCCCATTTCTCCAGGGAATTGTATCTTCGTAGACTATCAGGGCTCGAATGATCAAGCCACATCTACAACAGACTGCCCCAATGACTTCAGAGATAATGTCATAGCACGAGATGGACCAGCCTGTGTTGTCACACGCTATCCTGCAGAGCATTGTGATGCGGCACACCTGATCCCCTGGTGTAAAGGTGACCAGGTAATTTCCGTAGTCAGTTTATGTTATCCTTTGGTGATATCGTTCTTTTCTAGTACATCCAGATGGTCTTTGAAGTCCGTTCCTCTTGTTATCACCGCGGACCACTACCCTCAATTTCGGGGATCGATGACGTTCGGAATGGAGTATTGTTGACCAAATCTGTGCATTCAATGCTTGCTCATGGAGAGGTCGCGTTCTTAAGGGTATGACGTTTCGCAGCTCATCCTTAGAGACCATCAAAACCATTTTTAGACGCCGAACTATGGACTGGAACCCACGGACATACCTAGGATTGACTTAGGTCAAGCGCGCGCGGATCATTTTACACTTCAATATTTGAAGGTGCCTGAGGATTATGATCCGGCCGTAGCCACGGCTTTAGAGATCATGGCAAACACATCACCAGTGCCCCCTTTTGCTCCCTTCTGCGCAGGGTTAAACCTGGACGCACTCTTTCAGGGCAAGAGTAACGAGAACGAGACAAGAAGCCGGCCTGGGGGCACATGCGAGCAGGACACAGTAAACTCACTTCCCCCTGCCATCATCCTCGACTACATGTATGGCGTCGCTGCTTACAAGCAATGGGGCAGGCAGGGTAGTAACGCCCACGACGTGATGGTGAATTACCACTAAAGACATTACGAAGGCATTCCAGTATCTCGCCGCCCACCAGGCGAACAACGCCAACACTCCTAACCCAGACAAGCCCCTGCGCGCGTCACGGCGACGTTACAAATCCCCAAGGAAGGGCGACACAATGGCAAAAGCCGTGGACGACCTAAATGAGTCTTAATACGTCTCAGTGGAGCTACGCCAGAAGAGGTTGCCAAACGAAGGGAAAAACGAATGAAGGAAGAGGAGTAGGCGGCCCAGGAAATAGGTCGAGGCAAAGTAATGGAGTGGATGAAACATACAGACGTCGGAGCTTGGTAAATAGCGCGTTCGTGGTGATGCCTGTTGTATGGATTGGGTCAACGAACGTAGTGGGCTTTTTCTTGAAGTTTCCTTACGCCAAACCCACCTTGGGCGACGACTCAGGATGGTGAGCAAGCGCAGTGAGGAACGAGAAACTCGGAGCAACCGGAACCTAGCTCTAGTATCGTGCGAGCTCAAAATAGTGGTGTTTGTTTCGTGTACACACTTGATGTCTTTTCGCACCTTTCCGATCAAATCAGGGTAGCCAAAAATGCAGTAGATCCGACCCCGACCATGCGCGACTACCTAATTCATGCCAACTCCTCCGTCGCCGCGGCGTACGTCTCGCTCTGGTTCTGCACGCGCTCGTACCGCGGCCGGCCCTCGTGTAGCGCAAAGGACGACCCCGCGAGCGCGAAGAGCAGGAGCAGGTCGTCGAGCGGCCGCGCCTCAGGTCTACGGGAGTTGTAGTGAACATATACATCTGTCAGGAGGAGATAAAGGCGCAATACACACCATTATCGTCTGGTCGCGCCGCGACATGCGCTGGTCGTTCGACAGCGCAAAGTACCTGCACCACCCCAACGTCCTGTTCGGGATTCCGGTCCCGCCACCCCCTTGATCAAGGTCGCTCTCTTTGCCTTCATTTCTTTTGCAACCTTGGCCGTCGCCATCCCCGCTCCAGAGCCTCGCCGTGCTGACGCAAAGGCCCTCATCACTGGCACTAATGTTCTCCTTCGGAAGGCTATGCTCCCCATCGGTACGTCTGCTCGCCTCCCGTTCTCCATCACGTTGTTGCATGTTCACTGTCTTCTCGCAGCCCATGTTAACTCGGCCAACGCAACGTCCGAATACGTCACCCCTGTCCTCGACCAAGTTGTTGAGATCGTCGTTGATCTCGTCGACGCTCTCAAAGGGTCTGGCCTCTCCGGCTGTGGCTGCACCTCGCAAGATATCCTCGAGCTCGTTTCCACTACGCTCCAGGTACTGTTGCCCTCCCCGTCTGTCGTTTTCCTACTAACGCTCACGCTTTGTGGTACAGATCATCCTTGGAACGCTTGGCCCTGCATGCGGTTCAAACTCTGGTCTATTGCCTCTTATTGGCGGACTTGTGTCAGTAATCTCTTGCACGCTTTCTGGTGAAAACCCTTCTGATTATTCGTGACGAATACAGTTCCGTTGTCGTCGAACTTGTTCAGGTGGTCCTTTGGCTCGTCGGCGGGCTTGTCACAGAACTGCTGATTCTTCTCATCAACAACGGTTGTGCAGGAGTCGTCCTTGGCCTCAGACTCGGTCCTCTTATCGATTGCCTGGGTCTCGGTAGCCTACTCTAAGGCCTTCTCGGCTCTCTCTTCTGTGATCCCATAGCGTTTTTCAAAAGCATATACCCGCCTCCTTTTTGTTCCAATTGTTTTGTTCTCGTTAATTTCGCTTTCGCTCTGTTTTATAATACTTAACCCCTACTACTTGGTAGTGACGTTATATTCAATCGCACTCCTTTGCCAAACGGTTCCACGCGGAACCCGAGACTTCCACAAGCGCCTGCGATGATCTGCTCATACTCGGTTATGTCATTAATCAGCAGATCCTGTTCGAGTGTTCAGCGGCGTTCAAGCGATCCAATGATCACGTGAAGCACAACATCAGTCAATAACGTCTTCAACTTGAAACTTTGATCATTGATAAATAAATTCGACCCACATTTTTCAATCAGCTTACTAACTTATAAGGGACTTACTCTCCGACCCGGCGATAACATGACAAGGCCAGAGAAGTCATAAAACGAGTGTTCTGTGGTGTCACCACACACACGACGGTCTGCAGAGTATTGTGATGCGTCGAACCTCATTCCCTGGAGCAAAACCGATGAGGTAGTATTCGTGATTATTATATGCAATACTTTGATAACGGTCTGTTATACTGTAGTACATCATGAGGGTTATCGAAGATCTTCCTCCCCTTTATGACCCTTCGCCGCCTCCAATTTCTTCTGGATAGATGATCAGAATGTAGGTCAAGGTCACGTATCAAGTCACACGTGCATTATCTGCATCACGTATAACTATATAACCCCTGACCAACGTCGTCAGCTACCATCGTCACCATGGTCAATATCTATCTGAATGTTGATAAATCGACATTTCTCTTCCTCTCTATTCCTGACAGTGACGTGCAGAGGTTATCCATCCACCCCTTCAAATGGCTCCGGTTTGTCATGTTTAGTGTTTGTGGAGCTCGTGGTTGTCTTTCAACTATACCTGATGGCCCTGCAATCAATTATGATAGTGCCTCATTGAATGGCATTACAGACTTATACTACAAGCCTCTGGGTAAGGTTTTCTTTTTGTATGCGAGATTGTTGCTCACTACTGTCCCCTGTACCCCTATTTCTCCAGGGAATTGTATCTTTGTTGACTATCAGGGCTCGCATGATCAAGCCACATCTACTGTCCCAACAGACTGCCCCAATGACTTCAGAGATAACGTCATAGCACGAGATGGACCAGCCTGTGTTGTCACACGCGATCCTGCACAGTTTTGTGATGCAGCACACCTGATCCCCTGGTGCAAAGGTGACCAGGTAATTCCGTACTCGGTTTATGTGGTCCTTTGGTAATACTGTTCTTTTCTAGTACATCCAGAAGGTTTTTGAAGTTCGTTCATCCTGTTATCACCACGGGTCACTACCCTCAATTTCGGGGATCGATGACGTTCGCAATGGAGTGTTGTTGACCAAAACTGTGCATTCAATGCTTGCTTATGGAATGGTCGCGTTCTTAAGGGTATGACGTTTCGCAGCTCATCATTAGAGACCATTAAAACCATTTTTAGACGCCGAACTATGGACTGGAACCCACCGACGTACCGAGGATTGACCTAGGTCAAGTGCGCACGGATTATCTTACCCTTCAACATTTGGAGGTGCCCCAGAATTATAATCCGGCCATAGCCACAACTTTTGAGATCATGGCAAACACATCACCAGTGCCCCCTTTTGCCTCCTTCGCCGCACGGTTAAACGTGGACGCACTCTTTCAGGGCACGAGTAACGAGAATGGCACATGCGAGCAGGGCACAGGAAACTTACTACCTCCTCACATCATCCTCGACTACATGTACGGTGTCGCTGCTTACAAGCAATGGGGCAGGCAGGGTAGTAACGCCCACGACGTGATGGTGAATTACCACAAAAGACATTACGAAGATATTCCAGTATCTCCCCGCGCACCAGGCGACAACAACGCCAACACTCCTAACCCAGACAAGCCCCTGCCTGCGTCACAGCAACATTACACATCCACAAGGAAGGGCGACACAATGGCGGATGCCGTGGACGACCTAAATTTCGCTTCAATGCGTCTCAGTGGAACTACACCAGAAGAGGTTGCCGAACGAGGGGAAAAACGAATGGAGGTGGAGGAGCGCACGGCCCAGGAAACAGGCCGAGGCAAAGTAATGGAATGGGTGGAACATATGGACGTCGGTGCTTAGTATATAGCAGCGTTTGTGGTGATGCCTGGGTCAACGAACGTACCCGCAGAAACCAGAGGGCGCAGCTTCAGACATCAGCCTGAGCGACACGTTTCTCAAGTAGAGTACAGAGCGCGATAAGGTTAGGAGAGTGGAGAGACCTTCTGTTGAAGGCGACGACTTGGGATGGTGAGCAAGGGCAGTGAGGAACGAGAGACTCGGAGCAACCGGAACCTAGTTCTAGTTCTGTATCGTGCGGGCTCAAAATAACATAAAATATTAATGTTTATTTTGTGTGCACCAACACTTGATGTCTTTTCGCTCCTTTCCGATCAAATCAGGGTAACCAAAAATATAAAAATGCACGACTAGCCAATTTATGCCAACTCCTCCGGAGCCGCGGCGTACGTCTCGCTCTGGTTCAGCGCCCGCTCATACCGCCGCCGGCCCTCGTGCAGCGCAAAGGATGACCCCGCGAGCGCGAAGAGCAAGAGCAGGTCGTCGAGCGGTAGTGCCCCGGTCTGGGAGATCGCCTGCATGAAGGGTATGTATATGAGCCCGAGCTACGACAGGAACGAGATCGCCACGCGGCCACGGTGACGACGAGCATCTGGTTCTGCGTCAGGCCGCAGCCGAGCCCGCAGTCCTGGATCGCCGAGATGAGGTCTAAGAAAACGAAGGAGGAGAAAGTCTGGCGGGGGAGTTGAGTGAGCAAGCAAGGAGATATAGGCACGAACAAAACAACACGCACCGTGACCATCGTCTGCCAGTGGTCGCGCCGCGACATGCGCTGGTCGTTTGACAGCGCAAAGTAGTAGACGAAGAGCGTGCCGACGACGATGACGGACGTGGAAAAGGCGACGCGGGAGAGGATGCGGCGGCTGATGATCGGCTCGTCCTTCTTCCGCGGCGGTTTGCGCATCACGTCGTGATCGATGGGGTCGACGCCTAGCGATTGGCTCGGTGGACCTGTGGGCGGCAGCGCGTCATGTCAGCACCAATGTCAGACCAAAGGCAGGGAACGCTCACCATCCATGAGGATGTTGATGAACAGGATCTGCATCGCGTTGAGTGGATTGCTCAGCCCAAACATCGTGCTCAGCGTGATGAGCGTGAGTGCCGCCGCCGCCGTGCTGAGCTGGAAGGACAGGAAGTTTTGAATGTTGACTTTCCCGCAACACCGTCTCAGAGGTCAGCACAATGGGGCAGAGCGACGACGAACACGACGTACCCTCCTCGACGGCCGGCAGGATGGTGCTAAAGTTGTCGTCCACGAGGATTAACTGCAACATGGCACCCATCAGAGCTATAAAATAACCAAGCAAAAATACACTCACCTCCGTCGCCGGTCGTCGCCACGACGGCACCGCGAGCCTGGAACGCCCCCACGATCGCTATCTTGCACTTTGGGCTCGTGCGCGCGAATACGCTCGCACAGCTGCGCCGGGCTCATGCGGTCTAGCGCGGTGCCCGTCAGACACGCCCCCGGGTCCGTGGCGCCACGAGGTCAACACGGGCTGCGGCGTGGGGCAGTCAGAAGGCTTGCCTTACCAGACGTGGGTCGGGGAAATTGAATAGGAGAGAGTGTTAAGTAGGGCGACATCTGTTGCCTGTCCAACGAAGGCGTCGTCTTCTTTGTGCGTTGCACTCGCGTTGTTGCACGGTGTGCCGACTTTGGGGGTCTTGCGCAAAGCGGGCGAGACTCGGATACGAGTAGGAAGAGCAGGCGATGAGGCCTCATTGCTTTGCGTTTGGCCATGCGCAGAACACCGAGGGCAAGCGTCACCGTTATCAATAGGCAGGCCTGATCAAGGCTATGACCCAAGTAGGTCTTGTCGGTCCGGAGTTGATGACTACGTAGTAACACAGTGAAGTAACACAGTGACTCAAGCCTTGCAGTTTACTCGATACGGGTGTCATCTTCAAAATACTGGCAGTGCATCATTACCACCAACTACCGTGCCAACATAGTTCGGCCTGTGTCTGCTTATGCCAGTGGAGATATAAGTTTCGTCACTTGGCTTCCGAGTCTCTGACCGCTGGCACTACCATCAAGCTGGAACCTTCGGTACCTCAGGCTGTTTTCCCTTTCCATACACTGGCGAACGAAGGACCATATTTCACGTACCTCGTATCACCTGCAGACCAGTTCAGACACGTCTTCCGTTGTATGCTTCTCGCTGGATGCCGTCCCTGCACCTGCACCCGCACCCGCGCCAGCGCTTCCTGGCTTACGCAAAATCGCGCCGTACTGGTATCCATATACAGTACGACCATAGCAAGGGTCGTTGGCTCAATCGGGATACTATACTCAAAATCGTTTCCACCGAATTTCGTGGATAGAGTACTATGCGTGACCCCCACTCTACGTCACTCGCTTTGCTGAACAATGCGTTGAAGAGGTCTCATCTTGCGCAGAGATACGGGCTCGAATCCGACGTCACTACTATCAACGACAAAGTTGCCAAGTCTGATATCATCATCTTCTACTGGGACCGGATCGAAAACGTCGTGCACCGTCACGAGCCTCCGATCACCTCTAGACCTGTCAAGACCCTGCACGAGGACTGGGAGAGCGAAATCATCGTGGTAGACAAACCGGGCAGCATCGCGCGCACGTCACTCGTCGTTCTGCTCCGTTGACCCGACACGCGCCCTAGCCCGTCCACGCGACTGGTCGCTGTACTGTGGCGAGTGCTACTTGCCGCTGCATCCGGACTACTACTAGCCTTGGGATGTTCCGGAATGGGCTGCGGAGGGATAGTAGGTTTGAGGTGATTATGTCATTTTTGTGAGGGGCTAGGGCGACCGCTGTGTGTTAGGGGTGCCCCTTTGTCGATTACTATCGTCATGGTCAATATCTATCTGAACGTTGACAGATCGACATTCCTCTTCCTCTCTATTCCTGACAGTGATGTGTGGAGGTTGTCAATCTATCCCTTCAAATGGCTACGGTTTGTTGTATTCAGTGTTTGCGGAGCACGTGGTCGTCTTTCTACAACACCGGGTGGCCCTGCAATTGATCATAATAGCACCTCGTTGAATGGTATTACAGATTTGTACTATATGCCTTCAGGTAATGTTTCTTTTCGTATGTGAGATCGTTGCCTTGATCATTGCTCATCACTGTCCCCATCTCTTCATTTCTCTAGGAAATTGTATATTTGTAGACTATCAAGGTTTAAGTGATCAAGCCGCCACATCTTCTGTCCCAACGGACTGCCCCAACAACTTTAGAGATAAGATTATAGCCAGAGATGGATTGGCCTGCATTGTCACACGCAATCCTGTGCAGTGTTGTGATGCAGTACACCTAATTCCCTGGAGTAAAGGTGACGAGGTACGTTAGCGACTAATGTCCGTGGCCAGCTGATGTGGTCCCTTAGTGATGATCTCGTTCTTTTCTAGTACATCCAGAAGGTTTTCGAAGATCGCTCGTCCTGTTATCGTCACAGGCCACTACCCCCAATTTCAGGGATCGATGACGTTCGGAATGGAGTGTTGTTGACCAAAACTGTGCATTCAATGCTTGCTCAGGGAGAGGTCGCGTTCTTAAGGGTATGAAGTGTCGCAGCTCATCCATAGAGACCATTAAAACCAATTTTTAGACGCCGAACTATGGACTGGAACCCACTGACATAGCTAGGATTGACCCAGGTCAAGCGCGCGCGGATCATTTTACCCTTCAATATTTGAAGGAGCCTGAGTATTATGATCCGGCCACAGCCACGATCATAGCAGACAAACCAGTGCACCCTTTTGCCTCCTTCGCCGTAGGGTTAAACGTGGACGCACTCTTTCAGGGCATGACTAACGAGAATGAGACAAGAAGCCAGCCCGGGGGCACAACTGAGCAGGGCACAGTAAACTCCCTTCCCCCTGCCATCATCTGCGACTACATGTACGGTGTCGCTGCTTACAAGCAATGGGGCAGGCAGGGTAGTGTGATGGTGAGTTACCACAAAGGACATTACGCAGATATTGATATTCCGGTAATCTCCCCGCGCACCAAGTGACAATAGCGCCAACACTCCTGTCCCGGACAAGCCCCTTCCCACATCACGGCGACATTACACATCCACAAGGAGGGGCGACACAATGGCGAAAGCCGTGGACGACCTAAATTTTGTTTTAATGCGTCTCAGTGGAACTACGCCAGAAGCGGTTGCCGAACGAGGGAAAAAACGAAGAGAGGAGGAGCGCGCGGCCCGGAATGGATGGAACAGTCGGTGCTTAGTAAATAGTGGTAAGATGCCTGTTGTGTTGTATGGATTGGGTCACCACCAACAAGCGTCCGAGGTGGGATTGGCAGTCGCAAGGATCCCGCGAAAGGAACTTCAAGAAAAAGCCCACTACGGGTTCTTTGCAGAAACCAGAAACTAGAGAGGGCGCAGCTTCAGAACATTAGCGACGCGTTTCTCAAATAGAGGGATGGTAAGCGGCATGGTACAGAGCGCGATAGAGAGTGAAGAGACCTTCTGTTGAGGGCGACGACTCGGGATGGTGAGCAATGGCAGTGAGGAACGAGAGACTCGGTATCCAAAAAAAAAAAAAAAAGAACGAGAGACTCGGAGCAACCGGAAGTTCTGTATCGTGCGGGCTCAAAATAACATAAAATGGTAACGTGTACACCAACACTTGATGTCTTTTCGCTCCTTTCCGATCAAATCAGGGTAATCAAAAATATAAAAAATGCAGTAGATCCGACTCCGACCACGCACGACTAAGTTAGCTAATTTATGCCAACTCCTCCGTCGCCGCGGCGAACGTCTCGCTCTGGTTCAGCACCCGCTCATACCGCCGCCGGCCCTCATGCGTCACAAAGGACGTCCCCGCGAGCGCGAAGAGCAAGAGCAGGTCGTCGAGCGGCAGCGCAGAGGTTTGGAAAATCGCCTGCATGAAGGGTATATATATGAGCCCGAGCTGCGACAGGAACGAGATCGCCACGGTGACGACGAGCATCCGGTTCTGCGTGAGGCCGCAGCCGAGCCCGCGGTTCTGGACCGCCGAGATGAGGTCTAGGAAAACGAAGCAGGAGAAGGTCTGGCGGGGGAAGTTGAGTGAGCAACATCTGTCATAGAGGAGAGGCGCACACGCACCATCGTCTGGTCGCGCCGTGACATGCGCTGGTCGTCTGACAGCGCAAAGTAGTAGACGAAGAGCGTGCCGACGACGATGATGGACGCGGAAAAGGTGACGCGGGAGAGGATGCGGCGGCTGATGATCGGCTCGTCCTTCTTCCGCGGCGGCTTGCGCATCACGTCGTGATCGATGGGGTCGACGCCTAGCGATTGGCTCGGTGGACCTGTGGGCGGGCGGCAGCGCGTCATGTCAGCACCAATGTCAGACCAAAGGCAGGGAACGCTCACCGTCCATGAGGATGTTGATGAACAGGATCTGCATCGCGTTGAGTGGATTGCTCAGCCCAAACATCGTGCTCAGCGTGATGAGCGTGAGCGCCGCCGCCGCCGTGCTGAGCTGGAAGGACAGGAAGTTTTGGATGTTGTGGAATATTGACTTTCCTGCGACACCGTCTCGGATGTCAGCACAATGAGGGCCAGGCGACGACGAACACGACATACCCTCCTCGACGGCCGGCAGAATAGTGCTAAAGTTGTCGTCCACGAGGATGACGTCCGCAGCTTCCTTCGCGACGTCCGTCCCGCTCTTGCCCATCGACACCCCAATATCCGCCATCTTCAGCGCCGGCGCGTCGTTAACTGTAGCACAGCATGTATTAGAACCATAAAACAATCAAGAAAAAAAGCACTCACCTCCGTCGCCGGTCATCGCTACGACGGCACCGCGAGCCTGGAACGCCCCCACGATCGCCATCTTATGCTTCGGGCTCGTACGTGCAAATACGCTCACGTTGCCCACGCGCTCACGCAGCTGCGCCGCGCTCATGCGGTCCAGCGCGGCGCCCGTCAGACACGCTCCGGCGCCTGTCGCACCACGTAGCCCAAGCGAGCGTGCGACCGATAGCGCAGTCTCCTCCGCGTCACCGGTGATCATCACGACCTGCACGCCCCCACTCTGCAGGAGCGCCACGGCGTCCGCGACGCCCTTACGTGGTGGATCGAGCATCGCGGCGAACCCCGCGAATACGAGGTGCGCCTTCTCTTTCTCCCCGAACCCGAGCCCATTGCTGCTGCTGCTGCTACTGCCACTGCTGCTCATGTGGGCGCTGGCGGAGGGAGACGGTGCGCGGGACGGGACGGTGGAGTTCTGGGTGGAGGTGGCTGGCTCGACGCTGCCGTAGCCGTATCCCATCGCGAGCACGCGTAATCCACGCGCGGCCGCGGCTTGGGCCTTGCCGGCGATTACGGAGCGCATATTCGCGTCAAGCGCGGGTGTCGAGTCCTCGGCGACGTAGTAAAACTTGCACCGAGGGAGAAGCGCGTCGACACTGCCTTTGATATAGTACACCTCGCGCGCGGCGTTGTTGAGCTGCGAGGCGCCAAGGTTCGTATGGCCTGTGGTCGTGTGCGTACCAGAGACGGCCATGCTCTTCGATTCTGAGCTGAACGGGCGCTCAAAGACGCGCGTGAAGGTCTATAGGGGAGCGGGTCGGCACGGGCTGTCGCGTGGTGCAGTTGGAAAGCTGGCCTTACCAGACGTGGGTCGGGGAGGTTGAATAGAAAGAGAGCGTTAAGTAGGGCAACATCTGTTGCTTGTCCAACGAAGGCGCCGTCTTCATTGCGCGTGGCGCTCGCGTTATTGCATAGTGCGCCAACTTCGAGTGTCTTGCGCAGAGCGGGCGAGACACGGGCAGGAGGAGCAGGTGATGAGGGATCGATGCGCACATGCTCGTCGACCGTGTATAACTCTGTGACAGTTTGCTCATTTCGCGTGAGTGTACCTGAAGTCCGTCAATCTCAACGGGAGGGGTGGAGAGCGCGAGGCATTACCTGTCTTGTCAGAGCAGATCACGGAAATGGAGCCGAGCGCTTCGACGGAATGGAGCTTCTTGACAATCGCTTTGCGTTTTGCCATGCGTAACACGCCGAGGGCAAGCGTCACCGTTGTCACGATAGGCAGGCCTTCTGGAATGGCCGCAACAGCCAGCGACACTACGATCGAAGTAGATAAGCCCATCCCGCGGAACCACCAACCGAAGGCGAACCTCCAATCGTGAACATGTCGAGCCATGGGCGGTTCTGGAAGACCCCGATAAGACAAATGATCCCAATGATCCCAAACGAAATAATCGAGAGCTTTTGTGCGAGTTCGTCCATATTGCGCTGTAGCGGGGTACGTCGCTCTTCGACGTCCTGCATCATGCTAAAGATCACGCCAAATTCGGTCTGCGAGCCGGTGGCGATGACGATGCCGGAGCCGCGGCCTTGGGAAAAATTATCAGCTGCGTGTGAAAGGGAGCGTGGAAGTACGTGCCGTTCCGCACCAATGTGCCCATGTAAGCTATGCAGGTCCGCTCGGCCATCTCTGCGTCCTCGGGACACGGTACGACACCCTTTCGGCGCGCTGTGGTCTCTCCCGTCAAACTGCTCTCGTCAATCTCGAGGTCGACAGTAGTAAGCAGGCGTACGTCCGCCGGGATGCGGTCGCCTGTGGTGAAGGTGACGAGGTCGCCTGGGACGACCTCGTTCGCAAGGAGGTGTATTAGCTCTCCATCGCGGATGATGTGGCAGTGGTGAGGGACGAGCTTGTTGAGGGCCTCGAGTGACTTTTCGGAACGTCGTTCCTGTACGAAGCCGACTGAGAGGGGTGAGCTCGATCGACTCGGTCGTGTAGCAGGCGAAGGTCACATACCAGTGAGAACGATGACAATGGCGATGCTGATGCTGACCGCGTCATCTACGTTGCCCATGATAGCGCTGACGACGGCACTTCCGCAGAGGAGGAGGATAAGGGGACTCTCATAGAACATTTTTGCAAACTTAAGGAGAAGTGGTTCAGGAGATGACACTGAAAACTCATTATAGCCATGAGTCTGGCGGAGGGAGGGAATTACAGCGACGGTCAAGCCATGGGTCGAAGATGTCCGGAATTGTGAGACGACATCCTTGAAAAATAGGTTTTTTAGGAGAAGGGGGTGTCGCAGATGCAAAAAAAACAACGCACGTCTACATCATAGCTCGAGTAGGTGGCCGACGGGGTCTGCTCGGTCTTAGCAACGGGCATGTACCCATTTTCTTCCGGAGACCCACCACTCTTACCTTTCACCATACTGAGCAACCTGTCCCAGAGGCCAGCTGGACTCTGATCTGTCACGGCATAGCGAATGCTCTCTAGAGCCGGGAAAGCTGCTCCATGAGGGGGTGTAGGAGGGACACTATGTCGCCTGAGGGTGGTGCTGTACGCAAAGTGCGCCTGTGCACCGGGGTTGGGCTGCATCTCCATTTGATCGTCTCCAACGGGTGGTGAGAAATATGTGGACGCTGGTGGGGAGCTGGTGCGGGGCGGTTGGTGAAGCAGTCGGCGGGTAGTGTAAGGGGATGAAGAGGATGAGCCGGGGGAGTAGGAAGAGTCTCCCCCGTATGGCGCACGGCGAATCTGGCTCGACATTAGGTACGGGTCCAGTCACGGTGACGGGCGTGGGACGGTGTGAGTGTGAGGAGAGGACACACAAGGTGGACGACTAACGGCACAGCCACAGCACCATGACCACCGCTCCTTGATTTTTATTTAGTTATTTATTTACCCTCTTATTACCGATATAAGACTTTGTCGTGCATCCTCTTAACACCCCTCCAACGCATGGACTTCTCTCGCATACCTCTACAATGCCTTGTTAGTAGTGCTACATTAGTGCACGCCGAATTAAATGCCTATCCCACTTAGATATCCTTCGTCTAGCCCTGGGTGCTGCTGGTGCGACCGCGGGGGTCTTTCTTGCCCCACTTGTGACGACCGCGGGCCTTGGCGTGGTCGGATTTAGCGCCGCTGGACCCGTCGCCGGTCAGTCCCATCGGTCACCATCAGAGTCCTCACCTGCTCATATGAACAACGTAGGCACCATGGCTGCTGGCATACAAGCCGGGATCGGCAACGTAGTAGCAGGTAGTCTCTTTGCGACCGCCCAAAGCGTGGCTATGGGCGGAGCCTTCCCTTCAGTCATCACGGCAATCGGGGCAGGTGTGGGCGGTGTGGGTGGGGCTGCTGCTAGCGCTGGTGCTGCGTCTGTCGGTGCGAGCGTTGCATCCGTGGGCATGGCCTCAGCCGTTGGTGCGGGCATAAGTGCTGCTGCTGCAAAAATCGCTGCCATCGGTACAACCTCTGCCGTTGGCGCTGGAATAGGCGCTGCAAAAGTCGCTGGCATAGGTGCAACCTCGGCTGTTGGCGCGGGTATGGGTACTGCTGCCGCGAAAGTCGCTGGCCTTGGTGCCGCGGCCGTTGCTGCCGCCATCGCCGCCCTCTGATAGCCCTATAGCCCTTTCTTACTACTGTGTGAATCGAATGGAGTTGAATCTGAGAATTTGGCAGCCCAGGCATTTAAAATTTGTTTAGAACTTCAGAATGGGACGGAGCAATTCAAGGAGCAATTTGTGCTTCGATTTTATTATAAAGCAATCCGTTATCAGTACTACCGTGAGACTTTCAAGTTATAGCCCTTATCGTGTCACGTCAGACTCTTGTTTCTATCCTTGGTTCTATCCACTCCATACTGACGGGATGAATCCTGATGGCAAAGCGTCTCTCTGTGCTCACTGTGGAACCCAACAAGAGTAAAACTGTTGCTAGTTGCCCTTGATACTTTTCTAGCTGGCACGACCAATTTTGGCTATGAACCTTCTCACCGATGCTGGGTTTTCACCATCTCCATCAAATCACCGCCATGTCACGGCAAGAAGGACTCGAGGACTACAATCAGACAAGGGCCACCACCGACAGCCCTCTTCTTTACTGTGTCCCCTATCTGTCAGTGAAGCACACAGACGCGTTTGGTTGTCCTCCGGCCGCTGACACCGTGACCGGGCCTGATATAAGCCCGATATTTCATGAATGTTCTTTTACTTGTACATACAATTGCAAGTCGCAACAGCCTCTTTATGTCTGCCAATATATGGTACAATGGCACAGCCCTATATTTCCAAGTACACGTTTGAGGCATGGCCTCCGAGTCGGCATGGTCGACATGCCCACAATAGAGACCAAATAACGACTACTAAACAGAGGGTGATGTGACGGCGCCTATCGATATGATAATCGCTGTGACCCTCAGAATCGTCTGCGATGGAGGCTGGGTAAAGTGCGTGCACCTGAACTGGTCGACTTCCACGCCAACGACCAGGTTGTTAATTTTTATTTATTTATTACCCCTTATTAAGGCCTTATTACCTATCTATGGTCCCTCACATGACCCAGTTGTGTGTCTTCATAAAACGCCTCCAACGCATGTCTTCTATCGAATACTTCCCGTTGACAATGCCTTCCACATTAGCGCTCGTCGAGAATACCCCATGCTAATCCCTATCCCACCTAGGTTTCCTTTCCATGGTTTTAGGTGCCGCTGCCACTAGTGCGACCGCAAACGTGTTTCTGACACCCTTTGTGGCTCCTGTGGGTCCTTAGCATGAGCATGGCCGGATTTGGAGTCGCCGAACCTGTCACCGGTGAGTCTCATTGACCACCACTAAAGCCCTTAGCTGCTCACACAAACGATGTAGGCACTGTGGCTGCTATCATGCAAGCTGGAATTGGCAACGTCGTGGGTAGCCTCTTTGCGACCGCACAAAGCGTGGCTATGGGCGGAGCCGTCCCTGTGGCTGTCACAGCCCTTGGGGCAGGCGTGGGTGCCGTGAGCGGTGCTGCTGCTGGCGCCACGATTGTCGGCACAGGCTTAGGTACTGCTGCTGTAAGTGTTGCTGGCAAGGTCGCCGCTGTTGCTGTCGCAGCCCCCCTCTGACCATAATTCTTATCCTGTATTTCTTCCTCTCGCTGTATCTTGGTACTAAGGAATTTAGTATACAAATTGAGTGGAGTTGAACTGAGCCTTGGACACAACTCGCGGTGCTTCAAGATTTTAACTTCTTGGTTCAGAACTCCGGGACGACGGTGCTTTGATTTAAACTTGGAGGCAAAATCGTAGAGATAGTTCAAACGCCCACAAATTCTAGCTCTAAGGCATTCATTAATCAGTCATTCCACATTTGCGGATAAAAGAGATGACGAAAATAAGAGTTTCTCGTCGTTTGGTAAAGGGCAGGACCGCGGCCCCCAGAATCATCGTGGTGTTGGGGGGAGCGTAGGCCTCGAGGCGTGTAGCAGGCAATTGAGTCGTTGAAATGTATTTATTTATTCCACCTTTTTACTACCAATATCTATTGTCCTCACATGACCCAGTAGTCCATGCCCTTAAAACGCCTCAAACGCATGGACTTCTCTCGCATACCCCTCCTCAGTTTACAATGCCTGGTTAGTGCCACATTAGTGCCCGTCGAGAATACCCCGTACTAATTCCTGTCCCTACCAAGTGTTCCTCCCTCTGGTCTTAGGTGCCGCGGCCACCGGTGCGACCGCTGGCATGTTTCTAACCCCCTTCGTGGCTCCCGTGCTCCTTAGCATGTTCGGATTTGGAGTCGCTGGACCCGTCGCCGGTGAGCCTCGTTGACTACCACTAGGGCCGTCACCCGCTCACGCAAACGATATAGGCACTGTGGCTGCCGGTGTGCAAGCCGGAATTGGCAATGTAGTAGCAGGCAGTCTCTTTGCGACCGCCCAAAGTGTGGCTATGGGCGGAGCCGTCCCCATGGTTGTCACGGCCATCGGGGCAAGCGTGGGTGCCGTGAGCGGTGCAGCTGCTGGCGCCACGATTGTTGGCACAGGCTTGGGTCATGCTGCTGTTGTAGGCATCGCTGGAAAGGTCGCCGCTGTCACTGTTGCCAGCAAGGTCGCCACCACTGCTGTCGCCGGCAAGGTTGCCACTGCTGCTGTTGCTGGCAAGGTTGCCACCGCTGCTGTCGCTGGCAAGGTCGCCACCGCTGCTGTCGCTGGCAAGGTTGCCACCGCTGCTGTCACCAGCAAGGTCGCCACCATTGCTGTCGCTGGCAAGGTCGCCACCGTTGCTGTTGCCGGCAAGGTTGCCACCGCTGCTGTTGCTGGCAAGGTTGCCGCTTTTGCTGTCGCTGCCCACATCTGACCATCAATCATTCATGTCCTGTACCCCTTTTCCCGCTGTCTATAAAAATCGAGTGGAGTTGAACTGAAAATTCGCGGTGTTTCGTGATTTTAACTTCCTACTCGGTTTGGAACTCCGCTTTAATTTAAATGTAAATCGCTACAAACGCTTGGTTCAAACTTCAAACGTTCCAGCTTAGGTCTAAGGAATGTAGTCGGCCATTCCACATTCCGAGAAGTTTCTCGTCATTTGATAAAGGGTAGGATTGACCCACAGAATCATTGGGGTATTGGAGGGCTGCGTAAGCCTCAAGGCGTGCAATCGAGTGTGTGTCCATGTCAAACTGGATGACTTCCTCGCCACGGCCAGTCGATGATTTTTTTTTTTAATTTCACCTTTTTACTATCAATATCTATCGTCCTCACATGACCCAGTCGTGCGTCTTAAAATTGTTACGTTCGGCCCGGAAGTGGACACTGATGTCAAGGGTATGACACCGCGTCAGCAGTATATCGTCATGGACTTGTGAGATCAGTCAGCCGGGTAAGCTCCGGCACATGTGATTGTGTACGATAACGGATCGGATCATGACTCGTAGTGACTCATACTAGGATAGCGGTACTAGGGTTCACGGTACTTACGCTATTGGCTAGTACGGATTAGAGCGGCGCTTGAAAGCCCGCGCGTAACTGTATAAGTAGAGAGCTGCGAAGACCAAGAACGGCATCTTGGTCTTCTTCCAATACCACTATCAGTTCCTCGCTCTACAGGGATCTCCCCCTTTAAGTGAGTCATCCAGCATACCCCAGAGACCAAGGGGTCCCCTGTGACTTATCCCGACGTTCCCTTCGTGGACAGTGGATTATCCCCTCGACGCCATCTATCACCAAGTCTACTTCTACCTCAACGAACGCGTGGCGTCCCCCTACTGTACCCTCTATATCATCGATCACCATACTTGGGACGAACTCGAGACTTCCGACACTGTCCCTATCGGCATACAACAAGGAGACGATCTCCACGCATACCGAGGACTAGCAGGAGAGTTATTCCCGCACCCTCAGTTCTACCCGCAGAGCAGAGTCAACCGCCTCTTCTACCCTTTCGTTAGATTCGCCACAACCCGAGAAGCCTAAGTCAGGCAAACGTCCGTGGTAGACGTTACATTAAGACCAAGATCCACCGTGGCCAATCTCCAGACAACCAAAGACTACTGGGTACCATTCAGACCCTACCACATCGACAGGAGAGGAGAACGAAACGTACCCAAGAGATATCTACAATCCGCATTTTGGAAAGACGACGCGGAAGATCCAGGCTACGTCACCTACTACTATAACCGACAGAATCAACAACAGATCATACCAGTAGAGTTCAACTTCGAGAATACCTGCTGGACTGAAATCAAGTGGGACGACCTCCACAACAAATACCAAATAACACGACCCGCAACCTCCAGCCTCAACCTCGACATCACAGTCAACAACGTAGTAACCAGAGATCAGTGGGGTATCATCGACGGACAAGAAGAAGAACCAGCCCGATCTCCCACACCTAAGACCCCAGCACCGTCTCCCTCACTCGCAAGTAACCCCGAGGAAATTCAGATCATCAAAGACGAAACAGAAGAAACTGCCCTAGAGGAAATCGCTAAGTCCATCCCCACCAATATGTCTCAAACGATTACACAAGAAACCCACGCCAGGACAGCACTGTTCAAAGAACCAGAAAAACCCGGACCTCCAGGAGGAGAACCGGAAGACGGAGGACATGGAGGAGGAGGAGACGACGAAGGACAACCCATCAATGTCGCGCCAATCTCCAACAATGCGACCACCGACAAATTTATAGGAAAAGAACCGGTGGTATTCACCGGGGATCGCGACAAAGCGGAAGCGTTTCTCACCCAGTGGAAACGATACGTAGGAGTCAACTTCGCAAATCGAAGCCTGCAAATCCCCTATGTCAAAGCAATGATGTTCCTCACCTACATCCAAGGTCCACTAGTCGACGAATGGACCACGGAAACCCAGAAATGGCTCGATGGCCACATCGACCGCTACGACACATGGCTGTGGGCCGGAGTAGAACTGGCCTTCAAACGACAATTCCGCGACAATATGGAACAAGAAAGGGCCCGACTGGAACTAGACAAAGGGTTCAGAATGACAGGAACCGACATAGACGGCTACGTCACCAAATTCGAGAAACTAGTCCGACAGGCTGACTACCGTCTAGACGAACCCCTAGTCCTGGACAAATTCACCAGAGGACTACCAATGGACCTCTACCGAAACGCATACCAGTTCCACAGCCCCCACACCTACCAACAATGGAAAGTCGCAGCCATCGAACAACAAAAACGCTACATCCACATGAAGGCCAGAACGGATGGATTTGGAAGACAACCACAAACCAACACACGCCCCAAACAAGGGCAACCAGCGCGCTTCCAACCTCCCACAAGGCAACAAGGATGGCAGCAATACCGCAGCCACCCAGACGCGATGGACACTACCCCAGGAAGAATCCGCGCCAGAGTCGCAGGATCAGAAGAAGCAAACCCCAACAACCCCCAAGAATGGAGAGACTACACTCAAGGACGACCACCATTTGGACCTCGAGGAGGGTTCCTGAGCAGAGGACGTGGAGGACGAGGAATATTCAACAGCAGGGACGTCACCTGCTATAACTGCAACCAGAAAGGTCACTTCTCACGAGAATGCACACAGCCACGCCAACCGCGCAACCGCGGGACGCTCCAGGGGAGAACCGCCTACATCGAGGAAGTACCCTCCGCTCCACAGAGCGTCGCAGGGGAACCACTCATTAACCTCGACGAACCCACACAAGCAAACAGTGGCACCACCTCCCAGCAACGGGTGGAAGATATAATGGGCAGGATTGCAAACCTAGAGGAGGAAGGGAGAGAAATGTTCGCCAGAAATATGGCAGGGAATCCGGATTTTCAGGACGCCTGAACCCAACGGCCTGGGTGAGGGCAGTCAATTGTAACTCGTCATTCATAACGCGCTATCGATCTATGCATGTTCCAGTTTCGATCCGCACGAGTTACTTCATGGCCGAAAAAAAAGCACTAGTCGACTCCGGGGCAACAGACAATTTCATACACCCGGACTTCATCAAAAGAATGCACCTAGGAACCAAAGAACTAGAACGCCCCCGGAACATCTGGAATATAGATGGGACACACAATAAAGGAGGGAAAATCACCCACTACATAGACCTAAACATCCAAACTGACGGAAAACAGAAGGATATTAGGTTCTTAGTAACCAACGTAGGAGGGGAAGACCTCATACTTGGATACCCTTGGCTAGCCATGTTCCAACCGAGGATTCAATGGGCAACGGCCACTTTGGACACCAAACAATACCCCATCATATTACGAACAACGAACCCCCGACGCAAAAACCTAACCGAAATACGACGACTTATCACCCAGTACACGGACAACACTAACAGACAGATATACCAAGAACTGGAAGAAGAGTCACTCCCCATACACCTACGGACTACCGCAACAGAAATGGCAATATCGGCACAACAGTACACGGAAAAGAAGGAGATACCAGCGGAATACCAAAGACACGCAAAAGTATTCAGCGAAGAGGAATCCCACAGATTCCCCCCTTCCCGACCATGGGACCACGCCATAGAACTCAAACCCGACGCACCGGACACAATCGACTGCAAAGTATACCCGGTAAACCAGGCAGAGGACAAAGCACTAAAAGAATTCCTGGACGAACAACTGGCAAAAGGATACATACGACCCTCCAAATCTCCGTACGCATCCCCTTTCTTTTTCGTCAAAAAGAAGGACGGAAAACTACGCCCGGTACAGGACTATCGAACCTTGAACAAGTGGACCATACGCAACCAATACCCACTCCCACTAATCCCAGAACTAATCGCCGACCTAAGCGGCGGATGGATATTCTCCAAATTCGACGTACGATGGGGGTATAACAACATATTGATCAAAGACGGAGACCAGGGAAAAGCGGCATTCAAAACCAAACACGGATTCTTCGAACCACTGGTAATGTATTTCGGAATGACCAACTCCCCCTCCACGTTTCAAACAATGATGAACCACATATTCAAACCCCTCATCGAATACCACGAAACCAAAGGGACAATAATCCGGGTATACATGGACGACATTGGAGTCGCAACCGCCTCAACAGAACAGGCGCACACTGAAGCAGTGCACAACATACTGGACCTACTGGAACAACACGACCTATACCTAAAGCCAGAGAAATGCACCTTCCACTCTTCGTCCCTCGATTACCTGGGGGTAATCATTGAAAAGGGGGTGATCCGCATGGACCCCGTCAAAATTTCAGGCATTAAAGAATGGCCAACTCCAAAAACCGTAAAGCAAGTACGATCATTCCTGGGATTCTGTAACTTCTACCGCGCTTTCATCAGAAATTTTGCCACGCATGCACGACCCCTCAACAAACTGACCCGAAAAGACACGGAATGGCAATGGGGAACGGAACAACAACAAGCGTTCAACAAACTCAAGAGCCTAGTAACCAGCGAACCGGTACTCAAACATCCGGAACTAGACAAACAGTTCGAAATGGAAGTAGACGCCTCAGGATATGCAGTAGGAGCGGTACTCCTCCAACGAGATGCGAACAACAAACGACACCCCATCGCATTCTACTCAAACACTCTGAACACAGCCGAAAGGAACTACGACATCTACGACCTGGAACTCCTTGCAATTGTGAAAGCCCTACGCAACTGGCGACAATACCTTGCCGGATCACCACACAAGATCAAAGTCTTCTCCGACCATATGAACCTATTGTATTGGAGATCCCCGCAAAAGATTAGCCGACGAGTAGCAAGGGAAGTACTGGAACTATCGGAATACGACGTTGAGATTCACCACATCAAAGGCACAGCAAACGGACGAGCAGACGCCCTATCACGACGACCGGACTACGACCAGGGAGAAAACGACAACGAACACGTCACGGTGCTACCAGACCACATCTTCGTCCGAGCAAACGTCATCGACTCCACAGAAAACCCCACTCGCACAGGAACAACAATCGACACTCTAGAAATGGGAACGACATACCCAGTATACACCCAAGAAGAACAAACGATCAAAAAATGGGTAGATCCGCACAAACTCAAGAGAATCGAAGGGACGTGGTACAAAGACAGGAGACGCGTGGTAACAGGAGACCTACACGAACGAAGGCGCATCATTCAAGTACACCACGACCCACCGGTACACGGACACCCAGGGATCAACCGAACAATCAAAATGGTGGAACGATACTACTGGTGGCCGGGCCTACGGCAGGAAACCCAAGATTACGTCAAAGGATGCGCCGACTGTCAGAGGATCAAGGTTAACAACCGACCCACGAGAGCCCCTCTACAACCGATATTCCCAACACCGGAAGCAACCCCGTTTCAAACCATAGCGCTCGACTTCATTACCAAGCTACCACAATCGGAGGGGTGCGACTCGATACTGACGATCACAGACCACGACTGCTCCAAAGCGGCCATATTCATCCCATGCCTAGAAGAAATCACGGCGGAAGGAACTGCAGCCTTGTACGTAAAACACGTATTCACCCGGTTCGGACTACCGTCGCGCATCATCAGTGACCGAGATCCCCGATTCGCCTCCAAGTTCGTAAGAGAATTGTGCAAAATACTAGGTATCGAACAAAACATTTCCACGGCTTACCACCCTCGTACGGACGGTCAATCAGAACGCACCAACCAGTGGCTGGAACAGTACCTTAGATTCTGGGTCAACGAACGACAGGACAACTGGATCGAATACCTCCCAATGGCCGAATTCACACACAATAACTGGCCTAACAAAGCGACAAAGGAATCCCCTTTCAACCTCCTTATGGGATATAATCCACGAGCCGATTGGACGGACCGCCCCTCACCAATTCCCCAAGTGGCACTACGCCTGAAACAGTTCAGAGAGGCTAGAACACGCGCCCAGGAACTGATGATCAAAGCGCAGCAGAGCTGGATCAAACACAAAGATACGCCCAAGTACCAAATTGGGGACTTAGTATGGCTAGAGGGCCGCCACCTACGTACCAACCAGCCAACCACAAAGCTTGCGCCCAGAAGACATGGACCATTCCAGATCATCCAGGTGATGTCCGCAGTCAATTACCGTCTAGAACTTCCCACGCAGTGGAGCATCCATCCAGTATTCCATATAGACCTTCTGACCCCCTATCGCGAAACTCCCACACACGGTCCCAACTATCAGCGCCCACCACCGGAACTGGAAGGAGGTGAAGAAGAATACGAGGTCGAGAAGATTCTAGACTCTCGGCGATTCGGCAGAACCAAGAAACTGCAGTATTTGGTAAAGTGGCGCGGATACCCGGACTCCGATAATCAATGGGTCTCGAAGGATGACGTCTTCGCCGATGAAGCGATAAGGAAGTTCAAACATTCGAACCCCGCTAGGGAAAGCACATATAAGCACAGGGAAAACCCAAGAGACGTCCCCATCTCCTTCCCTGTCCATTCCCCACACTCATGTCCCAATCCCCAGTACAAGTCCACTATGTCCTCGACGACCTGCTCCCCATCTCAGTCCAGCCTACCCTCATCGTACAGAACGCCCCAACATTGTCACCCATGTCGCTTCCCCAGCCCCTTCAACCAACAGCAAGTCGTCCCTCTTCCCCCGTACCATCCCTCCTTCCTTCGCCAAGCCCTACAGCCGTACATTCACGGGCCTCTTCGGCGCAAGGTTACGTCCCGACGCGACCTCCGTCCCGTCAAGACCAGACTACAGTACAAGAAGATCGAGAGTACAACCGGTACTTGTCGGAGGAGCATTGCCCGCTCAACCGCCATATTACGTATGGGACTCACCTCACGGTTACTCACGACGAAACCCCGCCGGTATGCAACACCGACGGGAGACCAATGCGTGCTCCGAAGGCTTCTCGACCCACGCTCCGCCGATATCAGGCGGAGGAACACAGTCCAGTTTCCCGATCTCGGGTGGAGACTCCGCCACCCCACGGGTACCAACACAACAGGGGAGTCCATTACATCCCATTCCAGATATGCGACGCTCAGGGGAGGCTGCACCCAGCTCGCTATACGCAGCTCGTCTTTACGGCGGACCCCTTCGTCCTCGCTTACCGACAGGGCAGCGACCAGCAGTACGGGAAGTCCGTACATGCCGCGCCCGACTACGACCATCCGAGCCCCGCACCCTACACCGACGACGATCTGATCTTCTTAGATCAGAACGGCAGCTACCGCGAGTCCGTCGACGCCGCCCTCCTGGGCATGAAAGACCTCTCGGTGACAGCGGAGATACACCGCTACCGATGTCTCCAGGCGGGGTACACCGCCAAGGAGGAGGAGTTGCGCAAAAAGGTAGAGGAGCTCGAGAGGATCGGGATCACCCGACGACAGTGCGTACTGCGCTTAGAGCGCGCGAACGCCATCAAGCGCATCGAGGACGAGAGAGATTCCTACCGACCCGGAGCGGAGGAGGGTCAGCGGATCGCCACCATAAGGGAGGTCTTGGAGCGTGGTCGGTCTGGAGCCCGATCCTGAAAAGGGGGTGATGTTACGTTCGGCCCGGAAGTGGACACTGACGTCAAGGGTATGACACCGCGTCAGCAGTATATCGTCATGGACTTGTGATGTTACGAATCCCGACCGCCGACGCTACGGACCGCGGGCTGGAGGAACCGCCCAGCCGGGCGGAGACTCCCGATAGCCTAGACGCCGCTAGCGGGACCTTACGGAGCGCTAGGGAGATCTTCAGGCGCGGTCTAGACTCATGACGGTATGATCACGTGACCGGAGTCTAGACTGACCTAGAACGATAGCGATAGACGGCGCAACACGCATGTGACCTTCTGGTAGGTTCCATGACTACGCACGGACCCAGATCCCAGATAGAGCGGACTTAGCTGAGTACGAACCTTATGTACCTGCATGTATATATACCAGGCTTGTCTTCGTACTCGAGTCCTCAGACTTGATTTACTTAGCAATACCAGCTTTGTATCTTGGGAACCCTGCTCTGCCTTGCCTTAAGCCTTCCTCTTAACTTGTGCATCACCGTTCTCGCCTCGCCTCTTCGAGCGTGTGCCTTCGAACCGACATCAGTCTCCATTATCGCCGTTGTCCGATAATGCCGAACGCGTCTTCTGCTAGACCTGCTGCGGGTACTTTGAACCATGGACGTCGCCCCGCTGGTGGCGTTACATTAAATCAAGTCTCCGATCCTGCCTCAGGTCCGCTCAAGACTACTGTGACCCCTGTGCCTGTTACGGCTAGGGACCCTCTGCATGGGAAGATTCCCCGCGTATACGACGGCAACTATGCCGGCGGTCAGTTCCTATCCGACTTCACCGCCTTTTGGATTGCCAACGACGGGCACCCCACTATGCTTCGGGTGCTACCACGAATCGCCTACTTCCTCACGTACTGCCAAGGGGATAAGGTTGACAAGTGGAAGCAGAACTGGACCGATCGTATTGGTCGCGTCTGGAACCAGAAGAAGCCTGCCTCGGAGGGGGACCTCGAGTACCTCTGGGCCTCGTTTCTGAAGGACTTTGGGCATGCGTTTGCCCGGAATAGAAAGTCCACCCCACGACCCCCGTCTGCCAAGACAGGGACGAGGACGTCTGAGGCTGTGAAGCCAAAGACCGATGCGCCGCGTCAGCGACGCGATCGCGTGGAAAAGGGTGGTTCCCTCTCCACGGCGACTCGGGACCGCATCTACCAGATGGCGGCCTCGACACAACCACTCCCGACCCCTCCTGCACGTCCGCCAGCGCCCCCGTCAGCACCGGTGCCCCCGGTCGCCTCGGTATCCACGCCAGCTCCACCGCCCGCAGGGCCGACCCCCTCCTGGCCCGGTCCCATCACATTCTCTAACCCCGTGATGCCGGACTCCGCCTGGACGGTGTAACGCCACCACGAGCGTTAGTCCGACTTGGACGACGAAAGGGCGTTCACGACTTAGCGAATATCGAGTTAGTAGTCACGTGACTATATCTTCGGGTACACGGCGCTTTATCGAGGCACGTGACGCGTAAGGCACCAGGATCTAGACGAGTCACTGGGCACGTATCGATGGAGACGACTTGCTCGGATAGAGACAAGCGAACTAGAGTACACGCAGGAAGAAGAGAAGGTGGTGAATTGAAGAAGACCAAGATGGCGTGTCTTGGTCTTCGAGCTCCACTATTTATACATGTATGAGGACGCTTTGAAGCTCCTCCCGAATCCGTACGACCAATAGCGTAAGTAGCTTGAACCCTACTACCGCTATCCTAGTAATGAGTCATGCCCTACTGGCATGTGATACTTCTGTCCGCTTACTGATACGACTATGTCCGTGACTAATTACTCCCTACTAATGACGCCACAGCCAGTAAGTAGGAGTCCACTTCGCGTACCGTAACATCACCCCCTTTTCAGCTGCGACGCCCACGGCGCCGAGTCGGCCCCACTCCACCCGTCCACCCCTCCTGAACCTCTCCGATGCGGTTGTATACGTCGGCCATTTCGAGCCGGAACTTGCTGCGCGACAACTCCCCCTGCGCCATACCGAGTGCTTCCGAGAGGGCCTGAAGCCGCTGCTCAATCCTCTCAGCCTCGTGTCTGTATGCGCGGTAACGGTGCAACTCAGCTTTAAGCGACAGGTCCTTCAAGGCATTGACAGCCTTGTCGGTCCGGATCTGTTGACTATGCCCGCCACTTAAGGCGTGCATCTCGGCCGGCGTATACTGAGGCTTGCCGCGCTCACGAACGTGCGGTTCCGCATAGAGCGGCTTGGAGTAGGTCTTGTCGCTATCGACGGCGAGAGCGAGTACGAGGGGATCCGCATTCATGATTACCTGCACGTAAGGGGCCTGCGTGGTGACTCCCTGGGCATCGGTGATGGGGAAGTGAATAAAATGATCCCCCCGGTTGTGGAGGTATCCGGGGGGTGCGACGTGTGAGCTGCCGAGACGGCGCGTCAGAATGGTGGTGGAGAAGGGGGGTTGGTCGTCGAGGATGGCGTCACCCCGATAGAGGGGACGTCCCACCGTGTCGCACGTGTACGGGGTCTCGCGGGGGTTGTTAGAGTCGGTTGTACTGATGATGAACGGGTGCTCAGCTGGGTACCATTCCTCGAGGTGCTCCGGCTGCTCGTACACCGCGCGCGCATCTTCGCGGTGAACCGGGCCCGCTTCTCGAGGATCGCGGTTCTCCTTGTCGCTGCCCTCTCGAGCTGCTCCAGCCTCCATGCCTCGGCCTCGAACCTCCACCCGGTTAGCGTCCGAGCCTTCTTCATCAGCTCTTCCATCTCCGGCGTCGGACTCCTCTTCGTTCTTGACCCGGTACTCGACACGGACTGGGAGAGGTCGAGGTGAGGTGTTCGCACTGATGTCGAGAGCTGCACGAAGCCGATCAACTTCGGCCTGCGTGTAGGGGGCGGTGTTGAGCTTTTGCCCGTCTTGACTGAGGATCCAATAGGTGGCCGGGGCGTCGGGGTTGTCGATGTCGGTGACGATGGCGAGGTTGCCCATCGCTTTGCGGAACTCTTCGTAGGTGAGGTTGTCAACGAGGTTGGGAGCGAGTGGGGCGCAAGAGGAGACGGGGGAAACAGCTGCGGAGGACATGTCGTGATATGGGAGAAATCCAGGATGAAGGAATGAGGTCGACTTAGCGTGAAGGGGCGGGTTTATAACAGTTCGCCTGACTTTCGCCGTCCGCTCAAAGTCCGCTAGCGCTTCGTCGGCCGAGAGATCATCCTTGTTGACCCACTGATTGTCCGAGTCCGGGTAACCCTTCCATTTCACGAGGTATTGCCGTTTCTTGCTTCTGCCGAAGAGCCGGGTGTCTAGAATGCTTTCAATTTCGTATTCCTCCTCACCTCCCACAAGATCCGGTGGCGGACGTGTGAAGTTTTCTCCGTGCATGGGCGTTTCGCGATAAGGTGTGAGTAAGTCAACGTGGAACACGGGGTGAATACTCCACTGTGTGGGGAGTTCCAATTGGTAGTTGACAGGCGATAGTACCTTGTTGATTCTGAAAGGTCCGTGCCGTCGTGCCGCCAGTTTGGCTGTGGGCTGGTTGGTGCGTAAATGGCGGCCTTCTAGCCACACTTGGTCTCCTTCTCGATATTGGGGCGTGTTCCGGTGTTTGACCCATAGAGATTGTGCCTTTTTGATCAGGCGCTGGGCTTCGTTCCGTGCTTCCCGGAATTGTTGAAGTCTCGTGTTCACTTGGGGGAGAGGAGACGGCTTATCCATCCAATCAGCACGGGGATCGTATCCCATCATGAGCGAAAATGGGGACTTCCTTGTGGCCTCGTGTGGCCAGCTGTTGTGCGCGAATTCAGCCAGTGGTAGGAAGTGCGCCCAGTTATCTTGACGCTCGTTGGCCCAAAATCGAAGATATTGTTCCAGCCATTGATTGGTCCGTTCCGATTGTCCGTCGGTTCGAGGATGATACGCCGTTGATATGTTCTGGTAGATTCCGAGGATACGGCATAGTTCGCGGGTGAACTTTGATGCGAATCGCGGGTCTCGGTCGCTGATGATTTTCGCCGGTAGTCCGAATCTTTTGAACACGTGGATTACGTACAGGGCTGCGGTTTCTTCCGCCGTGATTTCCTCAACACAGGGTATGAAGATTGATGCTTTGGTGCAGTCGTGGTCGGTGACCGTCAGGATGGAGTCGTGTCCCTGGGAAACCGGGAGTTTAGTGATGAAGTCCAAAGCTATGGTTTCGAACGGCTTAGCGTCGGGAATGGGTGTAATCGGTACTAGAGGCGCTCTTGTAGGTCGGTTGTTGACCTTATGTCGCTGACATTCTGCGCATCCTTTTACATATTCCGTGATGTGTTGCAACATATGTGGCCACCAGTAATGTCGTTCGATGATTCGGAACGTTCTCTTGATTCCCGGGTGGCCGTAGACGGGAGGGTCGTGATGGTTGCCGATGATGTCGCGTAGCAGCAGTGGTGTCCCGGTAATTACCCGCGCGCCTTGTTTGTACCATACTCCGTCGAGTTTCTTGAGTTGGTGGGCGTCGACCCAAGGGATTATTTGGCGTTCATCTTGTACATGGTCCTCCGGTACTTGCGTAACCGACGCTCTTGCGAATACTTTGTCTGGGAGTACTACAACCCCCTCGTTGTCCTGTTCTCCTCTGTCGTAGTCTGGTCTTCTGGAGAGGGCATCCGCTCGGCCGTTGTGTGTTCCCTTGATATGGTGGATCTCGAAGTCGTATTCCATTAGCTCCAGTACTTCACGGGCTACGCGTCGACTTATCTTTTGCGCGGATCTCCAGTGTGTCAGGTTGAGGTGGTCCGAGAAGATTTTGATCTTGTGCGGTGATCCGGCGAGTAGGGGTCTCCAGTGTCTAAGGGCTTTGACGATCGCCAGTAGTTCCAAGTCGTAGATATCGTAGTTGCGTTCGGCCTCGTTGAGGGTGGCCGAATAGTACCCGACTGGATGTCATTTTCCGTCTGTTTTCTTTTGGAGTAATACTGCTCCTACTGCGAATCCGGACGCGTCTACTTCAAGTTCGAACTGATCAGTTAAGCATGGGTGTGCCAGCACTGGCTCTTCGGTGACGAGCGTCTTGAGCTTTTGGAATGCGCGTTCCTCTTCTGTTCCCCATTGCCAGTCTGCGTCCTTTCTTGTGAGTTTGTTAAGTGCTCGTGCGTGCGTTGCGAAGCCGCGAATGAAGAGGCGGTAAAAATTGCAGAAGCCAAGGAAGGATCGGACGTCTTTGACCTTTGTCGGGCGTGGCCAGTCCTTGATACCTGAAATTTTTACCGGGTCCATACGAGTTACCCCCTTTTCAAGGATTACCCCCAGGTAATCCATTCGCGGTGAGTGGAAAAGACATTTCTCCGGTTTGAAGTAGAGGTCGTGATCCATGGCGACTTGGAGTACGTCACATACCGCGTTAATGTGTGCTTGAAGGCCCGCGTTTTCGTGAGTCGCTATCCCAATGTCGTCCATGTATACGCGTATGATAGTGCCCAAAAGTTCGTGTTTGGCGATGGTGGGTCCCAGTATTTCGTTCATCATAGTTTGGAACGTTGCCGGCGAATTCGTGAGTCCGAAGTACATCACCAGGGGTTCGAAGAGTCCGTACCGTGTTTTAAAGGCTGCTTTCGGTTCATCTCCCGGTTTGATACGTATGTTGTTATACCCCCATCGCACATCCAATTTGGTATAGATATGACCGTTACCCAGATCGTTAATGAGTTCCGACATGAGCGGCAGTGGATATTGGTTGCGAATGGTGCATGCGTTAATCTTCCGATAGTCTTGTACCGGTCGTAATTTTCCATCTTTCTTTTTGATAAAGAAGAAAGATGATGCGTAGGGTGATTTGGAGTGGCGGATGTATCCCATTTCCAGTTGTTCCTTGAGCCATACTTTGAGTTGAGCATCTTCGTCTTGGGTCATGGGGTACACCTTGCAGTCGATGGTCGTCGGGGTACCAGGTTTGAATTCAATAGCGTGGTCCCAGGGCCTTGATGGTGGAAATCGGTGAGACGCTTCTTCGCTGAATATTTTGGCGAAGCGTTGGTACGGGGATGGGATGATCGCGGCTACTGTGTTTTGTTTAGCAGCGATAGCTAATTCGGTAGCTGTGGTACGTAGCTGGCATTCTTCTTCTAGTTCCAGGACTATGTCCTTCTTCTCGTCGTCCGTGAATGTCCGCGCGATGGTAATTTCGTTGTCCGTAGTCGTCCCCGCAATGACTGTGATTGGTTCGGTGGGGTTGATGGATCGGATGACGATGGGGAGTGCGTCTTCATGGATGGTGGCATGGGTCCAGCTGATGGTGGGTTCGTAGGTTGCGAGCCAAGGGTATCCCAGTACCAAATCTTCGTTTCCTATGTCGGTGACGAGGAATCGAATGACCCTACGGATTCCTTTGGTTTGTACGTCTAGATCCACAAAATGAGTGATGGACCCAGCTTTGTTTTCCGTATTGTCAATATTCCATATTTTCTTCGGGCGTTCTAGCGGTTGAAGCCCTAGGCCCATTCGTTTAGCGAACGCGGGTCTTATGAAGTTGTCGGTGGCTCCTGAGTCTACGAGCCCTTTTATGTCGGCCATTGAGTAACTGGTGCGAATCGAGACTGGAATTCTAAGAGACCGAAAGCGAGTCATGATTACAGAGTTACAATTTGTTGCCCTCACCCAGGCCGATGGGTTCAGGCGTCCCGAAAATCCCCTTTCTCCCATAAATCTTGGAGAATCAGGTCCTTGACCTCGTCACTTGCTCCCCTAACTCCTTCAAGCCAACTGCTGGCCGTTTGCTGGGGCTCTGCGGTGTTTGCGACTTGCGCGCGTGGGTCTTGACTGTAGTAGTCGGTTTCCGCACTTCGGCTGCTAGTCGCAGGGCGCCATTGCTGCTGGGGCCTTTGTTTCCTGGGACGCGTGCAGTTTCGTGAGATGTGTCCGAGCCCGTTACAGTTGTAACACACGACTTCCCTCATATCCCTGCGAGGGGCGTTCCCATTCTGTCCCGATCCTCCTCTTGGTGGGAACGGTGGGCGCTGCTGGTAGTTTCCGCGGTTGGGGTCTCCTACTTCCGCGAGCCGGGCGCGGGATCTATCGGCGGACGTGTCCATTGCGTTCGGGTCGTATCGTGGGGCTGCGTTGCGTGGTGCGTTCCAAGGTGATCCTCCGAAGCGTGGAGGTGGATTAAGGTGAGGGAGGGGTCCTCTCGGTGGTCCCCTGGTGGGTACGGACATCCCTAGGCGGGCGCGCAAATGAATGTACTGTTTCTGGCGTCGAAGTGCCGCGTCCTTCCATTCGGTGAAGGTAGTGGGTCCGTCGAGTTCGTAGACCTTCGTGAAGAGTTTGCTCGGAAGTCCGGCCGTGAATCGGTCGATAGTTTGTTGGTCATTGAGACGGTAATCAGCTTTCCGGCACAGCTGTTCGAAGTTGGTGACGTACGAATCAATGTCGTCACCAGCCATTCTGAATCCTTTGGCTAGTTCTGCCTGGGCTTGTTCCTGTTCCAGGGTGTTCGAGAATCTATCTGCAAATCCCGCTGCCAGCGTGTCCCAAAGGTATTCGTCATACCGGTCTCTCCCTTGTCGTACTTCGGTGTTGAGCCACTGGAGGAAGCCCAGCGTCCAGTTTGCGACGGACGCTCCCTTAATGTATCCTAGGAACAGGAGGCACCTTTTGTACACGTTGCGCATGCTCGGGGCGTCGAAGTTGAGTCCCCAGTAAGCGTGCCATTGAGTGAGGAACGATTCGTAGTCAGTTCTGTCCCCTTTAAAAATTGTCGGCGGTTCACCTTCAAGCCTAGGGGTAGGCGCTCCAGGTGTTACTGCTCCTCCAGGTATTCCTCCTCCCGGTGGTCCTCCGCCTCCTGGTGGTCCTCCTCCGAATCCTCCCGGGAAACCCCCTGCAGGTCGTCTTGGTGGTCGCCCTCCTCCGCCTGGTGGCGGGTTGGCATCTGGTGGGTCGGGTTGGTCTGGTCCTATGGCTCTAAAGATGGCCGCGTCGTCTGCGGTCATACGATGTCCCGTGGCAGGGTGGATGGGGAGTAGGAGTTGTTCGGCTTCTTCACGGGTTCTCCGGATTTCTTCTTCCACTGCTTCGTTGGTGATGGTTTCGGTGGCGGTCGCCATATTGGCTGGTGGGTTTACTCGGATGACTTCTGGTTGTGATACGGGGATTGACTCAGCTAGGCGTGTAACTTCTTCTACTTCCGAGTCCTCTTCCTCAGAGTGTTCGCCTTCTTCGCTGGTTTCTGAAGGTGCTGGGGTCCTAGGTTCCGATGTGCTTGGCTCTTCCTCTGGTTGTCCGTCGATGCGTCCCCACTGTTCTCTGGTTGGTACGCTACGTGCGTCGATGTCGCAGTTATATGATCTTCCCGTTGGGCGTACTACGTCCCACCTATTGTCGATCGGGTTCCACGTAATCTCTGTCCAACAGACGTGATCGAAGTTGAACTCAACTGGTCTGAACCTTGTGGGTCCTGATGCAAAATCGACGAAGTATCCTGTATCTCCGCGATATTCTCTCCACCTTGCAGTTTCTAGGAATCGTACTGGTACGTTGCGGTCTCCCCTTCGTTCAAGGGAGTAAGTCTGAAAATTAGTCCACTGGTCTCGAGTAGTGAACGCCACGGTGAGGGATCTTGGTCTTAATGTAACGCCACCACGAGCGTTAGTCCGACTTGGACGACGAAAGGGCGTTCACGACTTAGCGAATATCGAGTTAGTAGTCACGTGACTATATCTTCGGGTACACGGCGCTTTATCGAGGCACGTGACGCGTAAGGCACCAGGATCTAGACGAGTCACTGGGCACGTATCGATGGAGACGACTTGCTCGGATAGAGACAAGCGAACTAGAGTACACGCAGGAAGAAGAGAAGGTGGTGAATTGAAGAAGACCAAGATGGCGTGTCTTGGTCTTCGAGCTCCACTATTTATACATGTATGAGGACGCTTTGAAGCTCCTCCCGAATCCGTACGACCAATAGCGTAAGTAGCTTGAACCCTACTACCGCTATCCTAGTAATGAGTCATGCCCTACTGGCATGTGATACTTCTGTCCGCTTACTGATACGACTATGTCCGTGACTAATTACTCCCTACTAATGACGCCACAGCCAGTAAGTAGGAGTCCACTTCGCGTACCGTAACAGACGGGCCCGATCACGTTCGCACGTGTGATACAGATGAAGCGTGGGAGATGCTTCAACTGTAACAAGAAGGGACACGTCATGCGCACGTGCCACGCAGTAGGCTCTGCTATAAAAGCCACTCCGACGCAGGGTTCGAAGAAAAAGAAATCCCCTGCTCCTGACCCCACTCCCCCATCATCCTCGGGTGTTGGGACATCCACGACACGCCCCGCCTCTGCTAACGCTAAGGCCGGGCCCTCGACGATCACGGGCAAGCGCGGCGATCCTCTGTTCACGCCCGCCAACCTTGCCACGTTAGAATCAGACACCCTCCCTCCCCTTGACTGGCTGAAGCCGTTCTTCACCGAGGCTCAGCTAGACGACTACCGGGACGGCGAGACGACCCCAGTTGCCTTCCAGCGCACCCTGCATGGGATACTCAAAGCGCGCGTGGAACGGAAGCTTCGTCGTCGGTCCCCAGTTGAATCGGGTGATTCAAGGCCTGAAGGGGGGCTAATGTTACGAATCCCGACCGCCGACGCTACGGACCGCGGGCTGGAGGAACCGCCCAGCCGGGCGGAGACTCCCGATAGCCTAGACGCCGCTAGCGGGACCTTACGGAGCGCTAGGGAGATCTTCAGGCGCGGTCTAGACTCATGACGGTATGATCACGTGACCGGAGTCTAGACTGACCTAGAACGATAGCGATAGACGGCGCAACACGCATGTGACCTTCTGGTAGGTTCCATGACTACGCACGGACCCAGATCCCAGATAGAGCGGACTTAGCTGAGTACGAACCTTATGTACCTGCATGTATATATACCAGGCTTGTCTTCGTACTCGAGTCCTCAGACTTGATTTACTTAGCAATACCAGCTTTGTATCTTGGGAACCCTGCTCTGCCTTGCCTTAAGCCTTCCTCTTAACTTGTGCATCACCGTTCTCGCCTCGCCTCTTCGAGCGTGTGCCTTCGAACCGACATCAGTCTCCATTATCGCCGTTGTCCGATAATGCCGAACGCGTCTTCTGCTAGACCTGCTGCGGGTACTTTGAACCATGGACGTCGCCCCGCTGGTGGCGTTACATGTGAGATCAGTCAGCCGGGTAAGCTCCGGCACATGTGATTGTGTACGATAACGGATCGGATCATGACTCGTAGTGACTCATACTAGGATAGCGGTACTAGGGTTCACGGTACTTACGCTATTGGCTAGTACGGATTAGAGCGGCGCTTGAAAGCCCGCGCGTAACTGTATAAGTAGAGAGCTGCGAAGACCAAGAACGGCATCTTGGTCTTCTTCCAATACCACTATCAGTTCCTCGCTCTACAGGGATCTCCCCCTTTAAGTGAGTCGTCCAGCATACCCCAGAGACCAAGGGGTCCCCTGTGACTTATCCCGACGTTCCCTTCGTGGACAGTGGATTATCCCCTCGACGCCATCTATCACCAAGTCTACTTCTACCTCAACGAACGCGTGGCGTCCCCCTACTGTACCCTCTATATCATCGATCACCATACTTGGGACGAACTCGAGACTTCCGACACTGTCCCTATCGGCATACAACAAGGAGACGATCTCCACGCATACCGAGGACTAGCAGGAGAGTTATTCCTGCACCCTCAGTTCTACCCGCAGAGCAGAGTCAACCGCCTCTTCTACCCTTTCGTTAGATTCGCCACAACCCGAGAAGCCTAAGTCAGGCAAACGTCCGTGGTAGACGTTACAAAAATGCCTCCAACGCATGGACTTCTCTCACAAATCTGCAACATACCTCATCCTGGTTTACAATGCCTTGTGAGTTGTGCAAGGGGGGGCGGAACTGGAATCCCGCACTGGGGGTGGGGTAGGGGGGGGTGGTCCAGACTGTGAAAAAAAAAAGTTTGACTTGGGCGCTTTTGCAGGCGTCTATCTCGTCCTCCTTGTTTACACCCTTTGCACACATCTGGAGACCCATCCCATTGTGAGCATCGAATCGGGAAGGAGTCTGGCGTCGCACCAGCATTCGCCATCGATCTCAACACCCTCTTTCTCTCTCTCGCCTCTCCCTTGCCATCGCCCGCCTTCACCTCTCGTCGCCATGGACCACCATCAACACCAACCTCCTTTGCAAGACGCTTCCCAGCCCCGTACGCAGGCCGTGTGTCCTCGCGCCTCGTGCTGTCTTAGTCCCTCAAACACCCCGTCTCGGTTGCACTGCCCATCTCCCTTTGAAGATGTCAAGCTTGCCACACCTATTCTCACTGCCTCAGCCACAATGTCCTATTGTCATGCATTATCGTATCTCGGCTCTCTTTGTCCTCTATTCTCTTTTGGTTTCTTGTGTCCATGCCCATCTCCCTTTGTATTGCCTCGCCCGTTAGTACCTTACGGCCTCGATTCCATGTCTCAATTGTCCTCGCATCCCATTTTGTCTCGTCCCCCTATGCCACCCATTTCCCTATACTCTTACTCTACTTACTGGACTGGGTAGCTACAGTCTCATTTGTATTTAAGCCCGCGCTCTTGACTCGGAAATATCAGTCTTGTTTTCCCTCTTCGCTCTCATTCTGCATGATCCTGGTTTGAGTCAGGCCCACCGCAAGGGCCTTACTCTGTCATTGCCCTCGCCGCCTTGGATGGCATTGTCTCTCGTTCATTTAGATCTCGCTCCCGCTCACCCTCGCTCACCCTTGCTCCCACTGGCCCTTGCTCCCGCTGGCCCTTGCTCCCGCTGGCCCTTGCTGTTGCGCAGCATAGCACGCAGCAAACAGGGATGGAGTTCTCACCTTTTAGTAGGAGAGGGACTGTAGAGTGGAGTGTATGCGCAAGTGGGAATGAGAGTGAATAGTGTCTGTATTCGCCTCCCTCTACATAGGAGGGTATTTATGCTCTATGGTCCTACCCTGTCCAAATGCGTAAAAGTGATGAGTATCACTGTCCACAATATCGCGTTTTTACACACGCCTGATGTAAACTTCCACTTCGAGATAGGCATAAGGCTTCTCTCACTCAGTGGGCGTATTGCGCCCATCGTAGTACGTATCCTAACTACCGTAATAGGTAACCATACTTCGGTAATGTCGTAACTGCTATAGATAAGCCCTTACGTACTTATCACGTTCCAACACTCCCCCTTGCTTAGTGCAGCTTATTAAAGCGCGTCTAAGCAATAACAGTGTCTACTCAAGACATTAAGAATGAGCAATGAGGCAAGGAAGCCTCGATTCTTAAATGTCTGAGGGTTGCATAGGAGTCGGTGAGAGAACCTGTCTCTAACACGTCTCATCACGCTGTGAGTGACTATCATCAATGACATTTTCCAACTTGGCGTGTCATATGTGATATTACGTCCCCTTCAAGGAGCGGACGTGTGAACTCCCTTCTGGTAGTTCAATGAGAAGGCTTAGAGTCAGCTGCGGAAGCGACGTCATACCATGTCTTAAGAGAGTAAGGTGATTCTGTCCTGTTTCATCAGGAGACAGTTGCTCGTGATGCTCTCCTTTGCGAACATAAAGAAACATATGTTCAACTAAAGAAGAAACGATGGACACGGGAGTACAAAAGCTCCTTTACACTCTCCTATGACTAGGCATGCTCTTAAGCGAGCGAGGGCGAGCCAAACTCTAGCCCTAGCTGTTCCCTTGTTACGATCACCCGGATCGTTCTCGATATATTCTCGATATCACTAGTAATTCCCGAAGACGCACGGCGGCGCGTAGTCAAAAGTCTCAAAGGCGAAGTAACACGGGCCGGTCACAACCGGTGCTTACTAAGCGACAGAGCGTACTTGTCCTTGAAGCAGCCTTGACACTAGAAGAGTACTTGGGCTATATTGTTGGAAGACCAAGATGAGGGCTACATCGTAAACTACAGGCTGCTTTTATATCATACAAGACTATGGTTTTTCTATACTATTTTATGAGGACGCGTAAGTGCTAGCACGCAGGCAATCTTGCTGGCACTGTGAGCTGGCAGCCAGCTCACCACTGTGAGTCACTGTTCTAAATATGGAAACCGAGTCATGTATCCCAAACCGGAAACGCTTACACGGCGTGGTGTCACGTGATCGTGACATCCCTGAATTTAAGGAACTTTATGCGACCCAAATTCTTAGTGAAAAGATCGGCGGGGTTCTCAGCTCCTTCAATGAAGAATAATTCTATCTTCTTTTCACGAATCACATCACGTATGTAATGGTGGCGTAGATCAATATGTTTGATTCGCTTTTCCTGAACAGGATTAGAAGATAGAAATATGGAGCCTTGATTATCTCCACATAATGGAATTGGTCCTAGATCTATCCCAAGCTCACTAAAAAGCGAGCGGATCCAGACCAGTTGTCTGCTTGTATCACACAGCGACATGTACTCTGCTTCAGTGGACGAGAGCGCGATAGACTTCTGCGCTCTAGAATTCCAGCAGAACACTCCATTAGCCATCTTTACTAAGTAGCCAGTAGTAGACTTTCTCGTGATTGGGTCAGAAGCCCAATCAGAGTCTGCGTATGCTATTATACCTCCGTCACTTTTGCCATTAAAGACTAAAGCATAATTAGAGGTACCAATTAAGTAGCGGCATATATACTGCGCACGCTTCATATGGTCCTCAGACGGGTTGGCAGCAAACTGCGCCATTTTGGTAACAGCATAGGCAATATCTGGTCGCGTACCAATCATAATGTATAGGAGTGATCCTATCACTTGTTGGTATGACGCGCGGAGTTCTGGGGTTGCAGTACCCTTATTAGGCGTTGGATGATACCCTTCCGGTAGTGGGGTAGGTACTGATTTGGCGTTAATCAGGTTAAAACGCTGCAGCACCTTCTGAAGGTAATCCATCTGATCTATTAGGATTCTACCTTTAGAACGTAATATGCGCATGCGTAGAAACTCTTTGGTATCACCAAGGTCTCTGCATTCCCATATCTCCATGAAGCGCTTCTTCAGGGATGCTATGTCCTTCTTACTTTTGCCAAGAAAGAGAACGTCATCGACATAAACAATTACTACAATTGTTTTGTCCTCATTCACAAACAGACCTGAGTCTGATTGAAGTCGTGTGCAGCCAATGGTGTTCATAGACTTATCCAGCGCTCTCCACCAAGCGAGTGCAGCTTGTTTAAGTCCGTATATAGCCTTCCGTAGGCACATGACTTTATTTTGTTGGCTAGGGTCTTTAAACCCTTCAGGTTGTTCCATGTAGAGTTCCTCATCGAGGTCCCCATATAGGAAGGCAGTTTTGACGTCAAGTCCAGAGATGTGCCAATCCTTCAGCGCTACAAGCGCGAGCATCATCCGGACAGTCTCAAACCGTACCACTGGCGAGAATATTTCGTCATAGTCTATGCCTTCAACCTGTGAAAACCCTTTGGCAACTAGCCTGGCTTTCTTACGGCCATCTGACTTTAAGTCAAATACCCATCTATTCTTGATCACCCTTCTGCCTTTCGGCGGGTTTACAAGATCATAGACTTTGCGCTTACGAAGAGAATCAAGCTCTTCATTACACGCATTACGCCACTCCCCCTGGAGTCCACTTGGCATTTTCTGAATGTCCTTATAGGTCCATTCACGAATATTAGAGGTATCAGGTGACTCTAGATCTATTGGTGAAACTGCTTTGGCAAGCAGAAGATCTAGAAATTTGACTCCCCCTTCCTGAGCAAGGCGGATCAGAAGTTGCTGATCGACTTCGTCTGAATCATGCGGATTTTCACTCGGTGCATCTGGAGGATCTAGATCGGCTTGTTCAGGATCATCACCTGAGACCGTCTGATCTTGACGCTGACGCTGCTGGGAGCTACCCGGCTGCGGTGCTGTCATTTGTCGCCATGTGCGAGTCCGCGCAATGTCTCGAATAATCGTAGTAGGAGGCCTTTCTCCATAGACATTTTCAGGACGAGTAACTGGTTTCCTTGTACACCCCGATCTCCTAGGTTCACTAGGACCAGGTACTGGATCTGGGGGCAAAGGCGGAGGTAGCGATCCTAATATCCCTCTAGTATGAGTACGTGGAGGGGGTCCAGCGGCCGGCTGGGGAACGCTTCTCCCTTTTACAATAGGAGGCTCAGGTGGTGTGTCATCATCACCGGGAGTGGTATCGTCTTTAGACAGCTCATCAGGAACTGTATCATCTAACTGAGTTACACCACGGGGTTTACTCCTAGTACTGTCACTTGGACATCTAGGGAATAACGCTTCATCGAAGAGTGCCTTGTCTGAATAAAACAAGGTATTCGGTGTGCGCATGAAGACATCAGCCTTCATTCCAGCTCCTCTTCCGAGGTAGATCATTAACTCGCTTTTGGGAGAAAGTTTATTCACCCGGCGAGCTTCTGGAATATATACATATGCGCCACATCCAAATACTCTAAGATGCGATATATCTGGGACTTCATTGTATAGTAGTTTGTAAGGAGTCTGCCATTGAAGGCGACTTATGGGGGTTCTATTATAACAATGTGCAGCATGTTGTACTGCAAATTCCCACCAACTCTGTGGTAAACAAGCATCAAGGCGCATAGCCTGAGCTTTGTCCATTATTGTGCGCATAAAGCGCTCAGCGCGCCCATTTTGCTGTGGCGTATGTGGCGCTGACTGTAGCACTGTAATGCCGGCATCCTTAAGTTGCTTAAGGAAAGCATCCGATTTATATTCTCCGCCAGCATCGGACATCCATTCTTTTATGGTAGCGTTAAATTGATTTTTAATTAACGCAAGCCATTGCTTTAGAGCAATAATAGCAGAGGCTTTGTCCCGTAAAAGGGTGATCCATGCAAATGAAGTATAATCGTCAAAGAAGACGATGAAATACTTATATTTATGATATGACGGTATAGGGAAGCTTTTCAAGTCGGAGTGTATTCGACTGAAAGAGGCTTTAGCCCTAGTATCGGACTTAGGATGTGAAGCAGCAGGCATTTTGCCTTGCGCGCATCCAGGACATAGTACATCAGAGGTGGGAATTACTATCCCATCTGGAAAGCCCTTAGTGTTATCCTTAGCTCGTCTTAGAACCTCTTTAGATGGGTGACCAAGGCGATGATGCATAAGGTTATAGTCTACATTTATTAAGGCAGACTGGTTCGCAATTAGCGACTCAGTTAGAGTCGATATAGAGGCGTCTAGCCAATATAACTGTTGTCCGTGAATAAGGGGTTTACATTGGACAATTTTTTTATTTTTACGTAGCAAGTTAATCTGCTGCGAATTCCCCATAATGCGCAAACCTTGCTGTAGAAAAACTCCCATAGATAGAAGACGCGTGCTCATAGAAGGAATGTATAGAACCGGATTTACCCGAGTAATTACGAGTTTGTCTGCGACATAATGTTCCAGCAGAACGGTTCCAGTTCCTTCAACATATAGCAGGTGGGCAGCAGTCTTTACAGGAATTCTTTCAGACTTAGCCGTTGGCTGATACTCGATGAAGTCACTAAGATTATTAGTGAAATGTGCTGATGCCCCTGAATCAAGGAGCCACATATTTTTAGTACGCTTTAGACATTCTGCGCATTGACTGAAGTACTCATTGTGCTCACACTGAAGAGAATCGAGGAGAGCACTGCTAATATTATACATATCAGGCGACTTCTGTACTACTACATGCAATTTTTGTCCGTTACTATTACAACTGCCACCCTCGAGACCTTTTGGGGGCAGGGCTAATGCTGTAACGTTATCAGCATGTAATGCGTCAGGTGAAAAAGAAGCGTACTCTTCTTCATCGGTGGTTCCCCAATCAAGGGAAACATCACCTGGTCCGGTTAGAAAAGACTCCGGCGTCCTCGCACGAGAAGCTCCTGGTGAAACCAGGGTGCCAAAGTCTGGATGCGTCGGCAAGTCGTGGTCCGCCAGCCACTGTTGGTTGCTGCGCCAGATACGATAGATTTGCTCGTTAGAGCGTGATCGACCGAAACGGCTTACGCCGGTAGTAGCCCACCTGACTGTTGCTTCAACAATTGAAGCTGGATTGACGTAAGTGGGCGTGGGGGCTCGGTTTTCTTTATCAGAATCCGATTCAGATTCTGAAATGGAATCCCCATCGCTTATCGTCAGATCCGACAAGTCAAGTTGAAGTGCATTAGAGCACTCACCGAATATCTCCGTGTCATCTAACCCGTCCGTATTCATGATCGGTTGTGCGCTGCTCGAAGGCTGCTGCGACATATCGATATCGACGTCGGAGTCATACTCCTCGTCCATGAACCGGTTAATGCGTGGACGCATAACCTCATCAATATCAGCAAAGCGCTGCTCGAGCGTCTTTGCGGTCTGGACTGTAACTGGTACATCCAGCCGCTCAGCGAGTGACATTGCCTTATTGACGGAAGGGAAGAAGCCGGGGCTCCTCTGAGGCGAGGAAGACTCGACTTCTGTACGTGTGGAGACACCAGATGACCCAATATGAGTCACCTTATGGGTAGTTGGTGGGGCTAGTGCGGCGACAGAAGCAACGTGGGAGTGCTGGGGAGCACGTACAGGCTGCTTGCCTTTGCCCTTGCCTTTGCCCTTCCCAGAGCCACGTCCACCGCGCTGCCTAAAAGGCTGCTGCTGATTGGACGGGCCGGGAGCGCTCTGCTGCTGCTGCTGCGAACCTTGCTTTGAGAAGCGAGGGTCCACGCGCTTCCGCTTAACGGCAGAAAGTTTTTGTGCGTTATGAGCGGCCTTATGCTGCCCGCGGTTCGCCTCAGTCTCAAACTGACTTTCGACACAAGCCGATACAGTCTCGAGTTTGAGATCAGCGATAGGAAGATTGTTGCACATAATGGGAATAAGGTGCTCCCATTTCTGGGGCAGAGCGGACATGGCAATGAGAGCCTGCAGCTGAGGCATGATAGCAAGGGTAGTGGCGGCAGCACCAGTGCCGATGTTAACGTTCCCAAGACGGGAGAAGGCCGCAGCCATCTTTTCGAACTGGGGAGCAGGGTGCTGGTTCGTATTAAAACGAACCGAGATGGCTTCCTTGAAATCTTTGTAGATGCGGGGCATAGATACTGCACCATACCGGTCTTTCACCGAAGTCCAGAGCGCCAATGAGGTAGCTCCAGTGACTGCCTGCTGAACAGCAGGGGAAAGGTGAAGGGTAAGATTACCCCTGGCCATCTCATCGTTCCTATTCCACGCTGCGCGATCTGCTACGTCTGCAGCAGGTGGTTGGACGATAGTTCCAGCAACAAAGCCCCATAGCCCTTGGGACATAAAAAACGCGGTCATCTGTTGAGACCAAGTGGGCCAGTTAGAACCGTCAAAGACGGGGACAAGTTGAGTGAGTTGAGAGGACATGATAGATCTGTTGGCTTTTGAGAACGTCAGCATTGCGTTATAATAATAACAATACTGAGTGAATCAAAAAGAAAGCCAATACCGGCACAGCAATTACTGCCATACATCGATACGACTTCAGCCAGTACTAGGCTGTTTCGGACTAATGGGCAACACCCATATGAGCTCTAGAATATCTAGTGCCCAACGCCCGACTATCCTGCTCGACGTCACCCCAAGGTTGTGCTACTCGACACTCCAATTTTCATTAGAGCCGTAGTAGCGCCTTGTTTAGTTAGGCGATAGGCCAAGTCTATGTACTCCTCAAGAGTACGAATACTGGGTTGGCATGAACCAGGGTGCCTCTGTCCGTCTAGTGTCCTGCAACCGCACAAGAGCCTCTTTTCAAAGGTGTCATTGTGGTGGACGGTGACGACAGCGCAACTCTGTCAAAGAGTGCGACAGCAAACCCTGTACCAGGGCCCATAACCTGTTGCGCAGCATAGCACGCAGCAAACAGGGATGGAGTTCTCACCTTTTAGTAGGAGAGGGACTGTAGAGTGGAGTGTATGCGCAAGTGGGAATGAGAGTGAATAGTGTCTGTATTCGCCTCCCTCTACATAGGAGGGTATTTATGCTCTATGGTCCTACCCTGTCCAAATGCGTAAAAGTGATGAGTATCACTGTCCACAATATCGCGTTTTTACACACGCCTGATGTAAACTTCCACTTCGAGATAGGCATAAGGCTTCTCTCACTCAGTGGGCGTATTGCGCCCATCGTAGTACGTATCCTAACTACCGTAATAGGTAACCATACTTCGGTAATGTCGTAACTGCTATAGATAAGCCCTTACGTACTTATCACGTTCCAACACTTGCTCCCACTCCCATCTGCTTGCAATCGCATTGGCCTTAGCCTTTGCGAGAGCTCTGGACTTGGCTCTCCCCCACCTCTGTAACCTGCACGGAATCCCCTCCGCCTTCATTTGAACTCACATGGACTCGGCTCCATACACCGCAGAACCCATTTTGTTACGACCTCAGTGGGTCGTTCGTGCTTTTCGCGTCGTAGTCGGGTTCGTTTAGTTCGGCGAGCGGTTTGACGAGTCTTTCTGAGAATGCTGAGAATTCTTTAAAGACTAGCTACCGAAACATGGCTAGTCTACTACGATCTTTATACTCGTACAACCTGGTTATTTTCGTGACGTTTTTATGGGTTTGCATATGTGCCAGCGGCATAAGGCCGCTGGCACGAGTCTGCTGGCACTTTCGAGTCATGAGTCTGCTGGCACTGTCGAGTCATTGTTACGTGGCGTGTCACATGACCGTGACACACGCCCCCCTCTTGCTTGGCTCGTCCCGAGCTATTCGGGCATGTCGGTGTAGCGGGACCAGTTGATATGGTCTTCGTCGTCGCTGATTTCACCTTCTTCATGCGCCGGTCGGATACGTTGTGCGAGGGACTGCTGTTGCACCTCGTTTTGCGGTCGTTCTGGGAGCGCGTGTGGCGTACGATAGGGTTGGTGGCGTGTGTGGCGGGGAGGCACGCTCGGGGTCGGTTCTCACCATGTGCACGCCGTGAGACGATGGACGTGGTTGCGCGGTACCTTGCACTGGCGCCTGGTAAGACAGAGGAGGTGCGGCGCCGGACAATCGTAGTTGAGATGTTCCGGACTTTCGCAATAGATGCAGTTTGGGCGCATCGGTTGGTCGTTGTGAAGCTGGGGATGTCCGCGTGCGCCTGGAGGTGTACGCTCCAACGCGGCAGGTATCACAATGGATGACGGGACCGCTGGTCATGTTGCGGTCAGACCGCTGGGTTGCTGTTGTGCTGGTGGGACGGGCTGTGGCGCGGGTTGGTCGGCGCGAGGGTGCGGTGGTACTGGTATGGGGACTGGCCCGTTACTGAGATTGATGTGTAGGTTGAGTCTTCCTGCATGGGCCCCCGGATTAGTGTTTTCCGCGTCTAATAGCAGCGGGAGGACAATGGGTGGCAGATGGGGCTCGAGTCGGGAAGGGACGTTGGCATTACGCAACCTTCGGTCTATGTCGTGGCTTCTTGCGTACCATTCTGCCCACATGAGTTCTACATCTTTGGCCCATTGCAGTAGTTCTCTCTTGAGGCGACTGGACTGTCGGTACCGTAACACATCCGCGCATATGCCCGGGTCGGCCAGTCGTACCAGCGCGAGGTCGATCTCGTGTTTGGACGGATGGTCTGGGTCGTATATTTGCAGGTCTTCGTCTGCTGGCGTATGTTGGTCTCAGGGTTGGGCTTTTGCGTAGAGGCCCATGCTGTAGATGGGGGCGTTCTGCCCTTCTGACCTGAGTAGAGTGGGGTGCTCTTGTTGATCGATCATGAACCGCACGTACCACGCTGGCCCGCGTCCCCCTGCTTCCAATGGTATGTTCATGGGGTAATCTTCGTCGGGTGCTGCCAGTCTCCAACCCCAGCCCGGGTGTCGATGTCCCCCGTCCGCCTGCCGTGGTACGTCTTCGTGCGGCGGTTCGAGGAACTCTGGCTCTGGTCCGATGAGGGGACCGTGGATCAGTTGTTGCGCGTCTGCTACGGCCACTGCGCGTCGCTCTCGCAGTTGTGTGGCCACTTTGTATCGGAGCTGGAGACGTCTTCGTGTCCGCGCTTGAGATGCGCGGACGTGTTCTCCCTCGGACAGGAACATTGAGTACCCGTACATGTCTTGCCGCGATCGCGGGGAGTTATTTCTGGCGTCGTAGTCGCGGCCAACTCGTGCCTAGGCGGTGACTTGTTGCTCGATGGCTTGGATGAGTTCTGGGGTGAGCTCGTCATCGCGTACTTCAGGGAAGGGAGGTGGTGGACCGGGCTGGTCCATTGTCTTGAACTCGAGGTTGGCTATTTCGCTAACTTCTTGACGCATTCCTCAGTACTCTTTTATGCGTTCCAGGGCATGTACGTCGGAGGCTTTCTTCATGGTTTCTGATTTCCAGGTATTGAGGGCATATTGTGCAATTGGCAGCCACTCGACCCAGTCGTTCTGTTGGTAGTTGACGTACACACGGAGATACTGTTCTAACCGTTGATTCGTTCGCTCGGACTGCCCATCCGTTTGTGGATGGTAGGCCGAACTGATGTTCTGTACAACTTGTAGCTTTTTGCATAGCTCTTGCATAATTGCCGCCGTGAATCGTGGGTCTCGGTCCGAGATTACTTGGTTCGGTAGCCCGTAATGCGGGAGGACGTACTGAAGGTATTTCTTCGCAACCCCTTCTGTCACGATCACGTGACATTTCCCACGAACGTGTTTCTATTTTCAGTTCCCTGACTCGTTTTGGCTTCTCAGTTCTAGACGTGGTATGGACTTGTTATCAGATTGTTATCAGATTGACAGCGCGACTGCCAGCGTTTGCCTCGTGTTCTGTGACTCACACTGTATGCCAGCTCACCAGTGCCAGCAGACTTACTCTGCTGGCATACACGCGTCCCCTAGAAAATAGTACAGAAAATCCAGTACTGTACGGTATAAGTAGTAGAGCAGTAGCACCTGTATTCGGCATCTTGGTCTTCTAATAATATAGCCCACAAAGCTAGTTGTTGGAAGTGAAAGGTCCTCTAGTCAAGTCCGACTCAGTGATTAGTAAGCACCGGGAGTTCGTCCGGACCGGCTTACTGACCGTCTTTGGTCCTCGTCGAGTGAACGATCCGGGTGATCGTAACATAAGACCAAGATCCTCCCATCGACCTCTCGCGTTCCACCGCGAGACTTTCGCTGCACCGTGAGGTGGCAGCCGCTTCTCCCGTCTGTGCGGAACAGATTGACCTCGCGCGACGTCGCGAGCTTTGCAGTCGTTTGTCACCTGTACGGAACAGGGTGAATCTTCGTCCCGTGCGGTCTGCGGACGCGCACCCATTGTCGTTTCGTACCGTCATCTCACGCCGAGCCGCGAGATTCTGCTGAAGCCGCGAGGCGACAGTCGCTTTTACCTGAGCGGATCAGGAAGTCCGAGCGCCCGGAGGCAACCAGCGACACTCCCGTCCCGCTCCATCTCGCGTCCCGTCCGTGGGTGAAAGACCCCACATCTCGCGTCCCGTCCGTGGGTGAAAGACCCCACATCTTGCGTCCAGTCCGTGGGTGAAAGACCCCACATCGCCCCGTCCCGTCTCGAGTGTGGGTACCAGCCCCACCTCCGCCGATATCAAGCCCCGTCCTCTCGTCTAGTCCAGTGCGGCCGAGTCGGCGCGCACTCTCAATCCAGCTCCCGATGTCCGTTAGCGCAGCCCGAGTGCCGCGGCTAACATCTTGTTGCAGACCCACAGACCCCAGCCAGCTAAGTACCACTAGCGCAGTCCGAGTACCGCGGCTAGTTTTTGATCTCAGACGACCTCTCGAAACGACCCGTGCAGCCCAGCGCGCACATCACAGACCCATCCACCGACTTCCGTTATCCCAGTCCGAGTACTGTGGATAACATCTAGACCCTCGCGACCCTCTTAGCTCAGACGACGTTCGAAGACCCACCGCAATGTCGATCACTGCCGAAGCACGCACCCTGGTTGGACCCACGCCGACGCCCTTCACCGGGGACCGCGCACAAGCCCAGCGCTTCCTCGTCGAGTTCCTGGAACTCGATCGACGAAATCGACGACACCCGCTGATAATCCGCCCCACGCTGAGAGTCGAGCTCGCGCTCTCGTATATTCACGGTCCCCTGACCACTTCTTGGCGACACACCATCCGCCTGGGAGGCCCTCGCCCATCAGAAGACGAGACGATCTGGGACGAGTTTTACGACTTGTTCTGTACTGCCTGGATTGACGACCCCGCCCCACCTGTTGTCGCCGCGCCCACTCAGACCCCGCCGCCTAGCCCCCACGCCGCCCCTGTCCCAGCGCCCGCAGTCGCCGAACAGGAGGAGGATTGGACCCTCTTCGCCCCACGTGTCACACCAGTCCCAACCCCACTAGTCACCCCCGTTGTCCCGCGCGTTGAAAAACGCAAACGTGATAGCGCCTCGGACTCAGACGAATACCGTCCCGGCAAGTACTCACGCGCCGCACCGCGCCCCGAACCCCCTCGCGCAGCCCCGCAACTCGCACGACGTAGTGTCCCGCTGCCACACAAGATCGTCTACAAACCCCGTCGCGCAGCCTCGGCACCCGTAACCAGCGCCCCGTACTTTCTCGTCCCGTATTCCCCGCCTCCTCGTCGACCACCTAGCCCGCCAAACGACCCCGTTCACACCCCGCCGCTGGTAGATCCCGACCCGAGACCCTTAGCCCCGGACCGCACTGTTGTCGGGGACGACAACACGCCAACAGGGGGGGTAAAAACCCTCGACAACTCGGTTTTCGCGCCGGTTTCAGCCCAGGACGACGCGGGTTCAACCCCGCATACTGAAGACTCACGCCCACAAACCCCAGACACCACAGATTCGTCCCTGCAGACCCCGCCGCGCGCCCACCTATTCCCGCGCCGTGCGTTCGAGAGACCACGCGACCCAGACGAACTCGCGACCGACAGACGATGCCGCGGTAATGCACGCGCACCGTACCCAGCCACCTCACGCAACCACACCAAGACACACACGCAAGACGAAGACCGCAGCGCCACGGCAGCGGCCCCCTCGACCTCGCCCCCGCAGAACCGAACAGCCACGCGCAACCGCGACAGGCCCGTTCGCGCCGCACGCCAGCACCCAGGCAAACCAGCGCAGGTCAAACAGCAACCCGACAGTCAACATCCCCACCGCGCAGAGACAGCAGGAACCACGCCCGTGACCAACCGCGCTAACGCTGCGGTGGAGATGTTTCTCAGAAGGTACGACGCAACCCAGACGACACCAGCACCAGCCGCCGCGCCCGTAAGTCGCGCGTACGACGCCGTTGTGCAACACCTCGCCTACCGCCTCGCGACCGACCCTGACACCACACGCATCACCCAACCCTTCGCGCTGCGACCGGGACCTCGCGCCGTCCTACACAAGTGGAAGAAGACGTAACAAAATTGTTCGAGGACGAACAAATCAAGAGAGGGGCGTATGTCACGATCACGTGACATTTCCCACGAACGTGTTTCTATTTTCAGTTCCCTGACTCGTTTTGGCTTCTCAGTTCTAGACGTGGTATGGACTTGTTATCAGATTGTTATCAGATTGACAGCACGACTGCCAGCGTTTGCCTCGTGTTCTGTGACTCACACTGTATGCCAGCTCACCAGTGCCAGCAGACTTACTCTGCTGGCATACACGCGTCCCCTAGAAAATAGTACAGAAAATCCAGTACTGTACGGTATAAGTAGTAGAGCAGTAGCACCTGTATTCGGCATCTTGGTCTTCTAATAATATAGCCCACAAAGCTAGTTGTTGGAAGTGAAAGGTCCTCTAGTCAAGTCCGACTCAGTGATTAGTAAGCACCGGGAGTTCGTCTGGACCGGCTTACTGACTGTCTTTGGTCCTTGTCGAGTGAACGATCCGGGTGATCGTAACACCTTCCGCGGTGATTGTCTCGTTGCATGGTATGAAGATACTTGCCTTGGAGCAGGCTTGGTCGGTAATGGTTAGTATCGTGTCGTATCCTCGTGCTGGTGGCAACTTGGTGATGAAATCGAGCGCAATTACTAGGGATGCTGCAGTCCAGTTCTGAACCAAAGTTCAAACCTGAACTTTTTTGAACTGGACCAAAGTTCGGTCCAAGGTTCGGCAGTTGTGCAGAACCGGACCATAAGTTCAGTTCAGGGTTCGGGGATGGCACAAAATGTGAGAACCACATTGAACCGGGTTTGAACCCAAACCGAACCCTTTCCGAGTCCTGCTAGTTCTAGTAGAAGGAATCACACAGTTCATGAAATGTAGAAAAAAAAACCGTCTATTGGATAGTACGTGGGACAAAATATCTACAGGTACCACCTCCGCCGCCCTGCTGCCACCATTCCCGCCGTCGCTCAGCTGTTGCTGACGTCGCCACCAAGGTCGCCACTGCAACCTTTGTCATTGCTGTCGTGGTCCCTCCACCAAGCCCTTCGCTGTAGTTGCGGTGTGGTCGTTGTCGTTATCGCCTTGCTAGCACCTTCCATTGCAGCCGTCGTCGTTTCTGCATCGTCGTTACTTGCAGCTTGCCCAGCGCACACCCCACTGTGGCTGCATCGTCGTCGTCGTCGTTTTATGGGTACACAAGACTTGCACCCGGCCGCTAGCGGCAGTGGTGGGCAATGGCGTGGTTTGAGGTCCACCTAGGGCAGCGGGGTCGCTGGGGGCAACAATGATGGGTGTTGTGCAGCTGTGTAAGCACGCCATGAGGCACGTAATCGATATCAGTACATTGTAGACTGGGAGGAATGCTACTCACTTTGAGGTGCCGGGGTAGCAATAGAGTCGAAGTCGAAGTGTAACGCGTCACACGGAAGTGCGCGTGCTGAGAAGTCGAAGTGGTAGAGAGTCGAGAGTTCGAGGCGAATAAAACAACAAGCGAAATGCTGAGAGTTGGGCGGACGAATTCAAGACGAACAGGATACTTCCTTCAGAATCAAAAGGGGTACATATTATACTAAGAGGCTGTTGGGGATTGTAAATACGAGCTGTAGCTGCTGTACTGAAATCACAATGTATCAGACACGTCAATAAACGCGTCGTGGAGAAACGGGGTCATGGAGGGAGGGGAAAGATAGAGGCAAAAGGTCGTAGTGGTGTGAATGGGTCCGAAGGGGCACCGAGGCCGAAACCGAAATAATTCGGGAGTAATCGAGGCGGCAGGCAATGGGCTATGTGGCCGTCTCCGATGTGACGTTGGGCTCGGCGTGCTCATGCTTGATCCGAGTGTGCACCTTGACATTGGACTGATGGCAACCTGAGATGAATATGAGGGAACATCGAGGGAAAACCATACGGTATCATTGTTTGCCGTATGGTGCATCTCTAACGATGACTCGCTGACTCGTCCTCGGTGAACCATCGGCCCGGACCAATGCCAGCGGGGTCTTGTAAACATGTGTGGGACGTGCACGTTAGTTTGCAAAAGGGTAGTACCTGCGAATTAGTAAGGGGCGGACAGCCTTATGGCCCATATTGATGACGTGGCGCTGGGGAGTGGCCTCAAAGGGTGTGGTGTCAGCGGACAGCCAGGCACAAGGCAGTGACTCAGCGTAGTACCCAGCTGCAATCATGACGTGGGATGTGTTGGAATTTCCAAGGATGTCTGCAAGTGGCGCCGTGGCGGGGATGACGGATACGAAAAGAACGGCTCACCAGCTTAAGTCACGGTCCAGACGTCCAGACTCGCGCCTCTCTTGGACATGAGTGGGCCCAGGTTCACAATGACTGCCGCAAGGAGTGGATATGACAACAACTCACCACTAGTTGAGTCCGGACTTGCGCTCTTCCAGGCGTTGTGTAGGCGTAGTGACAGTTAGTGGGCCCCCAATGCCGGTGAATGCGAGTAGGTGTGAAGCAGTACCCCACCGCGTGGCCTTCTGTATTCTTGCATGGATGGCACACCTTGAGGGGGAGTTGGGCGACACTAAACTGAGATTTTAGTTTACTGTAAAAGGGTTCAGTTCGAGGTCCAGACCCTGCTGAACCTGAACTGGACCCCGCTGAACCCGAACTGATGGTCCAGTTCAAAGTTCAACAGATTCCCCGGACCGGACCGAAAGTCCGGTTCAAGGTTCAGCAAAAATCCGGAAGAACCGGACGGAACCGGACTTCGGCAACCCTAGCAATTACCGTAGATGGCAGTTGCCGGTCGTTGTGAATGATCGGCACGAGTGGTGGTCGGGGTCGTCCCGGGAGCGTTTTTGTACTCTGGCACGTTGCGCACCCGTTTACGTAGTCTGTTATGGTTTCTTTCATCAGCGGCCACCAATAATGTGTTTGTATCTGTGTCATGGTTTTCTTGATGCCTGGGTGTCCTGCCATGGGAAGGTCGTGAAATAAAGAAATTACCCCCCTCTGTAGGTCAAGATCTTCCACGATCACGAGACGGGTGCCTTTCCACCAGAGACCCCCGGAGATGACGAGGCCGTTGCCGGGAGCGAGGTTTTCGAGAGGCCATTGGTGGCGAAGTTGGGTGGCGCGGCATCTGTCGTCGAGGGTGGTAGTGGTCGCGGCCCGGATGAAGAGGCTGTTCGGTAAGATGAGGACGTCAGCGTTGTCCTCAGCTCCGTCGCCGTGCACGGGGTGACAAGACATGGCGTCGGCTTGTAACAGGGTGCCGGGGCGATGGACCAGACGTAAGTCGTAATCAGCGAGGAGGTTGATGAGTCGGGCCACCTGTCGGTTGATGCGTTGCGGTTGCCGATAATGGAGGAGATTTCCATGGTCTGTAAAGACCGTGACTGGGTGGCGCGCCCCAACGAGTATGTGTCGCCAATGTTCGAGACCGCGGACGAGGCCGAAAAATTCGCGGTCATAGACGTCGTAGTTTCGCTCGGCCGTGGTCAGGGACTGCGAGAAGTAACCAACTACCTGGGGTTTCCCCCTTGGGTCGTTTTGCATGAGGATGGCTCCGAGCGCAAAGCCGGAGGCGTCTGTTTGGAGTTCGTACGGCAGGGTGGGGTCAGGTTGGCGGAGTGTCGGTCTGGAACTGGCGATGGTAATTAATTGATTTAGTGCTTCCATACACTCTTTTGTCCAGATGAATGGGACATCCTTCTTTAGAAGTGCGTTGAGGGGGTGTGCCATCTCGGCGAACCCCGGGATGAAAGGTCATTGGTAGTTGAGCACCCCCAATACGCTCCGTATTTGGCGCACTGAGGTGAGTTCGCGGGGCCAGTCTCGAAGACTGATGGTTTTGTCTTCGCCCATTCGTATTGATCCTTCGCGTATTGTCATACCGAGGTAATCGACCTCGTGTTTCTCGAATTCACATTTGGACAGTTTGAGGAAGTAACTTTCGGCTGCGAGTGTGCCTAGGACTAAATTGACGATAAGGCGGTGCCTGTCGAGGTTCATCGCGGTCGCGATCAGTATATTGTCCATGTAAATGAACAATTCCGTTGGGAATCGATCAAGGAGGCTTCGGAATATTCGAAGCATGGCCCTCATGAACGTGGCTGGCGAGTTTGTTAGTCCGAAGTACATGACAAGGGGTTCGAATAGCCCTCTCGGCGTTTTAAACGCGGCTTTCCATCGATCTTCTTCTTTGATTCGGATATTATTGTAACCCCACCGGATATCGAACTTGGTAAAGAGTGCTTTGTCCGACAGATTATCGAGTATGTTTGAGATAAGCGGTATGGGGTATTCGTCGCGTATAGTCAGCGCATTGAGCGCTTTGTAATCTTGGACCGGTCGGAGTTTGCCATCTTTCTTTTTGAGGAAGAAAAAGGACGACGCGTATGGTGATTTGGATTCGCGAATGTACCCCTTTTCGAGGTGTTCCTGTAAAAATTCATCTAAGTGGTGTAGTTCAGTGGGGTTAAGCGGGTATATTTTGCATGGTAGCGTTGTTGGCACGTCTGGTTTGAGTAGTATTGCGTGGTCGTCGGGTCGCTCCGGTGGGAAGCGTTTTGCGGCTTCTTCTGAAAAAACAGTAGCGTGGTCTTTGTACGCCTCGGGGAGTGCTACTTCTGGTTTCTTTTTCTGCGCTTGTTCAGCCCATTGTTGTGCGATGGTGGCGATCTCCTGACTCTGGGCGAGGTGTATGTTTGGTTCGTTTAACGTACCCGCAACCCAATCGATGACAGGGTTATGCTTTTGAAACCATGGATAACCGAGTATTAGTCGGGGTCGTCCCAGATTGGTGACATAGAGAGAAATCGGTTCGCATTTTTCCCCACTCTGGTAGGTCATGGTACATTTGGTTCGCAAGCCACCGCCCACGTTGATTGTTCCGTCTACATTTCTGACGTCTCTGGGTGTTATCGCCACAGTGTCGAGTTTGAGTTGTCCCACGACGTGATAATCGATGAAGTTTTCTGATGCTCCTGAATCGAGGAGCGTCATTACGTTTTCTTGATGGTCGCGTCCTTGCATGGGTACGGGTATGGTGAGCGCCGTATTGGTGGTACTTTCAATGGTGTTGACTTCTTCCCCTGTATTCGAGTCTTCGACTTCGCCTTCCATCAGCATGGTTGCAATCAGGTCTTGCCTTTCTTGCTTGGATAGTACCAATAGCGAGGCGTGGGCTGTCTCTGTCGCGTTGACAGTGACTGGTGCTCGGTCTAGTGGTTTTTGTTCGGTTTCTTGACCGGCAGTCGCCTCGTTTACTTTTGTCGGCATGTTTTTCTTTTGTGGACAGAAGCACGACAGGTGTCCTTGTTTCTGACACCTGAAGCATCTTCCCTTGCGCTGGCACCTCTGTTTATCTTCTGGCGACAGCCTGTCAGGGAAGCGTGGCTTGGTATTCCCGACAGCGGCGTTGTCGACGTCCATTGGGACTGGTTCGTTATGGCGTGGCGTGTGGACCTTCGTGGCCAGGGTGGGCCCTGTTCGTGGTGGGCGTGGCCTGGTGGTACCGGCGCAAGTCGCGATGGTTTGGTATCGTTGGGTTTCTTGACGCGCCGCTTGTTGCCATTCGTCCATCATGACTGGCATTGCGGTTCGGCGTAGACAGGCGACGAGAAGCCCCCTCTTCAAGCCCCGTCGAAAGAATTTGATCGTTCCCTGGGCATTTGCGTCCCAGCCGGCGTGACTCGCGAGGCGCTGGAACTTGGCGATGTAGTTGTCGATGTCGTCGTTGGTCATGGTGAGCGAGATTAACTGTTGGTAGGCGTTTTGTTGGCTCATGGTATCTGTCCAAGTGCTCTTGAATGCTGTCTCGAATGCCGTCCAGAGTGCTTCGTCGTTTTCTTGTACTGGGTGGGTGGCGTGATTAACCTTGCCGTCGAGGTCGAGTTCTTGTCCGTCCACCCAATCGTCCACCGTGTTTCCACGGATGAACGACAGAGCGAGTCCGACTCGAGCATATGGGCTCACGATGAGTTCGTGTGTTCGATTGTTCCATCTGTACTGACGGAACTCACGTAGAAATTGGTCACTCTTCTTTCTATCGCCTGCGAACATCGTAGGCGCTGTACCTTTGAGGCTTCTGGTGAGCAGGGGTGTAGTCATCGTGACTGGGTTTGTCGTTGGGGGGATGTAGGTGGCAATTACTGCTGCGGTAAGTTCTTCGAGGGTTTCGGTCGGTCAGTCGATGTCGACTGCGATGGGTTCGGTGGCCGCGTCGGTTTGGTGTACCAGCGTTAATTGGCGAAAGGCTGTGGTGAGTTCTTCTATCGGGTCTTCGATGTCAACCTGGATCGGTTCTACGAATCGTGGGTGTAACGGGTCAGTCAATCTCCAATAGCCCAGCCCAAGTTCTGTGGCTCCGTCGGGGTCGACTCTGAAATTGGTCTTTGTTTGCCACAGGTTGTTGTGTCATTCGAGGATATACCAGTCATCGTTGATCAAGTCTACTGTCAACGTGCCGCGGTTGTTGGGGAGAGGGCACCTATACCCTACGTCGGTGGGGTCAAGTCGGGATACAAACCAGAAGGCTCTTCCGAGTACGTGTGCGGGTAGGTCGTCGAGTGGTCGTCGTGTTACCGTTACCCACGAGTTGTCGTCGGGGATGTTGTATGTGAGGCTAGCCACTTTGTTTTGTGTGTTGGTACTACATGTGAATACTTCGATTCACTGTCCGTGTATGCCCGTTGTGTCTGTCGTGTCAATCGGGGTCGGTGTTCGTTGTCCGTACACGGTTCGTACGGGGTCGTGTAGGGAGCTAGTCTTTTGTTACGACCTCAGCGGGTCGTTCGTGCTTTTCGCGTCGTAGTCGGGTTCGTTTAGTTCGGCGAGCGGTTTGACGAGTCTTTCTGAGAATGCTGAGAATTCTTTAAAGACTAGCTACCGAAACATGGCTAGTCTACTATGATCTTTATACTCGTACAACCTGGTTATTTTCATGACGTTTTTACGGGTTTGCGTATGTGCCAGCGGCATAAGGCCGCTGGCACGAGTCTGCTGGCACTTTCGAGTCATGAGTCTGCTGGCACTGTCGAGTCATCGTTACGTGGCGTGTCACGTGACCGTGACACATTTCACTTCAAACTCGCACGGACTTTGGCTCCGTACAGCATCCCCATGCCTTGTCCAACCTACACCCTCAACAGAGATCAACAGATCCTGCTCCTGCTACCACGTTCACTCACTTGGATGCAACCACTGTGCTGTCGTGTTCGATTTCTGAGCTCGGTGTCTACCCTACCATCAATCCCCTTGACTCTAAATCATAAATGCTCTTTTCCCCTGTTTAGCTTTCCTTAGCTTACAGTATACACAACCTTCCACCTTATAAATTTTAGAATAGAGATTACTCCTCGCATTTCAGAGCTCAGAGCAGCTCACCCTCACGTTCCCCCCAGCGTGCCGCACTCACGCGCAGCCTTGGAAACTCGAACACGACGCGTTCCCGACACAGGTGGCCACCTATGCGCAATGTCGCGCCACGCGGAAGCATGCGCGACCGTTTCCGACCACCAGTGACCACCTGACCCAGTGAGGCTCACCATTTCCCTCCCTGACCTTGCTGCACCCACATGCGGCTTTAGCCCTTCAACACCGACGCGTCCCCGACCCAGGTGGCCACCTATGCGAAGTTTCGCGTCATGCAGAAGCGTGCACAACTGTTGGCAACCACTCGACCCAGTTGCTCCATGCAGCCCACCGTTCCCATTCCCGACATCGCTGCACTTGCACACAGCCCTAACCATTTGATACCAGCATATCTGCAATCGGCAGGGGCCTGCATACAACATCTCGTGCCCCGCAGGGGCCTGCGCAACCGCAAGCAATGCTTCACACCCCTCCTCCTATCCCGCTTCATCTTGTCCCTCACTCTTCCACTCTACTGCATACCTTAGCTTAGTAGGGTTCTTGTGTATTTAAACCCAGGCCCTTGCTGAATACAATCGGCAGTCAAGTATTGAGAAAAAAAAACATACATGGGAGAAATATACCATAAAAGGAAGGTGGGTGGTGGTGGGGGGTTCAGCCCCTATCAAAAAACAAAAGTTTGACCCCAGGTATTTTTTTCCGGTCCCGCCCCCCCCTTGGAGTTGTGAGTGCTTCCACATTAGTGCATGTTGAGAATACGAATACTCCGTGCTCAATGCTTGTCCCATTTAGTCGTCCTCATACTGGTTTTGAGTTCCGCTGGTACAAAATTGTGCGTCGTCGTCGGTGAGCCCCGTTGATCATCAGAGCCCTCAACTACCTACTCACATGAACTGTGTAGGCACTATGGCCGCCGGCGCCACATCTATCGGTGCCAGTGTAGCTTCCGTGGGCATGGGTGCCGCTGTGACCGTCGGCGCCGGCGTAGGCACTGTCGCTGCGAGTGTCACTGGCATGGGTGCCACCGCTGCCGCCGCCGCCATGTCTGTCGGTGCTGGCATCACTTCCATGGGCATGGGTGCGGCATCGACCGTTGTGGGTATAGGTACTGCTGCCGCCGCCGGCAAGGCCACCGCTGTCGTTGGCGCTGCCACCCTCGGACTGTAATTCTTGTCCTGTATCCTTTCTCCCGTTGTTTCTTGCTATTGTATCCGCATTGCATCACGGGTGGGTGTGTAAGTTGATTTGAGTATTGGACATAATTCGGCACGTTTCAATTTTGACGTCTTACTGGGTGGGTTTAAATACTTCAGAATAACGGAGCAATTGATTTGAATGCAAAATCGTAAGTACGCTGTGGAACTAGTAACTGGTCGTTCCATATCTACGGACAAAAGAGACGGGAAACCACAGGTCATGGGCGGCTCAGAGCCGGCTCTGGTCTCCTGTAAGAGGTTAGGAAGTTCGGTGACATGTTTGCTCCATGAGGAAAAAAAAGGGGATCTGTGGACACAATGACGCTAAGTTGTAACCAGTGTTGATAGTCCCCGACTTCTGATCCCGGTCAGATTCTTCGGACCCCAAGGTTGCCCCAAGGGCTGCAAGGTCCAAGAACGTCCAAACATCCAAGGTCCAATCTTGGTGGGACAACGCGACAATATATTGCTTGACTTCGACGAATCACGCATGTTTGAACGCCCCTGAAAGGCCTCGTTGAGTGCCATCCTGTGCCCATGAAGTCCCCCAAATAGGCAAGTGCCAAGTACGAGGCACGTCATGTACGTTCTATATTTATTATGAATAATTTCTTGGTAGTCCAAACTGTCCGGCGCAAGGATCGTGTTTTCACTAACATATCTCCTCCTTTAGGGACGTGAAGACTTCGCAAGGGCACCCAAGGACTACAAGCGCTCAGGCCTCAGAGTTCGTGAAGGCCGGAACACCGGCATTCAAGGCGTGCTGCGGCAACTCGCTCCATTGGATATCTCCATTGGATATCAGAGGAGCATCACCCGGTCGCTGCCCACGCGTCCTGATCGAGCCTGATCGATATCCTGATCTCTCACTTGGCAACAGGGCCCTTGAAGCATCTCAGCATACAACTAGTTCGTTCATCGTGCATCATCCCCCAGACGGCCGCAATCCCAGCTTGTGGACGGCCGACTGGCGATCGGCCATACATCCACAGTGGACTATTCCCTCCGCTTTCGACCCTCACAATCTGTTGGCCCACGCGGAAACACATTCATGATCGACTCACGTCCTCTACCTGGCCCCTCTACACAAGTGCCAGAGCTAAACACAAAACCACTGATGAAGGGCACGTCAAATGGCTTTCTCACCAACAGTGTTGTTGGATTTTATTTATTTTACCATAGAGTCCACACGTGACACCGCTATGAACCCTATTAAAATGCCTCCAACACATGGACTTCCCTCGTAAATATCTCTTTGTCCTTTACAATGCCTAGTAAGTCGTGCCACATTAGCACCCGTCGGGAATACCTCATGCTCAATGCCTGTCTCCTTAGTTCCCATCCCTATACTTTGTGCCATTGGTGCAACCGTGGGTGTTGCCCTGACCCCAATTGTGGCTCCCGCGGCCGTTGGCGTGGTTGGATTTAGCGCCGCTGGGCCTGTCGCTGGTAAGTCTCGCTGATCACTGAAGCCCTCACTTTTCACACGAACAATGTAGGCTCTATGGCCGCCGGCATGCAAGCTGGAATTGGCAATGTCGTAGCTGGAAGCCTCTTTGCGGTCGCACAAAGCGTGGGTGCGGGTGGAGCCATCCCTGTGGCCGTCACGGCCATCGGAGCAGGCATGGGCGCCGTGGGCGGTGCTGCTGCCGGTGCCACGTCTGTCGGTGCGGGTGCTTGTGCGGGCGTTGCTTCCGTGGGCATGAGTGCGGCCTCAGCCGTTGGTGCAGGCATAGGTACTGCTGCTGCAGGTGTCGCTGCTAAGGTGGCCGCTTTCGGTATCACTGCCGCCCTCTGACCGTAATTCTTGCCCTGTACCGTACCCTTTCTTATCGCGTGTAAATCAAGTAGGGTTGGATCTGAGATCCGAGTTGGCGTTGGAGTTGAATCTAAGAGCACTCAACACAATTCGCGGCGTTTCAAAAATTTGACTTCTTACTACTTGGTTTTTACTGTACTACGATGAGTAGAACTTCAGAATGACCGAGTAATCCGTGCTTTGATCTATAGTAAATGTAAAACCGCGACAGCGTTCAAACATTCCGGCATTCGAGCTTGGAATTATAGAGACTATTCCACAATTGTGGATTAGATCAGAAACGAAAAAGGGCTCTTTATCCTTGTCTTTATCTCATCAGTTGGTAAAGGGCACCTGGAATCATCCGGGGTGATGAAGGCTGCGTCGGCCTCGAGGCGTTGAAGCAGTATTGATCATTCAGGTGGGTTATGGGCGGCTCTGGTCTCTTGTATGAAGCTAGCATGTGAGAAAGGTCAATCTGGCGTGGCAAGTGACGTGGCGATGTACCCCTCAATGATTTTGCGTGGGTCGGAAGGAGAATGTGGTCCACTGTGAATATCGATCGCCAGTCACGAGGCGGTGGTATGATTGGTAGGAAGTCCACAAGCCGTCTGGGGACAATGGATGACCCAGCTGTTTGCCTGAGACGCTTTAAGGCCACTGAGACTGAACAACGTAAACTGCAGCGTGGGTTCGATGCTCTCTTGATGTACAATTGGAGCTGATATATAGCGCTGATATCGGGCACGCTACCTTGGTGCAACAACGTGCCCTTCTTTCCGCTTTCACGAATCACGTACCCTAAGCGCCTATAGTAGTCCTTGGGTGCCCATGTAAAGAATAGCCTCACATTCTAGAAAAGGCCAAAATAGAAGACACGACACGATAGTGAAACACGACTCCTTGCGTTCACCCGTTCTAGAGTTAAGGCCCGTTAGGGTGGTAAAAACTCGAACGCCTTCGCCGAGAATTAATAGGAACGTACGTGACGTGCCCCCGTTACTGTGCACGAGTGTATGTCGACCAGTGTCAACGGTGGCGGTCGCTACAATTGAGTGTGCGTCAACGTCATACTGGGTGAATCCTTCGTCCGCCGCAACCAGTGTCAGGGGGTATTAGTAATTCGATATCTATTGTCCTCACATGACCCAGTCGTGCGTCCTCTTAAAACGCCTCCGGTGCATGGGTTTCTCTCGTCAAGACTCTTCCCGCTTTACAATGGCTGCTGGTGAGTGGTGCCACATTAGCGCCCATCGACAGTCCTTCGTGCTGAAAGTCTGCCCCCAACCCGTCCCGCTTAGATCCCCGCAATATGTTCATGGCTGCCGCTGGTGCGGTCCTGGGTGTCGTTCTGACACCAATTGTGGCTCCGGTGTTCCTGGGCATTGTCGGATTTAGCGCCGCTGGGCCCATTGCTGGTGATTCGAGTCCCGTTGATTACCACTAGTAGAGTCCTCACCTGCTTACATGGATAATATAGGCACTGCCGCCGCCGCCATCCAAGCCGGGATCGGGAATGTTGCCGCCGGCAGTCTCTTTGCGACCGCACAAAGCGTGGCCATGGGTGGATCCATCCCCACAGTCATCACAGCCATCGGGGCAGGCGTAGGTGCTGCTATTGGGGCAGGTGCGGGTGATGCGGACGATCCGCCGGACAATGAGGACAACGATAATGAGGACAATCCGGACAATGCAGACAACGCGGACGATGGTGCCGCCGAGTAATGTCTGTCGGTGCGAGCGCAATTAGCATGGGCACGAGCGCAGCCTGCCATTGGCGAGGGCATAGGTACTGCTAAGTGTCGCTGGCGTGAGAAAGAAAAGGAAAGGTGCCGCCCGGGCCGTCGCTGCCGTCGCCGATAATACCGTAATCTTGACTTGATCTTGACCGTAATTCTTGTCCTGTATCTTTCCCCTGCTGTGTCTTTCTACTGTGAGATTTGGTATGTAAAATAATTGCGATCATTGGACACAATTCGCAGTGTTTCAGGTTCTTGACTTCTTACTTGGTTTGAACTTGAGAATGACGGAGCGATTGGTGCTTCGATTTAAGGCAAAATTGCAAGGGCGCCGTGACTCCAAACGCCAATCAAGATAACATCCAAGCGTCGAGCACTGTACAACTTGCCCACCTGAACTTAATCGCGGCTCAAGGCGTGTTGTAATTTTCAATCAATTCTCCGAATCACTACTGAGTGTACTGCAGTAGCGATTCACCCGACGTCCCGTAAGTGTAGTTGTTCCGAGTCATAAAGTACAACTCAAAAACAGTCGAGGTTATTGTGACTGTGCATGGTGCCACTACTTGACAATAATGGAATGAATTCATCTCCTATCCGTCGCCGAGCAAATTGAAGGTTTCATCTCGGTGCCATCGACCGTCGGTATTCAAGCGCATATTCACACCGCATACTTAAGGTGATGAGGGATGGGGACGGACTCGGATCCCTTTCTCCAGTCCGAGTCCGAGTTCGCAACATAGTACCTACTTCCCGTTCTACAATGTCGCTTTCCTGTGAGTAAAGATGCTGGCACAGTACTGCGTGCCCAATATAGCGCCTAATGCTTACCCCACTCAGGCTTAGCCGCGCTCAAGGTCATTGGCGTTGCCGCCGTTGGTTCAACCGCTGCGTGCATTATGGTGCCATTGGCGGCAACTGCGGCGCTCGGCGCGGTCGGATTTAGCGCTGCTGGGCCTGTCGCCAGTCACCTCGTCTACCTCTCACGGTGAAAATCTACTCACATGGACACATATCGGCTCTATTGCTGCTGGCATCCAAGCTGGAATTGGAAACGTTGCGGCTGGCAGCCTTTTTGCGACCGCACAGAGTGTAGCGATGGGCGGGGCCCTCTCTGGCGTCATCACGGCCGTCAGCACGGCCCTCGGTGGTATATGCGCCGCGGCGGGGCGGTCCTCTGAGTCCAACCGATTCTCGTCCTGTGCTTTTCCCGCTATCAGGGCTGTGATCGTAATGGGCGGGGCCCTCTCTGGCGTCATCACGGCCGTCAGCACGGCCATCAGTGGTATATGCGCCGCGGCGGGGCGGTCCTCTGAGTCCAACCGATTCTCGTCCTGTGCTTTTCCCGCTATCAGGGCTGTGATCGTCTAAATTGAAATTGTGTAAAGTTACTTGACGGGGTATATCAATCGCTTCCGCCTTGTAAAATATAGTCGCAGTCGAATTCGAGCATCAGTACCGCAGATCTCTCCAAAAGTTGTGGACATGCACTCTGGCGGGGACAGGAGAAGCAACCGTGACAAGACCGTAACTGGGCAACTATCATAGCACATATGCCATATGCAAAAATATTTATTATAACTAGCGTTGAGGGGACGGCCCGAAGGGCCGTCCCATGCGGAGCGTTATGCTACCATTGTGCGAATGACGATGTTAAATTCAACATAAGCATAAGTGGTCGTGAACAGATTCGTACAGTGTAAAGACGATGCTGTGATGGAATGTAATTGTACAGCACGAAAGGAACGCAGCAGGTGCGACGAGAAAAAAGGCCAATTTACATTTGTATGGCACGCGCAGGATTTGGGGGGTGTGAAGCGTCGCGAGGTATCGCGCAGGCCTCCGCGGGGCGCGAGCTGTCGTATATGGGTCCGCGGTGATCCCGGACGCGTCTGTGTCGAAGGGCTAAGGCCGCGCGCGAGTGCCGCGATGTCGGGAGAGAGAACGGGGTCAGTTCGTCGTAAGTGGTCGGAAACGGTCACGCACGCTTCGGCGCGACGCGAAACATCGTGTGGGTGGCTACCGGGCTCGGGAATGCGTTGGGTTCGAGTCTCTAAGGCCGCGCGCGAGTGCGGCGTGCTGAGAACGCAAGGGAGTGAGAGCGGAAAAGTCCGAAATCAGTGAGGGAAAGTCTGTGCAAGGTATACAGTTGTAATTACATGGAGTGCATTAGATAAATAGGGGAGTACTAAAACGCGAAGGGAAGAGTCCGGAGTGAGAGGAAAACCGAGCGCACACAGAGCGCGGGAACACGGCGCTTAGAACTTGAAAGCGTATGAAAGTGCGGACAGGTGCGGGTAAGCAGAGCGAACGCAAGGGATCTAGAAAGTGTCAAAGTCGCGATTTCACTGGCCAGGGAGAACACAGACATATCGGCGTTGTAAATGAATGTGTTGGCCTTTTCCGGCACGGGACGCCGTTCCTGGAGGGTTGTTAGTCCGTGTAGGACGATCCGTACAGGGGTCGACATAATTGTTGAAGTTGACATGATTTCGCTCGCTGCGACGGGGGAGCAGTGGTGGTTGAAACAGGGCGGGTTTTCTCAGAGTGACAGAGCGTCAGACAGGGGCTTGCTCAGATAGGGGGATGGTAGCCGGATGCGCATCGTCAGAAGAAATAAACAAAAATCAATGAGAAGTGGACGATCGCTGTTGCCGCAGGCGTGCTGAAGAGAACATCGCGTGCAGTCGAACATTGGTCATCAGAGTTGCTGAGACTGTTGAGCAGACGAACAACACACGGCACTACATTGAACACAAACAGCACAGGGAAAGGTCACTATCTGGTAAGCGTTGCGCACATCTGTGAGCGCGCGGCACATCCACGAAAGGAATGTGTGTCAGCATTCTATGTGTCAGCAAAGTGCACATCCGTGCTTTATATAGTGTATAGATTACAGTAATCCATTTCTGCTCATGTACGCCACAAACTAGTACGCCACAAACTACAAGGTACCCAAAATGTTGGTACCGCCACCCAAACACTCTTAAATGCAGCGAGGGAGATGGATCAATCCAACACTTCTTCTTCTCTCTGAACATACAATTCCGCAATGGCCCGTGAGTGATACGCTACTAACGGTGGTACTTCCTACTCAATCCTGCCCCACCCAGTTGTACTCGCAGCTGGTGCACTCGCCGGCCTCTTTCTGTTGCCACTCGCCACCAAAATAGTCCTCGGCCTAATTGGCTTCAGCGCTATCGGGCCTGTCGCCGGTGAGTTTCATTGATACCTCACACTACTTCACGCCACATGGAGTCACGCGCCGCGGCGTACTCACACGCCGAATATAATATTCAGGTTCTATCGCAGCCGGCATCCAAGCTGCAATCGGCAACGTCGCAGCGGGTAGCCTTTTCGCAACGCTTCAAAGCATAGCTATGGGTGGGGCCTTCCATGGTGTCCTCACGGCCATCGGCGGGTTTATTGGCGGAATCATGGCGGCTCTTTTTAATTAACTGAATTCTGCACCTCTCGCACACACTCTGCCGTGTCGTCGTTCTGTGTAAACTGTTCGTCTCTGGGAGATACCGATGCAAATGAATTGCACATCCTGGTGTTTCAAATTGTTGGGCTTCTCGCTCAGTTTTGAACTCGTGTGAGGTTCAAACGGAGAAGCTGCTCCTTGGAGTGAGCTGACTCATTTCTGTGTTGGTCTGCCCAAGATCGCTCCTCCGTTGTTTCATGTCGTCGATCTCAGGCTTTCTCTGCAACGTCATCTCACCAGCACAAGTGCAGTTCAATTGTCCACGCCTTCCGTTGAAGTTCTTTTCTTTCCGAGATCCCCGTTACAGCTGGGGGATCTGGATGGATGGAATCCGATCCTGAGCCTGCCTCCCGGTAACCCATCAGCAGGACTTTTCTCGCAATAGAACAACAGGAACCTTTTAAGGCCGCTCGCGATGGCGATGCACGCTACAACTTGGGCAAGGAATCTGACCAGTTCGACCTCTTCCCTCTTCCATCACTTCTGCCTCTAACAACCGGATTTTTTCCCCCTTGGTATCTAGCACCAATGTGCCCTCCCCCTTGTGTCCAGTGCTATTTTTCTCCTCCTTCGGATCAGGGAGAAACTCAGCAAACTGCGATCGTATCAAATTAGTAGTAAGTTATACCCTAGTAAGTGGCGCCCATATGCCGCTGTTGCTGTCGCATAGTGACCGCCATATTGCCTCTGCGGGACATATTCCCCATTCGGGATCATTGAGGCCCCCCCACTCCCGCACGGAGGGGGATCGCGAATTGTGCTGGGTGCCCGCGGACAACACATAGACAACAGCTCGGTGTAAGCACCTTATCAAGTTATCTTGCATAACAAACAAAGTGTTGGAGCCACCTAGGCGTTCCGACGGTCGGAAAGTGCTGCCGTACGTTCTGATGTGTCGCGTTCTCGTGTCGTCACAAAACCGCTGCATTTACAACGGGATCCACGCCCTTGCTTCGACTCGAGGCCTGAAGTTGCGCGAATGGAGTGTAGGTAAGGGTATATTTGAAAAGACAGACAGGCACGAGCTCCGACTCTCGTCGCACTTTCCTTTCCTCGTGCACGCGTCAAGGCTTCGATATTAACAAGGCGTTACTTCAGGTCATGGGTCGTGAGTTTATTCCAGCCCCTGCGCCACGCACAAAGAATCGTAATTGCGGGTCCAACCGCTTTGGTGTCAAGGCACCGCCCAACTCATCGCAGTGCTCCGAGCAACCGCGAAGGCGGTTCCTCTTGGCACATTCCCATTTTCGGTCTACAAACCTGTGGCCAAGCCTGCAGCCAGAGAACTGGAGAAATGAATTAGGTTTGCACGCGGACGGGGAACAAGCAAAAGTGATTTTGGAATCTACTACGATGGTATGATTCCCCACGGCCAATTGCATCGAAAATCAAAGCAGACTGCAGACTAGTGAGTGCCGCGCTCGGCATGAGATCGCGCCGACAACCGTACCTGCTTTGTCGGAAATATTAACTGGGCGCTCGATGCGATGCCAGTGTTGATGCAAACGGCAGGGTTTGAAATTCAAATTTGCGGCCAAGAAACAAGGTGAAAAGACCGTACTGCTGGCCCATCTCTGGAGTCTGGACGCGACTCGACTCAATGTCGTCAATGCTAAGAGCCTGAGACAGCAAGCATCGCCCGGGTTTTGGCTTGTGGAGCCTCGCATCTTGTCTCACACGTGGTATGCCTTTCTTCACGGAATGTACGGAATGTACGAACATTGTCCAGAACGAGCAGAACATGCCGTTGAAACAACAGAGGAGATATGAAACGTGAGAGAATGAAGTTACGTCGGCGAAAAACAAGACGACCCCAAAAGACCAAACGACGCTGGGACCGTAGCATAGAAAGACTCAAGGTTGCGAGCTTTGATATTAATGTCATTTAGCAAAGCCCTGGTCCACGGTACGCGCTGTACTGTACTTGTACTAGTACCGTGCTCGCTGAGTCGATGACGCAATGACGTTCTGTAACCGCGTTACAACAATCCATCTTTACGTATGATTTTCAAGTCGCTTTGCAATTTGGGATCGCGCAGACCGCGGGCTCTCGGTGGGGGTGACATCCCTTGCACGGAGCGCCCAATCACGCCAACACCTCGAGCAGTCCAGATTCGCCGAATCAATCAAGAAAACAATGTACCTTTTCTCGCAGCTTCTATGCCCGATATCAGACCTACACACCTTTTCGGGTCACCGCAAAATCGAACGAGGCGAACGCCGTTGACGGTTCCCTCTGCAGCGTTGAAACGCCACTAAAGTCGTTCGTTCACTTACGTTTATCCCCAGCGCTTTCGTTGGGTGTCCATGTCTTGGGTGCTAACTTAGTGTCAGTTGACACGCGTTGTATCCGACTCTGCGGGACCAGATTCTTGCGCCACTATGTGACTCGAGCACCATTACGGGAATATGTTCCAGTTGGTCTAGACCGCTCTGTCGGCACTTGCGGTAATACTATAAGAGAGAGAAACTGCTCCACTCAGTTTTTCACTTTCAGGCTCAGGCTCGAGAACTACACACCATGGAAGACGCCCCTAAAGCGAAGACTATGCCTACTCTACCCACCCTCGATCAAGCCCACTTTGAGGAACTCTCGGCGAGTATCCGCGGCGATGTTTTTCCACGCGGTGATCAACGGTGAGCTTCAGCACGCACACACGCGCGACGTTCCATTCATCCTGCATTACTCAGTTTTCACGAGCATACTCGCTTGTTCAACGGAAACGTTGTGAACACATCAAGGGCCGTCGCACTTCCCCTTGACGCACGGGATGTCTCGCAGTATGCGGCGTCGTTTTCCCTCCAATGTTTTATCCCCACTCACGTATTTATAGGATCGTTATATTTTGCAATAAACACGCGCTGTCTCCATCGGTCAAGGCTGGGGGGTACGGCACAGGTGGCTGGGCGATTAATGGTGACATTGTCATCGACCTGTCTAGGATACAAGACATAGATATCGAGCCCCCTCAGTCAGGTGGCGATGGCTACACCAGCCTGCGCGACACCGCCCAGTCTGCCGACAAGGGCAAGGCGCGCGTGGGAGAGCCCGTTCTAGATCTTTCTGGCCCGGCAACGAGGAAACGCGTGTTCGAAGCCGAAGCTGAGCATGCCCCCAGCTCTGATATCCCGCCCGCGGCATGGGTGAACAGCACCGCCTCTGCCGCAGTAGCAAGCTTCTTGCATGGCCCCGCGTTGCCGCCCGACGATTCTGGCGAGGAGCCTCGGCGTCCGGCAGCCAATCGCCGGAGGCTTGACATTGACGGAAGCGCTCTGACCGTCTTCACTCAGTCTCTTGTCGCCGAGACACTCACAGCGCGCGAGGACCTGATGTCCAGCAACAGCGGCACCCACTCTTCCGGCCGTTCCGCCAGATCGGGGACGAGTCCGTCGACCCACGCCACGACGCCGGCGTCGTCCCGCTCCCCGCACTCCGACTCGGCCGTCTCCTCTGCATCGCCTGCACCGTTCACGTTCGCCGAGCCCTTCGACATGGCCCCCTCGCGCCCCGACCCGTTCGCGTACATCGATAACATCGATCCCCCTATGTTTGGCTCTCCGCCAACCCCGCTTGCGTCGAGTGCGGCGGCATGGGGCGCGGATGCGGCCTTGTTGGCCCATCCGCTCTTCGCGGGAGATGATTTCCAGTCTCATTTGACACGGCCAGCACCCCCGCATACTCACGCATACGTTTCCTTCGGCGCCGGTGCCAGACAGAAGGACGTGGACCTGTTTACGGCTGCTCACCCTCTTGATGGCGGCGTTGTGCCATATCACGTCCCCTTGTACGTGGGTGTATTATTCAGTATTGCCGCACGACAGCTAACTCTTATTTGTCTCTGCCACGAATAGTTCGGCTCATCCAGTCGGCGCGTCCGTGATGCTACTCGGCGGTTTCGGATTTCTGAGCAGGTTGCATGGTCTGAGCGTCGATAATTTGGTGGAAGCAGAGGTGGTCTTGGCTGATGGTCGGATTGTCATCGTAAACGAGAAGGAGCATCAAGGTGGGCTTCCTGTCCCATCCGCTGTCTCACAGGCATGTACTTACGAGGAAAATCGAGACCTGTGGTGGGGTTTACGCGGCAGCGGTCCGGCGCTCTGCATTGCGACTCGCTACAAGGCGCGAGCGTATCCCGTCCCCGTCGTCTTTGCTGGTAATCTGATATAGTGAGTCTTCCTCGCCTTCGCACCGCCATTGTCCTGGTGTACCTCTGACGGCTGATCCCCGTGACAAGCCGCTTCCACCGCGCGACAGCACCTTCTCTTCTGCGCCACTTTCGTGATTGCATCAAGGGTGCACCGCGGGAGCTTTACGCCAACGTGCTTCTCACCGCCGGGCCTGCGGACAAGGATTCGCTTGTCGTAATCCAGATGTGCTACGTTGGGCCGAAGGAACAGGGCCTCGAATACCTCCAGGCACTCAGCTCGTGGTCCGGCGAGCGGTGTCTTCTCAATGAGATACACGAGAAGACGTTCCTGAGTCAGCAGGACAGCGTTGCACAGGTACTGCGGGGCAGGCGGGGCAACCAATGGTTTATCCGCTCCGCGCTAATCAGTTCCCTCCCGGACGAAGTGATCAATAAGACCGTGCTTGAGTTTGCCGATACGCCCGTGGGGTGCAGTGAGTACACTCTTTCTCCTTGCCCTTCATTTTTTTTTTGTTTCCTGATTGTGGGCTATTGCTGAGTACGCTATTTCTCTGCGTCCCATCAGCTTGGCTCTTTGAACTTGCGGGCGGGGCGATCACTGACTATGAAGAGACCTGTATCCACAAGGCACAACGCGAGGCCAAGTTCACGATCGCGGCGTTACATCAGTGGGAAATGGGCGTTGATGACCCTCGTTGCGTTTCTAGCGCCGAAGACGTGAGAAATTTTTTTCTTTTCCGTCTTGCCTTTGTATCTTTCTGCCTTGCTGACTCGGTACGCTTCCCTTTTCTTCTCCCTTCACAGTGGCTCCGAGACACAATCAAGCTCGTGGCGGCTGGGGGCTCTTTCCCTTCGGTGGGCCTTCTCACACTTGTGGTGTCATGGGTATTGACGATGCACAGTTCCTTGGTCGTGGCGAACCACCCGCACGCGTCGCGGCCTCTTATGGCGAGAACTGGGAGCGCCTCGTCGCGCTCAAGAAGAAGTATGACCCGAGGGGTTTGTTTAGGAATACGTTCTGGCCCCTCAACAAGGAGGGCGTCGAGATTGACCCGAGCGAGCATGAGCCACCGGAACCGGAGTTTTGAGCGTGGATGTGACGACGTGTAATCAATTGTCTAAGTTCTCGCTTCCTACCCTTTGGGTTGTGTATGCATACACGAATACACTGCAACCTTGACGGGCTGAATCGAGTGTTATACGGAAAGCCTGCAGTAACTTCCTGAGAAAAAGAAAAACCACGGCATCCAGAATACATGGAACTGAACTTCCGTTCGCGTAAATGGATCCAAAAAAAAACCGCACCTTGCGCTGTTTTGTTGATGGAAAATGCTGCTGACAGTGACATACTGGCTGGGGCCCTGGCAGAAATGGCCAAGATGATGCGTCCTCCCTCTATGTAACCTCCCGCACTACTTTTACAGTAGTGTTGCGACAAAGTTATGATCATAGCGTGACAAATCTGTTCAAAGACAGCTTTCCCGGTGGACGGTGGACGAAAGAGGTCGCACGCGGCAACTGCCGTTCCCTCTTCGCCGCCACAGGCTCTTAGAGCTTATGGACAGGGGAATGACGAAGTCATAAGCACTACATACAGTATATGTATCCGAGTAGTGAGTAGTTTATGGTGTGACAACAATCACAACGGTCCCCAACCCAATCCCACCCCAGTTCTTAGGACTTAGGATCTATCTTGCAGTCATGGCCGCAGCTCCTCCTTGGATCGTCGTCAACGCTTCGTTCCCTCGGAAGGTACAAAGTGCCGATCTCGACCTTCAACCCTCCAATTGGATTTAGGTACAATGTCTCACCCTTCCACTCGAGATGCTTCAAACAAAGCAGTTCTCGCACCGGCCATACAAATGGATTCGGTATGCTATTGGAGTCGTCATTGGAGCATCCGGGAACCTTTATACCACTCCCGATTTATCCGGTGTTGTGGACTACAATGCCAACCTACCCGCCGGTTCAATTGTTTTATACTATCACACTGACGAGTACGAGAAGCGAAGAATGTTCCCTATTGATCCTGACATCTTCCGCACACAACCCACATCCAGTGAATCCACCCTTCGGAGGGGTACATTCCGTGATGAGGTTGCACAGCGGGATGAATGGAAATGTGTCTGGACTGGAGTGAGCGCGAAGTTCTGCCAAGCCGCACACCTTCTCGCACACAGCAAGGCTAATGATGTACACTACTTTTTGATTCTCAATCTGTCCCACTCACCATCGCAATCGTGATAGTATATCTCGACTCTTACTCATCGCCGTGGACGAGACAACAAAGCCGATTTCATCGAAGACATCGACAGTGTCCGAAATGGAATTTTTTTTATGCCATCACGGTCACATAATTTTGAGTTCTCACCTTGCCTTCTTAGTGGTATGTCGTGCGTGTTGTTTGACCTAATCGGAGCTTGATGTTTTGTCCGTAGACTCCTAATTTCGCCATGGATACGGCCGACGTCGACGACACTGCGCCACCAGGACAGAAGAGGTATACGGCGCACATTATCCAGAATGGTGAAACTTTTCCTTCTGATTGTGTTCCGGGTTCTTCATTCCGGATCACTGAGAATACTCAGTTCCCCCCTGACATTCTCTTCGACGCCGTCTATGCTGGTTTTGTACTTCTCCACTTCGGCACAGAGGCAATGAAGGAGTCCGCCAGAAAGTGAAAGGACACCTACACCACGCAGAGAGAGGCAGCTTACGGGGCAATCACCGATGAACGCACCACCGCCATGGAAAGGTCACCGAAACAAGCGCTGGATTCTAATGAACGTCATGAACGTCGTACAAGAGGCCAGGTCGATGACCTCATCGGCATGGTCATGGCTATTCCGTATATCCTGGTGTCGCCGGATGAGCATCTTGAAACGATGAGACAAGCCAGAGAGGAGGCGGAAGCTGCAGAGCAGAGGCTTGTGCATGAGAAGGTTGAGGAGTGGATTGGGCATGTCAATGCCGCGTAATACTCCAATTCTGTGCAACAAATTGAAAGACAATGAAATGAGAAAAGAGATCTTGCCAAAAGCCACAGATCGAGAGACAGAGAGAAGTCAGCGTGAATGTTTTCGCTTTGACCCGTTTCCAGTCAACGTGAATGTCCTTGGGGCTCAAAAGAAAAGACGAGACATTGCTGGTCACGAAGCCATTGTCCTAGGAGGCCTTCACACTCATGGTCCACGTCGGCACAATCATACCGCCTTCCGAAACAACAACATTCAACTCCATCGTACCCTCGCAGAGCTACCTGAGTCCTTCATGTTCACGACTGAGCTAACACAAAGAGCAGGTAAATACTTAATTGAGGGCCTGTGTGCGATCCAACGCACGGGCGCAAGTGGGTCTGCAAGAAGAATGTGGTCGACCTCGTCGCGTGGTACAGCTTCAAAATCGAGGAGCCCGTCCGGCGCACGTAAAGTGCCGTAAAGTGCCACTCCCGCGATCCAAGCCGGCGAACGAAAACAGAATGCGTTGTTGTCATGGGCACAACACCGTCGAGGTCCTACTCTGCCAGTTGGAGGTTTGAAACGAGTCGACGCACACCAGGATAATCTGAAGGAGAGCCCATCCCCAATACCTCAATCACCTCTCTAGTGAAGTTTCTTACCTCTCGAATGTCCAGCCTGAGCGGCCTAGAATCCGGACGATTGGTAAGTCGTATCTCGCTCCATTGTCGCTCGTCTGCGCCTTCTGTTTCGGGAACTTCCTCGTATATCAAGGGAGCGAGAAAATGGTAGCACCTTGTGTCTAGGCTAGGGAATGGATAAGAAGATGTTGAGGGTGAGTCAAAAGCGATGCGTATCGCCGCAGGAGGAACCTCAGCTACTATGGTTCTTTGTCCGATAGAGCACAGCGCGCCCGGCGGCAACCCTTGCTCTTCCGTATAGTAGAGCTACGGAAGGCAAAGGCGCAGACAAAAAGGCCAGCACCCCTCTGTTAAGATGCTGCTGAAAGAAGCGCGGCAAGAAGCGCGGAGCAGTCCTGGTGCCGTCACTGGCACCGCGTGCGCCGTTGGCATGCCCGAGTCGGACAGCCCCCTGTCTTGTGACGTCTCTTCTAACTTCCATGTCCAGTCGCCGACGGCGGACAACGCTGTGATAGGTAGCAGTACAGTAGGCGCCTGATCCGAGTCGACGCAATAGCCGCGGTGGCGGTAGCGGCGATGCGTTCCGAACGTCGAAGAGAGAGTGAAACAGTAAATGACAGCCGCCGCTACTTCTTTTGCCAGCAACTGCGGCAGGAGAAGGGCGGCTTCTGCTTCTGGAAGCGGCTCGTCGCCGCCGGCATTTACTTAAAAAAAACTTGAACGGGCTTCGAGCCTCGAGGCCGCTCATTGACAGGCAATGACAGCTGTACAGTACCGTACCGTTGTTTGGGAGGGCCACCCCGATCAACACTCCGCGGCGGCCTGTGCCTGCACTCGAATGGCGGGTCTCGTGAGGGACAGAGGCGGCGGTGCTCTCACCGTTCTTGCGGTACTGTAGCTGCCTAAGGAGGAAGTAGAGGTGCCTATTCCAGCTAGGGTCGCGCCTATCATGACAGTCTATAATCTCTTTCTAACATCGGAAACGCACGACGCTCCGAGTCAGGTCCGTCAGCTGGTCCGGAACTGGCAACGGTCCGGAACCTCTCAACCCCTTCCACGGCCTCACATCTCATTGGCAGATCCGTCCATCGCTCACCAGGCTACCGCCCCATCGACCAGGAGACAAAGCGGGAGGCGCGCAGCTCCTGCACCTCGAGCGTGAGCGGCATCCAGTTCGCCTGGGGCTGTTGCAACGTCCCGGGAGAGAGAGACAATCGCCCGTCTATACAATCTCGGTGTTCGATAATCAGGTTTCTGAGTCTGAAGTCTTTGGTGAATACCCCCGGCCACGACGAACTTGAAGGACTGCGTAAGCGTTTCTCCCGTCCATTGTTCATGGGACTTTCTCGTGTATGCACAGCAACTTGAAGTGAGAAAACTATCTTTCATACAATTCGTACAACTATGCTCAGGGATCTCCAGCTCCATGTCTCTCGAACCTCGGCCATGCACTTTGAGTCGAAAGTGTTGCTCTCTGCGCTTAAGAAGTATGCTTCGACGGACGGGTAGTCTTCTCACTTTTATGGTCCCCGATGATGTCGGGGTCGCCATCCTCAGATGTCTTCTCAACGAATTCTCCTGTCGGGACCTCCTGCTTCCATGAATTCCAGATGGCCACAACCTTTGCGAGATCGTCTTTTCTCGTTTCATGCGCCTGCCACTGGAGTAAGCCTGACTCATCCAGCTTGGACCCGCTATTGCATATAATGAAGCGGGGATGGGCATGTGATCCAATGGTGGGAAAGTCACTGATAAGGATGGGGGTAATAGGTGAAATCATCAGCACGGATCGGCTGATGTAGGATGTCCTTCCGTCGGTGTATTGGTACCCCACGCATGTTCTCATGTGCAATGAGAGTGTATTGGTAAACCTTGGCCTATCGTTGGGGTAGGGGTCTTAGCAAGACTGTACAGAATAATTGAAGAGATTACATACGTCAATGTTAGGGAGCTTGCGGGTGTTTATGGCATTGTAGTACGCATCAATGATGTCTGTTTCAGGGAGAAGTAGCCACAAGTTCGTGACAAATGACTTGTAAAAGTTGGGACTCACTAGGTAGACATCAGCATACATGAAGGTAAGAAATAGAGGGAGAAACACACGACGAAGAACGTTGTAACTAGTGTCAACATTTAAAGTAAATGGTTTCATGTTCCAGACGAACTCGAGACTGTCAAGCTAATATCAAGGATTATTCTTGGATGTCAGACTGAGAGATGGGAAAGAGCTTGCCAGGTGATCTTCCGTCGACCTTTTCAAACAATGAACATGTTCTAGGATATGAGACGTGTTTTCGATCAGACAGTGATCTCCAGCGACTCTATTGATACGCCTCTTAGATGCCTCCGACATGATTTCCGCACTGGGAGCTTCGTCGCTGTCATCATAATCGCAACGCATACTGTCGTTAGTTGGTTGTTGCATCACTAGAACCAACCAAAGAGATGCAACACCAATCTCCGCTATGACTAATCATTACAGCTGTTGTCCGAAAATAACCCCTCAAAAAACCCTCTCTAGAGGGTTTTAACTACCACATATTTGTATGATCAAGGGCACCATTTTGTAGCAGAGAGGGTAGGCTTTCCATTTGTAAATAATCATTATTATCGGATGTGTTGATGTAGAGTTATGCGTGTATCTATAAAAGTGTTGCAACACCGGACTAACAATAGTAGTTCGGAAACAACGACTCGGATAATACCGAAGAGAAATTATCATAAGCCAATTATACATTGTTCTTGTAATTTCTAAGCTTATTTATTTATAAGTTAAATTTATGAAGCCACTCCGGAAATTTTTGCGACAATTTTCTGCGCTGTTAGGCGTCCGAGTCGTTCATCTGCGATATTGGTATTGGAAGCGGGTCCGCCGTCTGTTGTGAGGTGTCACTCAGCTCTTCCACGAGAAGTCCCCAGTTTGACCCGTTGACCCCCCATGACACCAGTGCACTTGCAAGCCACAAGCGCAGTGCTGGTTCTTCCTCGAAAGACTTAACACCGGGAATACGTGTGTGAGGACAAGGTCGTGTATTGCGGTATGTCATGTACGGAGGAGGCGACATTGCTCTCGCAGAATGGTCATGAGTTTTAGCAAGTATGTTGATATACACACGGAGGAGGAACTAGTACAAGCAATGAGTGATATACGCGCAGCCATCTAGATGAGACAGCAGAAGAAGAAAGATAGGTTTCCAGGAGAGAGATGATATGTGTAGGGAGTAAGGGTTGTTAGTATCACACAAGAACCAATGAGCGTACACAGGAGACACCGAAAAAAAAAGGAAAGAAAAAGAGGGAAATGCAAAGTCCACCTCAGTCCACAGGAAACAAGAAACTCGCAAGCAGCCACCCTAGCGCGCCAGTGCTGTCGCGCGCGAGCAGCAAGCAGTCCTCGCCCTCGTCCACGAGCAGTGGCAAGTCACGATGCCGCGACGGGTGTCCGGCCTCCTTGAGCACGTGATAAACGTCGTCGAGCGAGAGCCTGAAAAACGGGAGGCCGTAATACTGCACGCCCTCGGGCGGGTCGCACTCGTGGATCACGCGGCACGAGTACAGCGCCGGTGCGCGGTACCACCGCGAGCTGACTGTCAGCTGCGGCGCGGGCGGCACGGGCGGGTGTGGATGCCGCTGGTGTGCTTCGGATGGGCGCATGCGTCGCGAGCCCGACGTGCGCCGCGGTAGCGAAGGGAGTAGCGAGTCGACGATGTTCTGCGCCGTCCCGCGCCCGCGCTCGTCATCGCGCTCCTTCTCCCGCCCCGAGCGTGCGGTCCCCTCCAGCAGCCGGCCTTGCGACGACGACCTGCGCAGGGGTGTGGGCATGCTCTGCCGGCGTGGCATGGGGTATGGTAGAGGGTACAGCACGGGCTCGGGGACTACTATTGCCGCTTCGCCGTAAAGCCCGTGACCGGACGAAGAGCGGGTAGAGCGGACCGAGTGCAGGCTTTCCGTCGATGGTTGGCGCCCGATCCGGCGCGCGGTGGCGCTCGCATTCGAGCCGCGTTTCCTGCGCGCAGAGGATATCGAGTCTGGGAAGGTCGTCGTATCTGCTGGAGCGGTGCGTGCTGCCTCGAGTGAATTCACGATCGCGTTGACGGCACCGCGCACAGTCGTTGGTGATGATGGGTTTGTGGTAGCGATGGTGGCGGCGGTGGAGGAAGAGGCTGCGCGCGCTTTCGAGCGGGGCGTGATCTTCTCAGGGCTGATGATGCTGAGCGCACGCAGGTCGCGTGCGGCCTCGTCCCAGCGTGCTCGCCAGACGCGTTCCGTCTCCTCTCTTCCCGCGTTCATCTCTCCCTCGACACGCAAAGCGTCCCACAGCTCGCTCCACCGTGCACGCACGTCGCGCCACAGACGTGCCTGCCACTTTGCCAACTGACCAACACATAGCGTCACACCGGAATTCAGGAGCTTCAGGTAGGCAGGCAGCTCTGCACAAAGCTGTGCACGTAGCGCGACGTACGCCGTCGAGGCCTCGTTCAGTGCGGATGGTGGACGGCCCTTGGTAGAATTTTGTTGGAGCGATGCAAAGTGGTGAGGCTCGAGCGCGTGGAGCGTATCGAGAAGCAGTGTCGGGCGCTTAATTGTATCGAGGAGCATGCGCAGCTGTGGCAAAAGCTGTTCGCGCATGACAACTTCGAGTTCCGTGCAGATCGAAGAAAGTTGTTTGTCGACAACGACCAAAAAAGCGTCGAAAGCTTCCGAGGTCACGTCAGGGCCGAGACCAATGACCCGTCCAAAGCCCTCAGCCCAGATACGCAAAGCAGACATGAGCGCCTGCACAGATTTGACCCATTCGACTGATTCTTTGGCGAATTGCTGAATGAACGCATCCGCGCGAGAGATGTCCCGCTCCATCTGGGCGACCTGCACTGCTTCTTCACTGTCGGCCCGAGAGATGCTCCTCGGCGCGCTAACACCGACACCGCCGCGGACCCGGCCCACGATTCCAAGACCCTTCTTTTTGAGGACTTCAGCGGGCTTCCCGGCAGCGAAAACCTCCTTGACGATCTCACGGCGCCGCTGGCCCTCGTTTATGGCATGTGAGACGTCCTCCACCATCGCCTTGGCACGGCGAAGATTCTCCTTGTCACCGTGGGAATTAGGGGTCTCCTCAATGATGGCGTGCAGTAAGAGTGCATATTTGAGTAAACGTTGCACGGGTTTGATGAGGAGGGATGGAAGGTCCCAGGCGTGTGAGAGTTGTTGGGCAAGGGTGCGAGTTGTGGCGTGATACGCGGCAAGCGCGGGGGTTTGGGGTAGAGAACCAAGATGTGCGAGAGCGGCTGGATGATGAGTGATGTAAAGCATATACTGTGGCTCCAAAAGGGGGATCTTGGAAGTGTCAGTCGAATGGCGAAATGGTCATGAGGAAAATAAAGGTGATCGTACCGTGTCGATGAAGAGGTTACCAACGCAGTCCTCACCCTCTCCATTAGGGAGAACACTACCCAACGCAGATTCTAAGCGAGTGACGAAGTCGTCGGCGAACTCGGCGAGATCAGAAATATTGCCGAAAATGATTCGCGCGTCTTCGCGCGTCATAGGCGGGCCAAGTGATGTAGAGGATGAGGAGCCCGAGGCGGTGGAGAGTGTGCGGGTGGACGAGGATGATGATTGAGGAGGTGTTGGAATTGGGGGTTCATGGCCTAAGGCGCGGAGTGTTGGTTATGTGAAGAAAACGAATATATAACACATACCGAGGGCAACGGGAAGGTGAATGTCACGAATTAGCGCAAGATCAGAGGCGTAAGCGCGCTCGGACTCGATGAGTTCGAGGAGAGCGTGGGTGCGCTTGGTGAGTCCGGTAGAAAGGAGCTTGGGGGCGAAGGTGGCAGAGGGAGGCGGTGTGTCTATTAGGTTCCCGGGTGAAGCGCTGTCAGGAGAGTGGCCGACGTCTGTTAAGGTCGGGGAGGAAGAGGAAGAGGAAGGGGTGATTGGGAGGGGTTTGTCGGGAGAAGGGGTTCGGGGTACGGCAAGGAGCGGAGGGACCCTTGGTTTCTCTGTGAGGAAGGCTCCATCGATGACGACGTCGGTGGGGAAAGAGTCGACGAGGGTGTTGATGGAAAAAGAGGAGGAGGGCCCCATTCGCAACATGGGCGAAGGCATCGGGTGGACCTTTGGGGAAGTTAGGGAGCGAGGTGGTGGTCGGAGCGGGGAGCGAAGGGGGAGAGGAGGCGACTTTGAGGGCGTTTCTAGTGGTTCACGAGTTGCAAACCGAGGGGGTGAAAGGTCGAGTGAAGTAGCCCTGTCCACGAGGGGTGAACGAGGCCCAGTGCGAGGGTCGCCTAGGCCTCTCGCTGACCCCATCCCGGCGCTCCGCCTTGCCATGGGCACGAATTGTCTTCAACTAATTCATGATTTCATTCATTATAATCCCCGGATAACGAATCTCACTTACGAAGGTATCCGTGGCTGGGCGACGGCGTTTTTTTTTCCTTACGACACGTGAAATTGGCGTGAAATCGTCGTCGTTGTCGGTGTCTGACCTCTCATCGCATGACCCAGGAGGGACAAATCACTCAAATCTCTCCTTTCCCTCGAAGAGCTCCTGCTACGAGCGCCCACACACATGTCATTTCATCTTTTTTCACACCTCAAGTCCTCCGCCAACCAGATGTCATGAAATTCTCTTATAACACGTCAGGCCGAACAGAAGACCCGCCGGATACCCCGGAGAAGGCAAGTAGAGGAGATAGAGCGACGCCTGATGAGACTCATTCTGTCCATCCACGTCACCGTCACACCAGATAAGTTCATCACGACTGTAAGCGCAGAAGTGAAAGACCGTATCTTGTTCATTTGGCTTCAGAAGCAAGACCCCATGGGCTTAGCGGGCTCTTCTTTCCTTCCCCGGAAAATGGTAGTTAACTTGCGCACCTCCTCTCTTTGTGACGGCACTTGGGCCCTCGCTATCATCGACCCGTTCACAACAACCATCATTTTTTCCTGGTCCAGTTGTTTTTTTCTTTCTTGTTGCTGTGCCCCCCGTGGAGCTCTGTCTAGACCCTCCGGCGTGAGCGCTCATCATTTATAGCCACATGCAGATCTGCCTTGAGTTCGTGCTCAGCCGACGTCGCACACTGCCTCTGAGCTTACTCTATGGGGTGGGTCGCACGCGTTATTCGTATGAATCCAGTCTGCCACGGTCTTCTTATGTGCACCTCAGGTCATGATCGATCTCGGTACTAGTTGCCGACTGCGGGAAAATAGGCCGATCGAGCATCGTATGGCTTGGGGCTGTTATCAGATGGGCGCCCGTGTTCACCCATGAGGATACCACGTGCCACGTGCCAATTCGAACCAGCTTAACGCTTAACGTTTAACCATCGTTGTGACTGGACACTTTGGACCTGGCTGTCACCAGTAAATAATTTCCGCTTTTGCGGCATAGGTCCCTACTTGGTCGTGTCACTTGCTGCCTCCGCCTTTGCTTCTTTCCTTCGCAAATGGAACACCCGGTTTTTGGCCCCTTTCACTCCTGCTTCTCTATCACCTACCCACCTACCCGCAACAGAGACGCGCGAGCTCTGTAGGGAATTCGTTGTTCTCAACAGGTCTGATTATTGTGCGCCGTAGTGGTGCGGGTACAGCGCTGGACTCGGAGCGCCCGCTCGCCACGTCGGACCGCGCTCGCTTGGTACCCCAATTGACGCCTGCATAAGTGCAGTGCTCCACAAATGGTATATGTGAGAATGTACGTGGTCTTCGTTGAACAATAACCTACACACCCACTTGCGCGCGTTCCACACCCTCTGCGATTCACCTGCTCTATCCCAGCATTGTTACACGTTGGTGCATCTGCACCACCACGCAGCTCCCTCTCGTCTTTGGCTCTGTGACAGTGGTGCACGGTAGTCAGATCGTGTTTTCATCTCCCCTCCCCCAATTGTCCCTAGACTCCTCGCTAGCTTCAGCCCATATGACTACTATATGTTGCGACTCAATCCCCCTCCTCTCTGCGGTCCTTAGAACACTTTTTTCTAATACGGCTTCAACTTGTCGAACACAACCACGAGACGTCCGAGTTCGCCGTTTTCTCTCCTCACTTCTCTCGCGGGGGACTCCTGTCGAACTTTTACTCGCTTGGACGACCTGAATTTCCAATCCCCTGCTCGCTGGGCACAACGCAAGCATTTCGCAGGTGCCGAGAGCCCCCAGCGCTCTACCTCCGATTACTCCATACCATTTCTCGACTTCATATGTTCGTGACTACTCTCTTTCGCTTCTCGTTGCTCACATCTCTTACTTTCCATGGCAACAATAGGAGCTCATGGGACCGCAGAGCGAGATGGCTAGCGTGTCCATTCATGTGGTCACGGTGTTCCTCTAACTTCACGTGCTCGAGGCGCTCGATCATGGCTGTTGTTCACGTGGGCTTTAGCGGACCCCGCTTCATCTGTACGCCCCGGTACGGAGCAGAAACTTGTGATCCTATCGATTTACATAGAAGATTGTCCAATCATATACGAAGTAATGTCGTGTCCATATACCGGTCACCCGGGCAATCCCTCCGGTCCGACGGTCCGTTATGCCCCAGAAGGATATAAGAAGCGCCCTCCAAAAGCAGAGAACTAACGTCGTTCTCACTTCCCCGACATGTCGTTTCGCAAAACACTCCAGCTTAACAACGACAAGACTATCCCGCAGATCGGGCTCGGGACGTGGCTCTCAAAGCCACATGAGGTCGAAAATGCGGTATGTCAATTTATGCGCATACATCCACTCATGCCGAAGAGTTGATCTTCCTGCGGGGTGGGCATACAGGTTGTGTGGGCAGTAGAAGCCGGATATCGCCACCTCGACTGCGCGTATGTCTACGGTAACCAAGATGAGGTGGGTTTGCGACACGTGCCCCTGTCCCTTGCTAGCGATTGATAAAGTCATCATGTGGCACAGGTCGGTGCGGCTCTGAAGAGGGTCGTACCATCCGTGGTGCAACGCGAGGAGCTCTTTATCACTTCGAAACTTTGGAACGACGCGCATCGTCCGTCAGAAGTGGAGAAGCAGCTCGACGTTACACTGTCGCAGCTGGGCACCCCTTACCTCGACCTCTATCTCATCCACTGGCCCATCCCTTTCGTCTCAGGGCGTGGTACTGCTTCCCGAGCGCGCAGATAAGCCAGCTCATGTTGAGATTGACACTGAAACATCGCTCGTGGATACGTGGAAAGCGATGCTCGCTCTACGTAGCACGGGTAAAGTCCGGGCACTCGGCGTGAGCAACTTCACAGTCCAACACCTCGAGGCGATCATCAAGGCGACAGGAGAGCGGCCAGCTGTGAACCAGGTCGAGGCGCACCCGCTGTTGCCACAAGATGACCTGGTGGAGTATTGTAAGAAGGAAGGGATTCATCTAACTGCCTATTCCCCTCTGGGGAACAATCGTGAGTACGGCACGTATAAGGAGACTAGAGGCTGAAAAGCAAGGACAGTGCAGGGCAAGACGAAGCTGGTGGACTACCCCGAAGTGAAGGAGGTAGCTGACCGGCTTGGCGCAACCACTGCGCAAGTGCTGGTTGCTTGGGGAGTGTATCGGGGCTATTCCGTGATTCCGAAATCTGTACAGAAAGGTGAGCGGGCGGTGGCCCAAGTCAAGTTGGTTTTACCTACTGACTGGCCGTCAGATCGCATCGTCTCAAACTTTGAGCAGATCGCGCTGAGCAAGGAAGACTATGAAAAGATCAGCGATATCGGGAAAAATAATCATGTCCGGTTCGGTACTCCGATGTCGTTTGCGCCCAAGTGGTCTATCAATCTATTCGACGAGAAAGTTGAGACGGAGGGTCAGGCTGATTATCTTGTCAAGCTCGAGTGACAGAAGCTTCTATAAAAGGAGTAGATAGTGTAATAAGGAACCGCATATCGTGACAGCTTCGATTCCAAACTTGCCCCTCTCCTCGGACCTCAGTTCATATACACAAGACACATAATAACGCCCAGTTTGAGCTCAACGGCATCGTGTCCCTCCATACCTGATGAGCAACGGTTCTCCAACTGCATTTCTCTCTTGGGTGATCCTCTCTTCCCTGGTACGTGTTCCTCCCTTTATCACGGTTCTTGCACGATTGACGCTTCTGGAACTAGTTCCTTGCGTTCCTCTTGTATCATCTCTGGAGCTACGACCGTTTACAATGTCTCAGATGGAATGCGGGACGACAGCCCGGCGCATTCAGGCGTCTTATGACGGTAGCGTTATTCCCCGTCTGTCGTTCTGTTTCATTTTGGATCACACGTAATCACAGTATTCGTATCTGGGTTCGACACCGCTGTTCATCTTGTTCAGCATCGGGATGACCACGCTCAAGTTCAAAGAAGGTGGGTTTTTCCGGGTCTGATCCAATCGGGGAAATCCAAATGATAGAAAATCCGCCGCACAGGATTCGTCGTGGTCCTTCCCCAGAATAAAGGTGCGTGAATTGGCCTGGTTTCCCAGAGATCTCGTGCAGATTGGCGATTCAGTGCTCCCCAAGCCGCCCGATCTGTGGCCCAAGAACGAGCAACATGTGCTTCTTGCGCTGTTCTTCGTGTTTAGCGTCGCGTGGGCACTCGAACAGTGGGTCGTCACGTAATTCGACATTCGTTGTTGTCTGACCATGTCGGGTCAAGAGTTACCCATTTCGAGGGTTCGTCTACATCCTTTCTGCACCTCGACTCGTTGACAGGTCTACTCGGACACAGAACTCGCCTTTTGGCTCTTTCTCCTCGACCAGGGCCCCGAGAAACGCGACTGGTTCACTAGTTGGGAATACAGAGTATGGTCAATCAGTCCGTCCAACTCCACTCGTCGTATACTTTGACTTGTTCTCAACCTTCTAACAGGCTGTGCCGCCGCGATACTCGGTATGCCACTCACGACCATGATTGCACGTCATAACATTCTCACAGTATGCATCTATCTTCTCACACCATCATCCTCGCTTTCTGACCGGAAGTACGCAGATCGATGCATGGATATTTCTCGTTGGCACCCTGAGCTCCTCGACAACCAACGTCATCTTCATCTACGTCCTCGTTCGCTTTCCGGTGTTCCTCCGCCATGTCAAGGCAGAGGGCGCAGCTCCTGAGGTTGTCGTCCGCCTCGCTACGTTTTACGAGCTCAATGTCGGTTTACCTTCTAATTTACTTCTATTTGACACTGATACTGGGGGGAAACAAGCTCATCCGGATTGTATTTCGATTTCTCGCCTCCACACCGCTACTTATCCTCGCAGTGGATGGTATCCGCGGAGCACATAGGGTCAACCGCAGCTTGTGAGTCCTACTGGCGTTGGCCCATCCACTCACTGACATAACCAGATTCTGGTCGGATATATTATTGATGATTTCCGCGATCGGACAAGTCATATCTTCTCTTATCACTGTGATGGTATGACTCGTCATATATTCTCACCATGTCAGGTGACCTGGGCGCTGATACACTCTCGAAGATATTCTTCCCTCGCTCTGTAACAAAGGAAAATGGATACCACCCCCGCATGGCTTCCAATGCGGCCCCCATTGAGTCGCAGCCCGACGCTTTCTTGTCTCCGGAGCTAGCGCAAGCACCAGTGCACTACTCACCACATCTTACCTCGTTACCTGGGACCCCAAAATCGGTGTCACGAGAGGGCACGCCGTCGCCACCACCACCATTCTTAAGGCACGCCTACACTCGATCCAGCTCAGACATTCCAATCGAATTGGAAAGACCGCCACCGTCGTCAAGGAGAACGACGTTACCTGAGCCTGTCCTGCACCACTTCGTACGTCCCTCGCTTTGACTAGCCGGTTTATGTCGTTACTGACGTTGAGAGTAAAGGTTACCACGTTTACGTCACCAATTGGTGAGTAATGAGGAGAGGTTTTTTCCGAGTAAAACGCTGATTATTTTGCGATGCGTAGACTTGATTGACATACCACCGGACGGCGCGCCATAAGACGAGAAAATTTTACGTGCACGTTTTCTTCATCCGATCTATTGCCATCAGTGATCTTTGTATCTCATACCCCACTGTACTCATAGTCGTTTTGTTATGTTTTTCTTTTAATTACTAGCCATCTCTCATCGCTATGACACTATCCGTCTATCGATCGGTCATGTACATGTGATCCCTTGCGAGAGTCGTATGCCACCTTGTGTTCACATGCGCCACCCCCAGGATCTGCTGGTACTCAGACGTCGGCATTGCTGGTGTTTTGCAGGTTCCGCATTCTAGCATTACAAACTCCTCGTGACTAGCGCGTTATATGTGAACCAAGATGGACCACAGTTACATGGTGTCAAGGCCTTGCAGACATAAAAATCATGCGTGTAGAAGGTCGTCTGTGATAAGCTTTGCGACAGTCCACCCCGCACGGGGCCGTATGTCCTTCTTGGAGATGCATAAGCGCGGTATCACTGGAACTCTCGGCCAAAGGTTGGGCCGAGCCCTTTGCTCTTGCTCCCAATCGATTCGATCAAGTTGGACTGGTCACCACACAACTGGTCGCGACATCTCTCCACCAATACGAAAATAAAGGAAAAGGAGGAACGATCCGCTTGACGAACCAATTTCTGATGGGGCTCAGGGGACTCGGGAGGAGGGCACGTGCGGGCAGGGTCATACTCGCGACTCGCTTGGGAGCGCGTATCGTGGCGAGTCGCAGGTTGTGAGTTATCGATGATAACCACCGCGTCTTCGTATCCTGGATTCGATCACCGGTCTTGGCAGGACTACACCATCCCCGACACAACCGCCAAGCACGGGTCTCCCATTATCTGGAGTGCGCGTCCTCGAGCTCGGGCAGCTCATAGCTGGGCCATTCGCGGGGCAGTTGCTTGGGTGCGTCACATGCTCTCATTCTCAGAGGAGATATGGTGGAACGTATGATTTTAGACATTTCGGTGCAGAAATCATCAAGGTTGAACCGCCGAATACTGGCGATCCGTTGCGTGGTTGGCGCGAACTCGACGTCGATGGCACTAGCCCATGGTTTCGGAGTCTCGCACGCAACAAGAAGAGCGTATCGATTGACATGCGGCAGGAGGAGGGTCGCGCGTGCGTTTCTTTTCCCTTGCGACTCGAAAAACAATATGACTCCTCAACTCAAACAGACTCGTACGTCGACTTGCGGAGCGCTCCGATGTCGTACTCGAGAATTTCAAGCCTGGAAGTACGTGCACCCCAACCCTTCTCCCTACTATGCTAACCTCACGCGTCAGCACTGGAGAGATGGGGTCTCGGTCCCGACGAGCTACGTCTGACCAATCCGGGACTCATATTCACACGCGTCTCCGGGTATGGTCAAACGGGACCTTGGTCTTCCCGCCCCGGCTACGCTAGCGTCTGCGAGGCCGAGGCCGGCTTTCGTTTCATAAATGGTTTCCCAGACGGGAAGACGGGCGAGCTCAGTGGGCCACCAGTTAGACCGAACATCAGCCTCGGCGACTCGGTAGCTGGATTGACGGCGGCTTTTGGGACGGCGTTAGCTCTGCTTGCACGACGTGCCAAGGAAGATCGCGGCATCGCCGAAGGAACGACAGTGGATGTGAGCATCATGGAAAGGTAAGGGAACAAAAAAAGAAATGTCTTCCGCATATTGCCGTGTATCGAAGTCGTTGACAACGAGAATAGCATGCTCAATTTGATGGAGGGTATCGTCCCGGAATTCGATCGCAAGGGCGTTGTGCGCAGCCCATCCGGCTCGTCTGTCACGGGGATTGTGCCAACCGGCGCGTACCCCTGCACTTCCGCACCCGGCTCACCCCCGGACTACGTAATCATTGGCGCAAATGCAGATTCGATGTACGAGCGGTTGATGCACACGATCGGTCGTGCCGACCTGACGGGTCCAGCGTTCGCGAAGAACCACCACCGCGTTGCGCGGCGAGTCGAGATCGAGGACGCAATAGTGGCCTGGACGAGCGCGCGCACCCGAGCCGATGTGCTGCGCGCGCTGGACCAGATCGGGGTGCCTGCAGGGCGCGTCGCGAGCGTGCGCGACATCGTCACGAACGAGCAGGTACGGGAGCGTGGCGCGGTGGAGCCCGTCTGGGTTCCTGGACAGGCACATGGTACCGCGGACGAGAGCGGATGGACGGTGAAGATGCCGGGCGTCGCACCGAGGCTGGAGGGCGTGCATGCTCGTACGCGGTGGGCGGGACCGGATCTTGGGGCTCACAACGAGGAGATCTTGTGCGGAGAGCTTGGGCTGTCAGCGGAAGAGCTGGATGCGCTCGTGGACAGGGGGGTCGTTGGCCCTGGTGTGGCAGGAATGATTTGATTCACGTGCGCATCAGCTTATCCACGCGTTTTGATATTCGTTCGCGACGCGTTCGGTTAACGTTGTCAGCGACCCGCTGAGTCTGAAAAGACGGATGAGGCAAAGTACTCTTGGGGATCGTGAGGGACGGACAAATAATTGATGGGTGTGACCTCCTCGGCTAGTGTCCCTGCAAGTACTTGCTGTCTGGTTCAGAGACAGGTCTCCATTTCTCTCTCATCTTCTCCATCTCCTTCATGTCCACGCTCCCCAAGGATTCCGAGTCGCGCTCATCAAAAGGTCTCTCCACTCCCGGGACCATAACGTCGTTCCATCTACCACCACCTCTTTCGTTGGACAGACGCACCGACTGGCGTGCGCTTCCCCCAGATGCCTCCCCATCGCCACGCTCACACATCCCGTCGGACGAGGAGGTCATCGAGGCGATCGCATTCGTGTGGTGTATCCACTGGAATTCATTCAGCACGATGGATGCAGCGGGGCTTCGTGCACGCATCCTCGCCAAGCACCCGTCTTGGCACCTACTCGAGAAACGCGTCGCTAATGTCCGGAGCCGCGCCCTTGCTGACGGCCGTCTGCGCCAGCCGGCGTTCGAGGTAGGCCTTCGCATGCAGCCCAGCATGGACGAAGTTCGCCTGCGAGAACATGCTTACGACTTCGATCCGCACTGGCGGAGCGCGAGACGCGCGCATGTTTGCAAGCTGCTAGGGTCGTTTGAAATCACGAGCGGTACGTCATTCCGTCATGAACGCGTCTTTCGCGTCACCCCGCGTGTCCTGGTTACCATATATCTCTGACGTGTACGTGCATACAGGCGAGGTCGTTTGGGGCCAGCTAGCTGCGTTTGTCTCAGGGATGAAGTCTGGCGTCCGGGATAAGGCCAATGCCACCCTAGCGGCCTCTGCGTCGTCCTCGTCACCATGGCGTTTTCGAACGGCAGCACGGCCCGGCATATGGCAAGTACGCAAACTGCCCACTTGCTCCATATCCATCCATTGACAGCTGTCACCGCTACAGATCGCGCGTGTCAATGCGGCTCCAACACCCTTCTCCCAATCACAGCCGACCGGCTTCCTCCTGCACCACGAAAACGTCGACCCCACGTCCGTCCTCGTCCGTGCGCGTTGTGGCGACGCGGGTGCCCCCTGCGTGGCCCGCATCAGCGACGGCGGCTGGGGCGCCGAGGACCACGGCGACATGATCCGTACGATCGTCGACGCTGACCCGGAAGAATGGAGCGCCCTGTGGGCGCGCAGATGGCAGATGTACCTCGATGGCATATGGCCGGACAAGCACCACGACGATGCGGAGCGTTGGGCGCGTCTCGACGCGCTGCGTACGCAGGCCACGTTCTTCGTAGACGGTGCGCACGCCCCCGAGGTGCTACGCCTTATCGCGCGGTAAAAACTTTTTTTTGTGTGTATTCTCCCACTTTGCAGTTCGACTCACATCCAAATTAACTAGGCCCTCGGTACTCGACGAGCGCACGAAGCGAAATGAGTCGTCCTCGCTCTGTGCTGCTGCCGTGGATCGCCGGTCAGATATAGGAAGCGGCTGCCGCCCTTTTGGGTGCCACCTCTCCCTCCCGCGGCCCGAAGGCGACGAACTCGCGAGGCTGGTGTTTTCTGGCTCCAGATCGGCGATCTTTCCCGACAGCGATGAGCTGATCGCGTTCTGGTACGACAGCCGTCACGCAGAATACGACGACGTTGACCTAGCCAGCGTGCCCGTCGTGGAGTACATTCGCGCTTAGGTCTTGTATCCCATCTGAGCTGAGTCGGAGGACTCCGCTTTGTCCCTTCGTTTCGCTCCACTTTAAATTCTCTCCTTTATATTGGCCTTATAATTAGACATGCACATGCACGTCCCACTCGCCTACACAACCCATAGTTAGATCTACCAAAGACCTGTAACGCTGTATTCTACATGCAAAATATTGGAATTTTCAGCTTATACCCGCGGCTCCAGGTGCCGCAGTAGCATCGACAAGTTGCGTGCGCCACGACTCGGGCGCGCGCAGCTCCGGCTTGGCGATCGCTTTCACGGCGCGCTCGCGTTCCTTCTCTCTCTCAGCCATCCGCGCCGCCCAGCTATCCGCGGTGGGCTCCGCAGCCGTCTCCGTACCCTCGGTCGGCGCCGGCCACGCCTCATCGAATGCCTCGGCGATCTCGCGCGAGAAAGCGGCCACTTCATTCTGCAACTCGCTCGCGGCAGTCCGGTGTACGGGGGTGAACCGCAGCAAATGAGGCACGAGCGCCGCGGCCTCGTCTGGCAGGCATACATTCGTCGTATGCGTAATATTTTAAAATGGGTGGGGGGAACGACGCACCTTGCGTTTCAGAGAGCTTGCCTGCGAGCTTGGTGAGCGACTTGAGCAGGTATTCCTCTTCGTCGACGGTGCCCTTGCGCCCCGAGCTGACCTTGCGCTCCATCTTGCGCTTTGAGCGCGAGCTGCGTCTCGTTGTCGCGCGTGATGGGGCGGACGAGGTTGGCGCGACGGTATAGCGCGTGAACGCGGTGAACGCGGACGCGTCGGTCATCACGTCCACGTTGTGCACCGCGAGGTCTTCCGTGCCATAGAACTCCTCTGCGGTGAGATTGGGGATGAGATTGGGGACAAAAACAAATAATGCTTTGGGCATTAACCTGGCTCTTCGAGTTTTTTGATGCGCAGCTCTCGCAGACGCGCGACTTGCTTCTGTAGTTGCTCGCGCATCTCGGTGAGATCTTCCGTGATTTGAGCCCGCGCTTCGAGGACTGCTGGGTCGATGATCTCCTCGAGGAGTTCTGGTAGCCCATGCAGAGCTATCTAGAAACGCATACTGTGTGATAGTGAACAAGAAATGAGACGTGTAACTCACAATACGGCGCGCCTCAGAGAACTGGTTCCCCTGAATGAGGGCAATGACGGCTTCGCGGACGTCTTCGGCGTAACAGAGAAGGACTTGGCTGGCTTCAGTGTAGCGCTTCTTCGAGGTCAAATCCTCTGTAAGGTCACATTAAAACACACAAGCCCATTTCTTGGGGAGAGGTACGCACCAGCAACACGGTATGCCATCGCGACGATGTCCTCGGGCTCGATCTTCTGAAGTTGAGCAAACTCAAATAATTCTCGCCATGAATGCGCCTTCTCATACGCAGCCAAGACCTTTTGTGGCCGCTCCGCGTCCAAGAAGACTACATCTCGTTAGTAAGCCAAGCTCCGGACACAGAACGCCACGCGTTACCCAGAGCAGATTGGCCGAATTCTCGGCGCTCGAAGAGCCAATCTCCGTATATGTCCAGAATGTCCTTGGGTCCACCCTTAATAAACGTGTCTGATCCAGATGAACCCCACCCACTCGAAGTTGATCTGATTCGCCAAAAATCTCGAGAGCTATTTCGTACAGCTGGTGCTTCTCCACGTACGCCTTGACCTCAGAAAAGTGTTCAGATCCTGGGGATGCTCGTCGTAAGCTACCATAGGAGAGAAATCAAAAAATTCGACAAACCAGCAAGACTGAGGTTTCGCAGGGCGCTTTTGTATCGTTTAAGATGGTCGTCGATCCGGAAGCGCTGGTAGTACTTTTCTAAAGCACGGAGCTCGCGTAAGAACGGGAGGTATTCTCGAGGGTCCTGAACGATCTCAGCATCATGTGACGAGGCGATAGAATAGTCAAGAGGCGGTACCTTCTGTGCGTGCTGTGCCACCAAGAGCACTAACGAGAAGTCATACATCCCAAGAGCAACGTCGAACAAGGTGTCTGCATCGACCAGGAAGATAATGTACTTTACAGCGTCCTCAATAGCTGATGGTACGCGTTCTGGTCGACAATGAACCATCAGGAGGAAGCGCCGAAAAAAATTGGAGTGACGTCACTGTACCTCGAAGTTGCAAAAGAACACGAAGTCCGGCCTCCAGATCTGGGGGGCGTTTGACAACGTATGCGGTTAATATTGAGTTGATGTATTTTTCCATGTCTCGCGACTCGAGCTCTTTTCTCACGGAGTCGCAGAGCTCAGAGATCACCTCTGCTGGTTGCGACCCTTGCCTACGAACTTTGATAAATGCCAGCCAGAACCTTCAGAGAGGATTACGAACGCGAGGTTTGTCAGGAAGAGGTTGATGTAGTCTATATCGCCGACTTGTTCAATGAAGAAGGGCAGCCGCTCTCTGAACAATTTGGGGTCCCGGTCCACGATGACGTTAAGATCGATACGATGTTTCCTGCACGCCAAAAACGCCTTGCGGTAATTACCTCTTTCCGTACCCCGTCATCACAATTATCCGTATCACGAAGGGAGGGGACACTCACGCGTCGGTGTCCGCCTGGATGGCACCCATGACCATCGGACGGGGGTTTATGGTTTCAAGGTTCCCGCGTGGCATCTGTAGTACCAAACTCATTGCACTCGGGACGGAGGTGACAATTCGAGAGCCTCGCTCGACACGACGGCGTTCGCTTTCCACATCGGTATTGGCGTCTGTGGTGGCAAGAAGCGAAGCAGGAATAAAATGCGCTTCGTGTGATAAAGTAGTATATGCCACGAGGTCTCCAGAAATCGTAAAGGAGTTGGCATTCTGCGCAAGTGTACGCGGAGAAGACGGTGCAGCCGAAAAAAGGGTGCCAGAGCGCGTGAGGCCAAGAAACAGGGAGGTCGCTGCCAAGGACGAAGAAGGCCGCGGGATGTCGATAACTCTTACGACATCACAGGGTAATCCGAACTCGACGCGGAGATCAAGCTGGCTAGAATCACTGTCATCTGTAAGGGGTGTCAGGACAGGAATATCGGCATGAGGGGCTATTTACGCACATTCGTATACCTTGCCGTTACGATGAACTACGACCGCCGCTTCTGTGATAGCCAAGCGCCACCCCAAAGACTCAAGGGATGGAGACTTCAGAATATCAGTGCTTTCCTGTCGGATGTCAAGAACCCGCAGCACGTCGGTTCCGCCATTCTCTGCGCCAACGGCCGCTATGCGTGCAGTAGCGCCTCCAGGAACGTTTGTCCACGCGCAGATCTCTCGAAATCGTGCGCCATGGAGAGTTCCGCTCCAAACGAGCTCAGGTGTCATCACGGGTCCCCGCCCAAATTCGAGTAGTGTGCATAAGTTCCACAGCTCGACGTACCCTGTTTCCCACAGGACTGCTAGAATATCTTCTGAGGACGAAAACGAAAGATGAGAGGGAGTTGACAAGGTTCTCTGGGGTGCTGATGGCGAAGGACGGAGGGTGAGCCTGTGAGAAGACATGGGGGGCGGGACATTTTGCATTCTGAAGGGTGTGAGGAGGACGGAAGCTACGATAGGAGTCACAAGTGTAAGGCGAATGGAAAAGAGACTGGCCCACATCCGTCTACGACGGCAACTGTCCCAGTGTCATTGGGGGCTCTTGCCGTGGCGGCGCAAGTCTCCCAACGATAAGAGTGCGAGATAATCTCCGCTAGAAGTAAAAATTATGAGCGAAATGGTTACTTGAAAGGGAGATACGCCGACGGACTCTTCGTCGTGAGCAGTATCTGGAGGGCATTCTCGGGGTGCCAAGTAACTGATGTGAACCTCCCGCCTTCTGAAGTGGGCGGTGCTGCAATTTCTTGCTTGAGATACCTGCTTTGACATCAATGTACTGGCCAATTTATCCAATAGGTCAAACGGTACCAGTGGTAGTTTCCGGTTGTCCAGAGTTGGACTAAGCGCGTAAGGATCGTTTGTGGTGTACAATAATAGGACTCACCAATATCGACGGAATCTTCTATCCAGACCAGAAGCACATTCGAATCGGCGCTCCAGCAAACCTCCTTCACCTTGTAGCCCCACTTCCTATCTTGCACATCGGCTTTGCCAGCGCCAGGTGTCTCGTGTCGCAGTCCAAACTCTCCATGTCTCAAACCGTTTTTCTCAAAGAACACGACGTCATGTCTACCCTCACGGCCTTTTCCTCCACCGGGAAAGGTTCCGAATCGCTGCGTGCTCACAATGAGGTTGCCGGATGGGCGCCATGACAGTGGGTGCTCAAGCCCTGGGACCGCTTCCGCTGTGGTCTGTAGCACGCCGTCGCGATTGTATACCCGGAGCACGCGCCGGCGAAGTACGGCGCCAGCGGATGATGGTGAAACAGCCGAGACGACGAACAGCGCGCCATCACCCCGCCAAGATATGCGAGTGAGGAGGTCGTCGTCAGGCGAGACGCCAACAGAAGATGAGGGAGCGGCTGGGGCCTGAGCTGCGGTTTTGCCAAGCGAACCGTGGAACTGGGTTTGTTTGGAGCCCCATCCGACGTTTATGGGTGCATCTAAGTGAAACTTTGGTACGGGAATCGACGAGCGATGAGAAGGTCTCTTTACCTTCACCGAACTCGTCGGTGTGTAGAACTGATTCGTGAAGAACATCGAAAGTGGGAGTCATAACAATCAACTTTCCATCTCCTGAATAAGGTACGGGGTTGAGTTTTCCCAATTGAAGAAAACGGCGTTTGGACGTACCCGTGACAAGGATGAGTAATGAATCATCTGGGCTCCACGCAGCTGCTTGGATCCCGTCTTCGAAAGAGCCTATTATTTCGAACTAGCAGCAAAGGTAATCAAGGCGCCAGCATACAGGTAGTCTCGGTCTTGCCTGCGACTCCGGATTATCCAGCTTCATCGATGCGATATCTCCACCACGCGTGACGATGACGAGCAACTCCTCTCCCGGAATGCTCTTCAGAGAAGTCACTTGCGAAAAGGACTCCGGAATAACATGGCTCGTGGATGATATGAATTTCGCTAAGAGTTCAGCAGGTGCTATCTATGTCAACGGTGAATCTCTGTTATGTCTTCGTGGGACCGATCTCTCGCCTGACTGAAGAAGCCAGGAGGGACTGTAGAGCGATGAATGCAAAATAGTACACTCACATCTTGTAATTCGTCTGAATCGCTCGGAAGTCCTCGTTTGTAAACATCTATCTCGGTGTCTGCATCAGCGTTCAGTCGCTCCGATGCGATCCATAGGCACGCATTGTCGACGTCGACAGCGACGGTGGTGATGTTGACATCCGGGATCACAGAGCGCCAGATAGCCGAGAGAGAAATATTCTTCATGATGAATCAATTGAATATAAACGCCCGGGACAGTACCACGGTCGCGCAAGTTCGAGTCGCGGTTACAAGTTTTGTGGTGCGGACAAGATTTGGATCGGGCATCGCAAATCACGCAACTCTGATTACATAATATTTCAAGCTTGCAATCCTTCGTTCGTTGGCGATGGCCCCAATTCGCTCCAAAGACTCGCAAAATGAGGACGTTTCAACGTCAAATCAAATCCAATCGCGAAAGCACAAGAGGATGCAGAATGAAGATGCACCACTTGGCGTTTCGAAGATCAAGTCCGCGCTCAGGCAGACTCGACGCCTCCTCGCGAAGGTACGGGCGGGGGACCGCGAAATATGTTTCGTATCAAATGCGTGCTTACGTTTAGTAGGAGGGCCTCGCAGCTGACGTCCGAGTCGAGTCGGAGCGAAAACTAAATGCTCTTGAAACAGACCTTGTAGCCGCGGAAAGAGCTAACAAGGAGCGTACTCTAGCCACGCGGTACCACAAGGCCAAGTTTTTCGGTGCGTGTTCTGGGTCATGGAAAATCTGGCACTCTTACGATCAGGTCTTAGATCGTCAGAAACTCATTCGTAAAATAAAGCAAACTAAGAAGCGGCTGGAGGAAGATGGGGTATCCTCCAAAGTGCGGAAGGCCCTCGGGGCGGAGCTGTTCGAATTAAGGGTAGATCTAAATTATGTTCTGGTACGTCTCTCAAACATCTATGTGTCGGATGCTGACGATGCTATCGAGCGCCTCCGCAGAATTACCCAAGACTGGAAAAATACATCTCGCTTTTCCCTCCCGATGTACGGCAGACGGAGGGTGCCGCAGCCCCCGTTCATTCAGTGGGAAGCTCGAGTGCTACGGACGACAAGCGCGAAGCGCTCCGGGAATGGGTACGCGGGCAGATGCGGGCGGGCGAGATGGCCAGCGAGCCTGAGACCCTGGAGCGCAAGCAACCTGCCCAACAGAGCCCCACTGAATTGTGGCAGAGCATCATTGGTAAGAAAACAAAGAACCTCGGGACGAAAGGAAAAGGGAAGGCGCGGCAAGACCTGGAGGTGCTGGACGACTTTTTTGAAGGAGAAGGGGATAGCGGCGCAAACGAGGATACTGACGAGGAAGTGGAGGAGCGGGGCGACGTGTCTGTGCCAGTGGCAGTGCCCGCGAATCGACGACGGGACGACCCCACGACTCGGCTTGACAAGTACTCCGAAACGCCTGAGAAGCATCCAAAAAAAGCTAAACACAAGAGGCACCGAGGACAAGTTACAACAGCTACGCCCATCGTCCAGGATAGCTTCTTTAGTGATGACAGGAGCGAATAATATCTCTATCAGTGAGTCAGGCATTGGTCTTTCTTGGCTCACTCTCACTGAGTGTTCAGTGATTGAACACTATTTTGGCTGCCTCATGGACTCTAGGGTGACATCGTGGAGGGCCATCTTGTTATTTTTTGTTCCGTTGTGATTCCATCCAACCCATCGGATTTATGAACCCCCCCCCGCCGAGTACATGTTAGCAAATATAAATGGTAATATGTGCCAGACATTCAGCATACAACACAGCTATTATCCGCAACGGGTCTCATAAGCATACTGTGGCTTCCGAGTCGATGCCAGATGTATCCAAGCGACGAACAACTACAAAGCTGTGAGCAGGGACAGCTGCCAGAGCCCTGCAAATGAATCTGGTGCGCCCCAATCGTGCTCTTATCCCAGACGATACCGACCTCGTCTCGTCCAATTGTCCAGGATCCAACTCTGAGCGGGGTTAAACACCACTGTTTTTGGTTAGCGCGAATGGCTATTGAAAACAAGCTGTGCGTCGACCCTTGTTGGCGAATCATGCTTGCCGAGGCCGAATGTCACCCTCCATGCCTTGATAGGGCCTGACAGATCTGGCCCATCGAAAGTTACATGCTCCGACTCTATCGCAAGTCACCGCCATCAGAAAAGAAAAGGCGGAAAATAGCGGAAGGGAGATGGACCTCGCGCATGCATGCGCAAGTTGGATGTGCCCCCTTCGACATCTGTACTCCAAAAGCGGTGCAAACCCCGCCCCTGGCTGTCCGACGCCAACCTGCACACATCACACCTTGTTACGCCGGCGAGGAGGAGCAGGGTCGAGCGAGATGCCCGCGGCCCCGCGCGACAGCAGCACGTCTGGGGCGACGTCTTGTTCCGGCACGACGGCGGGGCACCCGAAAGGAAACGAAGCAAAAGGTTGACGTCTTCGCGCAGCTGCCCAAGGCGCGGTCGTTCTCAATGGAAGGCTCAGAGAGCATTGGCCTCTCCATTTCTTCCTGTGCAATGGCTTTTCGGTCTTCTCCCGATCGTGCCAGCCTAATAGCTCCACAGCCTCGTCGCAACATTTCGAGTTGCTCTAGATAGCCTGAATACAGTAGTGGTGAGTCATATCAGGCCAAGCGGTGATGCACGAGCGGCCAGGGCACGGGAAGGTGGAGGCGCCGAATAAGTTGGGGGGAGGAGGAACAGCGCTTCGGTCCGACCTTGAGGGGTTCCTAGAAACCGAAGCAGGTAGGATGTGTTTGTGCGAACCGGAGCAACTGGCGAGCCTGGCGATCCGGTTCGCGAAAGCTACAGACGAGAGGAGAGTAAAGACTGACGTCGGGAAGATGAGTTGACGAGAACGATAGAAGAACGTAGGTGGTAGACGCACTGCGGCCATCTCTGGCCCCATATTTTCCATTCATGCTCACAACACAAGAAACTCGTGCCTGGGTAGACAGTAACTTACTGTGTATACGACCCACCGAACAGTTACCACGTTACCGCGATGTATTAATACCAGCAATTCAATTAAAGCTGTCATACAATACATATCTCACTTACAGTGGACGTACAGTACAGTCAGGAACGGCTATATTTACGTACATATTTGGACCCTGATCGGTTTGCATTGGCTAAGCGCCGTTCCCCATATACGCCATAGCGTGCTGCAGTTCGCTTGAATGTTCGCGCCAGGGACCTTGGACCCGTGCACGTCAGAACCAATAAAAGGATAACCAACGACGGAGGAATTGGTCCAGTAACGTGGATACTGTATTTGTAGAGCAGCCAGTGTTCGAGCGCCAAAAAACTGCCATGTCCATAAGGCACGAATACATTGATAAGGCAGATAACCAAGTTTGGGGGGATAAATGACTGGGGGCCAAAAACCAGGCCCGAGAACACTCTCATGGCAAAACCATTTGTGTCGCCCGACTCAGATAACTCCGCCGGTGACTGACTTGGTGACTTGGACGATCCTCGTGTGCAAGTAATTTGATTTTGATGGATAGGCAGTGCGACAGTCAATTCGTCAAAAAACCAACGATCCGGCTACCCGAGACGCCACTCGACGGCTACGCGTCTCCATCGTCGTGGGGCGCCAGGAGGATAATGAAATATGACGCCGCGAGCTCGCAGGGACACACCTCCGGAACTTGGAGACAAATGCACCATATTTGCTATCATGCGAACTACCCCTTGACCTGAAAAAAATCGAATGCCCACGGCTTGAAGCACGAACGCCGCATTTTGCAAAAAAGGCAGATAACAAACTGGTCCAAGTTAACCTCGGATGGAACTGTCCACAGAACTAACGAAACAACCCACGGTCTAGCCCTACAGTTTTGAAGAAATCGGGGTCACCTTCTTCGATCTACCGGCCGCCTCTCCGCAGCGACGTATAGACTTTCGGATCTTTGGGTCGCTTCTTTGCCTTCTTGGATTTGATCGATGAAGATGAAGGGTGCGAAATCTCAGAGAAGGGCGTTTCTAGTGATCGTGGTGGAGACATTATACTCGACGTATCCTCGACCAACGCGGGAAGCACTGGTCGAGCCAGTCTTGCATTGAGCTGCGCGCACAACGTCCCATTTGAATCAACGAGGACTGACGACCTACGCATAAAAAAAATCGGTCAGTCGAATGACACAAAGAAGCAAGCACCGTGACGTACTCATTGACTAAATGGGGACCCATTGGTCCGTCGTCCAGTCGGACAGTGATTCCGTTATCGCGTCCTGGCCATAGCTCGGAGGTGGTGGAACCAAATGAGACGCAAAGAAGAGGGTCCTCGAAGTCACGACTATCCAAAGGTTGCAAAGTGGACCCTTCGATGAAAAGGTCCGCGTCGACAGCTACTACTTGCGATTGCTCTCCCAGTTCGAGCGACAGAAGCCACTTGGTCTCAGTTCGACCGTCCATTGAGGTCTCGATGACCACAGCAAATCTGAGGGCCCAAATCCTCTCTACATGAAAAGTGAGTATGGGGGTACCCCTTACAAACACACGAGAGGTACGCACCTGACGCGACAAACTCGACGACAACGCACTTGGATACACGCATACGTAGTCGGAACCTCAGAATTCTGATATGTGCAATGAATGTTCCGGTGCCGTCACGGGTCTCCATGACTTCCACAAGGTCAGTTTCGTTCAGGGGGGCCAACAGCATCGCGTCGCTTGGCGATAAGGGTGAGAGTTCCGGGACGTGCCGGAACAGGCGCTGGAGAAGGGTGTTGTCGGAAGCCGTCGTGCATGCGAGGCGGACAGCAGCGTAGGTCGACGAGCTGAGAGGCTGAGAAGCCCCCAGCAATGCGAATACAAACGAGTCGTAAGCCGCTTTATCAGTTCCATACGCCGTAGGCCGATTGAGGATGGCCCAATAGATCGGCGGTCGTTCCTCGATCAATGGTTCCTGCAATACTGCGGCGAATTCCAGGCCGACCACCTTGCAAGCCTCGGCGCATGTCAAGAAAGCGGTACTGAGCTCCTCATCGGATGGCGGGTCGCTTGAGAGAAATGACTGCAGGTACGATTGGACGTGGGCTTTTGCTTCCTCTTGCGCCATGGCCACGCGCATGGCTTTCTCCTGCTCGATCCTGGCAGCTTCTTCCGCAGCTCGCCTAGCAGCCTCCGCCGCAGCCTCGCGTTGCCTGGAAAGCTCGGCCTCGTATCTCGCATGTTCTGCCGCTTGTCGCGCCGCATGCTCTGCAATCTGGGCGGTCGCTCGTCGGGTCGCCCCGGACAACCGGAGTGCAGAAAGCGGGTTAATCTTGAGCCGGCGTTTGAAGACCTGGCCTTTTGAGGGAGATGGTGGGTACGGCGATGACGGGGAATATGCGGATTGCGAAGACGAAGGGGAAGTCGCAGATGGAGATGACAGGGAAGGTGATGAGGATGAATGTGGGGACGTGGATCGCTGGGGCTGGAGTGGGATCTCAGAGTGGGGAGTGAGAGCGTCGGAACGCGTAGGGCCCACGTCAGGCCCGGGTCGAATTTCTGATAGCGGGCTGAGATTTACCACGCGAAGAGGCATGGGAGGCATTGGGCGGGGTCGAGGCGCGGTTGACGACTGTATCTGCGAATTACTCTGGTGTTGCTCCATTGCACCGTAAGACCGTTCGTTGGGGGGGCCGCCCGTGTAGGGAGGTGGGGCGTATGAGGGCATCTGGGAGACCGACATCATGGGGGAATAGAAAGAATTGCGGTCTTGTAGGAAAAGGGCGGACTGACAGGTCATAATGGACCATGATATATATGTGGAGCGTATGGGTGGTACCTTGTGTCAGCAATTGAGCACGAGGTATAGTAAGCATGGTCCTGTAGATAAGTTGGCACAGGGCCACGCTCCCTTTTTGGTCGAGCATCATCTCAAATGCGCTCACAAACCTTGTTTCCCAAAATAGGGACACCACATCAGCGCTACGTAGCATTGATTGAGCCGCCCAGAACTGCCTTGGACTAAATTGTCGACCGCTTGAACCTCAATAGTTCTGTATGTGTCTCATTCGTATATGTGTAGAGAACATCCAGATGAGGGAGACAGTACGGGCGAATTCCGTTTAAGGTTAGCGCTGGAAGACGTCCGTGTGAATCCGTTATCCGTTGCACTGGCTACAACGCAAATACCTTTCTATGGTAAGGGTTCCCTCCATGAGTCGGCTGGACTTGTACTTACCGTAACAACAAGTTTACACTGCCAAGTACTGCAGTGCGTAGACCGAGGGAATGATGGGATCGCTGTATTTGGAATAAGATTAAACAGATACCTTGTCAAGCTGCGGCGGACATCGGGTCCTTCCTATATCACTTAAAGCCTCAACAAAACCGGTGATAGTGCGCAAGTAGGGAACCCACATCGAATTTTCTCTTTGAGTGAATGTGTGACACCATGTGTGCGCAGGTAAAATCTGCCCATTTACCGTACTCAGGATCTCGATAATGTATTGGGTCCAATCGAGGAGCGAGAGTTACTAAGTACTCGGATATGCATTTCCGTGAGTAGTGACACTACACAACGGGTCTTCGAGTCGAAGGACCTAGAAAAGCCCACTTACGTTGTGGGAGGCAAGAAGTTCTCTCTGCAGGCACAGAAGCGTCATGGACGTGCGAAACTCGCGGGGATATGGTAATTTCATTCCAGACGAATGCAGTCCCCGAAGGATGTGCGTGCGACACACTCACACTTGTTGCGGGTGCGACCACAACCGAACCTCACCGGGAGCATTAGTATAAAATGCTTTCGGTGTGACTTAAGTACCGAACGGCACAATGCCAGACGAGCAACCTCGACAAACGTGGTAGTGGCTCCCACGTGTATTTTTATGGCAAAAACCAACGGTCAAAAAAATCTTGGTCCCCAAGATGGCCCCCCTCCGAGGTCTCCTTACGAGTTACGACATTTGAGTTGGCCACTATTCTTTAGTCCGAGAAGTGGGCCTGAGGTACAGGGTCTCATAATATTGTCCTACGGTGTATGAATGACCTGCAGGGATGCCAAGAGGGATTCCCAAGGGGATGCCCGGCGTCCCAAGTGCCCGTCCCCAACTCCGCCCAAGCCCACCTCGGACCATGCGGACCGTTCAGGAAAGTCGGAAAGTCAAGCGGAAAGTCGTCATCGCCCAAGGATTGCACAATACGTGATTCGTATTGCTCGTATCGTTTGATTATTGCCTCGGGACCCTTATCGATCACTTGTTTTTTTTCTGTTTATACATCCACCGAGCAAGCGCGACCGAATGGCGTAGGAAGATGCACTTGTGCTTCAACTGCCAAGACTATCAAGAAGACTATACATGTGTTTACGATTGACGCTTCCCTCCTTGCTTCCATTTCGGCACCATATCTTTTCCATATCTTTTTTATATATACCCTACTTCCTAGATAACGAGCAGTCCACCATGCGCACGTTCATAAATGGGCTTGAACTTCCTCATTTTCCTCGGACTAATATTTACAAATAGTACTGCTAGGGCTAATAGATATTAGATAAGAGAGACTAGCATAAACTCAAGCATAAACTTTACCCCTTCGACTTCAGGCTCATCGTCCACTTGTTCTCGACCTCCTCCGTGTATTTTGTGCTTGACTTTGTGCGCTCGAAAGCTCGCACTTTCGCCTCTCCAAACTCAACTTGCAAGTCAACTCGTGTTCTCGCGTGGGTCTACGCGTGGATTCCGACTTCATTCGCTTGTTCACCTACGAGGCCTCTCAAGTTGTCATGCAAGGGTTTACGTGCCGTGGAGTTGACTCTTCCACGGCATTGTTGCAAGCACCAGACTCAGATAATTGATCCGGATGTTAATATGGTGTCCGAGTCGGGCCGTGGTACACCTAACGCACATCCCATTTTGGGGGTGGATGTGCGTGGAAATCACGGCCCGATTCGCGGGCCGGGAGCTTGATAATCGAGCGCAGCGCTCGATTAGGAACGCATGTGATGACGATAATATCACATGGATATTATACTCACGAAGGTGATCCTCACTGAAATAACGCTCTTTTAACCGTTCTTGCCTTACTCATGTAGTTACTTCACGTTCTAACTGAACTCCATATTGGTGTGAGGTAGATGCAAATGGTTGCAAGAAGATGATCTCACAGGAGTGACTAATGTGTGGCAGTGAAGTCGGTCATGCACCCTAGAGGCCAAAACAAAAAAATAAGAAAAAATCACCATTGTATAGGATATCAGTTCTTCTATTGGTATCTACAATATGAAGTAGCTGCGGTATGTTGTTGAAGCTACAGAAAATGAGAAGTCGATTTTGCAGAGCTGCGGTTGTCTGATGATGTAATTAGTTCGCGTTTCTCCGTTTACTGTATAAGTATTTGTCAAATATCACAGTCTCATGAACAGATTCCGTGTACTCCTGTAGAACTCTGGACTCTGCTACAGTAAGGCAGGAGCGCTTCGCTAGTCCACTTACAATTTATTCGACATTATAGCTGCGTAAAATATAGAGCCCCTTGGCGAAAGTAGGTGGGGTGACGAGACTTAACATATTCCCCCACTAAATAAAAAATAAGGCCCCAACAAAAAAAGCAATTAGACGTTGTTCTGATTTGGTCAAACCAGTCTTCATTCTCTGGCGACTCACTCCAAGGACTCCATCGTCATAAGAGCTGGTGATGACTGCGTCGAGTGCGCATCAAGTCCGGGAGTTTTCGGAGCTCAAAACACATCTGCTCGAGTTTGATTGTCGTTCGCAGATCCCACCGATCCTATCTCTATTTGTATTTTCCCCAGCTTCCGGAACGCCAACGCCAAGATTCCGACCGGCGTTGTGCCTCTCCAGCTTATTATACTCGCGCTCGCAAGGCTATTTGCGTACTTAACTTACTTACAGCTGGGTCTTTGTGCGCCCATAGAATGTCATGCTTCGGGTGGCGTATGGGAACACCGCACATCTCTACGTGCGACGCACGGGGAATCATGGCTATCCAGCTCGACGGCGACAGCTTGAAAATCCAACCCCCTGTACTCGTGTACGGCCATTTTCGAGGCGTGCCCGATCAGGGTTTATTGCGGCACGAGGGCTAAGTGTGTCGATTGAGTTAAGTTTCTCGGTTCCTGTCCCCAGGCTATGCAGGGGGTGTCCGCCTTATCACCGGCATATTTCTTCAGCACAGCTCATCAGAAGGACAGAATGCGATTCCTCCGCTTTCATCATAGCATGGATGATGTGATTGGGTATTATTTTTGGACTTAAAAGCTACGGAATAAGTGGATCAATGTCAACCGACGGTATAATTAATACAGTACATTGCCAGGGGATTATGAGGGGTGGCGCAAGCAAAGGGGGGTGGGGGCGATCTGTCACTATCGCGACCTTGGACCGGGGCTATCATAGGGTATGCAGTTCTGTTGGCTGAGCGTGCTCGCTTGCACAATTGGATGTAGACAGACCGATCGAGACTACTGGTTACTGGGGTAGTGTCCGTGTAGTTATAGGAGGAGCTCCGCCGGCTGAGTCCCTAAGACGACAACCGTGAAAAATCACGAGGGTCCAAGCACACGAGTCTAGCGGCCGCCCCTGCGTAAAGTTGCATAAACTGGCTCTGAACCGTCCCGAGCTCGCCTCTTCTTTCGGATGCTACTGATCGGAGATCGTGGCGGCTCTGACCGCGAGCTCGTTGTTGTTGTCATGGCGTCCAGCGCCGAAGACGTTTGACTCGCCGTATCAGAAAAATCGATACTGCTGGGAGACAGGAATGTACGCGTCGGTCGTGATAGCCTGGCAGTGAACTGGGCGTGGAGTGTTCCATCGGAATCAACCAGTGCCTGCGACCTTAGGAATGAGATATCAATGTCAGTAAAAAAAAAGATGAATGTATATCAACGCACTCATTGAGTAAATGAGGGCGCAAGGGCCCGTCGTCTAATCGAATCCTGATCGCACTTTCAGATCCCGGTTTGAGCTCGCACACATTACAGCATAAGGGGATGGTAAATGTGGGTTCACGGTCATCGGCGTCGTCGGTAGGTGGCGGGCTTCCCGAGACGACAAGGATCGCATCCACCCAGGCAGGCATAGAGTGATCGGCCAGCCCAAGGGACAGCAACCACCTGGTCTCAGATTGACCTTCTGCGACGTTTTCTGGGCGTACGGAGAATGTGATCGTCCAAATTCGATCTAAGTCGAGTAAATTCAGATGCTGCTCGAGTGAAAGCGTAGGTGGGGAGCCTACCAGATGTGACGAACTCGACTCTGATAAGCTTCGACACGCGCATACGCAGCCGGAATCGCCGAACTTGGATCCGTGCGACGAATGTTCCTGAGCCGTCTTGCTTCTCGTCCACGTCTGCGACGTCCCCTCCGCCTGCGGAGCTTAAGAGAATGGCGTCGCCCTGGGTGAGTGGAGAGAGAGCCGGGAAGCGCCGGAACAAATGTTGTAAGAGGACATTGTTCGACGTCAACATGCATGCAAGGCGGACAGAAGTAATGGTAGTTTCTTTGAGAGGCTGGCAAGCACCCAAAAGGGTAACAACGAGGGTATCAAAAGCCGCGTCACTGCCCTGCAAGGACGTCGAGGGTCCGTTGAGGATGGCCCAATACACAGGGGGCTTCTCGTCAATGAGTGGTTCCTGTAAGACCTCGGAGAGGTTGAGACCACCGCTTTCGCAAATTTCGGCGCATTTTTTGAAGATAGGGTCGTAGTCCTCGTCAGACGGGAGATGACGCAACAGCAAGGACCGTACGTTCGATCTGATCGCATCTTTGGCATTCGATTGCGTCGCGGCCAGGCGAGCGTGTTCTTCCGTAGCGGCTCTCTTAACCGCCTCCAACTCCGCAGTACGTTTAGCTTCTTCGGCTTGGAGCCTCGCATCGGTCGTTGGAGCCTGGGCTTCACGTTCCGCGATCTGCTTCGTGGGAAAACGCTGTCTGGATGACCGAAGAAGGGAGAACAGGGGAATCAATGAACGGTGTCTGGGGGGGCGGGTGCTTGAAGATGAGGAGGGGACTGGCGGTGAGACGGGTGTGATCAGGGGAGGCGAGGACGGTAGGGGGGCTGAGGAAGAAGAGGGATTGAGTAAGGACGACGACGACGAAGTTGAAACCCGAAGTGATGGTCGAGACACGCCCGCAAGGGACAGATTCGCGACTGAACTGTTGGTGACCCTGAGCTCTGGTAGGGGTGGCAGTGGCCGACGTGGCGATTTTGAGGGACCTGGTACCCGAGGGTGGACTCCCGTGGCAAAGTGAAGAGGCGAGGACGGTCGATGTGATTCGGTGTGGGCACCAGGACCGTTGGAAGATGTTGGGGGATAAGTGTAGGGAGGCGGGGCAGAGGGTGGTCGATGGGGCATGCCTGGGGGGAGCTCTTGTTCGTGATGACGGCTTTGCATCGACATTAGTTCCAAGGGCGTCCGTGTTGCAACTTGGTAATTAAGAAGAATCGGAGATCCATCCAGCCGCCTCTGGTCGTGAGTTTATAACTCGCCAAGGGGGGTGTGTCTAGACTTAATACATTTAGGCGCCACTGCACGACGCCCAAGTCAGAATCGAGGCGATGAGCGTCCCGTTGCCACTGCCACGGAACGTTCAGAGTGTGAACGAGCCTTGTTTCGAGGCAAACATATCGCTTCATCAAAAGTCAAATTACCGGTGGGCTCGCACGATGATACTAGAGTGGAAATAGAGGTACTTCTGTTCGCGAGCGGAGCCAATTGTTACCCGGGTCCTTGCCTCTACCAACCGCGGGAACACTGTCGGCTGTCCCGGTGGCCAAAAATTATCGATCATCTCTGCTTGTCCCTTTCGCTTGCCTTTCGACGCCACAAAATACACTACTGTCGTGAATACGTTGGCGACGCAACTCCCGCTGGCCGGAGGTACTGAGATGTCGTCAATTTCGCACACCAGCTGCGCATTAACACCGAAATGGATGCGTCACGAGCTGTGCTGTTGTCTGCTCAGGGACCAATGCTTATCAGCCTCTATATTTGGACGTGGAGCATGGCACCTAGAGAATCGAATTCTCTACGATGGGTAAGCTGAATGACACCGACTACGGGACCGAAGTGACTGTATGGATACATTGTTCCTAATCAAGACTCTGATCTCGGTCTCTTGATGATTCCTACTTAACCAGCATCTCCACACCCCAGCGAAACGAACCATCGGGCATGGGGCTGCTTATATATGGCGTGGTATATCCACCTATATTGCTTGGCATTGCAGATATCAGTTCCAGATGCATGAAGAGGATGCCATACTGCGTGCCCTCGTGTACCACTCGCTCTGGCAGTTCCGCTGTGGCAGTTCCTTCGTTCAAGGTGTCATACCAATGACGGTGTTCATCTATAGTCTTTCCATCGGTCTCTTGAGGGTGAATTCGAAGCCCGGAAGTGCTTAGCTCGACTGCTAATCCTTCTGCTACGCAATGGTACTGAAATGCGGAAGTCCAGTTAGTGGGGCGCTCACTACCAATAGGCGATACCAACATAGCGCCATCATTAACAGATAATTTCCGCATTCACGGCGCAAATACCCCCTTGTCTCTTCCCATATATGTCTCCTTCTGTATCTCAGAAGATGCACGTAGATCACTACACTGGTGGGTTTCTCCGCCGCACATTCTCCCACATTATCGGAAACGGCTAGTCGTGGTGCCTTGCACACCCTCACTCATTGAACATAAAATCGCTCCTATCGAGGCTCTTCGGTCAAGGATGGTGCTACGTCGTAACGATTCGATACTTGAGCTCCACTAGGCACCAGACCATACCCTATTCGCTTGTCTGCCTGGGGACCCGAGGTCAAAATTAAAGGCTCTGCGCTATCGATACACTGGACCTGTTCGGAGGAAAGGGTGGGGTCTAGCGCCCAGACGTCCTGCAATATGCATATATTTGGGCTGCAGACGCACGGTTGAGTAGCCAACCATACTATCGGCCTCACCGCCAGTGCGAACCAAGGTGACGAAAATAGTACTCCTACCTGGAGCGCAAGACCGAGACACTTATCTCTCTTTCTCACTTCCATGTGCTCCCAATACGGACCCACGAGTCGTTTTTCTTTTTGCTCCACACTAGCACGCTTCCTCCGCGTCCGAACTGGTTTTATCACTGGCAAGAACATGCCAAGGCGAAAGCGTGGGTGTTCTGTGACCAATCACGTACGCTCCTTCTTCCCAAGAAGGGTCCTCCTGCTTGGCCCTGACCATGTTATTGATGCTCCAAATCCTGTCGTTTGCACGTGTTCCGGCTCTTCGAGCGCTCATACACCACGTTCCCGAGCGTCTATCACCCTCGGAAGGGCTAGCGATGATCCACGTACCCCGTCGCGCGCTCATTGGGCGTGCTAATCGCCGCCAATTCAGGGATAGCGCATCCAAGAACAAGCGCACCACTTCAACTCGTCCCGCGGGCTGCTTACAACACAAGTCATACCTTGAAGGATGAACAGAAGACCGCGCACCGAGAAGGTACCTTAATGCCGGTTCCAGCGCCGCTGCGTCTCGCTCTCAACGACCACCGTTCGCTCAGCGGTGCTAATGGCTACGTGCGGGACATCTAGCCCATGAGTTTGCACGCGCTCCTAGGACATGTGTCGCTCTGCGAGGTGTGCAGTGTGTGTGTAAACGCGCCGTCGTACATATTGATCAGGGAATGCTGCCCCACATTCTATCGTCCAGTCAGAGAAGGGCCGAGCGGTTGTGTGGTCGTACGCACTGTCTAGGAACCTGGACGCAAAATCGTCTATGGATGGATCTGTGACCACTGGCATGTGCAGCTGTCGTTGCATGGATCGTCAATAACCGAGCCCCTGCGCTCGCATTGTCAAAAGTGCTCGTGGTTCTTTCTTAGTTTCCTCGCACGCCTTCCTTTTCTCTCTAAGAGGGCATTAGAATCCGCCGCCGCGTCATACAGGGGCCTCGCACAAAATGGAGACGGTCACCCAAAGTGCGTGTGGCGCAGATTTCGGCACCCCCGAAGTTGGCAGCGCAGTGTGAACAACGCGAGACTTCATGGATCATGGGTCAAGAGGACCAGGGGTGTCTGCCAGCTAGGGCCGTTACGCATCGCGACAAATTCCGATCGCATCTTTGGTATTCCCCACGTTCACATAGGTAAAAGATCGTGACGGGGCCTTGTCATAACTCTATGTCAAACCTCTGGTATTATGTGTAGCGAGTCGCAAACTAACCCGAGCTCTAAGAGTGCGCGGAGGTCGGCGTGTACGGGGTCGCGGCGAGGAGTGCGCGCGCGGGAAGTTGGACTTAGCTTTGGGGAAGCAAGGCAAGTAGGAGGTTCGACAGCAGAGTTGAGTTGACGCATATCATGGTAAATTTGAGGAGAGCCTACATATCCCATCCCATCCTCCTTCCTCCCAAGGGTCGGCCTAGAGAATCCGGATGAGCGGACTTGGTGAGTCAATCTCGTTCTATTTGCCCATGTCTTGTATGGTGTTTGTGAGGTATTGTACGAATGCGGTGTTGCGCGGCCATGGGGCGTCACGGGCACCAGTGTTGAGGCCGTTGAGGTCTTGAGAGGTGGGTCAGTCATCGCAGTTCGGCCGATTCGGCCGACACACGTGATGTCCACGGGCTCCTCCTAAACCACCAACCACTCACTGGCATGCGACTCTCATGCATCCCCGTAAGTCGAGCTAACTGCCCAGTAAATCCTATAAACGCTTGCAAGGCTCAATGCCCATCGGAAATTGCTACAAACAAACATAATTAGGTACGGAATTAGACTCCTTGTTGCACTCAAGAAACCGAGGCACCTCCATGGCAGCCTGTCTGTCAAGTGAGGTTTAAGTAATACCGTGACACGTCGCCCGAGACTTCTCCTGCCTTTTTGTCGCCTAGCTTCTCCTGTTTAGTCTGAGAGTAAGTCCCCTACAGCGCGATTCGCTTGGGGATTCGAATTGAGATGTCGCGTTTGAGCTGACCCAGGAAATGTGCGCCGAGGCTGTTCATAGGATCCAAAGGATAATGCCATTCAAATGAACGGACCCATTGAAGTGACCACGCGCAGGCACATTTCGATTCTTGCTTTCATGGATTGGTGAATATGTTATATTTCTCGTAATTGCCCACGAGTACGACGCACCCTACCGTAACTGGATGACCCCTTCATGGAATAGCTCACAGCTTGTGCATGCTATTAGCTTCGCAAGCTATTTCTGAATGGGCGGTCACCACTATGGCTCTTGAGACAGCAAAGTCCATATTGAACACCAAGCTGAACAAGGCATCTCCCCTCTCTGTTTCAATTATTCATACGATGACGTCAAGATGGTGTGAATGCGAATAGATATCGGGAGACAACCAATTGTGGTCTTGTATGGCAAGGGTGAGGAGCAGATCGCATCGGAAGGCTTGATGTGCTGATCGCCACCAGTTCAGGGGCAGCGCGTCCAAGAGTAAGCGCAAACGCACCACGTCAGCTCGTCTCTTGGGCTGTTTACGACACAAGTAAGTACGACCTTGAAGGACGAACGGAAGACCGCGCACCGAGAAGGTACCTTAGCCTGTCTGCTGCGTCTCGTTCTCAACGACCATCCCTCTATCGATCGCTCGAGCAACATCTTCTGCGACCCCCTTCCCCGCCTTGGCCGATCCATCCCTTTACTGACGACAGGGGGTAGTGTTCGGTTGTGCGCTCAGCAGTGCTAATGGCTACGTGCGGAACATCTAGGCCACGATTTCGCACGCCCTCCTAGGCCATGCGTCGCTCTGCAAGGTGTGCAGAGTCTATGTAGGAGCGACGGCATAGAGCGTAGTCTGAGTGAACGGACAAGGCGGCACATGCTCGTTCCTCCTTTTCGTGCTACCATCCGTCCTTCCAAGCTCTCGACTGGTTCTAGGAACCAGAGCACTTTCATTTCTTGTTTTATTTCGAAACTTATTAGTCAAATGCATCTCACTGCATCTCTATCAAACAACTCTGCAAATTGGTCCATCGGATATATGCCACGTATCAACCAACACGGAAAATGAGAGTAGTCCAGTCTGAGTCTGCCAACCGTCTCACGTCGCACCTTCGACCTCCTTGCTAATCCTGCTAATCTCTACTCACTTTCCACTGCCAGCTGTTCACTGAGTGACGAGTGTACTTTGCCACCGGCTTTTGCTGCCCGTTTCGTTGTTTTTTGCCGCTCTTGTAACGCCGCTCTGCTACACCCCAATGCTACTTGCCGTTTTATGCCACTATGCGTGCCCTATTATGGGCCCTATTACTGCCTCTTCGCTATTTTTCCATCCACCAAATACTATTGGTGACATATCAATGCCATCTACCACTCACAGCCAGCCACATACCTTGCGCGTCCGACCATCATTGGCCTTTTGCTGCCTTTATGCTATTTCGTGAATTGCCACTCACCACTCATCACGCTAGCGACTTTCCCAGCCAGGCCATAACCGGCCTTATCCCGTACCTTGCACCGCTAGCAACACCAACGCCTCGGAAACGAAAACCTCTCATCCCCGATCGAGAAGCGAAATGCTTCAGCCCAATCTCTGTGCAGTCCGCAGCTTAGTTGTTTCCTCGCCACTGCCTATTACCATACACAAGAGCTAATACGCTTCTCTGCGCCATGCGCCGGCTTCCCTCTCGGCGCTATACCGAACCTAAAACAGAGAGCAAGGCAGTGACCGCAAAGAGAGCGGTAAGCGCGCCGTCGTACATCGCGATTGGAATGCTACCTCACCTTGTCAGTGAGGCGGGGGTAAGAAAGGTGTACCTCGGGGTGGGGTGGGGTATTATGTGTAGCGAGTCGCGGACTTACCCGAGCTCTGAGAGTGCGCAGAGGTCGGCGTGTACGGGGTCGTGGCGAGGAGTGCGCGCGCGGGGGGTTGGAGTCTGCTTTAAGGAGGTTATCAAGGCAAGACGTGCCGACGCGGACCTGGGGACAGAACGACCTCATAGTAGCATCTATCCCGTACGGCGATCACGTCGTAGTCCGGGATTGCGGTCGCTTCCGGTGGTTAACGTAGGCAACAGCGCAATATATGCAAGCCTTGAGAGGATCTCAAGCGCTCAAGGCTTGTATGGATTTGCTACGATCGACAGAGACGTAGGATGGGTTTGTAAATAATGATTGCAAGAATAACTGTCCTATTAAAACAGAATGAAAAGCTGACGGCGCAATGGTACTGCAATCTGCTATATTACCTACCAGCACAATGGAACCATTCCATAGTCCTGTCTGCTACGACGCTGGGGGCCACGCCCTCTTCTCGTCCATGTACCTCGGTGAGATGGCATTGCCTAATCTCAGCCTAGCATCTTCCTACGTTAGTCACGGCCACGTTTATACCAAGGAGCGTGTAGAAGCAACCGTAAACTGTGCTAACGCTGCCGGAAGCGCCTGGAAGGTCGATGCGTGATGTGAACTCGGAGCGATATGTTAGGATAGAGGCCGACGTGCAGGACGTGAGCGTCGATCGGGCACGGTAAGACGTGGTCACCTTGCGATGCGTAGAGGCGTTCCATACGGGGTGAGGCTTTTCGTTGAACGGGACAGGGGTTTATCTCGTGAAACGCCCCGTCGTCCGTAGGGCTCGAAAGGGTCGGTTTCGTGGTCGACACCAGGGCGTCCTAACTGTACGGCGTGCTGCTGTTCGTGCAAAAGAGAATGAGGGCCGCAAACGAAAGTCAACCTTGCTCCATATCGCTGACGCGTAGCGGAATGTACCTCACCTTCCCCGCCCCTTTCTCGACCGCGCAGCCAGCCGGCGGGAGTTTTCCCCCCTCGCCTCGCCCACCCTCCACCGCTCCGACTAGGTTGAACAGGATCGTCGCTCACACTTTCCATTGTACCCGCCCTCGTATGGACGGTATTGCCGTCCCTTCGTCACTCACACTCGGGCCCCCGCGGCCACAGACAACGGCACGGCAACAGGGATCGACGACACGCATCATCCGCTCGGCGTTCTAGACGGGTGGGTGCTGGGGTCCGAGACTTGTGCCTGGCGTCGCGCGAGTACGCGCAGATCGTGTAAGAAGAAGCTCGTCGGCTGTCGTGCTGTCGAGCTTCCCGTACATCTCGAGGGTCTTGTGTACAGCCGCGGGCAGTTCACAGTAGTAGTCTGAGTTATTACCTCGCCTTGTCTTACTTATCAGGTGATCAAACCATCAAACTGTTGTCCTTTTCGTCTTACTGTAGTGTCAGGAAAATATCGTTCTCACCTACATTAGCGCGAAGGTGCGGGGAAGATACTTAGATACATACTATACACGAAATTTTAACACGATCTACGCCTCCGAGTCGCCGTGCGAACTCCCGCAAGCTGTGACAACCGCGTCGTGCACCGCTCCTCCCCGCTCCACGCTCTTCGTCATTTTGTCCGGCTCCACCGTCAAGTTCTCCGAGTCGTCATTCTTCGGCTTCAACCTTTGCTTGAATGTCGTCGGCTTACCTCTCCCGGGTTCGTCGACGCCTTGCAAGCTGGCAATGGAGCCCTCAAACCTGACCAAGTCTTTCTCTGCTTTAGCCTTGGCTTTAGCCATCGCCACCTCTGCTTTGGTGATGCCTTTATTTGTGATGTCGATGTGTAGCTTCAGGTCACCGACTTTTGAACTCTGCGCAAGCAACTGGGAACCGCCGATATTGAGAGTCTTCCTCTCGAGGGCCTTGATCGCTTCTTCGCCTGTATCTAAAGGTGACTGCAACCTTTCGAGCTCGTTCTGGGCAGTGGCAATCTCACGTTCTAGGAATGTGATACGAAAGAGATCGCCCGCATCTAGGCTGCTCCGCATCATAAGTTGGCACTCGAGCCTTAGCATACTGTGAGCAACAGTGAGCGAGCATATTCCTTCCCGGTAAAAAAAAAAACCAAGGCCCCAACAAAATAGCAATTAGACTCTTCGTTGATCTGATCAAACGAGTTATCTTCATTCTCGGCTCACTGGCGACTCATGCCAAGGTCCACCATTAAGAACTGGTAGGGTGATTACTATCAAGGCAAGTTGGAGGTTCGACAGCAGAGTTGACGCACATCATGGTAATTTTTGAGAGCCCACTGGCACAGATCGTACCATCCTTCCTCCCAAGGGTCCAGCGGCAATCTCAAGCTCTATTAGCATTTTCCCGCGTCTTGTATGGCGTTTGTGAGGCCAAGTACGATACGTATATAGGACTGCAGTATAGTCGAGCACCTAAGTGTGCATGATCGTAAGACTCACTCTTAGGCGATGTGCGCTCGCGTATTTTCGAGAACCACTTCGCGTCTTATGGATCCGTGATCAGAAGGTAGTCTACAAAATATCAGCTCCGGAGCGGCGGCGCGTTATTGTTGGGCGTCAATATAGATGCATATGCTACCAGAGCACGGACGACATCATACACCGAACTAGAAGAGATGATCGACTCAAATCACGGCCATGTTTCGTTGCGGTGGAGCAAGAGGAAAACGAACAACGGGTCAGTCCTACTAATCGAGGCCCAATCTCTCGTGTTCCTGCCAGCGGTTGTGAGGAATAGCCGCGGATAGCACCTCGCCCCTACAGCCGTCTGACCGGATGGCCTTCGACTCAACTCCCGCACTTGTCGTCACCCAACGGTCATAGACGAGCGAATCTGAATGGAATCTAATAATGGTATTAGCGAGTGTCATGGAAGATGATGCGAGAAGGGTTTGACGAGATCATACCTTCACCCGTACCGTGCAGCGCGGCCCGTAGGAGTGCTGAATATGCCCTCGTCCCGGTTACTCATGGTAAAACAAATGCCTCTCTGGCAACGTGATAGAGCCGAGGCGTTCCGGTTGTACGCAGAGGATCGGGGCGCGAGGACGACGTTGGGGCTTAGAGCAGGCTGGGTAACAAGTCTGGTGGTGACAAAGAAAGCGCGCGGCATGATGAGTTGCGTGAGTATTGTCAATACTCTCGGGGGCAACAGGAGAACGCCGTTGTGCCCCATACCCATGCATATCCTCGGAATCCGCGGAATCCAAGACGCGATCCGGCTGAGTATGGTCGTTTGAGCAAATGAGATGGAAAAACGCCGATCAATACAGGCCACTGAGGTGGTGCCTTTGTAGCTACAATGTAGTAGAACGCACTAAGATAACAACCATCAAATCACAAAATTAAGCCCTGCTGTCTAGCGGCCGCCCCTACGTAGGCTCGTATAAACTTTCTTTTCGCCGTCTGGAACCTTACGATTCCGCTTGTCCCGAGATTTAGATGTTAGAGAACGTGCCGGCGCTGGTTTCGATTGTCGTGTGCTTATTGATCTGGTGTCCCGCACCGTAGATATTAGACTTGCGCAGTCAGAAAAACTGCTGGAAGGGGGTAGAGTCGAAAACTGAGTCTGAGCAAGCCTGACATTAAATTGGGCATGCAGTGTTCCATCGCGGTCAACAAGTGCCTGTGACCTGTAGAACGAGGAGTCAACAGGTAGAAAAGGTAGGACAGATGCGTCTTAACGCACTCATTCAGTAAATGAGGTCCCAGGGGCCCGTCATCTAAGCGCATCTTGATCGCGCTTTCGGGCCCAGGTTGGAGCTTGCAGGTATTATGGCCAAAAGGGAGGGAGAAGATACGTTCGTAGGTATCAGCGCTTTCGATAGATGATGGCAAGCGTCTTAAGACGAGAAAGTCCCCGTCCACCCAGGTAGACGTGGAGTGATCGCCTAGCCCAAACGAGAGCAACCATCGGCTTTCGGACCGAATCGCCGCGTTTTGGGAACCGACGGAAAATGTAACCGTCCAGATCCGATCTACGTCGAGTAAAATATTAGGCGCTACTCGAACGAAAGTTTCGGCGGGCCTACCAGACGTGACGAACTCGACTTTGACGAGCTTGGACACGCGCATGCGCAGCCGGAATCGCCGAATTTGGATCCGTGCGACGAATGTTCCTGTGCCATCTTGCGTCTCGTTCACGTCTACGACGTCCCCTCCGCCCGCAGAGCTTAAGAGCATGGCGTCACTCCGGGAGAGTGGCGAGAGCGCTGGAAAGTGCCAGAACAAATGCTGCAAGAGGATATTGTTCGACGTCACCATGCACGCAAGGCGAATCGAAGTGATGGTAGTCTCTTTGAGAGGTTGACCAGTGCCCAAAAGTGAGAGAACGAGGGCATGCAAAGCCGCGTCACTGTTCCGCGAGGTTGTTACGTGTCTGTTGAGGATGGCCCAATAAACCGGGGGTCTCCCGTCGATGAGTGGTTCCTGTAAGACGACGGAGAGGTCTAGACCTCCATCCGCGCAAATTTGGTCACACTCCTTAAGGACAGTGTCATACTCATCGTCAGGGAAATCGTGCGAGAGCAACAATTGTATGCGCGATTTGACCGCTTCGCTGGCTCTTGCTTGTATTACGGTTATGCGGGGATCTTCTTCTGTCCTTATCTTTGTGGCCACCGGGACGACCTCCAATTCAGCAGTTCGTTGTTTCCTTTTATTGTCCCCATATATCGATTCGGCGGAGCCTTTCCGGGCCGCGTGCTCTGCAAACCATGCCGTGGCACTACGGGTCGCTTTGGATATCTTGGACGCGGAAAACGGGAACCCAGAACGAGACTTGGAGACGCTGTGGTTTAGAGACGGAGCGCGAGTCGACGATGAGAAAGTGGAGGCTGGAGGCAGCGGAGGTAGCGGAGGTGGCGGGAATGGGGGGATATAAAGGGAATGGCAGGAAGACGAGGCCTGGGCGAAAGAATGGGACGAGGAATGGGACGAGGAATGGGACGAGGAAAGAGAACCAGTAAACTGAGACGGGAATTGAGACCTACTCGCAGGAACTTGAGCTTCAATGGTGTCTACCCATGGTTCTGGCTGAGCTGAGTGTGGCCAATAGGGCATATCTGAGGGGTCTACCAGCTGATGGGGCGCTAAGGTGGCAGAAGGACAAGTCAAGGGCGAGGGATGGAATAGGGAGGGGTACCTGGACCTTTGGATGGGGGCCAGAGTAGGGTGGTGGTAGACGTGGAAGGGGCACCCTTTTGGGATAGAGCATGGGAATGCGAGTGAGGAGAGTTTGCTCTTGAGATGTTTGTACCACTTCTCTAAGGACTTCAGTAGCTCCTTTTGGTCGTTATTTCAGTAGCTGAGAGGAATCGGAGATCTCGCCCTGCTGCCTCGAGTTTATCATCCGCACAAAGCGCCTGGAAGTTACACTTTGAGGCCATATTCTTCTGCCCATTGACAGAATTGCGGTGATGTCCCCGTCCGTGTACGAGTCTTATGTTAGGGCGAAAACGTGTCTTTATCTGTGAAACTAGCACGATAATACCAGACTGAACTGAGAGAGTGGGTATAGAGAGACTCGTTCAAGTGTTCGCTAGCGGGTTCGAGCAAGGGTTCGGGCGTTCCTGGTATCCTGCCTGGACGCCACCGTGGGAACGGACCTCATTCTTGTTGAAATTTTACTGTGGCTACATATATTTTACGACACGTTCCCGACGCAACTCCGGCAGGGTTTACATATATACACATGCCGTCCATTTATAGGGCAGTATTACCCAACTATTGACCAATATTGACCACTGGGTTCACGAGTTACGCCTTCTTATCTTTCGTAGCTCTTGTCGACGTCTGTCCTAGGATTTGGGGTTACAGTAACGGTATCCGATACTATCCCTAAGCAAGACCCCTGCAAAAGTGCTGCACTCAGTGTCAGTGATCCTGATCCCCTGCATGCCTGACGTCCACGTACCTTCCAGGACAATCCTGAATTCTGTCGGCACGGCGTCAGTACAGTAATACACGTCACGACACGCTACGTCTACAACTAGTAATCTGTCTGCCCTTTGAGCCCCTCACCCCCGATTTCATAATCCATGGCTTCGTGTACCGGTTCAGTTACCCTCGGCGGCTTGCTCGGCGGGGATTAGGTTATATGTGTTCGCCCCATCCATGATCGACCCTCTTCTATATTGGGTACAGGTCGCGACCCGAATGGCCCGAACGACCTGAACCCCCAGATAAGACGATAGTTCACTTTTACTTCTTCGGATTTCTCAGGCTAGAGCCCTCGCATTCATATCTTGTTCCGCGCCCCTGTGCTTGACCTGAGTGTTTCCCTGGCTTTGATCAGAGCTGGCTTCTACGGCCAGTAGCTCTACACGCTCGTTGCACACTGTGTCATTGACCTTAGAAAGTGACTCCACAGAGCGATAATGTGTGAGTCCTCGCAGGGAAGGTGCAGCTGGTGCAGTGGGGTACTGTATTATTTATTTATTTATTGCCAATCCAAGCAAGCACTTACCCGGCCTGGGAGAGTGAACCCACGTGTAACGTATGGTGTTTGTTGCCTCCTGGTGAGAAAGCTATATGGGCACGCCATCATCAAGTGCGCCTTCCGAGTCGCTGCTGGAACGGGAGGGCAGGTAATGATACTCATATATTCTGACCGGACTTACCTTATGGTACTGTATTTGGGTTCCGTGTCTAGGCCAGGCGGGTCGGTATTGAAACCGGAACAACGACGTAATAGGAAGAGCACTTTTCCTTGCACGATGAAGCCATGGAGCACGTCCATGATTTGCTCAACGGTAGTCCAATTCCGCCAGACGGATAAATTTTATTTTTGCGTGGCTCCTAGAGTAGTCACGTTTCGAAGGATCTCCCTCCCGCCTTCCATGCTTGAAGTTAACTTAGCTGCGTGCGGAGACTGTCGTATGTGGTCTAGCTTGCTTCGAAAATCTGCTGGTCCTCAAAGTAGCCTCAAGCCTTCTTCGCCTCACCCATCCTTCAGGGGATACGTCCTGTCCAGTTCTCAGTTCGCAAAATTCAGTAGGAGGCACAAAGACAAACTTGGCGCGGACGGTAGGGTGTGAAACTTGCGAAACGCGGTACGGCGAGTGACCTCTATCATGTGGTCTCCGCCAATAAATAGACGCATGTGACGAAGAAGAATCACAGGTAGATTGACTGGTCTGGTTAGTTTCTACCCTGTTTCCCTCGGAACTATAGTTTGTTCGGAGTAGCGTATGCTCCTACTATCTCGGAGTCCTCGAGTATTATTCGTAGGCAATAACCGGCATTTATACAGTAACATACGAATTAACTGGGTCTAGGCTCGCGTTCAAGCTCGGTCCCAAAAAATGGTAATCAAAGTTTCGTACACGCAAAGCGGTCATCAGGTATGCTCTGCACTGATACCTGCGAGTCGGCTTGATATCACCCCAAAATTACACATGGAATGTAACGACTTGTTCTCCTCATTGATCCACTCGGAGTGCACATTCCTCAGTGAGCCTGCACCTCGTTTTTGGGTCTCGGATAACGCTTCATAAATTTTGCGCTTGTGATATGAGTTCCTGTGCGTGTGCGATCGGTTTCCATGTAACTGCTGTACATCCTGTGAAATAATTGCACCTGATGTGGATATTTATGGTTGAGCACCAAGCTTGGCACCAAGTGTCGCGTGATGTACATATTTCTAGGCTGCAACTGATCATGCTTCTTCGGCATTATTTATGCAACATCTTCGGGAATCACCTCGCGTTCTTTGGGTCGGTGGTCGGCGAGTACCGATGAATATCGGCGCATCCAGAAGTGCCACGAGGAAGCTGCGCAGCATCGTCGATCCGCGTCGTTGACGCATGCTAAAGCGGCATGCTGTTTTGGACACGTGGAACAATTCGCCCGCCGGTAGTAGCCGGCGCTACCGTCCCCCAAATCGGTGCGATCAGACCGGTCATTTTCTCCACCCTGCATTCACAGTTTATCACGGATGAGCGTAACCGAATAAGCTCTGATTACTGTAACAGAGCCCACGTGTAGGCGTCCCGAAGCATCGCTGCTTTACGCAGAACAACACAAGCTCGTGGTCAAATGACCAGAGCATAAGCGCCTGGCTGCTCATGGAGGAACGATCGATCAACCAGGTGGAGAGTACGATAGCGGCAAAATCGATGAATTGTGTGAAGAGGCGACTCGGCAAAGACAGTTCTGCCACCTTCCTAGACTAGATGTGGGCTGGAATAATCCGATCCAAGGTATGAGTCAAGTCACCCAGGCTGAAAGTTGCCAGAAACGGTTGAACCAATCAAGCGATGGCGTCAGAGTGCCAGCGTTACTGTGTCAAACCTCGTCATCCACAACAGGTGATAGTCTGACGAAGTACAGGTCAAGGCCAACAATAAACATAATATCTGGATGGCGACGCGTGAGGAATTCAGAATAGGTGTGGACAACTACGTATGGGACCAGCCTCTACACAAAACACAGGCCAAATATCAACGCCAAACGCGTGACGGACGAGCCTTGGGACGAGCACTGTGTGACCCCAATTACTTGAATCGCCCTTGGAATCGCCTCAACAGATATCGCGATTCCGAGTCATCACTGCATCACTAAAGGGCTCGGATTCGATTTGCCCCCAACTGAATGACTAAATGTACATTGCCACAGCTTCCTACAGTGCCGTCTGCTGTCGAATTACCCGTGGTGGCAAAGTCAAGTCACGGTTGCTATTGCTTTGCGTCATCGACCAAGTCATCTGGAAAACTTAGTTCTTCCCACGTCCGAATATTTTTTGTATGATAAGGGTTATTTTCAATCCTTTGTGTCACAAAAAGCCCTGAATCCATTTATATTAGCTCCGTCTGTACGACATCATTGTGGCTGCCAGATGATACTGTACTACTGTATTGGTTGGAGTCTCCGTCATTCTGATCATCTGATGCATCATGTTAGTTATGCATGGAAGGCAATTCAGCCCAAGACTCAGCCGACTCTTTTGTTCGGATCTCACGAAACGCTAGAAGACTTTTGACAGTGACCTTACCATTCAGGTGAGCCGACGTTCAAGCTATCCAAGTTCGGGCCTCTAGCAGTCCCGTCGCAGCTTAGCAATTGTATGAAGTGCGTTGCCGCTTTCTACATCTGAAATGACCATTGACAATTAGTATGATGGCGGCCATGTGTGACCAGGAACATTTCTTCTCCGACCCGAATGATTATCTACAAGATTATCTACTCACCGAGACGCTTGCTAAGACGCGTAGCTCGACTATAAAATGAACTTGAAATGAACGAGATGACTGCCTGGTAGATTTCCCCAGTACGGCATTCGCACACACATACAGCTGTACAATGACGCCTGCCTTTCCACTGATCCTTACCTCTTTCTTGCTCGGCGCACAACTATCCCTTGCTTCACCGACTTTCCAGAGACACTGGGATTTCTCTAGCTATTGCAATGCACCACACGTGAATGTGTCTCATTACGAACCCCCAGAGAAGGGGGTAGAACTTCTTCATCTCAGCGTCATGATGCGGCACCATAAGGTCGGGACAAATGCGCTAGTACAATTTGCTGCCTGATTTTCTGAATCACTTCTAGCGCGCTCCCGTCGCCCTGGTTCCAAACGAGCGCGAGATCAATATTGGGGTACCGTGGGACTGCTCCGGCATCAAGCAGTTCACATATGGCGGCAGCGGCGGGCGCCTCTCAAACTCGGTGACCATACCGCCTGGACATCCATTCAGGGAACAGATATGGGCCGGGAGTTGTGAGGAGGGCCAGCTCACAGCCGGCGGTTTTCACGACTCGAAGACTCACGGGAAGGTGAGAGTGCCCCCGTGCCCCTGCCAGTGGCAGCTAGTTTTGACCTGTACTGACTTATCGACAAGGACCTTTGGGACGTATATCACGCGCACTTGGGCTTTTTACGGGCTGTCCAGCCCAGCGAAATCAGCGTACGGACGACGTACATTGATCGCACGAAACACGTTGCGAGTGGTATACTCGCCGGCATGGACCCTTCATCTGCCAAACGCAAATGGCCCGCCCATGCACAGCCCCAAAGAGAAAGTAACTTCGTCTCTGTTGGAAATGAGTCCTGACCATGTGCTTAGATAGATTCCCTCGTACCGAGCTACAAGTGTCCTCGTGCGGATTCCCTGGTCTCTGCCGCGCAGGCTGCCCCCTTCTGGCAGGACGTTCTGAAGAAGAATTCGGCCCTGAAAGAGCGTCTTGATACTGTGCTTGGAACGGAAGATTCTACGGCTGCCTGGCCATCCTCTTGTAAGCGCCCGAAATGACAGCACCGCCAACTCCTAATCACCAGAGCGTAGTCCTGTTCTATCAAGATCTTCTGACGGCCCGCGTTTGTAACGATCATCCATTGCCCTGTAATGCCGCTGGAGACTGTGTTTCTGAGGAAGACGCCGCAGAAATATTCGAACTCGGAAACCTTGAGGGCGAGTACGTGCTAATGTAGTTGCATCTGTTCTCGCATCTGATCTACCTACAGCTATCTATGGCATCGAGCAGAAACTGCATCCGAATACAATCAGCTGACTTTCGGTCAGCCTTTGCGTTATTCTTATCTTGACATTTACTGATGTCCGGAGAAATAGGAGTACTTTTCTCTGAGCTTGCAGATGCCCTCGAAGCACCGAAGCATAAGCTTGCGCTGTACATCGCCCACGACACCTCCATCGTACGCCTGGCAGCTGGACTCGAAATATTCCCATTACGCTGGCCAAGGCTTGGGTCTGAGATAGTTATCGAGGTATGTAGCCACACTTCCTCTAGATATAGCAGTCGTCAGTTGATGCCTGGGCCCTGTTGTCCAGATCTGGAGAGATAGGAAGAACAGGAGATTCGTCCGAGTACTGTACGATGGGGAAACCGTGGAATCCCTCAAGTGGACACCTCTTTACGATTTCCTCGGTGTCCTAAGGAATCAAGTTCCTGATCACATATTCGAACGATGTGCCCCGGTTTCCGGAAAGGCGGAGGGGCCTCAGGAACTTTTTACTTTGCAGTAGTCTAGGTCGGCCCACCAGAATACCGCTCTTACTGTAAGCTTTCATGAAGTTGGCTCGTGCGAACTCCGCATCAAATTAAAGAGCTTTTCCTACACGAGCCTGAAACAGGCCCCATTTCGTCTCAGTACACGCGTTTGAAGTATTATAGTGTGAGAAGGGTGTAGCTGATTCGATTGATACTAGTTAAGTGCTGTATGCCTGACTGTATGGCATGGATGATACACTACAAATATATGATATGATATCTGCATGACCAAGAGTAAGGCTACAACTCGAAGTGTACGCACCCAATTCTTCCGTGAAAGACACTTGGAAAACAATGTGTCACACAATATACTTAATTTTATTGGCTTTTTTCCGGCGGCCCTACTCGACTGATAGCAGGAGCCTGAGGGGGCTGCGAGCGCGATGCCATGATCATGATAGTGAGCCGTGATCACATAAATCGTTGATTACTCTAATCAGCTAATCATGTATAAGTGGTCCAGACTTGGGTCCAGAGCCAATGGCAATGTCCGGCAACTGATTGGGCCGTGGGAAGGAATGGCCCGGGTTGCCACGTCGACTAGGCTCCTTTCTGAACGTGCGATCCCTACTGGATGTCTTCTGAATAGGACAAGTCAAAATCCATTGTTACTGTGTCTTAGGCTCTCTGGTTCCACACCCTTCGGGTAGCGCCGGTCCCCCCTTCCTCCAGTGGTGTGCTATTTATTGTCTGGTCGGGCATCGAGCAACTGGTTGCTACCGAAATGTCGTTCTCGTACTAAGTACAAAATTCTGCATGTCAATTTGGAGCACCGCGTAAATCAAGTGACGCGTGTGTATTGGCATCTCATACTTTGGTTCCGTTCTCGTCGTGAGCCGCCGTGGCGTGTTCTTGGCTTCCCTTCCCCAGGCGAAGGGATCGGACAGCCCGGAGAATCCCCGGAGGAGAGTCTGGTCTTCGGGGTCATCGCCTGGCCAAGTCGATCTTCTGACCCGGCGCTGCGACTACTTTTCTTCAGCTACAATAGAACGCACATTTGTCCTGCGTGGACACCTGGGAGTAATCGCGCTGGAGTACTCTTATTTTGGATATGACAGCATGACGTTCGAAGCTCCAGCATCAAACTCTAGGGAGTTAAGAAGGTGGATGGTAGACAAGCCAATTGAGAGACCTCCGATGGCCAGACTGGGGTAATCTAACGGATTTTCCGAAAGCAGGGACTTGGAAAGGGATAGGTCGAAATATTGCAAATATTTGCATTTGGTCTATGCCGACGGCCAGCGCACCACCTGCGGTGCGCTCACGCAAAATGTAAAAGTTAAAAGGAAAGTACTAATATTCGGATAGGGCTGGCTGACCAGTTTTGCGCATCTTTTGCTAGGGTTCCCAGTCGTTTTCCTCCATAATCCGCGGACCGCATCATATACGTGGCGGTCTGGAGCTGTCGGCGTTTCGTATCAACACATATTTTTCGTCCGATTGCGCGGTGAGAAGTTTCTTGTTATTGGGCACGTCCCGACCGCCCCCTTAGACCATCGACATCTATGGGAGACCCCTGCGGGATGTCGCGGAGATTATCCGAGGGCACTTGTTATAAGGAGCCCACGGCATCTTCACAAACTGCTTCATCGGCCCCCACTCTCCTCCGATCATTTCTTTTTCTCGTCTTATTTTTGTAAAGATATCGGCCTGCGTCTGCTGGCTATGGCAACTCGCAACAACTCGATGGAAAGGGGTGCTCGATCAAGCACTGAATTTGTAGACACGAAGTCCGAATCAATGCAAGACTACTATACCCGCTTTCCTAATCGCTGGGCTTATATTCGGTACGATGCGGTCATGCAACCGATCGTCTGACTGACTATCCTTTGTGCTAGCGACCATATCCGCGAGCCCGCAGCCGAGATGCTTGGAACGATGATCCTAATCATGTTCGGAACTGGAGCCATCTGTCAGGTCGTCCTTGGCGGTAGCACGAAGGTGGTCTCAGCTCCCAAAGGTGACTGGTTGTCACTCACCTCTGGTTGGGCAGCTGGTGAGTCACATCCTCCCCCAGCTGTTCCAGTGGTCGTAGTTGACACAGGCGCTGTTTGTTGCAGGCGCTGCACTCGGCGTGTGGATATCAGGCGGCATATCTGGTGGACACCTCAACCCTGTCGTGCGTGATTTGCCACAATTACGCTTTCCTACGAGAGCGACGTCTTTGCTCCGATCTTGCTCATTCTTTCCCGGACGAAATCCTGCAGGTGACCATCTGTGCGGCCATTTTCCGGAAGTTCCCATGGAAGAAAGTACCTCTGTACATCTTCGGCCAACTCTTTGGCGCCTTCTTTGGTAGCCTGTTCGTTTATGCCAATTATTCCCACGCGATCGACTTGTTCGAGGGTGGGAAAGGCATACGCACAGTTCCCGGCTCTGCGTCACTTTTCACCTCGTATGCAGTAAGTTCCAGACCAGAAGAGCTGATGAAGCCGATTCTGATGATTGCATTCGCTTGCCCCGTTTAGGCGCCATACATGCCTGCTGCGAACTGCTTCTTCGATGAGGTGAGCCCTACAGAACTTGAAAGGGTGCCCTTTGAGTCCTAATTCGTCCCTTGTTCTCTCTGCAGTTCTTCGCCACGTTCCTCCTTTTGATAGTCGTCTGGGCGGTCACAGATCCGCGCAACGGCCCTCCGCCCCCAGGGATGATCCCGCTCGTAATTTTCTTTGCTGTATTGGGAATTGGTACGACATTCGGAATGCAGACAGGTTATTTGAGGTCTCTCGTAGCAGGTGTTTAACCACGATTGACAATCAAGTGCAGGCTTCGCTATCAATCCAGCCCGTGACCTCGGCCCGCGGCTGATGACTTTTATGGTGGGTTACGGCGGTGAAGGTACGGACACGACCAAGTCGAGAAAGAGAACTGGCTGATGGGACTTCGTCCTGCAGTTTTCAAGTACCGTAACCAATACTGGTTCTGGTGCACGACACTCGGCCCTCTTTTTGGGGGCTTATTCGCATGCTTCCTCTATGACTTACTCCTCTACGTCGGACACGACAGTCCCTTCAACGCGCCGTAAGTACCTGGTATCTCTGTCCTTATCATCCATCGATGATCGCCACCTTTAGGAGCGCAGCTGCACGCGAGTATCTCACCACCACCGTGACTCCACCGAAGCATGGAAGTGATAGCATGGCCACAGTTTTGGATGCGGTCTAATCAATTGGCTACCGATTTTCGTTCTATCTGTGTATAAGTACCTCTTTTCCTTTCCCTTCTGGACGGAGACTATGAAAGGTCAGAAGGGTGAAATTTGCCACGATGTTTGTTTGCGTATCGTGATTTGTGTTTCATATATCGCCGCCTGCCGAATAAATAATCTTGTTCATGATCCAGTTCGAGTGTAGGATAAGTCATGTCGAGTTAGCTGTGAGTCTCCTACCCGCGTTTATCGCTCTGTGGAAGCAAGCTTGGAAACAAGTAATTGTAGCAGAATTGTTGTCCCCTGGGGACAGTCATTTTCGAAGGGTAGCATCAATTAAATATTTCTTTGAGTTAATTTATAATAACTATATTAGCCTTATCCTCATTTCACTCAGTCACCGGAAACACCTGAATAAGCCTGAATCTACAAAGATCGCATCCTAGCGCGCGGCACGAACCACCAGATACCACACGGCGGCGTAACCGCCCAGCCGTCGTGTAGCAGTAACTTTCTGCATGGGAAAATCAAGCAATATCTGGGTGCTCTTGTCAACCGGGACTTGGGAAGTGTATCACACCCGCTTGGAGTTCTTTGAGTTCCCTAGAACCGAGCGAAATTAGATTGCGTAGATTGATTGCACAAAACAAGTCGCTAGTGTCGTACTCGCGGGAATAGACCCTTCAATCACCAAACGTGAGCGGGCCGCCCGCGCACAGCCTCAAAGGGAATGTATCCGCATGATTTCTGCTTCAGCGTGAGCCCTGAACGTGACCATAGATAGATTCCCTTGTACCGAACTACAAGTGCCCTCACGCGGACGCCCTACTAGCGGAAGCACAAGCCGCACCATTCTGGCAAGACAACTTGCAGAAGAACTCAGCGTTGAAAGAGCGGCTTGATACCGTTCTAGGGACAAAAGAATCTACAGGTGCCGAATGATCGTCCCCCTGTGGAAACCTCGAAACTGACCTGAAACTGACACTCACCAGTAGTAATCACTCTTGGACCAATTATACCCTATCAAGAATCTCGCACCTACTATGACCATCCAGTTCCTTATAATGCCGCTGGAGACTGCGTCTCCGACTCCGAAGAGGATGCTGCTGAAATTTTTACGCTGAGAAACCTCGAGTTTGAGTAGGAGTCATCAAAGTAATTGCTCTTGCGTTTTCTCTCACACCCCAGAAGGACCTTCAGCCATTTGTGGCACTCGACGAATAGCGCATCTGAGCACAATCGACTGACTTTTGGTAAGTTATGTCGTCGAGGATAGAATTTTCAAGTTCCAACCACTGACAGAGGACCGGCCATCAGGGAAAACCTCCCGAGCTGATTGGCGATAATTTTGATACTGTATCACTCCATTATCAAAATTATCAAAAAAAATTTGCCGCACTTTTTGAAGTGATACCGGAGTGATACATGATCACTACAGTATCAGCTCAGAAGCACCACCAGTATCAACCGACCCGAACGAGGGGCCGAACCAATTTTATTGAAGTAAAGAAACAACAACAAGCCGGAGGCACCCGTGAGGGAGGCCCAGGTTGTTCAAAACTTGAAACAGAAGTCCTCGGACGTCAGACGCCAAAATAAGTCAGACAAGACAATCGGAGAAGCGAAAGGCATCGCGTGTTAGTATCCGGCGAAGCGGAAGCGAGAAATCACTATTCGGCACTTCTCATGGTGCAGTAGTCCCAGTCTACAGAATGATTCGACGATTACTGTAGGACACCGAGTTGTCGGAATTGACAAAGTTGACAAAGAGTGGCGCGGACTTGGACTTGGCTGTTCATTGCAGAATCCGGCAAGCACCGTTTCAATCTTTTACAGTAAACGGACCCTTTACAGTAGTCGGACCCCTTCGATGGATGGAGGATGGTCAATGGTCCCCGGTCCCCTGACATCGAGCGCTGAGCGCTTCTAGTTAAATTTATCTTCTGTGGCATGACTTCTCTATTCGCCTCATTGCCGTGTATATATAGTACAGTAGGTGGCAGGCAGTAGACCTTGCACTCTGACTATGACCCTTATGCCAGTGCCCGTCATTGAGCTTTTTGTCCTTTTGTCCTCACTTTTCGCTCTTCGCGCTTTCTGGGACCATCGCAGGCGCAGAGGGACCCCTTATCCTCCTGGCCCGCGGCCTCTTCCTATCATCGGAAATGTTCTTGATATCCCGAAAGACTACTCCTGGCTTGCATACACTGACTTTTCCAAGAAATACGGTATGACAATTATTTCCCTGGGCGTATTTCAGTTTGAAAACGACTGTCGCAGGTGATATACAGTCCTTCCACATTTTCGGACAGGTCATCGTCGTTTTGAGCTCGATCAAGGCCACCAAGGATTTGCTTGAGAAACGTGGAGATATCTACTCTGACAGACCCGAGATTCCGTTCTTCAAAATGTACGTGATTCACTTGGTTGCTTCTGCATTTCTTCTGATATGGCACAGGATGGAGTATGAATGGGTGTTGGCGCTCGCGCGATATACCGAGAAATGGCGTCTAGGACGAAAGCTCCTCGACCGTGGTCTGGGCACTGGGGCAGCTTCGGTATACCGACCTCTTCAGCAGCTGAAGGCACGCTTACTACTCACCCGACTGCTCGAAAGCCCACATGAATGGGAGGCTCACGTCGAGCTGTCAGCATTTTTTTAATTCCGATTCGTCTAGGATTATTGATCATTAACCAACCAATATTTAGCCTCCAAGGCGAGCTGACACTCGACATGGCGTACGGGTACGAGGTTGAAGGGCGTGATGACAGGATGGTCGAAGCCTCCAGAAAAGCATCACAGATGGGGAGTGAAACTGCGCTTCCAAGTGATCTGCTTGTGAATGGACTCCCTTTTTGTTTGTATCTCCTGTCACATACAGTGTTTTGACCACTCATGGCCATTCCCTCAGTACGACATATTCCTGAATGGCTGCCGTGGTTTAGCTACAAGCCGCTTGCCCGCATTGGCCGTGATATTGGGCATGAGGTTGTGCACGAACCAATTCGGTTCGTCAAGGAAAGCATGGTAAGTGAGGACACAATCAATGCCCAACATGTTGTAGAAGTTTAGCCCGTCTTGACAAGTTCAACGGCACGGCGCGGCCGTCACTTGCCCTTAAGAATTTGCAAGAAGCGGAACGGCTAGGAGGGTCCGAAAGAGTAAAGGTGGAGAAAACGATCCAGGAGGCATTAGCCACGTTGTATACAGGTCAGTAAGGCCCACACTGGCGGCGCTCACAGCACCAATATCTTAAGTCGTTCCATAGCTGCGGCAGACACTGTGCGTTCGCAATTAATACCCAGAAGCATACAAACCTATTTTGAATCTTCTATAGACCGTGTCCGCTATCTTGACGGCTTTCCTCGCAATCCTGCTTCACCCCGACCTGCGTATCAAGGCACAGACAGAGCTTGACGCCGTGACAGGTCGAGAGCGACTTCCTACTTTTGAAGATCGTCCGAGATTGCCCTTCGTCGATGCAGTGTGCAAGGAAATCCTGAGGTGGAGGCCTGCGACCCCGTTAGGTGCGCTATTAATTAGTGACAAACACTATGGGTATCCATTCATCCTGCCTAAAGCCCTTCCTCATGCTGTCGTCGAAGATAATATTTATGAGGGCTTCTTTATACCAAAAGGTGAGTCAGTTTTCTGGGTGGACCTGTGCAGTTGCTGACTCGACAATTAGGTGCGGTGGTCTTTGGAAACACGTGGTGAGCTATCTTTTCTGCGCTCAGGCCTGGGCTAGACTGGTCCCAACTAACTTACGTGAAGGGCAATTTTACACGATCCGACCGTGTACCCGGAACCAGATGCCTTCAAGCCTGAGCGATTCCTTAATCAGGACGGGACACTGCGGGATGATCCAGTGCTGATGTCAGCCTTTGGATATGGGAAACGCATATGTCCTGGGAAGCACTTTGCTGATGCCACATTGTTTATTGTTGTCGCATCTGTGCTCTCAGTTTTCAATGTCAGGCGGCCAGATCCTGAGGATGGCCCCTTCAGCTACTCATATACAGGTTCTATCGTAAGGTACCGAATGCTCACTATTTCACATCGGTAGAAAGCTGACCTACGCCTGAAGCCGTCCAAATCCATTCCCATGCCTTGTCACGCCTAGGGATAAGATTTCGGAGGAGCTGATATTCGCAGAAAGCATGGCACGTTAATTGATTCGGGCGCTTTGCTCACTTTTTTACTGTACGCACGTCGGGGTTCTGGGGCACGAATACTATCCGCATCCCCAAGGCATCCCCGTCTCACCTCCACTTTTCTATCTTGTGTAACTCGTCGTCTTTGAACCTAAATGTTGTGCTCTGACTCGAGTAGTATCCTTTGGAAGCATACGACACCGTTATTAGCAGTAAAGGTATTGTCGTTCACAGAAGACCATGTGTCAATCATTTTTCTCACGCTCTGCGGACCGCGAAATCACGAGAAGCGTCGGAGCCTCCAATAGTTCTCATTTATCTGGCAACATACAGCAATGAATCCTGACGACGATGTTGACCAGCAGTCCGGGTCGTCCGCTAACCCCCAACCCTCACCGTCCTCATCCAGACATAAAATCGGCGACGTGGCGGTGGGGCCGACCGTGCTGCCCTTCAGCCTCTCGCTAACCCTGCAAAACACTGGCTCCGTTGCACGCGATCACCTCGCTTCCGAACGCACCTTCTTGGCGTACGTCCGTACGAGTCTCTCGTTTGCATCCGCTGGTGTGGGTGCGTCTCCCACCAATTTTAGGTGCCGTCGCGTTTGAGCTCAACACACGTCCAGCACTTATACAGCTATTCCGTATCTCCGCGAGCACAAGTGCGACTGGTTCTCTGAACAACCGGGTGTCGGCCGCTCAGTACGCACGACCGTTGGGAGCCGTTCTGATAGGGCTCGGCATCGCCGTGCTTGGCTTGGGTGAGCGGATCGTCCTTCACTACTCCGATTTCTGGAGCCCCGCGTAGTTGCTCACGATATCGTGGGTGGTTGTTCTTCCCCGTGCGTACACAGGTACACAGCGGTACTTTGCTGTCCAGCGCGCGTTGCCCCAGGGGTTCTTCCCCGCCGCTCGCCTGAGCGTATTCGTCCAGGCGGTTTCCCTCACGGCGCTCATCGGAGTGGTGTTCGGCATCCTCATCACGGTGCACTGAGACAATGATGGGATAGCGCAGTGATTTTGCATATGTGCGGGCTCACACTGTAAACCGAGAGTTCGTCTCGCCCCTTGCTAAGTCATCCCTTCAAGCAAACTTAGCTTAGTACCGCGCTTGCGAGGATCCCTTACTCTTGCGTCGTCTGGAGGACTCGGTTGAGGTTTCGAGGGATTCTTTGGATAGGTTCGGCAGACAGAGACAGATAACAGTGCGTTGCTCCTTGTACGATAAAAGAACAAGAGAGCAATGTTACTTTCGTGTCGCTCCTACAGTATAACGTAAGAAAGGTGAAGGCCCGGTTGGTGTGACAGGTCCGCTATTCGTACGCGTGCCCCGGAGAATGCAGGGTAACGTTTTGTCATGTCTCGACCAGCCGAGCAAACGCTGGTGGTACCGAATCCGTTGAGTATAATCTGCAGGCAAGACTTAAGGGCACCCCGCATCTCGAAATGATGCGGGTGTAGCTGAAATGCCTCAGGTGCGATACTTCTCGAGGTCATAACGCACAGAGGCTGCAGGATTCTGGATGAGTACCTGTCAGTGAATCACGGACCTGCAATCTTCGAAGCTGATGCCTTGTGTTTCGTCGTGTGCGGAAGCAGCTCCAAGTATTCCGATAACCAACGACACAGTTCGGTACGAGTTGAGACATGGTTTTGTAGAGACCAAACGTGCCGATTACTCCAAGGCTGCCAGCGGGCCATTCTCAGATATGAACAGGCTGACGGTGTTGAATTAGTTGGAGAACTTTCAGTGGTGACAACACTCAGCGCAGAGAGAATTTTCATCAATTCGCCTCTTGACACGCCTTTCGACGTGCATCTTATTTTCGGTTCAACCGTCTTATAGAAATTACATCACCGGGGCACCGCCAAAGGGAAATTTTCGTGAAGATCGTACTTAACAATGTGCGATTTGGATCGGTAGGAACGTTGTTTAAAGGAGAGTCGACTGTCAGGAACGAGCCTAGTTGAGTCTGTTATCTGCTGGCGCATCGTCCAAAATGGGCTCTCCGAGGAGCTTTCCTTCATCCCACTCCCTGTGGTCAGGCTGTCTTGGAAAATTTGAAGAGAAAAGAGGTGTCGCCTCCTCATCCGTACTCCATGATGCACTGCATGTTGGTGTGGTGACTTCCCGATCGGGCTCCTCACCCTGCACCCCGCTACCTAGAACGCCATCCAAAAGTCCTTCTGAATCCTCATCTGGAGGCATTTCCACTAGGTATGACCCCTCTGCATCACAGTCCCACATGGTCTCCCAGGAGCCCGCCAGAAAAGAACTTCGACGTAGTTCTGGGGCCTGGGTGGTAGAATGCCTGCGCTTTGGAGGGAGAATCCAGAGCTTCGAAGGTATGCCTTTATGCACGGTCAGACTCGGGGTATCGTGCTGGGATAGGCGCGGGTGTTGCTCTCACCGAAGCGCCCCACAGCCCGAGGCGGTGCACGCATGCCGAATTCTTCTTCCATCATTGAGATTGTTGTTGAGCGCCGGCGAATGGGCTTTGCGTCAGCTTCTTCTGGAGTCCGGGAGATAATGTGAGAGACGAAGAGCGGCATGAAGAAGCTGGGTTTGAGTCGATGTAGAACAGAGTGCCTTGACACAGGCGCACCTCGCATGTATATATACCAAAATTGGAAGGGCCTCGCAAGAACACATTAGATGAGCGTTTCCTGCAGACCCATTGAAGTGAGATCGAATACAATAGCCCAGATCGCCATGGGAATTTTGGCAGCGTGGCGTATTGCGCTTGAGCCATCAATTCCTTCGCGCTACAAAAACTGTGACAAATACCTTTCTTGTTCCAAAGCTCGAGTAGGTGCCACATCTCAGCACGCGTCAGGAAATAATTCGGACATCGGTTGGCTGCGAGACAGAGCGCCAAGTGACATTGTTCTCTTGATTGTTCTGAAGGGTGTCGTCGACTTTTGTTTTCTGGATCCGAGTTGTATTCTGCAGGCGTATGCAACAAGGTCCAAGGATCGGTTAGAGTTTATAGGTGCCGTAATACAACTCACAAAGAAACGGCCCTCCCGTGCACGTGCACACACACTTGCTCGTGGAGACCACCTCAAAAAGTTGAACTCTTTTACCTCATCCACATCCAGTTGATCTGCGGCCGCGGACAGTGCCATCATGGTGGTGCCAGGTTGATCTGAGAGAGACAAGTGCCAGTGACTCTTGTTTTCTTTTGAACAGTATTTATCTTGAGGCCATGCGTCATGAACAAAAAAGGTATCGCTAAGAACTTGAAGACCCCGGGCACAATGCGCCCCCCGTAAACTGTTGACGACTAACTTATGGGGCTACAGTACAATACTGGCCAACTGAAGTCGACTATTTACGTGGTGGCTCCTTCGGTGGTGATTGTTGGTGTGGTTCACTTGGGTAGTGACGGTGACCAATGGGTACTGAATGCCACTAAATGTGGGTCACCAGCTTAACAGACAAGACTTTCAACATTGACTTGAACCCATACGGTCTATTGCAAGTGCACGCGCTGACGACGCTTAAAGTCGCAGTTGAGCAGCTATGCAGATTCTGCACGGGTACTATCATCCCGGCTCACTGTGACCGAGAGAATACCCCCACAACCAAACGCATATAGATAGCGGTCGCCACATAAGTTAACCATCATACTTTCAAACGCCAATACTCTCATGTACAAAACTGCTTTCAGGTCTCAGTCAGGGTCATCACTCTTTAGGAGTTGGGAATGGCTTTTAGACGTTGAACCCAGGCCTGGTCGCAGCACGGCTCGGCACATGAGTTGGCTGGAGTGATCACGGGAGACTTTGAATGGAGTCTCAATACACGGCCGTCGGAGGGGACCAGAGTCAATCCTATCTAAGCTCTATGTGGGGCATTTCCCAAAAAAAGTCGACGCCTTTTTCTTAATGCGGGACTTGAGCTTGATCCGCCGCGGAGCCGCAATTGTTGGGATGAGCAGTCAGAGAGGCATCACCGAGAAAGATTGGGAAGGACTCGGAATGAGACCAGATAAAGTTATGGCTACAGCTGTGGAGGAGAAATCCAATAAGATAAATCTTATTAAGTTAGACAAGAGGTAGTGGTCTTGGTGGTAGTCCGAGTCACGGTCAGGGTGTGTGACAGTGGCCATTTTTCACGAACTCACGTCACGGCAGTCACAAATTTGGTTTGCATCTTCAACTTTTTGCTTTCGTAGACTTGTGCTTTCGTAGACTTGTAATGAACAAACTGCTCTCTCCGCTACCCATTTTTCGCCTTTATAGGTCATAGATACGAGATTTATGTCCGCGGTCCGGTCTTGGCACTTCGATACGGCTCACTACTATCTCCAATCGGCCTGTACCTTCAAGTTCATGTCCAGTATTCTCACACTGGCAGTCAAGCTGGCAGTCGTTGGGCGCTAGCCCTGGCGACATACCCCTGATATCTGCGCTTTTCAAAGTACATAAAAGCAAACATCGTACCGCACTTGAGTTACACTGTTCTCTCGTTATGCCCACTCCCATCCAGCTCGATGTTCTCCTTCCAGTTGCGGCCTTCCTTCTTGCTGCCTTCTCGTACACTATACGCCGTGTGCGTTCAAGTTATAGAGGATTACCCTATCCCCCAGGGCCCAAGCGCATTCCGATGATCGGCAACCTACTCGACATGCCCTCCCGCGAAGAATGGGTGACATACAAAAAGTGGTCAGACCAGTATGGTACAGCACCTCAACCGTTTCGACTTCTTTCTTTAAGCGCGTCATGCGATTCCTAATCGTCTCAGGTTCCGACGTTATACACGTCGACGTCCTTGGCACGCATATGGTCATCGTCAATTCTGCAAAGGCTGCGAATGAGCTTTTTGACAAGCGCTCGTCAATATACTCCGATAGGTATTTGCAGTAAACGCACCGCGTAGCGATATCTGATGGCTCTCAGGCCATCTTTGGTAGCGTTGAACACCATGTGAGCCAGCTAACCCCCTATGTTCGTTTTGAACCCGTCAAACACGTCATCCAATGGCAGCCTGGGAATGGACTGGGTAACTGGCTTCATGCCGTACGGTGCTCGCTGGCGCAGCCTCCGCCGTGGGCTCCACGCGCACTTCCACCCGGTCGCGGCAAAGTTGTACCGGCCCCTCGAGCAGCATGCGGTGCATCGCCTCCTTCGCAATTTGCTTCAGGCACCCGAAAGCTTTTCCCAGCACCTGCGGCAGTGAGTTGCACCTGATTGACTTGGCTGACCTTGCCACTTTCTGAACGACTGTGTGACATATAACCTAGCATGGCCGGACAAGTCATCCTAGCGATCGCATATGGTATCGACGTCCGTCCTCAGGGTGATCCACACGTCGCCCTTGCGGAAAAGGCGCTACACGCCGTCTCGCTTGCGTCGAGCATGGGCGGCGGAATGTTTGACCTGGTCCCTTGGCGTAGGTTTCCCAGGCTCCATTCTCGGGGATACCTTCTGTCAACCTCCTAACTATAGTGATTCACATGCCTCATTGGTTCCCTGGTGCTTCCTTCAAGCGCGAAGGTCGAAACTGGCAGCCCCATGTAACTGCCATGATAGATGAGCCCTATGCTCTCGTGCAGGCCGCTCTGGTGCGTTCACTATTTATTTTCTTACCCGGTATCTGCCAGATCGCGAAATACCTTTTGCTTCACGTCCAGGTGGACGGAACGGCCAATAGTTCTGTTGCTGCGACTCTGGCAACGCAGTTGAATGACAAATCCACCACAGAAGACATTCGACTTGCCAAAATCCTCCCAGGAACCATGTATCTTGGCGGTGCTGATACTGTGCGTTTTGTGAACCTAGAGTTTCCCTTGGCCCGCTGACCGCGCCGAAGACGGTCGCTGCTCTGCAGACATTTTTCCTCGCGATGGCACTCTACCCAGAAGTGCAACGCGCTGCGCACGCAGAGATAGACGCTGTGCTCGGGGACTCCCGACTTCCAGACTTCTCTGATGAGGACAAGCTCCCATACGTCAGCGCGGTCCTAAAGGAGGTTCTCCGATGGCATCCTGTCGCCCCACTTGGTGGGTGAACATGACAGTCCCAATATCATATGGAGTTGACCAGCACGTGCATCAGGCATTCCGCACCGTGTCACGAAGGGTGATATGTACGAGGGCTACTTCATCCCTGCAGGTTCTATCGTGATTGGGAACGCATGGTGCGCTTCGCCCTCCCTCTCTTCTGGTGTCAGCCTCAATTCTGTTGCTATTCTCAGGGCGATTATGCATGACCCCGCCACATTCCCTGAGCACAGTCGGTTCCAGCCAGAGCGCTGGCTCGCACCTGGCGCCCCTGCCTTCCCAGATGTCGCATTCGGTTTCGGGCGGCGCGAGTGCCCGGGCCGCTTCATGGCCCGAGAAAGCGTGTGGGCTGCTATCGTGGGCGTGCTGGCGGCGTTCGAGATTTCTCCGGTAGAGGACGATCCGCCAAAAGAGTTGTTCGCGTCTGGAATCGTTGCGTGCGTTATTTTTGCCTTGGAACGTTTGCTCTGCAGGTTTTAAGTGGCGAGTTTCCTCTAGCCACCCTGAACCGTTTAAGTGCCTGGTACATCCTCGCTCAGAGGCATTTGCAGCACTCGTGCGCGCAACGGCGAACGAGTCTTAAGGAATCGTGGGTCAATGGAAGTCAGAAGAGTGGAACAGTTGGTTTTTGGAGGCCGAATATATACGTATCTCAACAACTTTGCGTACCAGGTTTCTGTGTAGGGAAAAAGGAGAGGTCAGCCCTGAGGTCCAATGCCCAATACCAGCATTGTCTGGTTAGTTCTGGGTGTATCAATGAACTCAATCAACGCGCTTCCAGCTCTTTTTTGTTTTGTTTTTTGGACCCAACGCGCTTCCAGCTCCGCGGGCCATCGAGCGACCATTTCCAAACAAGGGCCAACTGTCCTTCTGAGACAGTGTCCTTTTAAATTGGCGTTAAGTACAATATCACTTGTCCGAGTCAAGATGTCGTTGTAGATCAGAATCGACCTATTTCCCTTTTTGGTCCTGAGGCCCGAGATGGTCGGCTCTTTTGTGTCTCTGAATCCTATCCCAAATCGTAATCGCCGAGACCGAAAACCTTGAACCGATTCAAAAAAAGGGATATTAGTGTCGTCACTGTGCCTTGCACTGTGCGCCAACTCACGAACGGCGGTTTCAAGGGCGGTTTTTCTTTTTTTTTGGATCCACGAACGGCGGTTTCCACCAATCTTTCCACAGACGCGGAAGTTCTGTTGTGTTCTCTGCTTCCGTGTTTCCGTTCCTTGCTCTTCGAGCCAAGAAAAAGACTCGAAGAGTCTGCAGCTGGTTCGAGAAGCGTAGCGGTCTTCCCCGCTAACGCATCACGACCGTGACGTCGGTTTGATATTTGAAATTCATAGTTCATAGTTCATACAACCCCAGGACCGCTCCAGAAACCATCAACACCGACGTGTCCCAAGACGTGTCCTGTATGAAAACGGGAATTCCGAAACAGAGCGTGAGAGGACACGAGGGTGGTGTCTTCGTTTTTTTTTCCCCTTAAAGATCGGATCAGGACTCAGGACCACGCACCGTGACTCTTCGGTGACTCGGGACCTCCAACCCATCATCGCAAGCATCATCGACCCTGGCCGCTCCCAGGCAGACACCTCTGGATCACAGCTGTCGGTTTAAGCCGACACGAATTCCGGAACAACTTTATCAGGGCTTTATAATGCGGACCGGACTCGGAGATATGTACTTTTCAGGGTAATGCGTCATTATACTGCTCGCAGTTGGCGATTGAAGACTACAGGGTTCTTTTCCTGTACGGACACCTTACCCCGTGGCGCCCGCACACGAAGTGATGCAGAGAGAGAAAAAAAGAGTACAGTCATACCGCCTAGCCGCGGACAACTCGAAATAATCCGTTTCGTTTGCAGCTTCTGGGGTAAAAATTGTCTTAGACAGATGATGCGGAGACCCCGCCGCATACTCGCCGCACTGACACCTAGATGTATATGTCAACTTTGCCGCCCCACACGCCACTGCGGGCTGTGTTGGCCTTCAAAGTTGGCGTTGACACGTTGACCTGTGGGCATTGCAAGATGGCTCATTTGCGCGCTGATTGATGGTCACTCAGACACGAATCATGATATGAACGAAGGAGGTGCCAAATTAGCTTGCTTTTACACGACGGGGAGAATAAATATATATACAGGGTAAGTTTACAAGATATTACAACAAGCGGCATGTGGTGACCTCAATATCGTGTGTTCCTCCAAAACCAGATCCACATCGGAAAGACTCCCATCCATCGCAGATCAAAACGCCGTTCCCACGGCCCTCCCTGAGTCGACCCCATCATCGATGATCCCAACAGCCGAAGGCCCCACCCCGGAAGATTGGATTGCCCATTGATCCTTGAGTGCCCTGAGAACCCAGCACCGCACTCGCCAAACATCGGCCCAACAGCTCGCTAACCCGAAGCTGATCCGTACTACACCCAGTTCTCTTCCGGCGGCTTCTTCAAGCGCTTGTAGAGTTGGGGGGTGGTTCGAGCCGCTATTACCGAGCACGGACATTAAGCTGCTAAGGGAGAGCATCGCCGCTGCACCACCTGGGTTGCACATGCACCCTGTGCGCAACGCAATACCGTTTGCAGCCGCGTGGGCTGCCACCCGGGAGAGTGGGACGGGGTCGCCATTTTCCTGCATCACGTCATTTTAGCTCTGCGGATCAATTCATAATTTGGGGGAGGACATACGTCAAGCATCAGGCAGGAGACCACGCCACCTGCTCCCTGCGCTGTATCGCCCGGCTCGGGTGGCGCGCCCGGAACGCGCGAGAGCACACGCACAGCGGGGGAGCCACCCCGTGGCCAGCGGATATCTTCAAGCGTGCGCGTACATGATGCAGAAAGTGCGGCAATGCGTGTGGGTAACGCAGGAAGATATGCGCCGAGAAGGCGCAGGCCTGTTGTCACCGCGGGAAGGAGGGTGTAGTTGAGTGTACCATCCTAAAGTTTGTTTAAGACACTACCCTGGCGCTAACACAGAGGGGCCACACTGACCTCGAACGCCTCGTCAATTGCTGCGGTACGACCGACGGCGAGCCCCGGGACCTGTACCACATCTACTGTCCCGCCTGCGAACCATGGTCGTTTCTCTCTGAGCCAAGCGCCAACCCCCGGCGCGAGGACGAGTGCCCCGATACCGGTCGGAAAGCCGAACATCTTGTAAAAACTGACCGCGACCGCGTCGACTGGTGTATTCGTGAGATCGATTGGAGTAGTTGGCGCCAGCGCCGCAGCATCAAGGAGTGTGGTGAAACCACGCATCGAGGCGTGCGCGAGAACTGCGAGCGGTGGCTTTGAGTTGGTGATGTTAGATTGACCTGTGTATGCAAAGAGCGCAGGGATGCCTGAAGAGGGCCGATGTTCGTCAATAAGTGCCTGGATGGCGCATATATGCTTGTCAGCATGGGCTATATGCGGCATACAAACAGCCTAGACGCACAAATGCTTCTTTGACTCGAACGCCACCACGTGGAGGGGACGGAAGATAAACAATAGGTGCGCCCTTTGATCTAGCAAATTCGCGAATACCATGCACAGAGTTGTGTGCATCTTCTGGGAGGAGGAAAGCAGAACCAGGAGTGAAGGGAAAGGCCTCCCCGACGAGCTTGAGTGCTGCACTAGCATTAGCTGTGAAGACTACCGTTGATCCTGGAGGAGCATTGAAGAATGAGAGAACGGCTGCCCGCGCGGTGGTTGCCAGCGCCGCAGACAGCTTTGAGCTTCGAATACGAATGAGTCAGCCTGACCCTGAGGGCAGTGCAGTCTAAGATGAAACAAACCTTGGACTTTCTGAGTGGGTATTCCCAAGGACAGCGCTTTGTAAGAATTCGGCGTGAACCGAGATGAGGCTGGTGGGATAGATAGCGCCGCCCATATAGTCCACATAAGTCTCATCTGGACCAAGACGACTGTATTCGGAGCGCCTGAGGGCATCAACATGCCAACTAGATGCGTATTGGGGATAGTCATGAAGGAAGCGAGCATAAGCTGCGTCGTAGTCGGAAACCAATCCTCTTGATGGAGCCGGGGAAAGAAAGCCCGCCGCGGGCGAAGGGAGGAGGATGTGCGGACTGTACGCCGGGACGGGTGGAGGGTGGACAGATGTGGCGCGGGAGGGGGGAGATAAGCGCGCATGTGAACCGGTGATTCTATTAGGACGCCGATTCTCTCTTTCCCTTTCGATGTCTTTTTCTGAGAAGCTGTTTAACGAAGAAGACGAGCTTATAGAAATTGGAGGAGAATCGCGAGTGCGTGAAGGTCTGAGTGAAAGGGGAGACGATTTGTAGTGTTTGAGCAGGCGAGGGCGGTGCACCTCGGTAGCGGCAGGCTGGGAGTGACTATGACTGTTGCCCATAGCTGGAGTGAGCAGAGGAGAACGATGTGTTTGAAGCGTTCACAGGGAGGATATTTATACGGCTGGTGGCAGGGGGAACCAGTATCCAATGCATTCCTAGAATGAGCAACGCACGTATGCGTGTATGCGATGCGTGCAATTGATAGAGCTCCATTAAGTCGTTCTCTCGGTCTCCCGGTCAATCTGACGCGCCAACCCGAAACGCGTTTCTTTCTTAATTTCAAATTCGATTTCACTCGAGAAACCTTTTTCGGCGCTCACTTTGCCGATTTCGTCTCCTTTCTTTCGTGCTTGTCCACAACAAGCGATTCGCTCCTCCTCCACAACCATCACGCCATCCCCACGGTCCCACTACTTCCGTACTTCTTCACTGCTTCCTGTCACCCGTTCTGTCCAAGGTTCGACTTACTGAACATCATAATGCCCACACGCACTGCTTTATCCAAACCGATCATTAACTAACACAATATTAATATTTCTCAAGTCCCTTTATCCTCATTCTCCGAAAAAGTCGCCGAGACACTCCACCGTCGTTGACTTTTCCTCATTTTCGGTATTATCTTTTCCAGGTGACTGTCTCATGGGCTATCCATCCTCGTCTTAGGTTACTCTTCTCGGCTCCTGCACAGAGAAACGTTGAAGTGGATCCTAAGAATGTTGATGTTCCGACTTCCGTGACGGATGGCTGTACTCGTGATCCTCGTCTTTCTCCGTTTGTTCCTTGCTGGTCATCCTCTGGTAAATTGACTGGTCCCCGGTTTTCAATGGCGAGATGCTGGTTTGACAGACGCACTCTGCGTCATTGCGTCTCCCCATACCTCTCCCACCCTTTTGTGATGCCTTGGTAGAGAATCGGCTTCTCTCCCAATCCTAGAACAATACACACCACTCTCACTTCTATCTGGTGCTGTATAACAGATATCAAGATACCACATGATCCACGCCTAGTCAGGTCTGCTCATGGCACGCGCCGTGGGCTGCCGCAAGATGGTTAACGCAAAGTCTGGAGCGCATGGCCCGATTCGTCAATGCCCCATCAAAGCAGGCGTCCGTAATCTACACCATTGTGAATTGAAGGGATTAGAGGGGGAGGCTAGGAATGGAAGTGTTGGACGTTTCGCATGGGTGCTTGACCCTGTGTACATGTGAGTTCAATGGTGGCATACGTACCCTGCCAAATAGGCTTCAAAGACAAGGTCTCTTCGCCATAGCTGTGGTCTTTCTGCCCTATTTTACGTCCCATCTGATGTCTGACTTGAGTCTGCGCCGCTTTCTGATCTGTCAGTTTGTCGGCAGTACTATTTTAGAAGTCCTTGACTTCGTATGCGTTTGGATCCGTCATCTATGGCATGACGCTATGATGGAACATCGCCAACTCCGGTCGATGTCGTCCGGGTCCCGGTACTGACTAACGTCGTGACCATCGCACGTATTGCTTATTCTTCTCATGAACAAGTCATCGGGTACCTCTAAGTGACGTTTCTCCGATATGTTTCTCTTTCCAATCTGTGCTAGTTCACCTCAAATGTCCTTTGAGCAGACCAAATTCTCATCGGCTCGTCATCTGCGTCCCACACCCATCACATGTCGTCCTCACATTGACTTACGCCCCGCATTGGCTCCATCCGTCTATCTCTCATTGCAAGCTTCGGCATCTCAATTGCAACTACGGAACTATTGTCCATCTGATATAGCCACTCGTAGCACGAGGCCTGTTGACGCCCAATTTCCACAACGCCAGCGTTCCTTACCAGCCGGCCTCTCGGTATTTGGCTTTCATTATAGGGGTTTCGTGTCGGTTGGACCTGCCATACTTCCCATAGCTTACCAGTTGACAGTGTGGCTTATACACCGCAAGGCAGACCCCGGATGTCAGTCAGCCTGTCACCCGCATGCTATCCACTTTATCAATGCCCTGAAGTCTAGACACCTGACCTAGCCAATAAAGTCAAGCACAGCAATCCTCAGGCGATTAGGGACACCGGTAGGCCATTCCGTATCGTTTTTTGTTCTTCTCCACAAAAGCGGATATACTAGCACCCTTCCTTGATATGGAGCCCGCGAGCACACCTTTCTCCGATCGACAAATATGTCAAGTACAATGCCCTGCGCGCAGCCAGCCTTTTAAGGACAGAAACCCACATGGTGCGATGTTGGGATCCGGCTTCCCAGCATACATGATCCACTCGAGGTCTGTTACGAAACTTTACTTCTCGCTTATTTGTCCTTGCTCACTGAAAAGGTTACGCCTTCCAGGGTGCTCTCGACGACCACTTCCGATCTTGCAGAGCATTCCCAATGATGCCGTGGAAGATGAAATTAGTCTCCAGAGTTAGTATCATGCCGGACAATCTGCCAGTGATTTCTGATTAACCAAGGCTCTAAACCTTCTCCGTAAGTCGCTCCCCCTTGCCTCCTCCATTTGGGCTCCAGGCCTCTCGTTATATAACATTATTTCGTGATCCCTTCATCTACCTTTTGATTTATGTCTGTCACGGTCAGGTTAAGAGTTGCTACCTTCACACGGGTAACTCCGTGGCTCCTTCCATGGTGCTATGCGCGCTTCCAGCTTCGGGGAACTACGCCCGCCGCTTGAATAAAACGGGAAATGGGACCCCCCGATTGGGACCTCGTTTCTCGTTTGGGCGGATACGTGCCCCTTGTGGAATTAGCCGGGGATCTCGTTCGGGCTATACAGGTGGTGCATTCCAATCGATATCGACACTGACATCGGTTCGCCCAGCCCTCTGGCGCCCGCTTCTGTTCGGACAAGAAAGCCCAGGGCTTCGCTTCGAATCCCAGTACTTCCCGGCATCCTGGCAATCGGAGGGCGTCGTCGGCTATATTCATTTGGACTTGCCCTTTTTCCTCATGAAGGTATGTTCTTTTGTCTTCGCTTTTCTTTATTTCTTTATTTCTCCTGATTTCGTTCGTGTCATTATGCCAAGGGAGCAATTAATTAAGTCAGTGTCTCATCTCGGTGGCGATGATGTTGTCATTTATTGTTGCAATTAGATCTCGATCATCAATCAGTTCCTTAGCGCCAGACGCTCGGAAAAGCGGCGGGATGGCGGCGCGGCGGCTTAGGGTGAACTTATGACGAGAGTGCACCCGTCCGCGGCAGCTGAGAATGATGGTGGGAGAGTCGAGCTTTTGTTGTCATGAATCCCCGTCCGGCAAATGATCGACCATAGCTATTATTTGGCCCCTCCGACAATCCCCTCCGGGTTCTATGCCTCGTTTCGGTGTTTTCGCGCTAGTAGTTTGGCTCGGCATAACTGGCGGTGGTGCTTCTAGCGAGTGACCCACATCCAAGTACACATGGTCGCTTTTGCATCAACATCTTCGCGCACTTGCACTGATGCGACTACCTATGGCTAATGCGCTTTGTCGGAGTTCGTGAGCTGGTCCGGAACGCCCGTTCCGCAGCCGAAAGGGGTCTCAACGACCCACCACTACACTAGTGCCATGTGCACATGCACATCAATGAAATCATTGCATTATCTCTGTTTTGTTCTTCGGCTCGAGGAATGCTGAATGTATTAAGGCCGAGAGAGTATATAGTGTCACGGGCGACTGCTGTCACTCATGCACGGAAAATGATATATATGGACCGTGCGAGCTACGTTCCATAATTCTTTCATACAAACCACAGTGCGTTTCGAGCTGAATGCTATTATATGAGGACTGACACAGGGATAAAAAAAATCTGACAGATGAAGGCGTTGGAACCTAAAGTTCCTATCAACACTATTCAACCTTGAGGACCCTGCTTCACCTTGCTAGACACCACCCCCGCACGTGGCCGCCCTCCTGCCTCTGCTATCAGGAGCTCGTGACGTACTTTATTGTCCTGGTACGATGACAACGTAGCAGCGCGCTACCGCCGTGGCGCAATTACGTACCAAGTTAGCAAGTACCGCCCGGTCGACGAGTCTCCGGGCTTGCTGGTGGTCTGCGAGCGCGCCGCGCTGTCTCCGCCGCAGACTTCTTGCTCGATGGGTTCGGTGGCATTAAGATCAGACCCGTTTTGTGGTCATTGCCAAATCCAAAAGTGGGGGAGGTTTCGAGTTCATCAGCGGCTGAGTGAGCGCGATACTATGTACACTACACGGTCAGTACGGTCCGTGGAATCACTCGTACCATACCTCAAATCAGGAAGGGCCTTTCATTAATGATATTTTTTATTGTGATTTGCAAGCACGCCTTTGAGTCAACCGGGGGACTAAAGGCAGCGCAACGGCCGGCTACACACTTCGAAGGGAGCTGCGTTCGGCGACTATTTGAGTCCATTCAAAAGTCAATGTCTTCGCCCTGCTCAAGAACAGGGGCAGATGTCCTGGATGAAATAAGCTGCGGACAGCTATCCGAGCCAGGAGAGGAACTTGAGGTAGACGAGAATGTCCTTCAGCTGCGGAGAAGAACGAACAGGTATGTTACTGTTACGGTGAGTTTGAACTGATAAGGATCTGGGGCAGCAGAACGCCCCTCAAATTATGCGTGGGATTCTGGATGGCTCAGGTGCATTGTCCAGTGTCGCAAGCTAGAACGAGCAATGTCATTTTTCGACTCTAGTACCTCTCTTATCAGCTGGTGATAGTACTGTTCTCTAGGCAGTCCCGATCTGCTGCGAGCATCATGGCGTGCGTTAACGTTCGTTCTCAGAGGCCCTGGCGGTACTCGCTCGTGTATAGAAGTACGGGGGCAGATTCTGAGTCCTGTGTAATCATACGACCTTCTTCCTGTTCCTCGCGCGAACTGGGGCCGTCTTTCATGAATCACGAGACAGGTCTATGGAAAAGTTTCCAACACTACCTACGAAGAGCCACCGGGTTCGAAGATCGGGATCAAGCCAAGTTTCCGTAGGGGTCTCTGTCCACGTAGTAATAGTCTCGCCCGCGCCTTCGTTATTGCTGTCGTGCCTGGGGAGACTAGCTACGGCTCCGAGCCGTAGCTAGTCTCCGGGCATCATTTCGCGGCCAATTGCCGGAGTCTCTTAGTAGCTACTCGGCGCGTTGAAGAAATCACAGGAGATAAAAAAGGGAGAGTAATACCACGGGAGACTCGGACCGTTGGTGTCTGGGACTCGGGTCCCTGAACGCACTGGGACACGAAGGCACATATTCCCGCGGTAGTATTCTTTTCCTTCTGAAGGACGGGAATATGTTCTCGAGTCTTATGACAATATTCTGTCCCACGAGCATGCCAGTACTCTTCCTTTTTCAGTCTTACGGCGGATTCAATACGCGCAGTAGGCCGCTTTATCTTGCCGTTGCAGTTTAGCACCTGCGGATGATAGAGTCGATCGATTCAGCTAAATGGTTGGCCGCTCTGCCTCCCCTCTCCGTTCATATGGGTATACCTGATTTCCAATGGGGAATATTAACTTACGAGCGCTCCGTGCCTGAACAACCATTGCAATAATATCATAAGTTAGACAGAGTCGAGACAGGTCGGGTACCTGCGCCCCTGAAAGTACGGAGACGCGCATGAAGGTTGCCCAGAACTCGTCATGGGTTCTTGTCGATTATTCACTTTCAAGCGGCACGAACTTGGGACTATCAAACGGGCTACGTTCGATACCCTCTTGTATAGTTTGGTAAATTCCATCTAAGGTGTTGGACTTGCGGTGATGACGGGAGGACTTAAGGGGAGGGAGAACGTGGAAGATAAGATTCAATTAAGCCAGTCACGAGATTCAGCGCGTCACCGGACATCCGGAACGAGGTCGATTATCGTCATTTCGCTGAATGCTAGAGTGTACGAGATTTCATTAGAATATTTCTGGCAAACACCGGGCTGAAATTGGAAATATACTGTAAGAGTTAAACCAGACTTGTCCACGGCATCTTGATTGATGGCTGCCCGACGGCCCCCCGGGCGCAGGATTGCTGCGCTTGGGCGTTGCAGTAGTAGTGGCGCGCTCGACTATTGCCAATCGGTAATATGTAGTGGCTGGTAGCCCTTTGGGGAACAGAGCGACAATGCCAAGACAAGATACTTGTTGACGCCAACGTTGCTACAGCTGTACAGACCAGCGATTCTGTACTGGTGGTCAGGAGACATTCGGCCCCCTGCTAACGCCGTCGTGTCAAATATTTGGTGTTTGTATCACCTCGGTTGACTATCCGGACTAGGATTGTTCTGGTACAGCTTCGCTCTTCGCTCCATGAAATATACAGAATACATACCTCCGTACTGATTAGTTCGTATTGCACCCGGGTTGACACTTGGTATCATTGATCAGGTTTGGGAAATGGGAATCGAGGTGTTGGCCACGCGATTACGACGCGAAAGATGCGCGCAAAGAATAGTCTGATTGACTAGTAGAAAGGAGGCCCTATTCCGTGACACGATGTTTCGGCGTTATGCTGAGAGCACGACACGACACAGCATAGAAACAGGAAGGAAGAAACCAGTGATCAGGATACGATAGGGGGTACTGGGACGTCCGCAGCTACCGAATAGAGCGAAAAGATATGATAGAAGCCGGGCAGTTCAATCAAACTTCTTCTGTAGGAAACCTGGTGCCAATCAGAGCACACTGGACTGGTGAGGCTGGTGAGGTACTGTAGGGAAACCTTACGTGATTCGGGGTCTCACCATGATTGCTGGCTAATCTCGGTCGGGATAGACCCGGAAGCCTTTGACAGGTTCTCATCTTTGACCTCGTTCCCGCCTGATACCTACACGCCTATGCTAGAGGAAAAATTACTCGTATAGTGGTGTTGAATTCCACTTGCACTTAGCAAGTCTCAATGAATGTTTGCGATTGCAAGAGTGTCCTCTTGAATGCTTGGCTGAACGCTTGGTTGAGTGTATTGTACTGCAATAGTAAGTTAGTGAGACAGTCATCAAAGTAAAAGAGAATCAGGGTGGTTGCGCATTGGGTCTATTCGTATCCCTCCCTTTATGATCGCAACTAGGACGCTCACGCTAGGCTCGGACTATGCCGAGTTCGGCTTCAGATAAATGACGTAAATATCGTAAATGGATTGACCGCGGTCCTGGTCGGGCCGTTAGACCACGGTTGGCGTTGGTTGGGCAACGTCGCGACCCCGGGCCAGTACTCAGACGGAACGTGCGCGCTGCGATGGAGTTCTTCCAACAAACTTACACTGCTCTTCGTGGGCCGACGGGGGTACAACAAACACCTGACGATACCATCACCCGACTCAGCGATCGTCTCTCACCCTCAACCCTTCTCGGCGACCGACGCGCAGCAGTGCTCTCCCTGAAAGGCCTCGCCAGAGATCACAAGGGACTGGTCGGAGTCCATGCTCTTCTTGGTCTCCTTGGGATAATCCAGAATGACGCGGACGTTGACGCGGATATTGGCCGCGCGGCTATCGAGACAGTCGCTATCCTCTGCGACACCTTGGATACGTCTTACTCCCAACGTGATCTCGGCCTGGAACATACCGACAAACTATTAGAGGACGAGAAGACAACACACAAGCTCGTTGCGTTGCTTGGAGATAGAGACTATTTGCTTCGGTACAGCGCATGCGTATTATTGATCAGCATTCTCCAAAATCGACCCCAGAAGGTGCAGGCATATTTCTTGAAGGCCCCCGTCGGACCTGCCACAGTGATCGCGCTTTTAGAAGATAATAAGGAGGTTGTTGGTCGTGGTGAGCTTTCTGTCGAAGTACACTTCTCACACGCGGCCGTTTCCCCCGACTTGTCTTGAATCATAAATTGACTTTACCCTCATTTATAGGCATTGCCGTCCTTGCTGCGCTGATTCGTCAGAGCACCGAGATCCCGAAAGTTCTTGCCTTCGATGGCGTCTTTGAGAAGCTTTTTGCAGTGGTTACTCGTGAAGGTGGGCTCGAAGGCCAGTCAGTTGTCGCTGACGCTCTTAAGTGCGTCCATACTCTCCTTCGGTTCAACCCCTCCAACCAGGTGAATTCCCCTGAATTCATCCACATATCTTCTGATCGAGCCTGTTCAGAGTTACTTCCGCGAGACGGATCTCCCTTCGCTACTTTGCACCCTTCTCTTCTTCAATCCAAACGTACAGCCAGACGAAAGTGTTCCCCAGGAATTTGCGCTGCAATTCTGGAATGATGACAAAGCAACTAATGCCGGCCTAATTCTGGAGGCAATCGGTCTATTATTAGGGTCCAAAGGAGCCGGTGTGGGTAACAACTATGTTTTTTCTCTGAGAGCGGGTTATGGATGTACGTTTTTTATGCAGCTCCGGGAAGGCTACGCTTTCACGAGATTGCTCATCGAAATGGCACTTGCGTCGAACGCGCCGACCAGGCTCAAAGTCAAGGTACGACTAGAGACACTCTCTACGGTATCCACTCCCCCTCTTATAATTATCTACACCCCTCCAGTGTCTCCGCCTCCTTCCTCCCGCTGCTGCTCCCCTCCTACCGGACCTGATCTTGACACCTTACATGCCTGTCCCTGAGACGAACGGAGAAGAGTGGGACCGCCTCGAGGCTGCAACGGGGATAGATGCCCTTCTAGAACTCATAATGCACGGCGAATACAACGGGCAGGGTGCTGTACGAAGGCAGAAGGAAAGTGTTGACCTACGGGCGACGGCTGTCGGCGTATTTGAGGTTCTTATCTGTGGTCTTGTGGGTTAGGGTTACACTAAATCTCCCCCACCCGCTCGCAGCACTTCCTCAGAGATGATCACGTGAAAGAAGCAATCGTCACGGGCATGCTCCCGCCCGAGGATACTGGTTGGCCAGCTTCGTCCTTCACTCGCTGACAATCTGACGGGCTCGATTTAAGGTGCACCCGCCCACTCGCCTGTCACACCGCTTCTCTTCGGGCTCGTTATTCCTCCGGGCACCCCTCTAGACCGTGCCAACACCTCTTCGGTCCAATTTGCGGTGATTCTCTTCGCGCACCTTCTTCGGCACTCACCACACTGCAAAGCTTTAGCGCGTCAGATCATTCCTCCTCCCTTGACGCCCCTTCTGGCACAATCACAGGCAGGTGGCACCTTTTTCGTCCCAGCCGACGGCGAGACGCCTCCTGCAACCGATCTTCCCCCAAAGGACGATGCCGAAGACGACCCGCAAAGCTTGCTCGCCACCCTCACGGAGCACCTCTCCCTCACATTCCTGCAGCGCTCGCGCGCGGGGTTAGCGCCTCGCGAGACGCGGGAGGCAGACCGCGTCATCTGCGCTTATCTCTCACTGCTCGCGCAGTGGCTATGGGAGGATCCCCGCGCGGTACGCGAGTTCCTGGAGGCAGGGGGACTTGGCGTGCTCGTCGACCAGTTGAACCAGCCAAGCGAGATCGACGTCGTCGTGCCCGGCCTGTGCGCGTTCTTGCTCGGCGTGTGCTATGAGTTCAATCGCGAGCCGGGCGAAGTCACGCGGTGCGTCTTTCGATCTCTATTTCTTTCTTTCTTTGTTCCCGCGCACGGTCACGGATTGGTGTTGATGCGTGTGTCGGACGCGTACAGGGCGACGATGCACCCGATTCTCACGAGATTGGGTGCGGACGTGCTCGTGGGCCGCATGAACCGCGTGCGCGAAGACGAGCGCATAAAGGCTGTCGGGCCGGACTCGTGGGTCCTGCCGTGCCCGACTCCGGGCCCGCAAGCACTCGACCCGGCGTTCACGCCGATGTACGACGGCGAGACGGAGATCTGGTTCGACTGGGCTTTCGTTGACTTTTGGAAGGCGAACATATGTGAGCGCTCAAATCTGTTAGCTCGCGCGCACGGCACCAGCTTAATATCAACTCGCGTATTTAGATACGATTCAGCGCGGTATTGTGGCGGATCCAGACTCGGCGGCGTCGTCGACGGGTACGTGCGGCGTATAGTCACTGTGACGAAACTTCTCGTCTCATATTGATGCAACTCTGTCTATTAACCAGCGCAGAGCGGAGAGGAGAGTGTGCTAGTTGGCTCCCTCCGTGGGGTCATCGCAAAGCAGGCCACCGAGATCGAGTCGCTGCGAAACAAACTAAAGGAGCTCACCGCGAACTCGGATCGCTACGGCGGCGGCGGAGGCGGCTGCTACCGCCACGCAGTCCGCAGCCAAATCCGACCAGGTGAGTGTACCATTTCCACCTCCAACCCATATCGTGATACGAACCACTCCGCGCATATAGGAACGGACGGCGTTAGAGGCTGCTCTCCAGGCAGAGCGCACCAAACGTGCCGAAGTGGAAAAGGAGCAGGAAGACCTGCTCGTGTTGTTAGATGAGCTGAGTGGCAAACGTGCGAAGGATAAGCAGCGGATGAAAGAGCAAGGTATGGAGGTGTCGGAAGATGAAGACGATGATGGGGAAGGTGATGAGGAAGAGGAAGAATAGCGGTTGGTCGCTGTTAGATCATAATCTACCCTGTAAAGTGGTATATCAACAACACCTTTCTGTGGGCAAGACCACTTTGCCTGGTCTCGCACACGTGAAGCGATGCTGAACTCGGACACGTGCATACTACGGGACCAATATCCGACTAACTTAAGTCGAACCGTCATACATGTCGTCTTCTGTAGTCGCATGGGGAACAGCTGTACATGATCGCCGTGCTCACATATTAGGCCGGACTGGCGTACAAAGTGGGGTGATTGGCTGCCATCTTAGAACTTCCTTGCACATTGCCTCGATGAAAGGTGGTCCTCAAGTGATGGGAGTCGCTCGCGTCCTGTGACCGCATCGAGCTCACGCTGTGCTCTCGTCTGTTAGGGCCAAGCAAGACTGCTATAAGAATCGGATAGAATGGCCGCCACAGTCTACGAATGGGGGTGCGGATGAGTCGGTGGCGGGCCGAAATGTCATATCCGAGCAGCCACGGTGTCATGCACGCCCCATGCGTCGATCGATACCTCCCAGGCGCTTAGGCGTGGGTAGGTCGACAGATCTGGGATTCGTGTCCAACTTACTACTCTATCAGGCCGGTAGAATTTGACGATCAGTGACTATACTAGAGATAGCGACTTCGCGTCGACCAGGATAGATACACTTTCCATACCCAAATACATATGGGCCGAATCGGAGGTTTGATTGGAGGAATCTCTCCCACTTGAGGGTTGGTGCAAGGCGGAATTACATGTGATGTACTCGAGCCATGCACTGGCAGACGGAAGCGTAGGAAAGCGCAGTCGCCCGCCACGCTGGACATGCCGATATATACACAGTATGTGCCAGCCAACTAACAATGCCAGCACGGCCTGTAGAGCAACAAGAGGCACCCAATTTAGACTAGGAGCTGAGGCCCGACGAAGTACTGTATATAGAGATCGAGACACCGAGTTCTTGAGCCTTCGACGTCATGGCACTCGAATCTACATCTCTCCTAGACCTGGCTGAGTACTCACGACACTTGCTCTTGTACTTTCTTTGACGAAGGAATCAGCAGCATTTCCATATTCATATCCGTGCGAGTAAGTAGCTCATAACTAGTATCACACGCCAACCTGTCGAAACGAAAGGGCTCGTCGTAAGTCAAACACGCGATTTTAGCCACGTGGTATTCCCCCGTCCCGCCAGCACGCCTCTCAGTACGTTGATGATACGATCCACTTCGTCTACCGTGTTGTAATGGACCAGTGACACCCGTACGACTCCGTCATTGATGTCAATTTTTGGGACCAACTCATCCACAAGGGTGTGCGCATAAAAGTGACCGTATCGTATTCCGATCTGTAGCCGCCAATGGTATTAAGTATGGGAGAAGTGGGATCGAAGATATTACTGCGTACCGTGCCGGTTGCGTCGCACGCACGGACAATGTCTTGGCTGAGTATGTCCTGCACGACGAAGCTGATCGTCGGTGCGCGGGAGCATCCGTTATGGGCGTCGCCGACGATGCGCACGCGCGGCGCGTGTCCTCGTAAAAATCCGAGCAAGCGTTCGCAGAGGGCGGACTCTTGCACGGCAGAGGCAACAAAGGCCGCTTCGAGGGTACCCTCAGGCGTCAAACTCCGAAGGTATATCGGCACGCCAGTAACGCCATGAACCAGCTCATATCCGGGCCCGCCTGGCTGCAGTTTGTAACCCACGGTATCGACTTGGAGAAAGTGGTGCGTTATCGGGGAGACGGATGAGCGGAGTGAGGCTGCACGGGCGTAGAGCGCAGAGATGTGAGGACCGAAGACCTGGGAAATAGACAAATTGTTCAGGTGAGGCTGAACAGGATGGGGTTAGAGGAAACCTTGTAGAACGAGAAGACGGCGTAGTCGACGTCCCAGTCTTGCACATCCATCCGGCGATGCGGGGCATACGCCACGCAGTCGACACTGAACTCTATCTTCCTAACTCCGAGTTCTGCTGCGTGGGATCTCGCCGCAGTAATCACATTCTTGACCGGGATGATAGAGCCAAGGATGTTAGAGCAAGCTGAAAAAGCAACCAGGCGTGTCTTTGGGGTTATCAATGGGAGGAGATCTTGGACGTCGTAAGCAAGTGAGTATGGGTTAGACGGGTCAGTGATGCGGGGGTGCCAATGCTTTAAGGTAAGGCCCTTGCGTGCAGCAAGTTTCTTCCACGGCCCGACGTTTGCTAAATAATACAAGCGTCATCCAGGAGAACGTAAGAAGGAAATGAAGTATCCGAATACCTTCATGCTCTACCGTCACCACGATCTCCTCATCATTCAAAACGTCTCCTTCAATAGAACGTGCAAGATTTTCGAGATTCATAGTTGAGCTCGAGCCCAACACGATCTCGTCTGGTGATGCTGCGTTGAGAAGCTCCGCAGCTACGACTATGCCCGCAGAAACGCGTCGGGTGCTTTCAGCAGAAACGGAGTAGTCGGCACCGAGCTGCGCATTGGTGTTTATAAGGTAATCAAAAATGCGTTTGGCAACCAGTTCGGTGCATTGGGACCCTCCTGCATTGTCAGCGAAGACGAAGCCCGAGAGAAGAGAGGGAAAGTGGGCGCGGGCAACGTCTGCAAAGGAAGTCATAGATAATCGTGAGCAGATATCGATGAAAGAGGAGCGAGTCAGCCTGGGTAAAACATAAAGCCTGGTAAAATGTCGGGAGTGAGCATGGGAACGATACGCAGAATACGGTCAGGTCCGAGGAAACTGCAGCCTGAGGGTGTTACAGCCTGAGTACGCGGTTGTCAATAGGCACCGGGTATTTGGCGGATTCGAGTTTTGATGAGTCAGCATACCTGCCTTCTGTCTCTGCGCGTCCGTCCTACTCGCCCTCCATAAGATGTCCACGCACATAGACCAACATGAGATCCAGCACAGGTAAGAGAAGTGAAAGGAGGCTCGCGCCAGTACTCTGTACGCGACATGGCCGCCCGTACCAAGCTCAAATTCCGGTACGTTGTGACCTCTCTCCTCAACTCCCTCTCATTCCAGACTCAGACAACCCGGCCAGACCTCCATGGTCGAAGTAAAAGCGTGACATACGCGCGGATCTTCTCGCGGCGGAGGTGGAAGCTCGCGCCAAGAAGCGCAAGGCAGCGGGTTTGCCAGTGGAAGACGCCCCAATGGCGTCCGAGGACGAGGAGGCGAAAAGGCGACGGAAAGTCTTACAAGAGGAGTTAGAATGGACAAGAATGCAGACAGCGACGGGAGTGATGGCGATGGCGATGACGCGAACGATTCGAAGGGGAATGCAAAGTGCGCTATGTTGCTATCCTTGCTTGTTGGAACTGACACCGTGGCGGGGAAGAAGAGGACGGTGATGATGACGACGATGAAGACGACGACGAAGAGGATGATACCGCAGAGCTGCTTCGTGAGCTAGAGAAAATACAGCGTGAGCGAGCAGCAGAACAAGCACGCGTTGAACAAGCGGAAGCTGAGGCCACCGAGGCTGAGCGGGAGGCACGGATTGCAACTGCCAACCCTTTGCTAAACCTCGCCGCGGCATTTGGCAATGCGCCAGGAATAATACGACGGCGCCCGGCACCATTGCGGTCAAGCGATGTTGGGACGACGCTCCGTACCCCAGAATGTCATGGTATTTTTACGTTCCTAGACCTTGTTTTCAAAATCAGGCAATAGGTGACAAAGCTCAAGGCCAATTTGTCAATAATCCTCTTCGGACAGAATTCCATAAGTAGGTTCGTCATCCTCCATCCGAGGTTAATCGCTTGCGCAGGAACTTCAAGTTCATGTCTCGTTTTATCAAGTAGTGCCTATCTCGTCTCTTTCACGTGTATCTGTGTGCTTTGCTTTGTTGTGGACAGATGGATGGGTGTTGGCTTGTGCCGTATACCTCCAGCTCTCGTCGTGTCTTGGCAAAGGTTGGGGCCAAGTGCGGTTCTTCAGAACATGGAGAGTCGACATTTACTACTCGCGTCTCGTTTGTCTCGTTTCGCAAGAGAACCTCCTTCATGCGTTTATGTGCTGCCTCAGTCTCCTGTGGGCTGAGATGCGTCGTGTCGATGTGAATACACTGCAACGCAGATCCACTACATGAGCTGGCACAGACTCGGATTACTACTCGCGCCTTCTGGGGTGAAATGACTACATCCTATCTCATTTCCGCCTCACCTTTGGGGGTTGCTTTGAGGGTGGTGTATCATTCTGCAGAGCGAGCAAGGTTGCATCGAGGAATGGAACTAACACCACTCGCGCCTTCTGGGGTGAAATGACTACATCCTATCTCGTTTCCGCCTCATCATCAGGAGTTGCTTTGTGGTGTATCATTCCTCAGAACGAGCAAGGTTGCACCGAGGAATGGAACTAACCTCTCTTAGCACCGAAATGTGACGCAGCCACGTTGCTCCACTGCGCTCTACGACACGACAATAATTCCTGTCAAGTTACGATCCTTATTTGTTCCAATTTCGTTTACATGGAAGACGCTGTCCATTAAGTACAAAGAAGGATAGTCTCAGGCTTTAAAGTGCTCGGCAAGCTGCTGCAACCCTTTCTCGTGCACCCACAAGCACACTTTCAGACCCACAATGTCCCCATCGCCACCGCGATCCAAAATTGAAGTGGCGGAAGTTTATCGCTACTTCGAAGAGCTCAAAGTCCTCAATCTCCCCGAGATCGAAAAGTTCCTCACGGACGATTTCGCCTACGCTACGCGGCCCTTGTCTCTCGGAATTGATCCCAAGAGCAAGGAGGAGTACCTGGCGTTCCTGGAAGGGTTGGCCAAAGAACTAGGAGGACGGCCGCTCGAGGTGATTCATGGCAATACATGACCTATCTCCCCGAACTGGCTGAACAGACCGCACAGATTACCTTCTATGGGCTTGCCGATGCGTCAGCAACAGCGGAGAAGGTTTTCGTGCATGTGCGTGAACCTTTCTAAAGAAGTGTTGTCGGCAGCACGCCCACATATGTTACTTAAGCTCCAGATGCACGGGGAACCGCAGGTGGGCGAGCCGTTTGACCTCGAGAGCATTTACATTTTCACATTCGCCGAAAACTACAAGTTCACGATCCTCGCCGCCTTTGAGGACAGCAAGGCCTATCCATGGGCTGAATGAACCAGTTATTTTGTTGACAATCCAGAAGATACTATGGTGGAAGTTCATGAAGCCACATGTACTTTATTGCTCTAGTACACACGTTCTTGGACTTCTGAGAATTCAGAATTACAAGTGTCCCTGTTCTTAGAACTTCTTACACTGACTTGGAAGAAAAGAAAAGAAAAAGAGTGAACCACCTAACGCCCGGGACATCACAGGAAGCTCGCGGAAGCATTGACGAGTCCTTAACATTGTCCTCATCGGGATCATCGCAGACGCATGCAGAGATGTGTCGAAGTTTGTTAACAACTCCCTAGAACAGGTGCATCTTTCTCTCATTTGGATCTCAGGTCTCATTACGTCGTTCGGTAACTTCGCTGCTGGCGTCTTTCTTGCGTACGTCTGCTCGCATCCTGACACTCTTCACGCTGCACGAAGATCACGTCCGAGTCGGCCGCATGAACGTATCAGGGCTTCTATGGAAGTCTCAGTGGACGATTGCGCCTAGATTATCGCAGATCAGGAAAATGTGCTGTCCTATGTACGCATTCTCCGCGGTGCCGAGTCATCGGGGGGCAAGAACTCTAGATCGTATATACTGTACAAGACCCCGCTGGTACCGCAAGGAGGTGATTGCACATATCTGGCAACCACGTAAAAAGAAACGGGGCCCGGTCTCGGGGACTGCGCTCCCATTGCCATCCCTTCGCGGCTCACTCCGGCATCTCCGTCTCGAACACCCCAAGACTGGTAGTATATCGCAGCGCGTGGAGAAAGATGTACAGCCTCTCCATGGACGGATCTGGATGCAGCGGTAAGTAGCACTCGCCACAGAACAGCGCACCGTCGTTCTCTTCCTGCACCGTGATCTGCGCCGCGGCTTGTTTCGCGCGACCGCTCTCGGTTGGCGCGTCCGGGGGAGGCGCGACTCGCAGGAGCGGGTTTTCCGCGGGCGGAGAGGCGGGGTCAAGGATCGCGAGGGCATCCTCTTCTGTGAGCGGCGCGGATTGCTGCTGCTGCTCGTCCGGAGGTGTGTCAGTGGGGTTTTCGGCGTCGACCCACGCAGGCCCGCCCCGTTTGCGCCGGTTCTGAGGAGGCAGCTTCTGGGCAGGCATGCCCGTCGGGTGTAGCCGGCCCTTTCCCTTGAAGACCACATCGCGCCATCGGGACCAGTCCTCGTCCTCGTCTTTCAGAGTATCATCAATGCCGAATAAGAGGCGAAGACACTGATTGCCGCTACTTACCTTCATGCTACGCAGACGGGTTATGACACCCACTGCCTCTGCGGACAGCGGAACCGGTGAGCCCATGCCAATATCTTTGCCGGTTTCGCGGGGGAGAAATTGCGGAGGGGGATGTACCGACGCCTCAACCCCAGGATCAGACTGTGGAGCGACAAGCGTTAAATCTGCAGTGTCTGTTCCGACCAGATGCGCAGGTGCGACTGGTGGCGCGCGATCGTCTGGTGGTGTCGTGTCGATGCCCCGCTTTCCAAGATTTGGTCCGTATACGGGTCAGGTAAGGGGTGTTTAGATGAGAAATGAAAAACGCGCCCAAATTTTGGTCTCTGAGTAAACAGGATCGTTGGCAATTGGATACCCAAGGTATTGGAGGTGTACGCGGATCTGGTGAGCTGGTGAGGTTATCGATCGGACGCAGAAACCGTAAAAAGGCGGGTAACATACAACGACCTGTTAGAAGGCAACCTACAAGTCATTTCAACCATTATCTTCCTGTCAGAAATAAAGAAAGTACAACGACATACAGTGGAGTACGCTCGTGTTCGTGTTGTTGTCGTAATGCAAACGTCTGAATATAGTTTGTGCAGGCTTGGCGTGTGAGAACCGTCATGGAGCGGTGCTTCGAATGGTGACGTGCATACCTTTCCATCGGGATGCACGATATTCAATCCCATCTGGCGGTCGACAGTGAGCAGAGGTTGGTCCACGACAACCTCTTCTGCCGGAAACTCGCCTGAGCAGCGCGCTATGTATTCCTTTTTGACCTCGCCTTGCACGAACTCTTGCGAGAGTACGTGTGTTCTGGAGGAGGAAAGGTTGATGATCATCAAGCCGGAGGTGAGACGATCAAGTCTATTAACAGCTGACGCAAAAAAATCAGTACGCACACGGGAACGAGAGGGGTCGGTAGCGCCTTACTGTAAACTTTTTGGTACCCAAATTCCCGCTGAAGGATCTCCACAAGGGAGAGATAAAAATAGCGACCAGTTGCGTGGACGGGCTAGGACGCGTGTCGGCTCAACGAAGTAGAACGACAAGTGACGTGCGCACGATGCTGCCCGGTTTGTCTACTACAATGAATTCGCTCTCCCGGTCCTCGTGTAGGATCTTGACAGGTCGAGAGGTGACAGGAGGCTCGTGGCGATGCACGACGTTTTCAATCCGGTCCCCGTTGCGGACGATGGTGCCAGGTTTGGCAAGTTTTCCGTTAATAGTAGTGACGCCAGATTCGAGCGCGTATCTCTGCGTAAGACGAAACCCCTTCAGCGCATAGTGAGCGCGGTAGAATGGGAGTCACACATAGTACTCTATCGAGCGATCACGAAATTCGGTAGAAATGATTTCGAGTATCTCCCGGTCGAGCCAACGACCCTTGGCCATGGTGGTATATGGATACCAGTACGGCGCGAGTTTGTGTAAGCCAGGACGCGCAGGCGCGGGTGTCGGGGCAGGTGCAGGGACGGCATCCGGGGCCATGGCGGCGAGAAGCATACGACGAAAGACGTGTCTGAACTGGTCTGCAGATGATACAAGGATAAGTGGAAGATGAGGCTTGTTTGTGTGGAAGAGGAAAACAGGTAGCGAAGATTCGAGCTGGATGGTATTGGTGGCAACAGTCCTGAGTCAGAGAAGCTAAGTGACGCAACTTATATCCCACCATGTGCAGACACAGGCCGAACTGTGTTGGCGATGATGATGCACTTCCAGAGTATTTCAGAGAAGGCGACACCCCGGATCGAGTAAATGATTGCCTTCGTACAGCGCTGTTGTAATTCAATTGAAGGCCGATGGCCAAGCTGACAAATCGGCTCATGACCGAAACTGGAACTGGCCAGGGCTCGATTAGGCCATGACATGCATGACATGCATGACAGATTAGGTCAAGCTGGTGTCTTTTTGATCTTGACCATCACGGCGGACAACACGGTCAAAATATTGATTTTTGCCACGTGGGCTGGCTGAGCCAGGCAAGGAGCCAGGAACGAGCTGACTGAAAACGGAAAACTGTACTGAGGCTCTTGTTCGCTACACTGGGTGAGTCACCTTCTCTTCCCTCGCTCCCCATCCTCGCCTATGCCGCTCACCCTCCTGGGCCTCCCCTGTCCCAAGCCCAGCAATTAGGAAAGCGGGTGTAGTAGTCTTGCATTGATTCGGACTTCGTCTCTACAAATTTGGTGCTTGATCGAGTACCCCTTTCCATCGAGTTGTTGCGAATTGCCATAGCCAGCAGACGCAGACCGATATCTTTACTAAACTAAAACAAGAAAGAGAAATGATCGGAGGAGAGTGGGACCGATGAAGGAATTAGTGAAGATGACGTGGACACCTTATAACAAGTGCCCTCGGATAACATCCCACAGGGGGCCCCCCATAGATGTCGATGGTCCAGAGAAGTGGGGCTATTCAGGCGGTCGGGACGTGCCCAATAACAAGAAACGTCTCACCACGCAATCGGACGAGAAATATCTTGAAAAATATATGTTGGTACGAAACGCCGACGGCTCCAGACCGCCACGTACATGATGGGTCCGCGGATTATGGAGGAAAACGACTGGGCACCCTAGCAAAAGATGCGCAAAAAAGGTCAGCCAGCCCTATCTGAATATTCCTTGTATTTTGCGTGAGTGCAACGCGGGTGGTGCGCTGGCCGTCGGCATAGACCTTTCCAAGTCCCTGCTTTCGGAAAATCCGTTAGACTACCCAGTCTGGCCATCAGAGGTCTCTCAATTGGCTTGTCTACCATCCACCTTCTTAATTCCATAGAGTTTGATGCTGGAGCTGCGAACGTCATGCTGTCATATCCAAAATAAAAGTACTCCCAAGAGTACTCCAGCGTCCTTACCCGCTTCTTCAATCGCGACAGGGACACGAGGATTCACCTCCTCTGGGCGAAGTCCGATCGGAAGAGAGCTCCCGACTCCAAATCCAGGCTAGCCGCCCTCCAAGCATGCACCCCCCACTGCCTCCATTAAACGCGTGCAGTCTGCCGCGTACGTTAAGAAAACCCTCCGCGCCCACGCCTTTCGGGACTGGACTAAGGAGTGGCTCGCCATGCTCAGCCACACCCTGCAAAGCCCCCAGCACAGGCGTAGCCACTCCATCGACTACCACCACCCGCCCGACGGGCGCAACCACCCTCTATGGCTGGCTGCCATACCCCCCAAAACGCCATCACCCGACTATATCCCCATTACCCGACGCACGCACTGTACCGCGTTCCAACTCGCCACCCTCCATTCATTCACATCCGACTACACCAACCGCCACCGCCCGGACCTTCCCCCCGAAGCCGCACACTGCCAGTGCGGCTTCACAGACAAATCATTTTATCACACCGTTTACGACTGCTCCACCTTCAATCGGCAGCGTAACAACCACCTTCCGGATCGTACCCTGCGCGAGGCAGCGCCGGTCGACCTGTTCACCAACACGGAGGAAGACCTGCCTTACCGGCTACTATGTGTCTTCTTGCAACAAACAGGAGCGGCTTCAAACCCTGAGAACGGACCTAGGCGTCCGTTTGACCCCGGCTGACGGAGCTCTCGACCGCAAGGACTGACGACCCCCACTAACACGTGTCCCTAGCACGTCGGAACCATCCGACCGCAATGTATATCCCTTTGTTTCCTTGCTCGACGTCCTCTGGGAGGGCGTCTCTGATCTTAGTTATTTTTCTCGGATCATCTACCTAGCCTGCACGTGACCACGCGTTTACTATTATGTTTCAAATTCCGCCTTCGAGCAGAGGCCGGTCTTGTATTATGTACTGTCCCGGAATACAAATGGTTCAAAAAAAAAAAAAAGAGTGCTCCAGCGCGATTACTCACACTGGCAGGTGTCCACGCGCGCAGGACAAATGTGCGTTCTATTGTAGCTGAAGAAAAGCAGTCGCAGCGCCGGCTCAGAAGACCGACTTGGCCAGGCGATGACCCCGAAGACCAGACTCCTCTGGGGATTCTCCAGGCTGTCCGATCCCTCCGCCTGGCGGAGGGAAGCCAAGAACACACCACGGCGGCTCACGACGAGAACGGAACCAAAGTATGAGATGCCAATACACACACGTCACTTGAGTTGATTTACGTGGTGCTCCAATTTGACATGCAGAACTTTGTACTTAGTACGAGAACGACATTTCAAGCTCGGTAGCAGCCAGTTGCTGGGTCGACGCCCGACCAGACAATAAATAGCACACCACCGGAGGAAGGGGGGGGGGCCGACGCTACCAGAAGGGTGTGGAACCAGTTAGACATTAAACGTGTACACACTTTTGAAGGATATTTCCCAGACTAACTTTGGTCATACGCCGTTTAGGGACGTACTTGCTCAACCGCGGACTCGGAGATGTGACGCAACCACGTTGCTCCACTCCGCGGCTCCGCGACACGATAATAATTCCTGTCAAGTTATGATCCAGACCAAGATCCAGACCCCTTATTTGTTCCAATTTCGTTTACATGGAAGACGCTGTCCATTAAGTACAAAGAAGGATAGAGTCTCAGGCTTTAAAGTGCTCGGCAAGCCGCTGCAACCCTTTCTCCAGTACACCCACAAGCACACATCCAGACCCACAATGTCCCCGCGATCTGAACTTGAAGTGCAGACAGTTCTGCGCTACTTCGACCAGCTCAGAGTCCTCAATATCCACGAGATCGAAAAGCTCCTCACAGATGATTTCGTCTACGATACGCGGCCCTTGTCTCTCGGAATTCAAAACAAGAGCAAAGAGGAGTACCTGGCGTTCCTGAAAGGGCTGGCCAAACGACTAGGAGGACGGCCCCTCGAGGTGATTCATAACAATACATGACCTATCTCCCCAAACTAGCTGAACAGGCCGGACAGATTATCTTCTATGGGGTTGCCGATGCATCAGCAACGGCAGCGAAGGTTTTCGTGCATGTGCGCGAACCTTTCTAAAAAAGTGTTGTCGGCAGCACGCTCACATATGTTATTAAAGCCCCAGATCCGCGGGGAACCGCGGGTGGGCAAGCCGTTTGATCTCGAGAGCATTTACATTTTCACATTCGCCGAAAACTACAAGTTCAAGAAGATCGCTGTCTTTGAGGACAGCAAGGCCTATCCATGGGCCCGGGCTGAACGAACCAGTTATTTTGTTGACAATCCAGAGGATACTATGGTGGAAGTTCATAAAGCCCCATGTACTTCAAAGCTCTAGTACACACGTTCTTGAACTTCTGAGAATTCAGAATTACAAGTGTCCCGGTTCTTGGAATTTCTTACACTGATTTGGAAAAAGAAAAGAAAAAGAGTGAACCACCTAACGCCCAGACCATTACAGAAGGCTCACGGAAGCATTGAAGATTCCCCAACATTGTCCTCATCGAGATCACCGCAGACGCTTGCAGAGATGTGTCGAATTTTGTTAACAACTCCCTGGAGCAGGTCACGGTGCAGCTTTCTTTCATTTGGATCTCACGTCTCGTCATGTCGTTCGATAACTTCGCTACTGGCGCCTTCCATAAAGGTGTCGTCTGCTCGCATCCTGTCACTCCTGACGCTGCATGAAGACCACGTCCGAGTCGGCCGCACGAACGTGTATCAGGGCTTTTATGGAGGCTTCAGTGAACGATTACGTCTAGATTATCGCAGATCAGGAAAAGGGGCTGTCCTATTTACGCATTCTCCGCGGTGACAAGTCATCGGGGGCAAGAACTCCAGTTCGTGAACTCGGATATACTGTACAGGACCCCACTGGTACCGCAACGAAGTGATTGCACATATCTGGCAACCACGTAAAAGAAACGGGGGCCCAGTCTCAGGAACTGCGCTCCCATTGCCGTCCCTTCGTGGCCCACTCCGGCATCTCCGTCTCGAACACCCCAAGACTGGTTGTATATCGCAGGGCGTGTAGAAAGATGTACAGCCGCTCCGGGGGCGGATCTGGATGCAGCGGCAAGTAGCACTAGCCACAGTACAGCGCACCGTAGTTATCTTCCTGCACCGTGATCTGCGCCGCGGCTTGTTTCGCGCGACCGCTCTCGGTTGGCGCGCCCCGGGGAGGCGCGACTCGCAGTAGCGGGTTTTTTGCAGGCGGAGAGGCGGGGTCAAGGATCGCGAGGGCTTCCTCTTCTGTGAGCGGCGCGGATTGCTGCTGCTGCTGTTGCTCGTCCGGAGGTGTGTCAGTGGGGTTTTCGGCGTCGACCCATGCAGGCCCGCCCCGTTTGCGCCTGTTCTGAGGAGGCAACTTATGGGCATGCATGCCCGTCGGGTGTAGCCTGCCCTTTGCCTTGAAGACTACATCGCGCCATCAGGACCAGTCCTCGTCCTCGTCCTTCAGAGTATCATCAATACCGAATAAGAGGCGAAGACACCAATTGCCGCTACTTACCTTCATGTTACGCAGACGGGTTATGACGCCACTGCCTCCGCGGACAGCGGAACCGGTGAGCCCAATATCTTTGCCGGTTTCGCGGGGAAGAAGTTGCGGAGAGGGATGTACCGATGTCCCAGCCCCAGGATCAGACTGTGGAGCGACACATGTTGAATCTGCAGTGTCTGTTCCGACCAGATGCGCAGGTGCGACTGGTGGCGCGCGATCGTCTGATGGTGTCGTGTCGATTCCCACCTTTCCCAAGGTTTGGTCCCTGTATACAGGTCAGGTGAGGGGTGTTTAGATGAGAAATAAAAAACGAGCCCAAATTTTGGTCTCTGAGTAAACGGGATCATCGACAATTGGATATCCGAGGTATTGGAGGTATGCGCGGATCTGGTGAGCTGGGGAGATCATCGATCGGACGCAGAAACCGTAAAAAGGCGGGTAACATACAACGACCTGTTAAAGGGCGACCTGCAAGTCATTTCAACCATTATCTGCCTGTCGAAAATAATAAAGTACAATGACATACAGTGGAGTACGCTCGTGTTCATGTTGTTGTCGTAATGCAAACGTCTGAATATGGTCTTCGCAGTCTTAGCACGTGAGATCTGTCGTAGAGCGGTGCTTCGAGTGGTGACGCATGCATACCTTCCCATCTGGCGGTCGACAGTGAGCAGAGGTTGGTCCACTACAACCTCTTCTGCCGGAAACTCGCCTGAGCAGCGCGCTATGTATTCCTTTTTGACCTCGCCTTGCACGAACTCCTGCGAGAGTACGTGTGCTCTGGAGGAAAGGCCGATGATCATCAAGCCGGAGGTGAGACGATCAAGTCTATTACAGTAACAGCTGATGCGAAAGAATCAGTACGCACACAGGAACGGGGGGGGGGTCAGCACCGCCTCAGTGTAGGCTGTTTGGTACCCAAATTCCCGCTGAAAGATCTCCACAAGGGAGAGATATAAATAGCGAGTTGCGTGGACGGGCTAGGACGCGTGTCGGCTCAACGAAGTAGAACGACGAGTGACGTGCGCACGATGCTGCCCGGTTTGTCTATTACAATGAATTCGCTCTCCCGGTCCTCGTGTAGTATCTTGACAGGTCGAGAGGCCACAGGAGGCCATCAGGGAAAACCTCCCCTGCTTATTTTGATCCTGTATCACTTCGTAATCAAAATAAGCAAAAAAAATAAGTTTGCCACACCTTTTTAAGTGATCCTGTAGTGATAATGCCGATATATGATCACTTCAGTATCAGAGCTCAGGATCACACCGGTATCAATGACAAACCGAACCGAACCAAAATTTATAAATCTGGATCACATAAGGAATTGAGTCAATTTACAGGCACGCTAAACCGGTAAACAAAACAGCAGGGATACATCCGATTGTGTACTAATCTGACTAAGCGATCTGACTAAGCAAGAACTACCAAAACAATTTTTTGTCTTTATTTAATTTAGCTGAAAGGAATCTTTTTTTTTTTTTTTTTTCTTTTTTTGGAAATTCTGTAAATATCAATCCAAGACCCCGGTACTCGTACATCTCACTCATTGCACCAACTCACGGGTTGCCTAAATGGCCCTACATACATGGTAGTCATTCTGACTCATTCGTGTTTCATTCTTCGAGCGCTTCAAGGTCCAGGTCAGCAATGGGCTGTGTTACGACCACATTTCCTGGGGTATGGATACTGTACCAGTTCAGTTTGCAGTATATGGGTAATAAAGAATACACACCTGGCTTGGGCGAAGATGTCTGCCATCATGAGGTGATAGACACCCTCCCGGTTCACGCAGATGTGGTTAAGGGTGTTGACATGCCCCAAATAAACGTCAAGATAGGTGTTGGCTGAGAACTCTGTGACCTGTTGCTTGCCATTACGCCACTCATAGAGGGTGGCATATAACTAATGATATGGATTAGTACAATACCTAATAATAAATTAAAAGTGTCTTACTGCTGTCGCAACGAGGGCCACCATTGAGATAGGAACCTCCTGATTTATGTCGCCATCAGGGCCTTGATGTGTTGGGAACTGGTCTTCAAAACGGGTGGCCAAAGAGCTGCTTCCACCAGTGAAATAAAGATCCCGAATGATTGAGATGATGCGGTCATTTCGGTAAGGCCGCGTGCGCCTCGGGAGACCCTCTGGTAAAGTGCCCTGAAATATTGTTAGTTTGGGTCGATAACCTATTTGACACTCACCACAATCATCGCAAATGGGAATGTGTAATTGTAGTTAATCAGTTGCTTCTGAATTCTCCGAGCGATTTCTGTTGCACCGCCAAATGCGTAGATCTGTGGAATGCAGAGAGCACCACAGCACTCCTTGACTTCAGCACGAATCCGGGACATCCGTGGCTGTCAACAGATTTAGCCACGTTGTCAGTGTCTCGTATGTAATACTAGAACATACAACAGGAAGGAGGTGGGCGAGGTATTCAGCGTCGTGTTGGAGTCGCTCGCAGATGATTGCTGCATCACTCTGATGACTCTCAGCAGCGGTAATGAGAGAGTCGCGTGCAAAGGAAATGGCATCAGTTGTGTCTGGGAATGCATCAGTGAGCACGAGATATGCCCGCATATATTCAAAGGCATCTTGGAGGACCGTGCGGACAAGCGGGAACTGGAGAGTTAGCATAACTTTCTTAGACCCCAAGCCAAATACCAGATCGGTGTTGGCGGGCCATGGAGACACGGGCCCAGCTGACTCTTGCATCGTGGGTTGGACCGCTGAGGTCGATCCTGGCAGTGAGGCCACTACCGCCTCGGTGTTAGTCATTAAGAAAGCAACAAAAACGAACCGAATACCTGAGAGCCCAGCTGACTCTTGCATCGTGGGTTGGACCACTGAGGTCGAGACTGGCAGCAAGGCCACTACCACCTCGGCATCAGTCATTAAGAAAGCAACAAAAACGAACCGAATACCTGAGAGCCCAGCAGTTAACTCCAGTGTGGGGGGTGGTACATGGACAGGAGTACCGCCAACAGACTGAGAGACAGCCTGCCCACTGCCGCTGGCACTGCCAGATGGGTCGCTAATGTGTGCACCTGAACTCTGATGGATCTGATCTGCTAGGATAGACTTTGCGACATAATCTAATCCCTGCCAGAGGGGCCGCTATGAAAGAAGATATCAGATTGAAAAAAAAAAAAAAAGGATGTCGTATACTGACCTCGTTGGCGACAGCATCCGCAAATTTTGAAGGTGCACCCCGGGTAGGCTTCACCACGGGCTCATCACCCATCCAGTCCTCTTCAGTTTCGATAGGTTCGTCCACGTCAGTGTCGTGATCATTGAGGTCAAGAGGTGAGAGACCGCGCGTACTGTCACCGCAGCCGTCACCACGGCCAGGATAATAAGACAAAGCTGTGGACCGTTTTGTTTGGATGTACAAATATGATTTGTAATCGAAGGACTCACTGCGTTGCAACTTCTTCCCCTTATCCGTATCCTTACGGTCACTAGTAGTACCTGCTCCGCCGTTCTCTGGCTGAGCCACTGGCTCATTCTCACTGGGCAAAACGAGTGACATTGGCCGACTGGGGACTGGCCCTTACATATACGGTGAGCTCTGTAGTTGTTTCTTTGAGAAATGCTTACTAATGATTCGTGCCCGCTTGGCAGTGCTGGAGTGCGATAAGGATGTAGAGATGTCGACCTCGGTCACGGTACGCTTCAACCGTGCTTCTCATTATGAGAGACAAACCTAACTTGATGAATGTCTAGACTCACGTGGTACTCGGGGACTGGGTTTAGTATATGTGGGGTTGGCGATGCTTTGCTGTATGGCGTTGCCCCGCGCTGTAGTTGCGGGACTCGGACTTTGGAATCGAAAATCGTTTTCGTTTGATGGCCCTTGGGGCAGATCCATGGTCTTACTCTTCTGGGAACGGCGGGTGCGCGGCGGCATTCACAAAGTGCAGGGTGTACTAAGAATGGGCAAATTCCGACCCGTAATGACAGAGGTGGGAATGAAGACACAAGCTCAAGGTGCAGGTATGCCCTCGTTTTATATCGAACAATCATTACGCTGACCAAAAATCTATTTAGAGTTCGTACTTGGGCCCTTTCAATCGTCCCCCCTTCTCGTGGGTTTCTGCCATCATGAACACGGCACGTTTCCATTGTCATGGATGCGGTCGTGATTTTACACCTCGTGGCTATTCTCAGCACATCAGCAGGTCACTCCACGCACCCTGCTGTACGGGTAATGTGGCTCAGCATTCCACGGCGTTTCGAATGGTTCAACATGCAGGGTCTTCGCCAGCGTCGAACTCTAACCACCCTCCATGCGACCTTGGCCAAGGCCGTACTGGTGGAGAATCGAGGGTGGATCACACCGGAAATGATGAAGGTAAGCGTTGAGGGTTCATGCGAGGCAACGCTAATAGTACATGGTACAGACGTTACTGGTACTTCCAGCACGACCCAGCCCGACAACACCACAGACGCAACTGCCGCTGCCAAGACCACTGAGGGCGCTGACTCTGTAGATGCTACGGTCACCCACGGCATGGACGCCGAGGATCCCTCCGACACAGCAGACATTATAGATGCCGACATTTACGAGCAATTAACTCACAACGCCCAAAATTTCACAGCCTATCCCGAACAAGAGCGCTCTGTGGAACAAACGTCGCCAGCCCAGTCCCAATCCATTGAGCCGCAACACCCCCCACCAATATCCCCAATCTGTTCCAAGCCCGACGATCTCAATCCTCTTCCAGAACTGGTTGTCGATCGCTTTCCGTATGGTAGCGCTGGGGTGCCAGTACCTGGCGTGCATCAAGGCTTGTCGCTGCACCGGACTTCCCTTTAGGCACTCGGCACGTCGATCTGGGCTCTGTTTCGGTCCCAGTGCGACTGGGAGCTCGCACATTGGGCCAAGATGCGTGGACCGACATCATCGGCTGTTGCGGCCTTACTCGCTGTCCCTCAGGTATGTGTAAGATATTTCCCATTTATCCTGTCGCTAATGTGTTGTAAAAGCTTGTAGACAGGCTCGAGCTTTCATACCGCAATACGAGAGAGCTCGACGCCATCATCGACCAGGAGTTACCCGGGCGCCCACCATTCAAATGTTGGGACCTACTTATCGGGGGCGAAACACTTCATCTTTATTACAGGGATATCATACAATGTCTCCGGTCGCTCTTCGGTGATCCCGAATTGGCATGCGACATGGTGTTCGCACCTGAGCGCCATTACACCGAACGTGACCGGACTTGTCAAGTATACAGCGACATGCACACCGGTGACTGGTGGTGGGCAGTACAGGTGCGCAAATCATTGCACGTGTCGATTTGAGTACTTAATGGTCCCACCAGACGTCTCTTGAATCACGTCGGCCAGGAGCGACAGTGATCCCAGTGATCCTGTCCTCGGACAAGACCCAGCTAACCCTCTTCCGCGGGAATGCTGCATATCCTGTCTACATGACCATCGGGAATGTTCCAAAAGAAATCCGTCGAAAACCGTCGCACCGCGCGCAGATACTCATGGGCTACATCCCAACAACTAAACTAACTAGCCTCACCAACAAGGCAGGCCGGCGACGTGCCCTTGCCAACCTATTCCATGCCTGCGTGCAAGTAATACTAGCTCTGATCGCAGGCTATGGCGAAACGGGGGTTACGATGAAGAGCGGGAATGGGACATGGCGCTGATGCCATCCCATCTTTGCTCTCTTTGTTGGGGATTATCCCGAGCAGATATTGGTAACATGCACGTATAGCGGCCAGTGCCCCAAATGCGCCGTACCTCACAACCGACTTGGAGAATTTGTTAGGTTCCCACTCCGCAACTATGATCGAGCCACACAAACATATTCATTGGTGGACGAAGATGTACACGTGTTCCACGCCGCGTGTCGTGAGGTGGGCCTCAAGCCCATCTTTCACCCTTTCTGGGAGTCCCTGCCGCTTGTCAATATATTCGTTTTGATCACCCCTGACATCCTGCATCAGATGCTTGAAGGTGTAATGAAGCATTTGATCGCATGGCTTACTCGTTCCAGTGTTTTTGGCCCTGGGCAAATCGACACGCGGTGTCGATCCTTGCCACCCAATCACCATATCAAGACTTTTTCGAATGGGATAACAATACTGTCTCGTGTCTCAGGACAGGAACACAAGGAGATGTGTCGGATCCTACTCGGTCTAATTGTAGACCTCCCCCTTCCCTCCGGACAAGTCACATCACGCATTGTTAGATCCGTACGTGCGCTCCTCGATTTCCTGTATCTCGCACAGCTCCCTTCTCAGACTACTGATACAATTACACGACTTGACGAGGCTCTGGCTCGGTTCCACAGCAACAAGGCTGTATTTGTCGACTTGGGTGTTCGCGAGCACTTTAACATCCCGAAGTTCCACTCTCTGATGCACTACAGCACGTCGATCGCACTTTTTGGTACTACGGATAACTATAACACTGAGCAGACCGAGCGGCTTCACATTGACTTCACCAAGGACGCTTACCGCGCGACAAACCACAAAGACGAATATCCTCAAATGACCACTTGGCTGGAGCGCCGCGAGAAGGTGCTGCAGCACACAGCGTTTATCAAGCGGTGGCAGCAGCCTGTGGCCGAAGAGCGGAGCAGCCAACCTCCAATTGGGCCTTCTGGCCCTGTTCCCCGCAGCATGAAGATGACCCGAAACCCATCTGCTAAGGCAGTCTCCTTTGACCACCTTTCAGAGAAACACGGTGCCATTGATTTTCAGGACGCGCTAGCAGATTTCATTGCTCGGGTCAATCACCCTGAGGCATCAGCGGCAGCCCTGAGAACGCTGGCTGCAGATACGCTGATTCCGTTCCGTTCCGTTCCGTTCCGTTCCGTTCCGTTCCGTTCCGTTCCGTTCCGTTCCGTTCCGTTCCGTTCCGTTCCGTTCCGTTCCGTTCCGTTCCGTTCCGTTCCGTTCCGTTCCGTTCCGTTCCGTTCCTGTCTTCTACAGAATCAAATTCACATCAAATAGTACATCGACAGTCATCGACGCGGTCCATGTCCGGCCTGAACAGAGAGATACCCATGGACGCTCAGTACCATCACGGTTCGACACTGTCATTGTCCATCACCGGCATCAGCCCGGGGGTCGTGCGCAGGGGAACAAGTTCAATGGTACGTCTATTTCTGATCGGTAACTGAACCATCTAATCGCTGTAAATACTCAGGCCAGCAAATAGCCCAGGTCCGCGTCGTCTTTCAATTACCAGCAAGGTCTATTTGTCACTTATTCCCCTCTTTGACCACGGTACTGCCAACACACCTCGCATACGTCGAGTGGTTTTCCCCAATTCCAGCCACCCCCGATGCCAATAGTTTGTTGTATAGAGTATCTAGGTTGACACGCAACGGCCGGCGCGAGGCCAGTATTATTCCCGTTGATTCGATATTTTCGAGTGTACACTTATTTCCCCGATTTGGACAACAAACACACGCGTGGAACACCTTTTCAGCATTGGAATCGTGTCATTCGTTTTACATAAACCCTTTCAGCGACCGGGATATGTATCTCGTATTTTCGTAGTTAACTATCGACTGGCTGTACAATACAACATGAGGCTTGCTCAACCCTGTTGGCCGTACTTGCCTGGATCCCATCACACCAGATTTCAACCGTTGCCCTCCACATTTTCAGTCTCCGCTTCCCTTCTTGTCAATCGTGTTTCCATTTCCGTTACCCTCTCGGGCCTCTCCTACGTAGGAGCTAATATCTTAATCCAACGTTTCTGCCCCGACATCATCGGACGCACAGTAGATGGCCTTGACCAAAGCCAGCTAGAGGAGTGTAAGAAACCGAATCCACGATATGTACTCGAGCTCCATCCGTTCTGCCTCACTATTGTCTCTCCCGTATCACCCGCCCTTGCTGTCTCGGCCCCGGACACCTGCTCGATGCCACCTGATGGCCTTGCCTTGGAAACTCTGCCCAAGCCCACCTTTCGTCGCATTACTACCCGTACGTCCATCAATCACCACGGGTCCCTTTCATCCTGTCTAACTGTCTAACCCATTCAATTTCGCTTCACCACTCCCGCCTCTAACACTATCACCTAGGTGGCTGTCTCTAGCCACCCTCAAGATGCCGTTAGAGGTCACACGGTTCGTCGCACTTGCTGTGGGATTCGGAGGAGGATTTTTATTGTCGTGCGTCATTGTGTCTCAATTTCTTTGGTTCTCGGGCGTCGATCATTTACGATTCTTTCTCTTGTGTCGACAGCCCCTTGCGACCCTCTGTCGATCCCCATCCCGAGGAAGCGACTATCTTCGTGCACTAAAGAACTCATCCTCATCCCGTGGCAGTGACTATTTTCGTGTGATAAGGAGCTCGTTCCCATCCCGAGGAAGCAACCTATCTTCATGTACTATGCCTGATCACTTATTCGGACGGGACCACCAAGTCAAACACACTGATTTTCTCACCCACCTCTAGTTCGATCCCCACCAAATTAAATACACGATGTCTAGTGCTACTCCTTAATGTACTCGAACTTTTTCTTTGTTAAATTCCCGCCACGCCGCAAAGATAGAAAAAAGACTGTCATGCCTGCCAACTGTGCGGGGTCTGATCCGGTGGCTGACTACTTTCCGAAAATGGAGGGTGAAGTGGTCTTGCCTCTTCGGACGAGCAGAGTTCCAAACCTTCCAAAATGGGACCTTGACTAAGCGTGATCGTGGTCCCGTCCAAATGAGTCCAGTCCAGTCCAGTGAGCTTGGTTGATTCCCACACCCGAGGAACCAACTATCTTCATATGGTCTTAGTTCGCCGCTCATCCAAATAGGTAGTTACCACATCAGGCAGGCAGTTGTAATTATTCGCCCAGGATCAAAATAATCAGTGCAGGATCTCCAGGATCAAAATAATCACTTATTTATCACTCCAGTATCGCCAATAAGCACGGGAGGTTTTCCCTGATGGAGGCTCATGGCGATGCACGACGTTTTCAATCCGGTCCCCGTTGCGGACGATGGTGCCAGGTTTGGCAATATTGCCGTTGATAGTAGTGACGCCGGATTCGAGCGCATATCTCTGCGTAAGACGAAATCCCTTCAGCGCACAGCGAGCGCGGTAGAATGGGGGTCACACATAGTACTCTATCGAGCGGTCACGAAATTCGGTAGAAACGATTTCGAGTACCTCCCGGTCGAGCCAACGACCCTTGGTCATGGTAGTATATGGATACCAGTACGGTGCGATTTTGCGTAAGCCAGGACGCGGAGGCGCGGGTGTCGGGGCAGGTGCAGGGACGGCGTCCGGGGCCATGGCGGCGAGAAGCATACGACGAAACTTGCGACGAAAGACGTGTCTCAACTGGTCTGCAGGTGCCAGTGATACAAGGATAAGTGGAAGATGAGGCTTGTTTGTGTGGAAGGGGAAAGCAGGTAGCGAAGATTCGAGCTTGATGGTAGTGCCAGCAGTCAGAGAAGCCAAGTGACGCCCACCATGTATGTGCAGACACAGGCCGAACTGGCCGGTCTATGCCGGAGCGACGAAGGAGCGGCGGCATAGAGCGTAGTCTTTGAGTGAATGAACAGGGCGGCACGTGGTCATTCCTCCTTTTCGTGCGGCCATCTGCCCACCCAAGCTCCCGACTGGTTCAAGGAACCAGAACACTTTTATTTTCCCGCCCACCATGCCCAGTAATTGCCAGGATTGGTGATGAGGTTCATCAGCTCGCTCCAGGAGGGTCCCACCCGCCCGTCGTGACCTCGCCTCGGAAATGTAAACCCCTCATCCCCGATCGAGAAGCACTTTGTGCTTTCGCCTGGTTTCTGTGCAGTCTGCTAATATTTTCTCATCACTACTAAAGCTATTACTACATGTCCTGTACTATGCGCTGGTCCCCTTCCCTCCCAGCGCCATCCTGAACCGACCACGGAGAGCAAGGCAATGACTCACAAAGATGTGTGGGCGGTGATGATGCAGTCACCAGAGTATTTCAGAGAGTAAATGATTGCCTTTTTAAGTCATCGTGTTAGTTATCAACTCATTTCGGAAACGCCCGACGGCGGCTATCACGTGACCCGATTTCCCGAAGTCGGAATCCACCCGAATCACAGTGTTCACAAGAGTGTTTGCGTCGGTAACTCCTAGTATCCAGCTACTAGACTCTTTTCTACACTGCCAAACCTGCCTGACCCTGTTGGAGGGTTCAGAGATTCAAGGTCCATGTGACCCCAATTTAGACCCATTTTCATGCCAGTCAACTTGTAGGGTTCAATTCTTGGTTCAATTGCCAAAGTCCAGTTCCATCCAGTTCTTCAGGATTATTGCTGAACCTTGAACCAGACTTTAGGTCCAGTCCAGGGAATCTGTTGAACTTTGAACCAGATCATCAGTTTGGGTCCAGTGGGATCCAGTTCAGGTTCAGCAGGGCAAGCAGCAGGGTCTAGACCTCTGAATTGAACTGAACCACTTTTTTACTAAATTTTCCAAAGAAATTTCTGTTCAGCACAGCTCTTGTCTTTAGTGATATGCAGGGCCAGACTGGGCTCAAAAGCCCGGGCTTGGGAGTCGGGACAGGCTTAGCAGACTCGGGCTTGCTCAACAACATGAGCCTGGCCTTGATCGAGGGCTCCGGCCAATCAAAGCCCGGGCTAAGTCGTGGGAAAGCAGCAGAGGCAGGGCAACCTCGGGGATCACACAGGAAAGTAAAAAATGAATCAATCTTGTATAAAGCAACAAACTAACTACTGTGCTAAACTACTGTGCTAAGAAAGTAAGGAAACCAGCATGTGGCAACGACGTCCCATCGCCTTCCAGTGTCGCCGTTGTCGTCGGCGCGTGTTGTCGTAACCACCGTCTTCGCCTTCGTCACCTTGCGTTGCTGTGGTCACGGTCATAGTCGCTCTGTGGCGGTCATCATCGCCGCATTGCTGCCGTCGTCGTTTACAACTTACGTCGTGGCGGGACTTGCGCGCCGTGTTGAGTTGATGTTGCGGCGAGATTTCATGCGGCGTCATGGCATTTTGATGGCGTCGCGACGTGGTGTCGTGAAGGGTCTTGCAGCCATGACAGGGTGGCGGTGGTGGCGGACTCCCAGGTGGCGAAGGGTAGATGCGGCAGGCACGGGCTTGCGTATGGCAGGCAGAGGCTGGGGACTTGAGAGTGCAGCAACGGCAGGCACTTTTTACAAGTGCCGGTGAGACGCCTGTACACAGTAGCGCATATGCTTAGTGAGAAACGAGAAACAAAATGAAACCAAAAAACACTTGATCACTGGGCCGAAGCCCAGCTCGTCATCAGGCGCATCCAAGTCTTCATGATGGGTGTTGTAGGGAATAGCGGGGCAAAGGGAAGGTGGCGATGGCGGAGCGACAGAGGCGGCGTGGCTGATGCGTTTGACGTGAAGGGCCGAGAAAGGCAGGTGAACCACGTGATTAAGAGCCAGACACCGGCTGGCTCGGGCTTTGTAATCTTGAGCCTGAGGCCCTCAAAGCCATTCCATTCACCACGGCCGGGCTAGGCTTCAGGGCTTTGAGCCCAGCCCTGCACACCACTGATTCCGACTCCGTTTACATGCTGTCCCTAATGTACAAAGAAGGATAGTCTCATGCTATAAAGTGCTCGGGCTGCGACCTTTCTCCAGTGTACCCACAAGCATACACACATTCAGACCCACAATGTCGTACTCACAGAGCTCACCGCAAGTGAAGGCAGTTATACACTACCTCGACCAGCTCAAAGTCCTCAATCTCCCCGAGATCGAAAAACTCCTCGCGGACGATTTCATTCAGGATACGCGACCCATGTCTGTCAAAGTTCCTCTCAAGAGCAAGGGGGAGTACATGGCGTTCCTGGAACGGCTGGCCGAAAAACTAGGAGGACGGCCCATCGAGGTGATTCATAGCGATACATGACCTATATCCCCGAACTGGCTGAACAGGTCGGACAGATTGACATCGATGGGATTGCCGATGCGTCAGTAGTGTCAAAGAAGGTTTTCGCCCATGTGCGTGAACCTTTCTAAAAAGCGTTGTCAGCAGCACGCTCACATCTTACTAGATCCTGATGCACGGGGAACCGCTGGTGGGCGAGGCGTTTGACATCGAGACCATTTACATTTTCACATTCTCCCAAGTCGAAGACTGCAAGTTCAGGATTCTCGCCACCTTTGTGGACAGCAATGGCTATCCATGGGATAAATGAACCAGTTATTTTGTTGACAATTCAGAGGATACTATGGTGGAAGTTCATGAAGCCGATGTAAGTTAGGTGCTCACTGAGGTTTGGTTTCCTCTTACGGTCTTGTGCTTCACATGCCCTCGTCTAACGTGTGGCTAAACCCGCTCCATGTAATACTTATGACTCGTTCGCTCGTATCCCGGGTCTAACAAACCCTCTTCTGAACTTTCCCTGCTTCGGACTTCCCTATTTACGATATTACTATATAAACGTGTTTCGTAAATGTGGTGGTTCTCGCCAAGGTTCTCGCTACGACCGGTCTGTAACTCTGTTGTGCATCCTGGAATTTTTTTTGTTTTAAAAAAAAGTTCATGAAGCCGCATGTACTTTATTACTCTAGTACACGTTCTTGGACTTCTGAGAGTTCAGAACGACAGGTGTAGAAATTCTTACACTGACTCGGAAAAAAAAGAAAGAAAGAAATTAGAGTGAACCACCTAACGCCCAGACCATCACAGGAAGCTCACGGAAGCATTCTCCAACCGCAGACGCTTGCAGAGATGTGTCGAAGTTTGTTAACGACTCCCTGGAACAGGTGCATCGTTCTCTCATTTGGGTCTCATTACGTCGTTCGGTAACTTCGCTACTGGCGTCTTCCATAAAAGCGAACGTCTGCTCGCATCCTGTCACCCCCCACGTTGCATGAAGACCACGTCCGATGTGTACCAGGGCTTCTATGGAAGCCTCAGTGGACGATTGCGCCTAGATTATCGCAGATCAGGAAAAGGGGCTGTCCTATCTACGCATTTTTCGTCGTGCCGAGGGGGCAGGAGCCAGTTCGTGAAATCGAATATACTGTACAGGACCCCAGTGGTACCGCAACGAGGTCATATCTGGCAATCACGCAAAAGAAACGGGGCCAAGTCTCAGGAACTGCGCTCCCATTGCCATCCTTTCGCGGCCCACTCAGGCATCTCCGTCTCGAACACCCCAAGACTGGTAGTATATCGCAGCGCGTGGAGAAAGATGTACAGCCGCTCTGGGGGCGGATCTGGATGCAGCGGCAAATAGCACTCGCCACAGTACAGCGCGCCGTCGTTCTCTTCCTGTACCGTGATCTGCGCCGCGGCTTGTTTCGCGCGACCGCTCTCGGTTGGCGCGTCCGGGGGAGGCGCGACTCGCAGGAGCGGGTTTTCCGCGGGCGGAGAGGCGGGGTCAAGGATCGCGAGGGCGTCCTCTTCTGTGAGAGGCGCGGGTTGCTGCTGCTGCTCGTCCGGAGGTGTGTCAGTGGGGTTTTCGGCGTCGACCCATGCAGGCCCGCCCCGTTTGCGCCGGTTCTGAGGAGGCAGCTTCTGGGCAGGCATGCCCGTCGGGTGTAGCCGGCCCTTTGCCTTGAAGACCACATCGCGCCATCGAGACCAGTCCTCGTCCTCGTCCTTCAGAATATGATCAATACCGAATAAGAGGCGAAGAAACCGATTGCCGCTACTTACCTTCATGTTACGCAGACGGGTTATGACGCCCACTGCCTCCGCGGACAGCGGAACCGGTGAGCCCATGCCAATATCTTTGCCGGTTTCGCGGGGGAGAAGTTGCGGAGAGGGATGTATCGACGTCTCAGCGCCAGGATAAGACTGCGGTGCGACACGCGTTGAATCTGCAGTGTCTGCCCCGACCAGATGCGCAGGTGCGACTGGTGGCGCGCGATCGTCTGATGGTGTCGTGTCGATGCCCCCTTTTCCAAGGTTTGATCCCTGTATACGGGTCAGGTAAGGGGAGTTTAGAGGAGAAATGAAAAAACGCGCCCAGATTTTGGTCTCTGAGTAAACGGGATCATTGGCAATTGGATATCCAAGGTATTGGAGGTGTACGCGGATCTGGTGAGCTGGGGAGATTATCGATTGGACGCAGAAACCGTAAAAAGGCGGGTAACATACAGCGACCTGTTAGAGGACGACCTGCAAGTGATTTCAACCATTATCTGCCTGTCGAAAATTATCAAGTACAATGACATACAGTGGAGTACGCTTGTGTTCGTGTTTTTGTCGTAATGCAAACGTCTGAATATAGTTTTCGCAGCCTTAGCACGTGAGATCTGTCATAGAGCGGTGTTTCGAGTGGTGACGCATGCATACCTTCCCATCGGGATGCACGATATTCAATCCCATCTGGCGGTCGACAGTGAGCAGAGGTTGATCCATGACAACCTCTTCTGTCGGAAACTCGCCTGAGCAGCGCGCTATGTATTCCTTTTTGATCTTGCCCTGCACGAACTCCTGCGAGAGTACGTGTGCTCGGGAGGAGGAAAGGCCGATGATCATCAAGCCGGAGGTAAGACGATCGAGTCTATTAACAGCTGATGCGAAAGAATCAGTACGCACACAGGAACGGGGGGGGATCGGTACCGCCTTACTGTAAACTTTTTGGTACCCAAATTCCCGCTGAAGGATCTCCACAAGGGAGAGATAAAAATAGCGACCAGTTGCGTGAACGGGCTAGGACGCGTGTCGGCTCAACGAAGTAGAACGACGAGTGACATGCGCACGATGCTGCCCGGTTTGTCTATTACGATGAATTCGCTCTCCCGGTCCTCGTGTAGGATCTTGACAGGTCGAGAGGTGACAGGAGGCTCGTGGCGATGCACGACGTTTTCAATCCGGTCCCCGTTGCGGACGATGGTGCCAGGTTTGGCAATTTTGCCGTTGATAGTAGTGACGCCGGATTCGAGCGCATATCTCTGCGTAAGACGAAACCCCTTCAGCGCATAGCGAGCGCGGTAGAATGGGGGTCACACATAGTACTCTATCGAGCGGTCACGAAATTCTGTAGAAACGATTTCGAGTACCTCCCGGTCGAACCAACGACCCTTGGCCATGGTGGTATATGGATACCAGTACGGTGCGATTTTGCGTAAGCCAGGACGCGCTAGGGCGGGTGCCGGCGCAGGTGCAGGGACGGCGTCCGGGGCCATGGCGGCGAGAAGCATATGACGAAAGACGTGTCTGAACTGGTCTGCAGGTGATACGAGGATAAGTGGAAGATGAAGCTTGTTTGTGTGGAAGGGGAAAACAGGTAGCGAAGATTCGAGCTTGATGGTAGTGCCAGCAGTCAGAGAAGCCAAGTGACGCAACTTATATCCCACCATGTGCAGACACAGGCTGAACTGTGTCGGTGATGACTCGGATGTACTGCCAGTGCCAGAGTATTTCAGAGAAGACGACACCCCGGATCGAGTAAATGATTGAGCTGTTGTCAGTCACCGTGTTAGTCATCAGCCCTACTTCACCCCGGTCCTGCCGGTCCGAAGTTCCGGCAAGAGGTTCGGGCGGCTATCACGTGACCCGATTTCTCGAAGTAACTTACTCGGGTCGGAGTACAGTACTGCCCCGGATTCCAAAAACAAAAACGAACGCTATACAGTACAGTAAGAATTACAACTCAACTTTACCTTATCTGTATTAGCTTGACATCCCATCAGAGGGTTCGGTGACAAGTGGCAGAGGCTTCCAGTCAAGTGAATCACAGGCTTACCATGCTGAAGCGCTGACGGTCAAATTGGGTCAATCCCCCACATCGTAACCAAGTATCGGACAGCTAAACCCATGACCAGCGCAAGTTGCGTAACGTATTCATCAAATTAATTAACAGAAATGTGGGGAGGGGAGAAGAACGGGAACTGCCAGATTCTCGCAAGGATTCTCGTATATAATAACGCTAGGGCCCTTCCTACGAGTTTTACCATCACCCCGCCATGGCTTCGTCCACTTTCGTCGCGGCGGTTGATATTATCATGGCATCCCTTTTTCTTTACCTCTCATTCGCCTTCCGTGACCACAGAAGAAGAAGAGGACTCCCTTATCCACCTGGTCCAAAACCATGGCCAATAATCGGCAATTTACTCGACTCTCCGAAACAATCGCCCTGGGTCGCGTACGCAGAAATGTCCAAGCAACATGGTTTGTGCGATGTCATTGCGAGATAGTGAACTCCCCTTTACTGAAACAATCTCTCACGTCCCCCAGGCGACATTCTGTACCTTCAAGTTTTTGGACAGTCTGTCGTGGTGCTCTGTTCCCCGTCTGTCGTTAAAGACCTCTTTGAAAAACGCGGGGATATCTACTCGGATCGTCCTTCTTGGCCAATAGCCGGAATGTGCGCAGAATCACTACCCGTCGGCCTTGTTGTCGTTTTTGAATGACCCTTCCCACTAACCGCCATCTGATACTGTAGAATCGGTGTAGAATGGCTCATTCCTTTCACTCAGTTCGGAGAGCAATGGCGCGAGAAACGAAAGATGGCGGATCGCACCCTTCGTCCTGGTGCACTGTCTTTGTATCACCAGAGGATAGAGGAAAATACACACGCATTTCTGGGTCGGCTCCTCGCAGCTCCCGTGGACTTCCGCAGCCATGGTGATTTGTCAGTAGTTCTCTTCATTGACTCATACAGCTCGCTAGAAATGGTAGGGTCTCACAGATCTCAAGGACAACTTATCATGTCTCTCGTGTATGGGTACGACCTAAAGGAGAACGACGAAATAATCAAGGCTCCAGTGGAACTGGTCCACATGACGAGTCGTTTACTTCTACCTGGAGCAACTCTAGTGAATCACCTCCCATTCCGTATGATTTACCACTCGTGGTCACTTTCAGGAAGAGCTGACAACCGTGTTCAGTTCGGCATATCCCTTCATGGGTTCCTTGGTTCAGCTATGAGTCGCTGGTTCGGCTAGGCAGGGAACTCAGTCAGAAAACAATGAACGAACCAATCGATTTCGTGAAAAGTGCTATGGTTCGTGGTCATGCCGTTTTTGACTCATTTATGTCGCGCTGTATGTCTTAACTGTGGCTGTCTAGCGAGACGGAACAGCAATATCGTCGCTGGCTCGTGAACAACTCCTGGAGGTGGAAAGTCTGATTGGCCCCGAGGCACAAACGCAGGAGAACGTCGTCAAACAAGTCCTGGGTTCTATGTATGAAGGTGAATCGTTCTATCGATTATGAAGGGACGAAATGCTGATTGCAAACATCAGCCGGTGTGGATACAGTGAGTGTTTGAGCCCTCGACTCGGAATCTCCTTCAACAATTGTACAATCAGACTGCGTCCGCAAGGGCTTCCCTCTTCGTTGCACTTACCCTCTATCCAGAGGTACAGAGGCGGGCGCAAGCTCAAATCGACTCTGTTGTATCGAGAGACAGGCTTCCAACTTTCGAGGACAGATCGCGTCTTCCATACATCGACGCGATCTGCAAGGAGTTACTCAGGTGGCAAATGGTCGGACCCATGGGTACGAGTTCCTCTCCTGTGGGAATCAGTGTATCCCATCGTTTTTTCAAGGTGTTCCCCATGCGTCAAGCGAGGATAGTATCTACCGAGGATTCTTCATTCCAAAAGGTTTGCCGTGTCACTAGATCAAAATATCTGTGGATCGCTGATGACGATCTACTTGATAGGTTCAATGACAATCGTTAACTCGTGGTGTGTACTATCAGCCGTCTCACCTGATAGTGTTCTGAGGGGGAGTTCCTAGGGGGATCCTACACAACCCAGAACTCTATCCGGATCCGGAAACATTCAATCCCGAGCGATTCCTAAATGAAGACGGAACATTCCGAGACGACCCGACGATCTCTCTCGCATTTGGCGGCGGCAAGCGGATCTGTCCTGGGCGTCACTTGGTAGACATGACACTTTTCATGGTCGCCGCCTCTGTGCTCTCTGTGTTCAATGTTACCAAGGCAAAAGACAAGAATGGTCGCGAAATCCCAGTCAGTCCGATGGTCGAGGTCAATGCTGTCGTATGGTGCGTGGTCCTTGCTGCAGCCATCTCTTGGCCCTTACTAGTGGACTCTTACAGCTACCCGGCGAAGTTCGAGTGTTCCATCACTCCAAGAGATAAGGTCGCAGAAGATTTGATTAGGGAGAATGTTCTAGCTTGACATCGCATCCCTTGACTCTCGGCTCTTCGTAGTTGTATGAATGTCCCACCTGACTTTTGAAATGTATTGCGCTTTTGAGTGGCTTGACGAGAAGTCAGTTCGACTCCACTATTGTTGAGGGCGACGGTTGAGACGTTGAGAATCGAAAGCCCCTGCTATCTCGCGATTTGCCAGTAGGTTTCCATCTCGTTCTCGTTCATCCTAACAGAATCGGCTAGTGAGATAATCACGAATCACTCCATACTTAGGGTTTGCGCCACTACACGCCTTTGTATTTTCGCCTGCTTCTCAGAGCCGGCAAATACCACCTCTTAAAGATCTTGAATCTGGAGCCCACATCGGCACAATCGCTATTGGTGGAGCCACGAAGTTATTTAGTGACAACGCCCAAGACGGTGACGGTGATCTCCTTGATCCAGTTGGTCAAGTTATTCCTTCTCCGCACAATGGCCCTTCATGAATGTTATTTATACTTTTTCGTTCGAGAACTGGTGCATACCAACCACCCGTACTTTGCGGGTAACCGAGAGTTACAGCATTCGAATTCTCATCAACACGACTTGGACTTTGCCCCTTGCTTGATTCTCCAGAGCCAATCGATACGGCCCCCCTCCAGTTGACCGTCAAACCGCCGTTTGTTCCCAGTCCCCTCAACCTCAGTCGGGTGTGAATATCGTGTGAATGCCACTGAATGGTGGGCACCACTGTGCGTTGTTGTGCCATATGCGGAACCCCTTCAAGCCTTTTCTATACAAGCTGCTTGCCGCTGGGTTTGGCTGGACCCCCGCATTCCATTCCCTTCAAAAGTACAAGGACTCTAGTACAGTACCAACAATGAAAGATACACCAGTGTCCTTTCATTGACGTGAAAGGGGCGCTGTAGGCAGTAATCAGCATGACCTGTGCCAGTGTTAGTAACGAGGGACTCAGATCTTGGGTTAGCTTGGCCACAGCACGCCCAATGAACCATCATAGGACGACATGCAGCGCTATATAAGCGATACCCGCGAAACCGAAAACGACACCAGCATGGCCAGGTAAAGGCCATGTCTGGTCAAAATCATGACCTGTCCTTCCTCACTGAACCGAACCCATTCACTAAAAGCCCCTGCGATCACCGAAAATTGACAAATTACTCCCTCAGCAATTCCGCTCGAAATATCCGCCGTTCACATCCCACAATCACTCACACAGACCCCACGAACCACGATGAACTATCCCCATACCTTCTCGACCGGTACCAGCACCACGCCTTCTCCCTCCTATAGACATTCCAACAAACGTCAGAAGGGGGAGATTTCACAGTGCGGTCCTTACCTTGGAGATAGGGTGATACGCTTACAACGCCTCCTGGATCTCAACTCGTGAGCACATTTGTCTACACGACACGAGACGCTACTCACTAACGTTTGTCACAAATCGTCGACTAGACCACCACCGTCAGAACCAGTAACATACTCATACTCAGAAACAGAAACAATCTCGAAGATCTCACCGAGAAAATGCAACGACAATTGCTCCCGCCCCAACACCGCCCCACTCGCTAACGACGGCGCATATAGGAAAGAAATTCTCACCCGTAAGCACGCAATGAATAGTAGTCGGTTGTGGTAATGTTGCTCACCTTATTGCGTCACAAGACTTGGACACTTGCCACTCACTCACCCCACGTTGGTCTTCGACCTCCCTTTGCCACGACGTCTTGTACTCACAGTTCAAAGCGTTGACAGACGTTATTTCCCGTCCATCGCTGCGGAGCGATGGCAGCGGGGATCAGGTATTTCCCTCATCTGCATGTGATGCAGCAGCACCATACCTCGTGAGTACAAGTCGTACTAAGGCGAGGAACTTGCTCACTTTTACTCCCCCTCTGGGTATATTTATGGCGCCTCAACGGACAACTAAAAACGCAGCACAGCCCAATCCTCGACTCCATAGGCGTGTGGGGGATACGCGGTATGTGCGCTTCAGTGCTCGCGTGGGAAATGCTTAAGTACTACCGAGATAGGCCTCGACATATGGGAGCCAGTTAACAGTGGGTGTGAAAGGAGCTAGTATGTCGGGGTGACTCTTTGAAAGCAAACGCGTAAAAGTACGAAACTTAGGTTGACGGCATTCCAGCGGCTGAACGAGGCAGCTATGGGAGGGCTGAGGGCCAACAGGAGGCGCCAGGTCGACCACGACGAGGACTCGGCGTATGCCTGCCACTAGAGCCCAGTAAAAGAACAACGATAAATCCAAGGTGATGGGACGCGGAGGGGAGGTCGCATCCACAGCAGGTGGGGAGTTTACAATCGATCCTTTCTGGGTCCTAGCGTCACGGCGGGCAAGAACTGACGGTTTGGATCGAGGAGTGAGCGGGTACTAGAAGCGGGTCCGTGTAACGATAAAAGAGATGACAAATCCAAGACAAAAGCCACAACAGTGCCACGGTGCCTTGGCACCTGCCTTTTTCGGCGCGTCACAACTTCTCACAGTCTAATGCTTCAGTGCGTCCTCTCTCTTACGCGGGTGCCGATGGGCCCCGCCCCCAGCCCAAATCCACGGAAGCGTATCTAGCTCATTGCCAGTGGGAGTCTACGATGCAGTTGGATGCAGGAGGGGCAAATGGAAAATAATGACATATTTGGTCCGCCGACGAAAACACGGTACGTTCGAGATCGTTCTGGGTTTTACGCAATCCCAAGCGAATTGCTGACGGATTTACTCCCCATTTCGTTCGGATGCGATTAGCGCGAGCGCAACCAACGCAACCAATGGCTAGCTAAATATTTTCTACACAATAACAGTCCGAGATCGGAAGAGGGACATTGCGCATCTTCGCGTTAGAATTGCACTACTGATGCGTCCTCGACGCTGCCGCGCCAGTACTGGATCAAAGACCCCCACTTTGGGTGTTCACCTCTCAGCACACTTACCCATCCAACTTATCACACTGACACACTCATCTGGCTTCAAGAAATTCGCAGTCGTAGGCACGAGCAACGTCGGCAGCTTCATCGTCGATGCGTTATTTAAGTACTATCGTGACGCGCCCGTTCATCCCGTTCCTTTGTCCGAGCCGCACGTTACCCCCAGTCCGGCCCCACAGACCACCGAGAGCCTCCAAAGACAAGGAACAAACAAGGTTTTCGCCGCACGGGGCGTGCGCATCGCCACCGCTGAATTCATCGACGTATTCGCGCTCACGACCCCCGGGCCGCTCGGCGGCGCGCATGTCTTATAAAGAGAGCCTCACTCAAGGGCGCGCTGCATGCGAAGCTGCGCGATGTGGGTCCCCCGCGCGGATATCCTGTCGACTGGGTGCGTCGTTTTGCTTTTGTCTTCCCCTCTGGCCGATTGGCGCGTCCGGGAATACAGGATCGGGCTGGATGTGACGACCGGGAAAGTCGCCCGTTGGCGGCGATGGTATTTCGCCGGTCTCCATGCGTAGCGACGTGGCGCGCCCCCTCGCATATTTCCTCTCGTTCATGCCGCCGTGGCGCAGCCGCAGAACTAGACCCTGCGTATGTTCCGAGTTGTTAGTTATCTCTCAACTCGCCGCGCTTACCAGTGACGCCTCGCAGTCGTTCAACGAGATATTCAACGGTTTCGAGGAACGCACCGGCAAGAAGCTCGATCGACATGACCGCTCACTTGACTCGTTGCGCACGAAGCTCGTGGAGAACCCGCAGGACTTTGACGCATACCTGCATCTCAACTCGGCGACGGATGGGCTGAAGCAATGATCTCTGCCCAGAATGGAGCCCCAAAAAGGTTCTCGACGTCACTACGCCGAGGAAGTGAACGATTGTGGTGGGAGATGAGGCAACTTAGTATTTGTCTCGTGCTGCATGTGCTACGAGCTAGATAAGAAAAATCAGAGAATCATGCCCGTGTTTGATATCAGAAATGCACATGGGTAGGCGGCTATCACGTGACCCTATTTCCGAACCTGCCGAATCGAACTCTCAAAAAAATCCGTGTTTGTATATTCCAACTCAGACTGTATGCTGAAGTGATTTCATCTGTTTCTCGGACTGGCCATATTGGAGATATCACTTTGTCCATGGGTACTCACTCATGTCCGTAGCGAACGGACAGGCGACGAGCTCGGCCCGGGGTTTACCGGTTTACCAGTTTAACGACGTTTACCCCTTACCTCCTCGACTCTGACTCCTTTACGACTCTCCGAATTATTTGTGCAATTAATCCAAGAATTAATCCAATCGCTAGGCAGACTCTCTCCCCTTCACGTTGTGGCGCTAGACCGTTTCTCCATCCTATACAATTTATCCTCCGGATACATGGCCCCTTTCTTTAGTGTCTCCTCTCCGATTCTCGCCGACGCATTTATTCCTATCGTGCCACACAGTTGTGTCTTGTCTGCATTGCAGAAATGCCCGCTGCTATTCAGCTCACGAGCCCGATGATGAGATACCTCCTATTTTTGAACCCTCGCACCGCCTATGCGCACCTATTAAGGCCACCGTATTTTCCCTGAAGCCCCCTTACTCCTCTACTCTCCTTTTGTACGGCGATAGGCTGTTGTTTCGGCGGAACCTGCCTCTTGCGCGAGAGCCGAGCCCTAGCAGTTGCTCGCATCTCGAGAAACCTAGCATTCCGGCCGGTATTCAGTAATGACACTGGAAATCTCACATTTCTTTCTTGCCACCGGAACTCACACCCACTTACACCGCCAACATTCTCCATTTTTCTCCTATTACTTTCGGCTTTCGGTTGTGCTTACCCGCGAGAGGTACCAAACAAGAGAATTTATCCTCGTCATTCCATTGTTGCGTCTCCTTTTCACAAGAGTTCCCCTGTGGCTCCCAATCCCGTGCCGCGTCCCTAGGTCTATATAAGAGCAGCAATCTGAACCCACAACTCACCAAACACTTGAACTACTACCCATCATTATCCTAATTTTTTCTGTCGACAACCCACACCCCATCCACACGACAAACCCACCAAACGACTAAGTTCCCGGTAACGGGACTTAGTTGTTTCAATCAACCTCCCCACCCATCATGCCGTCTTACCCTGCGTCTGCATCCCAATTCCTGGGACAGACCATCGATAACGGTGCTCTCAGGATTGAGGCCATTTTGGGTGCGGATGCGTTCGGCGTCGTATACCGCGCCATCGACATTGAGACCGGCGCACAGTATGCCGTCAAACGTGTCGAGAAGGAGGGAAACGAGTACTATCAAACTCGCGAGAGACAGTTCCATTCCCGTGTCTCGTCCCACCCCCATGTGCTCACCTTCCATCGTGAGATCCACGAGGGCCGTTACGCCTTCTACGTATACGATCTTTGCGCCGGCGATCTTCACTCGGTCATAAAGAATTCTCGCCGAGATGATCGGCAACGTTCGACCCTGGTCTCTGGCCACGCCAGAGGACAGCGATTACAGCTCCTACTTGATGAATCGCACGGTCTTGTTCGACAAGTTGCCAGTCTCTCACACCGCCTATCTCCTCCTGAGAAAGATCTTCTCCACCAAGTCGGAGCTGCGGCCATCACTCGCTGCCATCCGCACGGAGGTGCTCGCGATGGGCACATTCTTCCTCACGGAGTCAGAGGTGGGAAACTGTGGATGGGGAGATCGGATGGAGAAGCAGAAGTTGCGCAAGTTGCGCGCACGTGGAGTCGTCGCGCCGCCATCTCGTCGCTCTTCGGACACGTCGTCGTCCGAGTCGTACCGCTTCGATACTTGCAGCTTGGGATCGTCATCAGGATCACGGTATTCATGTGGCTCGCCCTCATCGGCCTTCGATTCAAGTTCAGGCGAGTCGATCGAGGTACCCGCCACACCTCCTGCTCCAGTGGCAGAGGTTGTACGTACAATGGACAAGGCGAGCGGATTGGTGCTGGTTTCGCGCGTAGTCGCGGCTCACTGGCAGACTTGTTGATACTGTTTACATACACCTTGACGGACTTTGATACGATACGATACAATACGATACGAATGGACCCTTTGGGATTTTATACGATACGCTACGATACTAAGTTATTACCACCCCTGGACAGTTATATTGTTACGAACAGTGATACATAATACGATACCAATATATCAGGTTCGATTGATGAAACAGGCGTGAACAGCATCCAAGTTTCGTGCATCTGAATCCAAGTACTGACCGTCAGCTTGGCTAGATCCTAAAGTTAAAACTCTCACGCCGGACACAGTCTAAAATAATTGAGACTAGTGCGCCAGCCGTTGTGACAAGGAGAAGGGTTACCCCTCCAGGACTACATCCGTGAGCAGACATCCGCCGATAAGGCGTTCAGCCTGTCTTCAATCCGATATAAGCAACGGAGTGAAGCCCACGGGTCTAAACCCAGACAAACCGGGGTCTGTGTCACTGCACCTTTTCTTCTACGGCTTTGAAAAGTGCTATCTTACTCCGCCTCTCGCAGGTGTTTTATTCTTCCTGCACAACGTCAATTTAGTCTTCATGTAGGGCATGTCCCGTCCACTCAAGCAGCTACTATGCACTGTGATATGAACGAGGGCGGGCGCCGTAGCAGGGAGAGAGGGTGTAGCTTCACGGTGCGGTTTGTGGTGCACTTACATTGGTGTACGGCCCGAGTGGACCCTGTGCTGCGTACTGGAGGGGACGACCGAATTGAATCTGGGGCTACATGTCCTGGATAGGTGGCCTCTAACGATGGGCAGCTCCCTGAGAGTAGCCGGGACTTCAGAGACGTATGGATAGCTTGGTCAAGCATATTGTGGGACGCGGAGTGTTGTAGGTTTTTGAAATTTTATTATTTTATTTTCTGTCACAGTAAGTGTTAGTAGTGAAAATAATAGGTTCCTATGTTTGTTTCACGTTTCACGGAGCCCTGTCAAAGCTTTTTTTTTACTCATGGACTTTCTGCAACCTTGCTCAGCGCTCAACCCTGTGATCTACAGTACGAGTTCCGGTGCTATGTTTCGCTGAGATCTGACGTTCTCGAGCTCTGAGTCTCCTGGCGCACCGAGGACTCGGCAATCTCTTGCCGATGCAACGCACGTATGGCGTTACATGTTACAGACCAGCAGGCAGCTTCTCAATCAAACATACAAGGAGATCCAACCTGGTCTGCGGGGATATAAGCTCGAAGGGTTGACCCCTAGTCCTTCACCAACGTCTTTCCACACAAGCTCTCTTCTCCTATACAACGCCAACACACACTCTTCTACTTTTTTTTGTTCACCACACTTCTCTAAACACACATGGCCATCATCGACTCTTTCAAGCCTAACGCTACCAGCGTGGAGGTACGCCTTGCGGGCACTCCGCTCTCCATTGAAGGTCATAAATGTTTGCCATAGTTTTCGTGGCCTGCCGAATTGACTGGCCTTGAACGCATCATGCTTTCGGCCCGCGGTGAACTTCAACGCTTGCTTAGGTGCGTTTTTTCCTCTGCTTCCTCTATGACCATGACCGGTTCTAAGCTTAAACGATATGACACAGCGCCTTCTTTTCTCACACCATCAACATTAAAACTATTTATGAACATACCTCACCTTATACACACACCGCCTCGCCGGAGGAGCCCGTAACCCAGCGTCGCGAGGTCCACCTTATCTGCGGCGGAAAGACCGCTTGCATTGCGACAAGCGACGTAACCATCACCGCACCTCTCCCCGAACGACTCTTCCTAGACGAGAAGTTCGCTATCGGGCAGATGTTCCGCCAGATGCAAACGCCGCCTCAGTTTGCGCTCCTAGACTGTGGTGTCAAGGTCGAAGACGGCAAGGACACCCTTTGGCGGCGGTACACATTGTCCACGGAGGGCTTTGTGTGCGACATAACGGAGGTGTTCCCTGACCGGGACATGTTTAAGCTCTGTGAGCAGTGGCTCGAGGAGCGCGGGAATGCTCCGAAGGCCGAAGAGGAGAACAGCGAGCACCGGTATGCTACGAACGCTGTTCCCATCCACGTTTAATCACCTCCCAAACTATTTGTGTCTTTGACCCGGAATCGGACTTGCGCTGGTGATGCATATATAACTTAACATACAGTGCTGTATTATTCTTTTTAATTACCGTTTCGATGTTGCAGGCAATATATGCGGAAACACCGGTATCTCGCACCGTATCTCGCGTGGGTGTTAACAAAATTAGGGCGTTTAGAACTGACTGACGCGTGGCATGTCTGTCGTAGACAGGCGTGACACTGGCAATAACACACACCAGCAGCGAACTATGCGCGTGTACAAGAGGCACGTAGGAAGAACGAACACCCCTTCCATTGAGCAGGTGCTTATCTGGAGGGGCTGGTACCAAACACGGGCACAATTCTCTGGTTTTTCTTATCTAGCTCGTAGTACATGCAACACGGGACAAATACTCGTTGGACAAACTGTGGGGCGTCACTGGTAAGCGCGACGGGTTGACAGATAACTAACCACTCGGAACATACCGCGCGGTCGCCATTGGGACGCAGGGTCTAGTTCTGCGGCTGCGCTATGGGGGCGTGAACAAGAGGACATAGGCTATGCAAGGAAGCGCGCCGCGTCGCTACGCATGGTGAACGAGACCGGCGAATTACTATCGCCGGATTCGCCGCCAACGGCGGGCGACTTTCCCGGTCGTCACATTCAGCCCACGATCCTGTCCCGATGCAAATAGTGTTACTCTACCAGGCCCCCAAGGTGAGATTACCGCCTACAACTCTATCGCATGTGATATCACCCAAAATTTATCATGGGTGCTCATTAGTCTATTCTAACACGCCCGGAATTTCGACCTGCCATACCTTCACGTTGTCAAGCAAGGCGACTAATTGGTCATTTCAGATGTGCTGTAGAAGCACCTCTGAGTCATACAATTGCTAAGCTGCTACGGGACTACTAGAGGTCCGAATTTGAATAGCTCGAATGTCGGCTCACCTGAATGGTAAGGTCACTGTCAAAGTCTTCTAGTGTCATGAGATCCGAACAAGAGAACCGGCTGAGTCTTGGGCTGAATTTCCTTCCATTTCTTCCATAACGTACTTGATGCATCAGATGATCAGAATGACTGACGGGGACGTCATCTGGCTGCTACAATGTATATTTGATCGTACAGACGGGGGCAAATATAAATGGATTCAGATTCAGAAACCAGCAAACTGAAAGTGACCCCGGGCCTTATCATAAAATATTCCGACGTGGGAAGAACTAGGTTCCAGTTTTTTTAGATGAATAGTAACCAGGGCTTTGCCACCACGGACCACGGATAAAGATTTATGTTCAATTGGGTAATTCAACAGCAGACACTAGGGCGGGTCTAGCGCTGAGTGTTGATTACCTGTATGAAGCCGTGGTAATGTACATTCAGTCATTCAGTTGGCAATTCGAATCCGAGTCCTTTAATGTTAGGTTTAGTGATGACAACAAGAGGATGGACCTCTTGAAGAGCGATTCAAGTAATTGAGGTCACACAGTGCTCGTCTGTCATGCACTTTTTTTTCTTTGAACCACTGGCAATCTGTCACGCGTTTGGCGTTTTGATTAGGCTTGGCCTGTGTTTACCATCCCGTACCCGTGTAGAGGCTGGGCCCATACTGTAGCCCCGGGGTTGTCCACACCTATTCTGAATTCCTCGCGCGTCGCCATCCAGACATGTGATTGGTCCATTGACATGTACTTCATCAGACTGACGATCGCCTGTTGCGATGACGAGGTTTGACATAGTAATGCTGGCACTCTCACGCCGTCGCCAGATTGGTTCAACCGTTTCTACCTGGATGACTTGACTCATACCTTGGATCGTACTCCAGCTCCCGAAGGGACACACCTAGTCTAGGAAGGTGGCAGAACTGTCTTCGCCGAGTCGCCTCCCCGCCCAACTCAGTGCTCACACAATCCGTCGATTTTACTGCCATCGTACTCTCCACCTGGTCTGCTTCAAATTCAATATCGGCTTCGCGGGTTGATCGATCATTCCTCATGAGCGCACGGGCCGCCGAGCAGCCTGGCGCTTATTCTCTGGTCATTTGACCACGGGCTTGTGATGTTCTGCGTAAAACAGCAATGCTTCGGGACGCCTACATGTGGTCTCTGTTAATCAGAGCTTATTCAGCTACGCTCATCCGTGATAAATTGTGAATGCAGGGTGGATACAATGACCCGTCTGATCACACCGATTTGGGGGACGGCAGCGCCGGCTACTACCAGCGAGTTATCTGGGCGAATTGTTAACCACGTGTCCAAAACAGCATGCCTTTGGCCCGCCTTAGAATGCGTCAACGACGTGGATCGACGATGCTGCGCAGCTTCCTCGTGGCACTTCTGGATGCGCCGATACTCACCAACCACCGACCCAGGGAACGCGAGGCGACTCCCGAAGATGTGGCATAATGCCGAAGAAGCATCAGTTGCAGCCTACAGATCTGTACATCACGCGGCACAACTTGGTGCTCAACCAGAAATATCCACATCAGGTGCAATTATTTCGGGGATGTACAACAGTTACCCGGAAACCGATCGCACGAGCTCATAAAGATCTATGAAGCGTTATCCGACACCCAAAAACGACGTGCGGCCCGGGGCTCACTGAGGAATGTGCATTCCGAGTCGATCAATGAGGAACAAGTCGTTACATTCCCAGCGTAACTTTGGGGTGACATCAAGCTGACTCGCAGGCATCAGTGCAGCCAACTGAGAGCATACCTGATGATCGCTTTGCATGTACGAACCATTTGTTGGGATACAACCTGGAACGGACAACCCGAGCTTCAACCCGAGCCTAGACCCAATTAATTCGTATGTTACTGTAAAATGCGGTGATTGCCTACGAATAATACTTGAGGACTCCGATATAGTAGTAGCATACGCTCTACTCCGACCCAACTATAGTTCCAAGGGCAACAAGAAACTAACTAGGCTAGTCAATCTATTAGCGATGCCTTTTTTTTCGCCACATGCGTCTATTTAATGGCGGAGACCACATGATAGGAATCATTCTCCGTACCACGCTTCACAAGCTTCACACACTGCCATTGCCGTCCGCGCTAGGTTCGTCTTTGCGCCTCCTACCGAATCTTGCGAACTGAGAACTGGTCGGGGCGTATCCCCTGAAGAATCGAGAGGTGGGCGAGGCGAGGGAGGCTTGAGGCTGCTTTGAGGACCGGCAGATTTTCGAAGCAAGCTACATTACTTACGACTAGTCTCCGCACGCAACTAAGATAGCTTCAAGCATGGAAGTATGGAAGGCGCGAGATACCTCGAAACGTGACCACGCTAGGAGCTACGCAAAAATGAAATTTTATCCGTCTAGCGAATTTAGTCCACCGTAATCGTGTTCCATGGCTTCGTCATGCGAGCGATGAAAAGTGCTCTTCCCGTCGCGTCGTTGTTCCGGTTTCATTACCGACCTGCCTGGCCTAGACCGAATGACACGGAACTCAGATATAGTACCATAAGGTTAGGTCCGGTCAGAATATAGTATCATTACTTGCCCTCCTCGTTCCAGCAGCGATGGCGCACCCATATAGTTTTCTCACCAGGAGGCGACAAACCTTCCCAGCGGGGACTCGCACATTATCAAATTGTTGGGCTCTGTGGAGTCACTTTCTAAGGTTAGTTGATTTGATGACAGTGCGCAACGAGCGTGTAGAGCTACTGGCCGTAGAGGCCAGCTCTGATCAAAGCCAGGGAAACACTCAGGTCTAGCACAGGAACGCAGAACAAGGTATAAACGTATACGAACGCGAGGGCTGGGCCCCATCCTCCGGTCTTGAAGCTTGAAGCTGTGCCGGTCTGTTGAAGCGTGTCCCCATCTCCAATGAAAAGGTCGATGGGCAGAGTGAGATGCTCCGGCCGGTGATAAAAGAGGGTGAAACGCTGCCGCTCGAAGCGAGGGTAGTCGTAGGTGAGGTGATAGAATGAGCGGTCACGGAAGCCGCATGGGCAGTGGGCTGAACCCGGGGGAGGTCGGTGACATTTGATGTAGTCTGACGTGAAAGAATGAAGGGTAGCGAGTTAGAGCGATGTGCAGTGGGTTCGTCTGGTGATCCGCACTGGGCTTTTTGGGGAAGGGGGTTGTGTGTCGTTGGAAAACATACTTCTCAGACCTCAGATCTCAGGCTCGATGGCCAAACCGGAGATACCGGAGATGCGGAGCCAGTTCTCGCTCACCGTGTATCTGGCGCGGAGCAGGCAGACACCTTCCCACGTTTCCGCGCAGGCAAACAGTAATCATCCATTCTTGACTTCGTTTACATCGGAAGATGCTGTCCATTAGGTAAAGAAGGATAGTCTCAGGCTTTAAAGTGCTCAGCAAGCCGCTGCGACCCTCTCTCCAGTGTACCCACAAGCACACATTCAGACCCACAATAATGTCCTCCTCACCAGAGTCACCGCAAGTGCAGGCAGTTCGGCGCTACCTCGACCATCTCAAAGTCCTCAATCTCCCCGAGATCGAAAAGCTCCTCGCCGACGATTTCGTTCAGGATACGCGGCCCATGTCTCTCAAAGTACCTCTCAAGAGCAAGAAGGATTACATGGTGTTCCTGCAAGGGCTAGCCAAACAACTAGGAGGACGGCCCATCGAGGTGATTCATAGCGATACATGACCTATATCCCCGAACTGGCTGAACAGGTCGGACAGATTGACATCGATGGGATTGCCGATGCGTCAGTATTGTCAAAGAAGGTTTTCGCGCATGTGCGTGAACCTTTCTAAAAAGCGTCGTCGGCAGCACGCTCACATATGTTACTAAAGATCGTGATGCACGGGGAACCGCTGGTGGGCGAGCCGTTTGACATCGAGACCATCTACGTTTTCACATTCTCCCAAGCCGAAAACACCAAGTTCAGGATTCTCGCCACCTTTGTGGACAGCAAGACCTATCCATGGGCTTAATAAACCAGTTATTTTGTTGACAATCCAGAGGATACTATGGTAGAAGTTCATGAAGCCGCATGTACTTTATTGCTCTAGTACACACGTTCTTGGACTTCTGAGAATTCAGGAATTACTGTAAAAGTGTCCCGGTTCTTAGAATTTCTTACACTGATTCGAAAAAAAAAAGACAAAAGAAAGAACCACCTAACGCCCGGACCATCACAAAAGGCTCACAGAAGCATTGATCGATTCCCCAACATTGTCCCCATCGAGATCATCGCAGACGCTTGCAGAGATGTGTCCTCCCTGGAACAGATGCATCTTTCCCTCATTTGGATCAGGTCTCATTACGTCGTTCGGTAACTTCGCTACTGGCGTCTTCCATAAAAGCGAACGTCCGCTCGCATCCTGTCACCCACCACGCTGCATGAAGATCACGTCCGAGTGAACGTGTATCAGGGCTTCTATGGAAGCCTCAGTGGATGATTGCGCCTAGATTATCGCAGCTCAGGAAAAGGGCTGTCGTATTTACGCATCGGAACCGGTGAGCCCATGCCAATGTCTTTGCCGGTTTCGCGGGGGAGAAGTTGCGGAGAGGGAAATACCGACGTTCCAGCCCCAGGATCAGACTGGAGCGACACGCGTTGAATCTGCAGTGTCTGTCCCGACCAGATGTGCAGGTGCGACTGGTGGCGCGCGATTGTCTGATGGTGTCGTGTCGATGCCCCCCTTTCCAAGGTTTGGTCCCTGTATACAGGTCAGGTAAGGGGAGTTTAGATGAGAAATGAAAAACGCGCCCAAATTTTGGTCTCAGTAAACGGGATCATTGGCAATTGAATATCCGAGGTATTGGAGGTGTACGCGGATCTGGTGAGCTGGGGATATTATAAATCGGACGCAGAAGCCGTAAAAAGGCGGGTAACATACAACGACTTGTTAGAGGGCGACCTGAAAGTGATTTCAACCATTATCTTCCTGTCGAAAATAATAAAGTACAATGACATACAGTGGAGTACGCTCGTGTTCGTGTTTTTGTCGTAATGCAAACGTCTGAATATAGTTTTCGCGGCCTTAGCACGTGAGATCTGTCATAGAGCGGTGTTTCGAGTGGTGACGCATGCATATCTTCCCATCGGGATGCACGATATTCAATCCCATCTGGCGATCGACAGTGAGCAGAGGTTGAACCACGACAACCTCTTCTGTCGGAAACTCGCCTGAGCAGCGCGCTATGTATTCCTTTTTGATCTCCTGCGAGAGTACGTGTGCTCGGGAGGAGGAAAGGCAGATGATCATCAAGCCGGAAGTGAGACGACCAAGTCTATTAACAGCTGATGCGAAAGAATCAGTACGCACACAGGAACGGGGGGGGGATCGGTACCGCCTTACTGTAAACTTTTTGGTACCCAAATTCCTGCTAAAGGATCTCCACAAGGGAGAGATAAAAATAGCGATCAGTTGCGTGAAAGGGCTAGGACGCGTGTCGGCTCAACGAAGTAGAACGACGAGTGACGTGCGCACGATGCTGCCCGGTTTGTCTATTACGATGAATTCGCTCTTCCGGTCCTCGTGTAGGATCTTGACAGGTCGAGAGGTGACAGGAGGCTCGTGGCGATGCACGACGTTTTCAATCCGGTCCCCGTTGCGGACGGTGATGCCAGGTTTGGCAATTTTGCCGTTGATAGTAGCGACGCCGGATTCGAGCGCATATCTCTGCGCAAGACGAAACTCCTTCAGCGCATAGCGAGCGCGGTAGAATGGGGGTCACACATAGTACTCTATCGAGCGGTCACGAAATCCGGTAGAAACGATTTCGAGTATCTCCCGATCGAGCCAACTTGCTCATGGTCGTATCTGGATACCAGTACGGCGCGATTTTGCGTAAGCCAGGACGCGCTGGGGTGGGTGCCGGCGCAAGTGCAGGGACGGCGTCCGGGGCCATGGCGGCGAGAAGCATGCGACGGAAGACGTGTCTGAACTGGTCTGCAGGTGATACAAGGATAAGTGGAAGATGAAGCTTGTGTGTGTGGAAGGGGAAAACAGGTAGCGAAGATTCGAGCTTGATGGTAGCGCCAGCAGGAGAAGCCAAGTGACGCAGCTTATATCCCACAATGTGCAGACACAGGCTGAACTGTGTCGGTGATGGCTCGGATGCACTGCCAGAGTATTTCAGAGAAGATGATACTGTACCCCGGATCGAGTAAATGATTGCCTTCTCAGTCAGTCACCGTGTTAGTCATCAACCAATTCCTATTTCACCCCGGACCTGCCGGTCCGAAGTTCCGGTAAGAGCGGTTATCACGTGACCCGAATTCTCGAAAGTCCGAATCCGCCGTAGTGTTCGCCGCGTCGGTAACTCCTTGTCAATAACCAGCTGCTCTCTCTACTAGATCTAGATTCGACGACATAAATTTTCACACAGGATCGGACCATCCAAGTCAATTTTAGGGGCTATCGTACCTTTGAACGAGCAACTTGAAGGGTCCATCAGGCTTGCCATCAGGACAAGCATCAGGAGCAAACAAAACATAATCCGTGCTTGTATATTCCAACTCGGACCGCATGCCGAATCTGTTTCTCGAGCTGGTCATATTGGAGATATCACTTCGTTCGTGGGTGCTCATGTCCGTAGGCGACGAAGTTGGAGTCTAGCTGCTCTACCCGGGCCGTTTATCCCTTACCTCAACAGGAATCCATATGTACAATGAACAGTTTAGCCCTTGGTTTAACCTCTACTAGATGGAGAAAAAGTCACATTTCAATGTGAAGGGGCTTCAGGGAGCTCAATTTATCTCCCGGATATGGCCCCTTTTCTTTAGTTTCTCGTTCTCCTCTCCGATTCTCGCCGACGCATGTATTATTCCCACCGTGCCTGCCACACGGCCGTGTCCTGTCTGCAAAGAAATGCCCGCTGCACAGCTATTCGGCTCCACGAGCCCAATGATGAGATATCTGAACCTTCGTACAGCCTGTTTTCTCTGAAACAGGCATCATATCCCCCTTACCCCTCTACTTTCCGCGTTCTCAAGCACTTTGTACAAGGGACAGGCTGCTATTTCTGGAGCTGCCTCTTGCGCTAGTTGCTCGCGTCTCAGAACCTCAGCATTCAGGCCAATATTCAGGAGTGACACTAGAAATCTCACATTTCTTGCTACCGGAATTCACACCCACTTACACCGCCGACATTCTCCATCTTTGTCCCATTACTCTCGGCTTTCGGGTGTTCTTACTCGCGAGAGGCGTCATTCCATTGTTGCGTCTCCTTTTCACAAGAGTTCCCCTGTAACTCCTAATCCCTCGCCGCGTCCCCAGGTCTATATAAGAGCAGCACTCTAAACCCACAGCCCATCAAACCACTTGACTACTACCCACCATTATCTTAATACTTTTGTCGACAACTCACACCCCATCCACACGACAAACCCACCAAACGACTAAGTTCCCGGTAACGGGACTTAGTTGTTTCAACCAACCTCCCCACCCATCATGCCGTCTTACCCTGCGTCTGCATCCCAATTCCTGGGACAGACCATCGATAACGGTGCTCTCAGGATTGAGGCCATTTTGGGTGCGGGGGCGTTCGGCGTCGTATACCGCGCCATCGACATTGAGACCGGCGCACAGTATGCCGTCAAACGTGTCGAGAAGGAGGGAAACGAGTACTATCAAACTCGCGAGAGACAGCTCCATTCCCGTGTCTCGTCCCACCCCCATGTGCTCACCTTCCATCGTGAGATCCACGAGGGTCGTTACGCCTTCTATGTATACGATCTTTGCGCCGGCGATCTTCACTCGGTCATAAAGAAGGTCGCGTTCTTCCACGAGGACGAACTCATCAAGCGCGTATTCATCCAAATCATCGATGCGCTCGAGTACTGCCACAAACGCGGCGTCTATCACCGGGATCTCAAACCAGAGAACATTCTGGTGTCTGCGCTAGGCGGAGATATGGATGTCTTCGTTGCCGACTTTGGTCTTGCTACCACTAGCAAGATGACGGCGTCGGCATGTGGAACGCCGTGTTTCATGAGCCCAGGTATGTATTCCTCTGCGTTTTCTCACCCTTCCCGTTAAATTCCTATTTTAATTCAGAGTCACTGGTATCTCACCACCGTCCCTACTCTTCTGCGCAAGGAGATGTTTGGGCACTCGGTTGCATTCTCGCCGAGATGATCGGCAACGTTCGACCCTGGTCTCTGGCCACGCCAGAGGACAGCGATTACAGCTCCTACTTGATGAATCGCACGGTCTTGTTCGACAAGTTGCCAGTCTCTCATACCGCCTATCTCCTCCTGAGAAAAATGTTCTCCACCAAGCCGGAGCTGCGGCCATCACTCGCTGCCATCCGCACGGAGGTGCTCGCGATGGACACATTCTACCTTACGGACGCAGAGGTGGGAAACTGCGGATGGGGAGATCGGATGGAGAAGCAGAAGTTGCGCAAGTTGCGCGCACGTGGGGTCGTCGCGCCGCCATCTCGTCGCTCTTCGGACACGCCGTCGTCCGGGTCGTACCGCTTCGATACTTGCAGCTTGGGATCGTCGTCAGGATCACGGTATTCATGTGGCTCGTCCTCATCGGCCTTCGATTCAAGCTCAGGCGACTCGATCGAGTTACCCGCCACACCTCCTGCTCCAGTGGCAGAGGTTGTACGTACAATGGACAAGGCGAGCGGATTGGTGCCGGTTCCGCGCGTAGTCGCGGCTCACTGGCAGACTTGTTGATACTGTTTAATACACCTTGACGGACTTTGATACGATACGATAACGATAAGATACGATTACGATACCATACGATACGAATGGACCCTTTGGGACTTTTACGATACGCTACGATACTAAGTTATTACCATATTTAATGCCCCTGGACAGTTATATTGTTACGAACAGTGATATATAATACGATACCAGCATATCAGGTTCGATTGATGAAACAGGCGTGAACAGTGTTCAAGTCTCGTGCATCTGAATCCAAGTACTGACCGTCAGCTTCTAAAGTTAAAACTCTCACGCCGCACACAGTCTAAATTAATTGAGACCAGTGCGCCAGCCGTTGTGACAAGGAGAAGGGTTACCCCTCCAGGACTACATTCCGTGAGCAGACATCCGCCGGTAAGGCGTTCAGCCTGTCTTCAATCCGATATAAGCAACGGAGTGAAGCCCACGGGTCTAAACCCAGACAAACCGGGGTCTGTGTCACTGCACCATTTCTTCTACGGTTTTGAAAACTGCTATCTTACTCCGCCTCTCGCAGGACCTATGTTTTATTCTTCCTGCACAACGTCAATTTAGTCTTCATGTAGGGCATGTCCCGTCCACTCAAGCAGCTACTATGCACTGTGATATGAACGAGGGCGGGCGCCGTAGCAGGGAGAGAAGGTGTAGCTTCACGGGTGCGGTTTGTGGCGCACTTACATTGGTGTACGGCCCGAGTGGACCCTGTGCTGGAGACGAAGTGGAGACGACCGAACTGAATCTGGGGCTACATGTCCTGGATAGGTGGCACCTAACGATGGGCAGCTCCCTGAGAGGCGCAGCCGGGACTTCGGAGACGTATGGATAGCTTGGTCAAGCATATTGTGGTCCCGGGACGCGCTTGGAGGTAGGTTTTTGAAATTTTATTATTTTATTTTCTGTTACAGTAAGTGTTAGTAGTGAAAATAGGTTTGTTTCACGTTTCACAGAGCCCTGTCAAAGCTTTTTTTTTACTCACGGACTTTCTGCAACCTTGCTCAGCGTTCAACCCTGTGATCTACAGTACGAGTTCCGGTGCTATGTTTCGCTGAGATCTGACGTTCTCGAGCTCTGAGTCTCCTGGCGCACCGAGGACTCGGCAATCTCTTGCCGATGCAACGCACGTATGGCGTTACATGTTACAGACCAGCAGGCAGCTTCTCAATCAAACATACAAGGAGATCCAACCTGGCCTGCGGGGATATAAGCTCGAAGGGTTGACCCCTAGTCCTTCACCAACGTCTTTCCACACAAGCTCTCTTCTCCTATACAACGCCAACACACACTCTTCTACCTTTTTTTGTTCACTACACTTCTCTAAACACACATGGCCATCATCGACTCTTTCAAACCTAACGCTACCAGCGTGGAGGTACGCCTTGCGGGCACTTCGCTCTCCATTGAAGGTCATAGATGTTTGCCATAGTTTTCGTGGCCTGCCGAATTGACTGGCCTTGAACGCATCATGCTTTCGGCCCGCGGTGAACTTCAACGCTTGCTTAGGTGCGTTTTTTCCTCTGCTTCCTCTATGACCATGACCGGTTCTAAGCTTAAACGATATGAAACAGTGCCTTCTTTTCTCACACCATCAACATTAAAACTATTTATGAACATACCTCACCTTATACACGCACCGCTTCGCCGGAGGAGCCCGTAACCCAACGTCGCGAGGTCCACCTTCTCTGCGGCGGAAAGACCGCTTGCATTGCGACAAGCGACGTAACCATCACCGCACCTCTCCCCGAACGACTCTTCCTAGACGAGAAGTTCGCTATCGGGCAGATGTTCCGCCAGATGCAAACGCCGCCTCAGTTTGCGCTCCTAGACTGTGGTGTCAAGGTCGAAGACGGCAAGGACACCGTTTGGCGGCGGTACACCTTGTCTACCGAGGGCTTTGTGTGCGACATAACGGAGGTGTTCCCTGACCGGGATATGTTTAAGCTCTGTGAGCAGTGGCTCGAGGAGCGCGTGAATGCTCCGAAGGCCGAAGAGGAGAACAGCGAGCACCGGTATGCTACGAACGCTGTTCCCATCCACGTTTAATCACCTCCCAAACTATTTGCGTCCCTGACCCGGAATCGGACTTGCGCTGGTGATAAATATATGACTTAACATACAGTACTGTATCATTCTTTGTAATTACCGTTTCGATGTTGCAGGCAATATATACGGAAACACCGGTATCTCGCACCGTATCTCGCGTGGGTGTTAACAAATTAGGGCGTTTGGAACTGGCGAACTCACGCGTGGCATGTCCGTCATCGTCAGGCGTGACAACAACACACACCAGCAGCGAACTATGCGCATGTACAAGACGCACTGCGACGTAGGAAGAACGAACACCCCTTCCATTGAGCAGGTGCTTATGTGGATGGGCTGCAACTCACACTGGAACCGGGAATTGATCTTTAAGCAAAAAATCTTGAAATAGGACTTAATTAAGACTCAAAATATTTATGTGTGACAGTATATTATGGTATGGAAAGATTTAAAGTTTATAAATCACATGCCCCGAAATGTGCCTGTTGCAGCTGTCATGTGATCTATAAACTTTAAATATATTGTCACACAAATTTACCAATAAATACTTTGAGTCTTATTCAAGTTTTATTCCAAGAAATTTTGCTTAGAGATCAATTCCCGGTTCCAGTGTCAAAATGTGGCACGCTATATCGATCTACCGTAGTTCAATATTTTTGAGCAGCTGCCTCAGCATGTCTGCACTCGGATCGGCTTGGTTATGGTGGAGGAAGTCGACCACTTAGCCTGCTAGTGGAAGAGGGGAGACGGTGCGTTAGACCCGCGATATCAGGCCAACGGACTGTCTAACTTGAACTTGATGTGATCAATTTTAAGTCAGTCGAACCCCAGTCGAACCATCGGTGGGGTATACCGCCCCCTCGCATGTCGAGGTGTTTGAAACCGAAGATGAAAGCGACGCCAAGGCAGAAGCTGTGAAAAGGCATTCAAAAAGGGGGATAAAAAGCGGCCACAAGGCGGAATGCCCCAAATCTAAAAGTGGAAGCAGTTGTATGCCTTGGAAGTGCGTGGTTCGCTAACCCGTAACCCGGGAACTTTGGGACATTGACATTTGAAATTCGTATTTTTCGAAGATTTCGCCGACGCCACACATCGATAAAGCAAGGGAAAATTCCTCGAAGCGAAATCTATCGATTGAAGGCCTGCCAGTGATGACGGTCGCACTGTCATGCGCAGTTACATGCCAGCCGTCAGCTGAAGAATGATACGTGAACCGACAGATTCCCATATATAACAACATGTCTGCGCATGTTGTCAGCCCTCACTACGGGTTTACCCTCACCCCGTCATCATGGCGTCCACATTCATCGCAGCGGTAGATATTATCATGGCATCCGTTTTTCTTCACCTCCTAATAGCCTTCCGCGATCACAAAAGAAGAAGAGGACTCCCTTATCCACCTGGTCCAAAACCATGGCCAATAATCGGCAATTTACTCGACTCTCCGAAACAATTGCCGTGGATATCGTACACAGAAATGTCCAAGAAACACGGTTTGTGCGACGTCATTGCGAGATGGTGTACACCCTTCACTGAAACTAGCTCTCACGCTCACCAGGCGACATTCTGTACCTTCAAGTTTTTGGACAGTCTGTCGTGGTGCTCTGTTCCCCGTCTGTGATCAAAGACCTCTTTGAAAAACGCGGGGATATCTACTCGGATCGTCCTGCCTGGCCGATGCCCGAAATGTGCGCAGGTTCACTGCCCGTTAGCCTCGTTGCCGTTTCTGTGACACTCCGCTGACCGTCATCTGACAATTTAGAATGGACGTAGATTGGCTCTTGGCTTTCACCAGATACGGGGAGGACTGGCGCGAGAGACGGAAGATCGCGGATCGCATCCTTCGTCCTGGTGCAATGTCTCTATACCACCAGAGGATAGAGGAAAATACACACGCATTTCTGAGTCGGCTCTTCGTAGCTCCCGCAGACTTCCGCGGCCATGTTGATTTGTCAGTGGTTCTCTCCATTAGCTCATACTGCTCGCTAGAAATTTTAGGGTCTCGCAGATCTCAAGGACAGCTTATCATGTCTCTCATGTATGGGTACGACCTAAAGGAGAACGACGAAATAACCAAGGCTCCAGTGCAACTGTTTCGTATGTTGAGTCATTTCGTCCTACCTGGAGCGGCTCTTGTAAATCACTTCCCACTCCGTATGAATCCCCACTTCGTGATCACTGCCAGGAAGAACTGACAACCGTCTTCAGTGCGACATATCCCTTCATGGGTCCCTTGGTTCAGCTATGAGTCACTGGCTCGGCAAGGCAGGGAACTCGGTCAGAGGACAATGAACGAACCGATCGATTTCGTGAAAAGAGCCATGGTTCGTGGTCATGACGTTTATGAGTCATTTATGTCGTGCAGTACGTCTTAACTATGGTCATCTAGCGAGACGGAACAGCAGTGTCGTCGCTGGCCCGTGAACAACTCCTGGAGTTGGAGAGTCTGAATGGCCCCGAGCGGCAATTGCAAGAGGACGTCATCAAACGAGTCCTGGGTTCTATGTATGAAGGTGAATCGTTCCATCTAACATGAAGGAACGAGATGCTGACCGCGAACATCAGCCGGTGTGGACACAGTGCGTATTCGAGCCTTCGAGCATCCTTCAATAATTGAGCGCGCTATCAGGCCGCATCCACGACGACTTCCCTCTTCGTTGCACTCACCCTCTATCCAGAGGTACAGCGGCGGGCGCAAGCTCAAATCGACTCTGTTGTATCGAGAGACAGGCTTCCAACTTTCGAGGACCGATCACGTCTTCCATACATTGAGGCAATCTGCAAGGAGTTACTCAGGTGGCAAATGGTTGCACCCATGGGTACGAATTCCTCTCATGTGGGTAAATCAGTGTATCCCATCGTTTTTTCAAGGTTTCCCCCATGCTTCAACCGAGGATGGTGTCTACCGAGGATTCTTCATTCCAAAAGGTTTGCCGCGTCACTAGATTGAAATAGCTGTGGACCGCTGCTGACGGTCCGCTTGGTAGGTTCGACGATGATCGTTAACTCGTGGTGTGTACTATGAGCCGTCTTACCTGATAGTTTCCCAAGAAAAGTTCCTAGGGGGATCCTACACAACCCAGAACTCTATCCGGATCCGGAAACATTCAATCCCGAGCGATTTCTGAACGACGACGGAACATTCCGAGACGACCCGATGATCTCTCTCGCATTTGGCGGTGGCAAGCGGATCTGTCCTGCGCGTCATTTGGTAGACATGTCACTTTTCATGGTCGCCGCCTCTGTGCTCTCTGTGTTCAATGTCACCAAGGCGAAAGATGAGAATGGTTACGAAATTCCAGTCAGTCCGATGGTCGAGGTCAATGCTGTCGTATGGTGCGTGACCCTTGCTGCAGCCATCTCTTGGCCCTTACTAGTGGACTCTTACAGCTACCCGGCGAAGTTCGAGTGTTCCGTCAGGCCAAGAGACAAGGTCGCGGAAGATTTGATTAGGGATAATCGATAGTGTTCAAGCTTGACGTCGCATCTCTTGACTCTTGGCTCTTTATAGTTGTACGTATGTCCCACCTGACTTTGAAATATATTGTGCTTCTGAGTGGCTTGACGAAAAGTCGGTTTCACTCCACTATTGTCGAGGATAACGTTCGAGAAGGATCGGGAGCTCTTGCTATCTAGCGATTCACCAGTAGGTTTTCATCACGTCCACCTTACAGTAATGGAATCGGCTAGTGAGATGATCACATGAAATGATCACGAGCCTCTCGTCCAAGTGGGTCTGCGCCACTACACGCCTTACCAGGAGACCATCCGCCGAGCTGGAGGGTCCCACAGGCGTGCGCCACCTCTTAAAGACCTTAACTCTGGGCCCACCGCCCGGGCGCAGTCTCTACAGGTGGAGCCACGAAGCTATTTTATCTAGTTGTGTGATAACACCGAAGATTAACCCGAGCAGCTGGTCGAGACGGCGATTACTTATCACTTGCGGAGTTGCGGCGACGGCCTAGCCCAGTGCACCAGATCTACATCAGACCTCCACCGTGAGCCTAACACGAAGTCAGTCTCTGAAATCCCGTTTCGAGCATCAGGTGTTCTTAGTTGGGGGAAAGAAAACACTGCTGTATGTGGACATAATGACCCCTTTGCTAAGGAGGATCCGAAATGGCAAATTCGACAATCTGAACCACGAATCAGTTTTTTCAACGAGACAAGGGGATTCTTTACCCTTCATGGATTTTATTTTATTTTCCTTTCTTGTTCGAGAACCACTTCCCGTGCTTCGCGGGGAAACCGAAAGTTACACTATACTCGTCAGAATAGTTTGAATCTGGTCTCTTGATTCCCCAGTGTCAATCGATACGGGCCCCCCTCTAGTTGACCATGAAACCGTCTGTTCTTAGCTCCGTCAACCCCAGTCAGGTGTGAATGGTGAGCGCTGCTGTGCGCTGCACCATATGGGGAACCCTTTTAAGTCTTCGCCCAATCACAAGTCGCTTGACGCTAGGTCTTGACTGCCCCCGCATTCCTTTCAGAAGTACAAAGACCCTTATATCAACAATGAAAGACACACCCTTATTGACGTGAAAGGGACGCTGTGGGCAGCAATTATGACTCGTGTTAGCAACGAGGGACCCAGATCTTGGGCTTGGCCAAAGCACGCCAAATGAGCCATCACAGAGCGGCATGCAACACTATAAAAGCGACGCTCACGAAGCCGAAAACGATACCAGCATGGCCAAGTAAAAGCCATGTCTGGTCAAAATCATGACCTGTTCTTCCTCACTGAACCCATTCACTAAAAGCCTCTGCGATCGCCGAAAATTGACAAATTATTTCCTCAGCAATTTCGCTCGAAATATCCGCCGTTCACATCCCACAATCACTCACACAGACCCTGCGAACCACGATGAACTATCCCCATACCTTCTCGGCCAGTACCGACACCACGCCTTCTCCCTCCTGCCAGACATTCCAACAAACGTCAAAAGAGGGAGATTTCACGGTGCAGTGGCCCTTATCTTGGGGACGGCGTGGAACACTTACAACGACTCCTGGATCTCAACTCGTGAGCACATTTGTCCACACGATACGAGACGCAACCCACTAACGTTTGTCACACAGTGTCGACTGCACTACCGCCCTCGCGGCCAGTAACATGCTCGGAAACAGAACCAATCTCGAAGATCTCACCGCAACAGACGCAATGGCAATTGCTCCCCCCCAGCACCGCACCCTCTCGCTAGCGACAGCGCATATAGGAACGAAATTCTCTTTGACCCACCCGTAAGTATGCAATGAATGGTAGTCGGCCGATGATGTTGCTCACTTTATTGTGTCACAGGATTTGGGCACTTGCCACTCGCTCGCCCCATGTTGGTCTTCAATCTGCATTTTCCACGACCTCTCGTACTCGCAGTTCAAAGCAGCGACAGATGCTATCTCCTATCCATCGCCACAGAGCGATGGCAGCGTGGATCAGGTATTTCCCTCATCCCCATGCGATGCGGCAGCACCATACCTCGTGAGTGCAAGTCGTACTAACGCAAGGAGCTTTGCTTACTTATCGTTATACAGGTTCTTCCTCTTGGTTTATTTATGGCAGCTCCACGGACAGCTACAAAGGAAGTACGGCCCAATCCTCGACCCCGACGGCATGTATGGGAATCCGGGGTACTGCGTTTCAATGCTCGCGTGGGAAATGACTCACAAGATATCCGTCCTACTGAGTACCACCATAGGCCACGACCTACGGGAGCCAGTTAACAGCAGTGGGCATGCTGGTATATAGGGGTGACCCTTGGAAAGCGAACGCACAAATGTATGAAACCTAAGTTGATGGCATTCCAGCGGATGAACGAGGTAGTTATGGGAAAGCCGAGCACCAGCAGGAGGCAGTGGGTCATCCACGAAGAGGGCTCACCACTGCACACCTGCCACTAGAGCCCAGTAAAGGAACAACGATAAATCCAAGGTGATGGGACGCGGAGAAGGGAGGTCGCGTCCACAGTATGTGGGGAGTTTATGATTGATCCTTTCTGGGGCCTAGTATCACGGCGGGGTCAATGGAAGTATGAACAGGGTATAGTTCGATGGACGAGCCAGTAGAAGCCAGTGTTGTACAAGTCAGACGAGGGTCAAGTCAGCGTGGGAGAAAGCAAGAAAATTATGGCCACATGGCCAAAAATGTCCCTAGAACAAAAATAGGATGTAGCACCCTAAGCGTGGAAACGCCCCCAAAACTAAGTTAAGAGGTAGGAACCGACACAAACGATCACACGATAGTGACGATACGACCCAGGAGCGGAGCGTCTGCTCAAAATCATTAATTCCGAATCAACTGGCAACATACCTGATTTGGACCTTGGTATGTGGAAGAAACATCCGTGGCAAGATTATACTACACATGGCTCAACAGGAGACTATCCGAAGAAAACAACAGCAACAAAAGTGCCATTGTGCCAAGAAAAGTGCTGCATTGGCAGAAAACTATTACATAAAGATCGCAGAGGGATCGCGACCTCCCAAGAGATTGGATGAATCGAAACAGTGACGTGGCTCTTTAGTGCTTTAGTGGGTAGTAGGTTCTACTAGTACTGAGTAATAGCCCAGAAGTACTTGAGCCTGAGTCCCACACTACCCATACAGTACCCTGGTGTGCGTCAATGCATTTTCCCCCGTTTTCGAGGCTCCGAGGCTCCGAGGCTTGCTCCGAGGTTTGCACCAGCGCATTACGTTGGATTGTTAGGTAACCTAGTTCTTCTTCCAAAAAAGACACCCCCGCGCCAACGTCAAATCAACGTCAACGTCGGCTGCCTGCCTCATCGCGGCCCGTGTGGCTTATTGCATTCCTATTCGTCTACGTGTTCCCTTGGTTTCTATCCCATCTCAGCAATAGGTCGCAGATGTCTGTCGGTTCCTAATCTCGTGTCAAGTCACTCAAGTGAGAGAGAAAATACATTGACTCAACAACTTGAAGACTCGGAGAATTACGCAGCACCTATTTATGGGGGCTTCTCTCCACGCTTCCGACTGTCGAAGCCAATGTGGTACAGGCGCAAGTGGGGCTATAAAGGCTCCTGCTCTCGTAGCTTTCGTATCTGTCTTTTCAAGTGACCAGTTTCATGATGCAGCTCTCTCTCATCACAGCGATTGACTCCCTCGCCCTCACTGCGTTACTTTACCTCCTCCTCGCCTATCGTGGTCACAGAAGACGAAGGGGTCGCCCATACCCCCCGGGACCTCCACCTTGGCCTGTCATCGGCAATTTTCTGGATGTCCCAAAGCTCTCTCCTTGGTTGGCCTACGCAAATATGTCTAAGAAATACGGTAGGATTGACCTCTCCTTCAAGTTCAGTTGTGTTTCCATTCTGAGCCTAGGTTTTATGTTTATCAGGCGATGTCCTGTGCATCAATGTTTTAGGCCAAGTGGTCGTCGTCCTGTGTTCGCCGACAGCCATCAAGGACTTACTCGAAAGACGTGGAGAGTTGTATGCGGATCGGACACCGTTACCGATCCTTGAGATGTACGCCTGATATTTATCCATCCCTCGTCATAGGTGCTGACGATGTCCCAGAATGGGTGTGGATTGGGCGTTTTTCCTTGCTAGAATGGGAAAATACTGGCGTGAAGGTAGAAAGTTATTAGATCGCGGTCTCCGCCCTAGCGCAGCAGCCTTGCATCGGCGTTTGATCGAGGAAAAGACACGCGTGTTTCTTGGCCAGTTACTTGCCACCCCAAACGCCTTCCGCGAACACATAAATCTGTTGGTTCCGCTGCCACAGTTTTCGATAATTGTTGACTCGCATCGTAGTCTTCAAGGAAAGCTTGTCATGCGCCTCGCCTACGGGTATGACTTAAAGGAAAATGACGATATATTGGTGCCACCGAAGAGGATTGGTAATATCTTAAAACAGTTCATTTTACCTGCAACACCGTTGATAAATTATCTTCCATTCCGTGCGGTTCCTTCATCCCCTATTGTCATTTGAGTGCCTTACGGCTATGTTTAGTCCGACGCCTTCCTTCGTGGGTTCCTTGGTTCAAGTATGAGCCACTGGCGAGTGAATGTAGGGAGCTGGCACGGCGGATGAAGAAAGAGCCTATCGACTTCGTGAGGAACTCCATGGTATGAATCGGGTGAAATTCCCGTAATTTACCTCTACTGATGTCCGTCAGCACGACGGCACTGCAATATCATCTCTAGCAACTGAATTCCTCCAAGAGGTAGACCTCCTGAGTGGCCTAGAACGCCAACCGATGGTGCAAGCTATCGAAGATATTCTAGGGTCCCTGTTCCAAGGTAATTCCTTGTAACATCTACAAATTCATGTAGCGCTTATGTCGAGCACCAGCCGGTTCAGAAACAGCACGTATTCTCCCTATTCCCGTAGCTTGCTTCTTGGCTGATGTGCGACATTCAGACCGTTTCTTCAATGTCTTCGCTCTTTCTCGCGCTCGTCCTTTATCCAGAGGTTCAGAAGCGAGCGCAGGCAGAGCTTGACTCTGTCATCTCAAGAGATAGGCTGCCAACGTACGATGACAAGCCACGTCTTCCATACATAGAGGCGATGAGCAGAGAGTTATTGAGGTGGCATATGGTGACGCCACTGGGTGCGGATTCCCCGTTCTGGTCAACAGCGACGTGTACTAACACCTATATGGAGGTGTTCACCACTCGCCAACTGATGATGACTTCTATAAGGGCTACTTTATTCCAAAAGGTCTGTAGTCATCTTTCGATATTGTCTGAAGTCGTAATCAAAGTCCTTCCCGCTGTAGATGCTGTTGTCATAGCTAACGCATGGTGCGCAACAATCACACGACATAGTTGCTCTCCAGATGGTTCTGAGAGGGATCCACAGGGCTGTCCTGCACGATCCGGAGCTGTATCCAGACCCAGAGGCGTTCAAGCCCGATCGTTTCCTCGATAAGGATGGGTACTTCCGCGACGATCCGATGATCTCGCTGGCGTTTGGTGCAGGCAGGCGGATATGTCCGGGGCGCCACTTCGTCGACACGATACTCTTCGTCGTGACGGCGTCTGTGTTGTCCGTGTTCAACGTGACGACGGCCAACGACGAGAATGGGAAGGAGATTCCGGTCACTTTACCGCCCCCCGAGTCGATCAAAGGCGCTGGTGTCATGTGAGTAATGAGGTCCACCTATGAGCCTGGTGCGTTTGTTGCTGACCTGATGAACTCCCTTGAAAGTTATCCGCCGAAGTTCGAGTGCTCCATTACGTCAAGAGATAGGCTCGCAGAGGACTTGATAAGGGTGAGTACCTTGGCTTGAATATGTGCTCCGCACGTCCTGCAGGCATCTATTCTCCCACCTTTTCCCACTCTGTCGAACCTATGTTCTGTAGCATAAAATTAGGGGCTGCTGCGTCAGGCGTTGTAGCAGAGACGGCAGAGACGGTCTTTATGTCTGTAACAACTTGAAACGTACTTGTCAACGGTCAATAGGCAATCAAGTAATAAGTACTCGATCAGTCTGGACTGGAAAGGTACAGCCTGAGCGTGTCGAGAATAAAAGCGCTTTTCAAGAAAAGGTTGAGGATCCATGTATTATAGGTTCGACCATAATCTGCCTACACCCTCCCCATCAGCGGCTGGGAACAAAGCTACTACAGCCCACGAATGCTTGTATGCTCGAGCGGCTTAACGACTTGCAGTTCGAATAGCCATTAAATTATAATAAAGCTGACCTGGCGTGGCTTCAGATATTCGTGGAGCAGGTTTCCTTAGCAGCCCTGTCAGTGAAAGTCTTTGGCTTCACTTCTTGCCGCTGGGAACGTTTGCATGCAGCTCAGTCGCGCTTTTTTAGCCACTCAGTTCCGTTCCGGCCACTGGCAATGAGCAAGCAAGGGCCTTCTCCATGCGCCTTTTGTATAAACACGTTCACTACCACATGTCCATGATAACATCCGAGATGACCCCACTGGAGCGAGTATACTCCGCTCCGAGAACACCGCTCATAACTTCTGATGACAGACGGTGCCTGTTGTGAATGTGGTCTGGCCTGTGCCTTTCCCCACCTAATCAATGCGAATTTTAGATACCGCAACCATATTCGTATCGTTCCATTATATAAAGAGTGCAGCGCTTCCTTTCATCGGTTAAAAATGTACAAAAGTCAATCGACAAAACGCAAAGCGAATAAATAGTAATGGAAAGGGAAAATTCGATAATCTGTACTTCAACACCGAGGCTCGGAGCCATCAGTAAAATCATATCATGTATCACATCATCATATCACGTCCCATTGTCGTATGCATCCGAACAACCTCCTATAGCACCCGGCACCTGCTCGCACAGCACGTACGTCACAATCCGAGAGGGAGGGAGAGGTTGAGAATCAAAGGAAGGTAGAAAGTGAAAATTAGTGAAAAGACAAAAAGAGCATGAATAAATACGCCGAGGCCCGTCAGCTCCGACCCGACCATCGGTAGCAGCGCGTGTTGTAGGGAAGGAACCATTCAAAACAGATGCACAAAGTTGCTCGGGAAGATGTGCCTGCCCGGCACGCGCCGTTGCTCATCGAGCAGCTCGCCACTCCACCACCCATCTTCAGGCGTGGCGGTGACAGCGATGATATCGTTCGCCTGGAAGTCAAATTCCTCTGGGATCGTAGCGGTGTAGTCGTACAGCGCCCGTACTGCATATTTTCCACCCTCAGCACCTCAAACAAGGGGGGGGGGGGATAAAAAAAGTGACGCACCGTAGAAGAGCACACCCCGCCCGTCTTCCGTGTATTGCTGCGTCGGAGGCTCCGCGACTGGTTGTGGCTGCGGCTGCGTGAGCGCCATCGCCTGCGGTGACGGCGTCCTGTTGATCGGTCCGGGGCTGACGGATCTGTACCCGGCTCCATACGGAATGTGTTGGTGTGGATGTTGTTGATACTGCTGCGGGTGCTGTTGCTGTTGCTGCGGCGCATATCCCTGTTGCGCGTAGTATTCCCCACCACCCGAACCCATTGCTCCGCGCCGCTGTTGCTGCTGCTGCTGCTGCTGCTGCTGTTGCTGTTGTTGCTGCAGCGGCGGCTGCATACCGTAACTTACCGGCGGCGCGTGGTATACTTGTGATGGAGGCGCGTTCGCATATGGATGTGGAGCTTGTACGTACGCAGGCGAGTGCTGCGGGACCTGCTGTTGCACTGGCGGTGGCGGGACGTACTGCTGTTGAGGCGGAGGGGCGCCAGTCTGCCATTGGCCAGGCACACCGAATGAATTGCCGATGCTTGATTGACGCTGCGCGGGAGGTCTGGCCCCTCCGCCACCGGGTGCTTGCAGTTGCTGTTGTGGTTGGGACGGGGTCTGCTGGTACTGAACCGGCGCGGAAGGTGGCTGTTGCATCGGTGGTGCTTGCGCTTGCTGTACCTGCCTAACTTGGGCTACCTGTTGTTGCTGCTGTTGGCGATACGCATCTGCCATTGAGTCCACCGCGACGTTCCCATGCGGGTCAAGAGAAATGCCGACGCTGTTCGGTGTGGTAGCGCGATACTGTCCTGGACCTTGGTCGCTGCCGGGGTTGGCACTGCCACCGCGTGGCGGCCCGGGCGGAGCGGGAGAGACGCTTCGGGAAGCAGGGTGACTGAGGGATGGACTACGGGAACGACCATTGGCACCGATGCCAACGTGTCCGTCTCGACTGACCGGACGATCCAAATGACTGCCATGGCCTTGGGAAGGCGCAGGTGCCAGTTGCGGTGCGTTGAAGCTCGCGCGACGGCTGTTGGACCGGCTACGGCGCTCGCCTGGGAAGCTTTGGTGGTACGAATCGATGACAGAATCTACAACAGGCGCGGGTACCTGTGACGGCGGCTGCATGAATGTGGCGGTTGGTGGCGCAGGTGACGTGGAGCGCGAGCCAGGCGGAGGCTGCGCAGCAGGGTGGGCGCCGACGACGATCTCGGCAGAATTGCGGTAGTCAACATTCCGGCTCGGAGAGGAGACACCAGTGGGCGGTGCGAGTGCTTTCGAAGGCGAAACAGAAGAAGGTCCGCCGGTTGTTCCAGAAGGGTCCGGAGTAATTTTACGCGTTACACTCCGCCCAACACTGGCGCCTGCTGCGGTTCGCAAATTGGCCATTGCTTGCACCATCGGGTCTGTCTCATCGCCAACCTTTGAAGCTGCGGCACCTCCACGGGGATTATTACCCTGCTGATCCTTAGAGAGATCGACCTTGTAGGTATTGTCACCTACAACAAGTTCGTGCTGTGTCGGGTTGATCGGCTGCGCTGATGCTTGCGCAGCAGCGAAATTACCGGTATTGCGAGATGCGGTGGTTGGCGGGGAAGAACCGGGAGAGAACCCGTTAGTAGGGCCATTCGTATTGCCGTTACCATTTGTTTGTGGGGCATTGCGGCGTGTGCTTGCCCTTGAAAGGTTGGTCGCACGAGCAGGTACGGGGTCGTTGGGACCTGAGGCACGGTTACCGGCGCCGACGCCTGCCGTGTTGACGAAGGGCTGGTCGTCGTCGGGCGGAGGAGGTGCAGTGGGGAGTCGGTTAATGCGTTGTGTAGCGCGAGCGAACTGAGCAGGACGGCTGGTGACTTTTGAAGCTGAAGAGGTGAGAGGAGCCCCTTCAGCGGAAGAGTAGTTGACGAATTGTGGGGGGTCCGGCATGGCGTTCCCTGTGCCATAATCGCGAACAAAATTTTCCTGATCCTTTTCTGGTTCGAATGATTCGAGGGCTAGACGCAAACGTTCGCAGGACTAAGAGACGATCATTCATGATGGTCAACTGATGCCGGAGCTTTTATAGAGCAAAGTATTCACCTCATCATCAGAAACGCAAACGATGGAGACGGCGTTGGCGTAGGCCCAGACGTTGTCTTTTGTGAAGTCCATACGCTCCTCTTCGAGATCTTGGCAGCTGTCACAGAACTGTTTCCACTCCTGCTCCCATTTAGAGACGGTGTCTTGTAGCGCGCGTGCAAAGTTGGAGAATTCGCGTTCGTTTGCGTGGACGGTCTGTTGGGCACGTTCGAGTTTGACGGAAATGCGCTCGAGGTCCTTGCCCTGGACGAGGGTGCTCTGCGCGGTGTAGGCGTTGATGCGGAGACAATCCTGTTCGTACTTCTCGCGAGCTTTGTTGACGTGGCCCTCCTGTGCCTGCTTTGTCTTGAATTGTTTCTCGATCGCACCCTGATAAACTTTGCGATGTTGAGCCTGACGGGCGACGAACGCGGCGACGGGGTTTTCGAGCTCGTTGCGAATCTGCTGAGCGAGTTGCAGATGAAAGGCGGACTGCTTGTCCGTCTCCTGGCGAAGAGTGTCGAGCGAGTTTCGAAATTCGCTTCACGTGGGAGCGGTGTCAGGAGGAAGAGTAGGATGGAGGGGGACCAAGAGAACATACCCTATCTCGTCCCTTCCCAAGGTCGTTTTGGTGAGTTTGACGAGACGTTTCGCGTATTCTTCCTCGATAGCAGCCCTCAAAGGAAGAGAGGGAGTCGAATGCGAGAAATGATAATGCGCTTGGGAGTGACACACCTCTCCTTCCAAAAGTTACGGAGCTCTTCCATGGTCCTTGCAGCACCGCGCATCCTAGCGAACAACACGTCGACGCCAGCATCACTGGGACCCCAAAAAGCATTGCAATAGTCAAGAGAGCGAGCAGCAGGATCGGGAGAGCCGGCTCTGGCATATTTTGAAAGGGAAGTAGTGGACGCCTGTCGTCGGGCAGACATGGCTGATGGGCAAGTACAAGAGACACGCACACTCTCCCACTCTCACTCAATTATGTAATAATCATCTGACTATACTAGAGCTGTCCAATCCTCTGCTGCATCTTCTCCTTCACCGTCTGGTAAGCATTCAGGATGGTCTGCTCGTTGATCACAATATCCGTGCTGTCCGCTCTAGGGCGGCTCACTCGCGATGCGATGGTCGTTGAGTCCGTCTCTACAATGATCCTGCAATTTTTATTATTTTATTTATTTAATTCACCCTGAGGAAAGGGACGCACCCATCGTCTATCGTCTCGTCCAGGCAGAGAATGACGCAGTCCAGGTTCTCCAGTACCGCCCGCTTCTCGACCTGGTTCCGCAGCAGCAGGTTGATCGCCTCGATGAATGCGGACAGCGCCGAGTGCAGCATCAGTTCGTTCTCCTGCGAGCCCCCGAGGACGTAGAAGATGAGGTCCAGCGAGTGTCTATACACCGCCAAATGTCCGTCGTATAGAGTGATATCGCCTATAGATAAATAAATAAATACGAGTCCAACTGCGAGAGCTAATGGAAGACGCACCGCCTGGCTTTTTCGTCTTGGCGAACAGACCCTTCTCGAACGCCCGCTGCTCCTTCAGTGTCTGCAAGCCCTTGTTGGGATCAGGGTCCCCTAGTTGCGTCCGTCCCTTTGGCGAGTAGTATTTGGCAAGGACGCGATGTCCGTCCGTATCGAGGACAATGAACGCATTGACGGCGTACAATGTCAGATTCATCGGATCCTACGGTATACCAATTTGGTTTTTTATGGCAATCGTAGGCAGGTATTTTCGCGCTTTGGCCGAGGGCGTCGGGAATGGTGACAAAAGATATGAAGAGACGCGTGATCGTTACGCAACGCTTGTGACAGCCCGAGTTCGAACAAACAGAAAGCTAAACTTATTCATGCACAAATCGGAAAAGGTAAAATGACAGCATCGTTGGTAGCAAAGAGTACGAATACGCATAGGTACGGGCGATATAATACATTCGCTTCTCATTCTCTTATTTATTTTACGCGGCACCAGTCTCACGCGGCTTCTCCGTCGGAGGGGGGGGGTTCACGTAATCGGAAGCCTTGCCAGATTGTAGCCCCAAATCATCGTACTCAACATTCCGCAGGGAGGCGAGGAACAAGAAGAGGAACAATGGACCGGCGATAAGGTCAAGAATGCTGTAGAAGATCATCTCGTGATCGACCGTGAGTACGTTCGCACCCTCGGAGAAGGCCCAGCAGATCGGGTACAGCATCCAGAGGGCGACGAGGTAGACAGCGTAGATGCCGTACAGACCCCTGTGGTTTTCAAGCCGGCGCGACCGCAGTCCGCTGAATAGGACCGAAAAGCTGTGTCGTGCACGGGCGTCAGCGCACGTAAAATACAAACGGTTTGCAGCTCACACGACATAGAAGAGCGTCAAAACGCCGAAAACATAGAAACCCCACTTGTACGACGTCGGCGTGAGCGCACCGACGAGTCCACTCACGACCGTGACGATGACCATAAATATCGTGAGGAAGAGATCGGACAATGGAAGTCCCGTTACCAGAAGCAACGAGAGGAGAATAAGGGGTGCGTTGATGAACCACTGGATATATCGCACATACTACACGAGTTTGATGATCAGCATAAAATATGATGAGGCTGGAGGGATGACACGAACAAAGATACTGCGAGTTGGCCCGCTCCTGAATTCGGTTCTCACGGGCGTCTGTCCCAAGTTCGATGCCATAGCAAAATAGCTTATAGTGGACACTGTGAGGATGGCCAGAGCGATATGGTGGAACGCCCGTGCTCCGTGCGGTTGCTTTCAAAAGGGGCCCTCATCAGAATGTGTCAAGACGACATGCGCGATGAATAGGACCGTACCACTTTCGCCCAAGCCAGCGTAAATACGGCCGATACGCCCATAATCCCCGTCACGACCCACAACCAATCAGATGCCCCTACCGAGAGACGTCGCACGGCAGTAGTAGGGTTGACGTTTACAGGATTCACCATCGTAGTTGGCAAGACAAGATGAAAGGGTGTTGGGGTTGCAACAAGCCGCAACCCGTTATTTATATCACGGGGCTTTGCTCCTATATGTGCGGGGTCTGGTCGGTCAGCTTACAGATAGGAGTCATCTGGCTGATCATCGCCGGTCCAATTAGTACTTGGACTGGAGGAGGCTAACAGATGTAGACCCAAACCAGCTGCCTTTTAGAGGCTCTAAGACTGGCATGCTTCCGCCGGCTACGTTCATCGTGGTGTTCAGAGAGCAAGAGTGCTCCTTCTAGTTGCTCGACGCTACTGGACAGACACTTCTCCAGTTGGTAATTGCACAAAGCCTTCTCTCACCTAGTCCCCAGCCTGCGAGAGAGGGGGGTGGACAAGGAGGCGGAACGAGTTGAGTGAAACCAATGACGTCGACACCTGCGGCTGCACCAATAAGGATAAGCGGACAGTGAATATCGGTGAATGCCGAGCTTCCGAGATCGAACGATGAAAGGTAGAATTTTTTGGGGGAATTTAGGCCTAAATCGTGGATTTGCAATTCATAGTGTCAATGCGCACAGTTGAAGAACATGATGGCTCAAAGATTTTCCACGTTACTGGGGTAGGCGCAATGGCGCATATATTGAGAGGCGGCTTGGCGGGGACTAGACCAACATGCCGTAGGGGTAAATGTGACCATCTGCGAAGCGTTGCGTATCACATGTTGATCTGCTTACGGGTGGCCGTAGATCGGGTCAAACGGAGCGACTAGTCCAACACCCAAAAGCAATATATGGAATCGAACTCCTGGGTTTCTCTCCACGGTGACAGTTGTGCTAGCATGTGACCAGGAGAGCAGAGTTTTAACGAACGTCGAGTATAGGGGCCGTACTGTCTGAAGGTGAACGCATCCAGGTTTCGACCAGCGAAGTCAAAGGACACATGGATCGGAAACGCAGGTTGGCGCATATATGGCTGAAATGCTTGTATTTTCGTGGACTGGACAGTGTCTCTATAAAGTGTGGTGGACGACATATTATATGGCGACGAAGTTGGCGATCTACCCAAGGCGATCAGAGTGATCTTGGCTGTACAAAGACCGAGAAGGATCCTTTTTAACTCTCTCATCCTTCAGAAGCCTGCGAAGAGGTATTCAGACAACTTTGACTACGAGAGGAAGACAACGTACCGCGAATCGATGCGTGCATCCTCGCCCTCAATTCCAATGGCAGCCTGTGGTGTCTTCGCATCGATGACCTCCATGGAAAAATTAATTAACACTGAGATATATGCGATGTCGTGCGACGGGCTCACATAGTGGTTGTCGCAATGTGGGCAATACTCGTCGCTCTCTTCGTAGGCTGTCATATCCTTGCGGAACGCCTTCTTGCACTTTTTGCAGATAAACGCCATTTCCGTTGTCCGGGAAAGCCGGTGAGTCTGCGACTCAGCATGGCACTCGGAGCAGTCGTACCATTGCTTGCAGCAAGGTGCGCGGATGGAGACTTGGGCGTTCAGGATGTGCTTGCTTTATGGAGGATACGAAGAGTCAGCGTTCAGGCCAAAAATATATATTCGCAGAACATTCGAAGATCTCACCACATTTGGTGTCCGCTGTAGCGCCGTGGGTGTGTGCACGAAACCAAAGTACAGTAGTAACTAACTGTTAGTGAGGTGCGCGAGCGGAGCACCGGCTTCCGGCCCGAATTTACCGGGAACGATAGTCCTCAGCGGCCTTCTGCCCACCTTCATGATAAGGTACAAGTACGCAAGTTTGTTTTAGGCCACATGTTTGACTGATAAACGTGTTTTACACTGTCTAATTAGCACTCAGGCTACAATGAAGTACTGACTACTCCACGACTCGGAGTGTTTCGAAGCCACGACCTTGGCCACGACCTGATCGGCTTTACCATACATGGCACTCAAGTTCGAACCACAACGAACACAGAATCATTCATGGGCTGTAGTAGCCTCGTTCCCAGCCGTCGACGAAGAGGGCGCAAGGCTGTTCGGTAGAGGCCGAATCTAATAGAAGCCTGAAAGCGCTTCGATTCTCAGGCTCAACATCGCTAGTGATGTCACTAAACAAATCAAGACGAATTTTGTACTCACAGTAATGGTTATCTATCGACTGTTGACGAGTACTTTGGGGAGAATATTGATGAGCAGACAGTTACAGTTGCACGGGCGCGTAACGAGTGACTTCGCGCGTCTATTTGACGCAGCAACATCTGAATTTACGCTACAGAACACAGGTCCAACAAGACGGGAACTTGAAGTGTGTGAAAATAGATGCCTACAGAACGCTCGGCACCGGTGGTATTCAAGCCAGGGCACTCGCCCTTATCAAGTCCTCTGCAACCTTGTCTCTTGGCATAATACAACACTCGAACTCCGGTACCCAACTTTAGACCGATTTCACCAGGTCAGCTCTACACACGTACCAGGCTCATGTCACTGGCTTACTCACATGACTCCATCGGCTAGGACCGTGTCGAGGGGAGGCGCCGCGACCGGAATGTCGTCCCCGTTCTTATCCTTGGCCTTTGTCACGTTGAACACAGACAATACCGACGCCGTCACGGTGAAGAGCGTCACGTCGACGAAGTGGCGTGCGGGGCATATCCGCCTGCCTATACCAAATGCCAGCGAGATCATCGGATCGTCGCGGGACGTTCCATCCTCGTTGAGGAATCGACCGGGATTGAATGCCTCTGGGTCGGGATATAGCTCCGGGTCGTGGAGGACAGCCCTGTCAATCCATCTCAGAACCTCCTCGACAGCAACTGTGTCACATGATTGTCGCCCACCATGTATTAGCCATGACCACAGCACCTACAGAGAGAAGGGTTTTGATTATTTCAGCCAACATTGAAGGATGAATACATACCTTTTGGAATAAAGTAGCCCCGGTAGAAGTCATCATCGGTTGGCGAGTGGGGAGCAGCTCCATTGGACGTCAGTACACGGTGCTATTGATGAGAACGAGGCCGTCACCCAATGGCGTCACCATATACCACCTCAATAACTCTTTGGTCATCGCGTCTATGTATGGAAGACGCGGCCTGTCATCGTACGTCGGGAGCCTATCTCTTGAGATGACAGAATCAAGTTCTGCCTGTGCTCGCTTCTGTACCTCTGGGTAAAGGATAAGAGCGAGGAAAAGTGAGTACAAAGCAGCAGCGGTCTGAGAGTCACACCTCAGCCAAGCAAGCTGCGGGAATAATGAGAACACGTGCAGTATCTGAACCGGCTGGTGCTCAACGTAAGCGCTACATGTATTCGTAGATGACGCATGGAATTACCTATGAATAAAGACCCTAGAATATCTTTTATGCTTTGCATCCCCGGTTGATTTTCCGGGCCACTCAGATCTGCCTCTTGGAGGAATTCAGTTGCCAGAGATGGTACTGCCGTGCCCTTGCGCTAGTGTTCCATGAGTAGAGACATACGAAATATTACACAATTCGTACCATCGAGTTCCTCACGAAATCCATAGGCTCGTTCTTCATCCGCCGTGCCAACTCCCGACATTCGCTCGCCAGTGGCTCATACTTGAACCAAGGAACCCACGAAGGGAGGTGTCGGACTGAATATAGCCGTGAGGAACTCGAATGACAGTAGGGGTGAAGGAACCGCACGAAATGGGAGATGATTTATTAATGCTGCTCCAGGTAAAACGAACTGTGTTATGATTTTAATAGCCCTCTTTGGTGGTACCAACATATCGTCGTTCTCTTTCAAGTCATACCCGTAGGTGAGGCGCATAACAATCCTTCCTTGAAGGCTACAATGCGAGTCAACAGCTATCGGATAACGTGGCAGTGGGACAAACAGATGGAGGTGTTCGCGGAAGGCGTTCGGGGTAGCAAGTAACTGGCCAAGAAACACACGTGTCGTGTCCTCGATCAAACGCCGATGAGATGCTGTTGCGCCAGGGCGGAGGCTGCGATCTAATAACTTTCTGCCTTCGCGCCAGTATTTTCCCACTCTAGCAAATGGAAAAAGCCAATCCACATCCATTCTGAGCCATTAGTGGGATCAGCACCCATGGCGAGGGGAGGATAAAGATTAAGCGAACATCTCAGGCCCAAAGATCGCAAATGGTATACGATCCGCGTACAACTCTCCGCGCTTTTCGAATAAGTCCTTGATGGACGTCGGCGAACACAGGACGACGACTACTTGGCCAAAAACTTGAAGGCAAATGATATCGCCTAAAGGCTCATAATGAGCATAACCCTTATTTCAGAGAAGAAACACAAGGAGAGTTCAATCCTACCATATTTCTTAGACATATTCGCGTAGGCTAACCAGGGAGAGAGCTTTGGGACATCGAGAAAATTGCCGATGACGGGCCAAGATGGAGGTCCTGGAGGATACGGGGAGCCCCTTCGCCTTCTGTGGTCACGAAAGGCGAAGAGGATGTAGAGAAATGTAGAGAGAGCAAGGCAGTCGATGGCCGTGATGGGAGAAATTAGCATATTCGGAACTTAGCCACCAGACAGCTGTGTACATGGGAACTATAACTTGGAGCAGATGCGTATTTATGAGCAGAGTCAGTCAAGGAGCCAACCCTTGGAGCCAGCCGACCAATAGACGCTTCAAGCTTCAAGAACGGAAACCCTTGTATTTGGCTCGACTTCAGACCAATCAGAATCATGATACGCTATGGTATAAGTTACGTGAATGTGAAAATATGTGGGGCGCGGTGTCTTGCGGTGTCTTGCGGTGTGGTTCTGTTCATTCTGCGATTCGAGTTTTTCGCCAATACACTCATATCCCAAAATGGTTATATTCAGATTGCCGCCAGAAATGTCCAAGGAAATGTCCAAGGAAATGTCCTCACTTCTCCCAGGATTGGATGCAGTATTATACAGATAGTATAACTCACTAGGCCTCACAGGCCTCACCGCTTGCTCTTTGATTGGAATGGACGACCTCCCGTAACGATTTGGTGCACCAAATGCATCTCCAAACTCAAGTCCAAACTCCAAATTTCGCCTTGAATTTCGCGCTGATTGATCTGACTTGTGATGACCAAGCACGGTAATTCAAGAATCCGCCCAGCAGCAGGGTCACGGGGTTCCGAAATTCGGACGACTGAATTTCCAAAATGCCGAGTTCCGACAGCGTTCATCAGATATCCCCATCGCCTCCAGGTCTGACGAACCGCGGCTTCATTAATGTTTCATTGTCGAACAACAAGTGCCATTACACTCTTGGTTACACTGCCGTACACTGCCAAATGAACCAGAACCCTGTATGGGGGTCCGGTCGCCCAGGGTTGGACCAGGGTCCATGCGGCCCCAGTCCAGGGGTTTTTTTTTCTTGCTGCCATTTGAGGTGACTCCTCTCGGCCGGCACACGAATGAGCCTAAACTGGGGCCGCGTGGACCCTGGTCCAACCCTGGGCGACCGGACCCTCATACAGGGTTCTGGTTCGTTTGGCAGTGTAGTCACCGGTCACTGTCACTGGGGCCCTTCTACGTCACCTATGCTACATTGTGTAAAATAAATCGTGGTGCTGACGAATTGTTGTTTTCTCCACGACTCCACGAGTTGTTGATGACAACTTACTATACTGTAGTGGGATTAGCGCCTATGGTGATGGAAAAACACGATCAGGCAAACGTCTCATCGGAAACGGGGTTCGATACAACTCTCCATGCCTTTCGATTAATCCTCTACTGACTGTGTACTTAGTCGCGCTTTCTCGCGCCTCTAACACCAAGGAGGCCCTGGGGGATACGGGAAGCCTCTTCCGAGTCGCCTCCTGTGGTCACGAAAGGCGAAGAGGATATAGAGAAATGAAGAGAGGGTGAGGCGGCCGATCGTCGCTCGCTCTGACGAGAAGGCCATATGGCATTGATGAGTAAACCCATAGACGCCTCAAGCCTGAGTGTATCGAAGCTCTCCGATACAGTAACTTACCAACTGTAAGGCGACGGCTCGGATCATCGGATACAAGATCGGACATCTATACAATAGTTTTCCATGTTTGCGTTGTTGCGACGACTTCGGGTTCTCGGTTTGCCTATCGTACCCCTTTTTCCCAATTACAGAGTCCTTTTCCACCGTCGCTTCATTTGGATAAATTTACTTGTAGGTGATTGTTAGGCCAAGGATTGGGACCACAGGAACATCCACTCCTTCCCATATCCTTCCTATGACTGAAATTTTGGCATATTCTTCGAGGACCTATTGCACAACGAGCGATATTCCAAGGACGAGGATGTTCCCTTTCTGTTCCTCACGGTCCAGAAGACGTGGTTGTCGACGCTGCCGTGAACTGCAAGGTATTTGTATTTTTTGCACGCTCTTTCTATGGCTACCCCCCACGCGTATTAGATATCCCAAAACCACCACACCAGTGTAAAGAAACCCCCCAGATGAGCACCGCCGAGTTTCCAAGCCTGTGCAGGCCGCCGCTCTGATTCCACATACACTCGATGAGCACCATGGCCAGCAGCAATCGTGAATGCAACCATCAATGACTGCCCGTGCGGCCGTACCCGTCAGGCGGTACGGGCAGCCCTAACGAGCACACCTACCCAGTTAGTTCTGGGGGAGCCTGTGCGACCTTTTTGCGCGGCTAGGTGCATGTGGTACCGGCGTACTCTTCTTAGGGGACTTCCTGGATGTGTGTGTGTTGGTGTTTTTTTCAACGCTTGGAAGCGGGACGCGGGCTCAGCGCTCAGGGACAAAGTCATTCACACTCAGTTGCACTTTCCACAGATCCTTGGGTCGCCAGCATTAGCGGACCGACGCTCCAATAATAGCCGTGAAACACCAACGCCAGCTTTTTCAGAGCCAGTTCGACCTTTGCGCTCATGACGGGTTGCGCCCGAATTCGTATGCCTGACAAGTCAACTCATCGCTACCGCCGCTACAATGTGAACGTGGCACTATAGGTTCGAGGCGAGAAGGCCCGCAGGCGGCGCCTCCACAGGTGGTTCCTCTACTGTTCCTCTGCTGGCTACTTCAGCCGCTGGTTAGGTCCAGTCAATGTCTGGCCTTGTCAGACTCAAGTCATGAAAACACTACATATGGTTGCCAAATCCGTGACAATACTGGTGATTTGTCACTTTGCAATACGATGGTCGTAGGAATCTTGCGATGCCGATGCCACGCCAGATCAGCTTTACCATAATGGCCATTCAAACCACGAGTGATTGAGAAAAGGCACGGAATCATTCGTGACCTGTAGTATAGTAACCTTGTTGATGGTGGGTGCGGGCGGGCCGAATCTAATAAATGGATTTTATTCTTTGTACTACTTACTAGTGGACGAATTGTGTACTCAATGCTTTACCTATTGTCAGGCTATTGATCGTTGCACGGGCAGGTAAAGAGGGAATCTGCTATTTCCACTAGAATATACTAGAATATTTGATATAGCAGCCCCTGAATTTACGCCACAGAATGCAGGGTCGATAGAGAGGGGAAAGGGTGGAAATAGATACCCAATGGGCGCCACCTGTGACGTTCAAAGTCTACTAGACACTCGCCCTTATCAAGTCCTCTGCAAACTTGTCTCTTGGCGTAATAGAACACTCAAACTCCGACAACCAACTTTCAATGGATTCACCAGATCAGCTACAAACGTACCAGGCTCACGTCATGGCTTCACTTACATGGCAATATCGGGTAGGACCGACTCGAGGGGAGGCGGCGCAACCGGAATCTCGTTCCCGTTCTTGTCCTTGGCCCTCGTCACGTTAAACACCGATAATACCGACGCCGTCACTACGAAGAGTAACATATCGGCAAAGTGGCGGCCTGGGCATATCCGCCTGCCCGCACCAAACGCCAGCGAGATCATCGGATCGTCGCGGAACGTTCCATCCTCGTTGAGGAATCGATCGGGACTGAATGCCTCTGGATCAGGATATAGCTCCGGGTCGTGCAGAATAGCCCTGTCGATCCATCTCAGAACCTTCTCGACAGCAACTGTGCTATATGATTGTCGCGCACCATGCGTCAGCTATGACCACAGCACCTACAGAACGAAGGTTTGATTACTTCAGACTCGGACAACATCAAAGGACGCTTACAAACCTTTTGGAATGAAGTAGCCCTTATAGAAGTCGTCATCAGTTGGCGAGTGGGGGATGCCTCCAATTAGATGTTAGTACAGTGCGCTATTGATGAGAGCGAGGGACCCTCACCCATTGGCGTCACCATATGCCACCGAGTCAACTCTTTGCTGATTGCTTCTATATACGGAAGGTGTGGCTTGTCATCGTACGTTGGGAGCCTATCTCTTGAGATCACCGAATCAAGTTCTGCCTGTGCCCGCTTCTGAACCTCTGGATAAAGGATAAGAGCGAGGAAAAGTGAGGACATAGCAACAGCAGTCTGAAAGTCACGCCTCAGCGAGGGAGCAAGCTACGGGAATTGGGAAAACACGTGCTGGTTCCGAACCGGCTGGTGCTCGACGTAAGCGCTACGGAAATTCGTAGCTGATAGGGAATTAATTACCTTGGTATAGTGACCCTAGGATATCTTTGATGCCTTGTACCCTCGATTGACTTTCCGGGCCGCTCAGAAGGTCTGCCTCTTGGAGGTATTCAGTTGCTAGAGATGGTACCGCCGTGCCTTTGCGCTGGCAATTCATCAGTAGAGACGAACTGCCGGAGTGTTACACATTTCGTACCATGGAGTTCCTCACGAAGTCGATAGGCTCGTTCCTCATCCTCCGTGCCAGCTCCCGACATTCGCTCGCCAGCGGCTCATACTTGAACCAAGGAACCCACGATGGGAGGTGTCGCACTGAATGAAGCCGTGAGGAACTCAAATGACAGTAGGGAGTGAAGGAACCGCACGAAATGGAAGATGATTTACTAATGCTGCCCCAGGTAAAAAGAACTGTTTCGTGATGTCACCAATCCTCTTTGGTGGTGCCAACATATCGTCGTTCTCTTTCAAGTCATACCCGTAGGTGAGATGCATGACAATCTTTCCTTGAAGGCTACAATGCGAGTCAACGGTTATCGAGTGACGTGGCGGTGGGACCAACAGACTGAGATGTCCGCGGAAGGCCCCCGGTGTAGCCAGTAACTGGCCAAGAAATGCGTGCGTCTTTTCCTCGATCAAATGCCGATGTAAGGCTGTTGCACCTGGGCGGAGACTGCGATCCAATAGCCTTCTACCTTCGTGCCAGTATTCTCCCATTCTAGCAAGTGGGAACATCCAATCCACATCCATTCTGGAACATTAGTGGGATCAGCGCCTATGGCGAGGAGGGAAGGACAAGATCAGGCGAACATTTCAGGCCCAAAGACCGGAAACGGTGTTCGATCCGCGTACAACTCTCCACGCTTCTCGAGTAAATCTTTGATGGCTGTCGGTGAACAAAGCACGACGACTACTTGACCCAAAACTTGAAAGCACACAACATCGCCTAATAAACATAAACGTCAGAGAAGCACCAGGAGAGGTCAGTCCCACCGTATTTCTTAGACATATTCGCGTAGGCCAACCAGGGAGAGAGCTTTGGGACATCGAGCAAATTGCCGATGACAGGCCAAGATGGAGGTCCTGGAGGATACGGGGAGCCCCTTCGCCTTCTGTGGTCACGAAAGGCGAAGAGGATATAGAGAAATGAAGAGAGGGCGAGGCAGTCGATCGCTGTGACGAGAGAAATCAGCATGTCCGAGCAAGTTTGCGAGAACTCAGAAGCATATTTATGAGCAAACCCATAGACGCTTCAACTGTATGGAAGCTCCCATATCTGGCGAGAGCTCAGCGCTCATAGCACTCATACTGTACCTCGCGAACAGAATACAGCAGTAACAAATGCCGTTGGACACAGTGCCGTTGGACACAAAAGCATTCAGACTTCAGTCACTGCCATAGCTTGTTGTGCCGTAGTCTCCAATCCTTTTTCCTGTTATTTGCCTAGCTCGGGTCGGACGATTAGCAGCGCTGGTTAACGGACCAAACGGACAGAGGTCGTTTCGCGCCGCATCAGTCGCCGCGTGGTGCAATGTCGCTGTTCGGCATATTTCTCGCCATAAAAGAACGAGAAATTTCGAGACGGCCCTGGACTGCCCTTTCGGGAAAACAAAGATCTAGACTATTATGCTACGACAAATATCGTTCGAAATAACCATGACGGCAACCAGAAAACAATACAGAAGCGTTGTGGTAAAGGACTAAGCACCATATGGCTCGGGCTGTCAAGACCGTGACTGGGGCAATTCTACCTGTGATTCGTCGGTATGACTGTCGCGAGAATTTCGCGATGCCAAAGCCACCCCCGATCAGCTTTATCATAATGGCTATTCGAACCACAAGTCATTAAGTACAATCACGAAAGCATTCAAGGGCTGTAGTAGCCTCGTTCTCAGCCATTGGTGGAGAGGGTGCAGGGGTTCGGTAGAGATTATGGTCTAATCTAATAAATGGATCAACACCGTGACGACGGTGACGTTCATTTCTTGGAAGGCCCTTTTATTCTCGACATACTGTACCGTGCCAATGGCAACTAAATAAATCAAGGAAAATTGAGTACTTATTGCTTGATTATCTATCGACTGTTGACGAATACTATGTTGGTGGGCAGATAGTCGCAGAGGCGCGTAAAGAGTGACCATGCGGTCTCCGCCAGAATATTTGATACAACAGCCCACAGCCCCTACAAAGTGAGAAAGGGGTAGAGAATAGATGCCCGCAGCATGTGCAGCACCAATGACGTTCAAGCAATGGCACTTGCCCTTATCAAGTCCTCTGCGACCTTGTCTCTTGGCGTAATACCGCACTCAAACCCCGGCACCCAACTGTGAATGGATTTCATCACATCAGCTACAAACGTACCAGGTTCGCGTCATAGGTTTACTCACACGGTTACATCAGGCAGGACCGACTCGAGGGGAGGCACCGCGACCGGAATCTCGTTCCCGTCCTTGTCCTTGGCCCTCGTCACGTCGAACACAGACAATACCGATGCCGTCACTACGAAGAGTATCACGTCGACTAAGTGGCGCGCGGGGCATATCCGCCTGCCTGCACCAAACGCCAGCGAGATCATTGGATCGTCACGGAAGGTACCATCCTCGTTGAGGAACCGACCGGGATTGAATGCCTCTGGGTCGGGATATTGCTCAGGGTCGTGTAGCACGGCCCTGTCAATCCGTCTCAGAACAATCTGGAGAGCAACTGTGCCATATGATTATATTGTCACTCACCATCCGTTCGCTATGACCACAGCACCTACAGAGCAAAAGACTTTGATTACTTCAACCAACATTGAAGGATGTTTACAAACCTTTTGGGATAAAGTAGCCCTTATAGAAGTCATCATTAGTTGGCGAGTGGGGAACACCTCCAATAAGATGTTAGTACACGGCGCTCGGCGCTATCGACGAGAGCAAGGAATCCTCACCCAGTGGCGTCACCATGCGCCACCTCATTAACTCTTTGCTCATCGCTTCTATGTACGGAAGACGCGGCCTGTCGTCGTACGTTGGGAGCCTATCTCTTGAGATCACCGAATCAAGTTCTGCCTGTGCTCGCTTCTGTACCTCTGGGTAAAGGATAAGAGCGAGGAAAAGTGAGTACATCGCAGAAACGGTCTGAAAGTCACGCCTCAGCCAAGCAAGCTGTGGGAATAAGGAGAATACGTGCAGTATCTGAACCGGCTGGTGCTCGACGTAAGCGTTACGTGAATTCATAAATGGCGCAGGGAATTACCTTGAAACAGAGACCCTAGAATATCTTCAATGCCTTGCACCGCCTGTTGACGTTCCAGGCCGCTCAAAAGGTCTGCCTCTTGGAGGTATTCAGTTGCTAGTGATGGTACCGCCGTGCCGTCACGCTGACAATCCATCAGTAGAGACAGATTGCCGGAATATTACAGAATTAATACCATGGAGTTCCTCACGAAGTCCATAGGTTCGTTCCTCATCCTCCGTGCCAGCTCCCGACATTCACCTGCCAGTGGCTCATACTTGAACCAGGGAACCCACGAAGGAAGGCGCCGGACTGAAAATAGCTCTGAGATACTCAAAGGATAGTAGGAGACGAAGAAACCGCACGAAATGGGAGATGATTTACTAATGCTGCCCCGGGCAAAGTGAACTGTGTCATGATTTCAACAACCCTCTTTGGTGGTACCGATATATCGTCATTCTCTTTCAAGTCATACCCGTAGGTGAGATGCATGACAATCTTTCCTTGAAGGCTACAATGCGAGTCAACAGTTATCGGGTAACGTGGTGATGGGACCAACAGATGGAGGTGTTTGCGAAAGGCCGTCGGGGTGGCAAGTAACTGGCTAAGAAACGCACGTGTCTTTTCCTCAATAAAATGCCGGTCCAAGGCTGTTGCACCAGGGCGGAGGCTGCGATCTAATAACCTTCTACCTTCGCGCCAATATTTTCCCGTTCTAGACAGTGGAAACAACCAATCCACATCCATGCTGGGACATTAGTAGAATCAGCACCTACGGTGAGGGAAGGATAAAGATCAGGCGAACATCTCAGGCTCAAAAACCGGAAATGGTGTTCTATCCGCATACAACTCTCCACGCTTTTCAAATAAATCCTTGATGGCCGTGGGCGAACACAGGACGATAACTACTTGGCCAAAAATTTGGAGGCACACGACATCGCCTAATAAACATAAGCGTTCAGAGGATAAACACTAGGAGAAGTCAGTCCTACCGTATTCCTTAGACATATTCGCGTAGGCTAACCAGGGAGAGAGCTTTGGGACATCAAGCAAATTGCCTATGGCAGGTAAAGGTGGAGGTCCTGGGGGATACGGGAAGCCTCTTCGCTTTCTGTGGTCACGAAAGGCGAAGAGGATATAGAGAAACGTAGAGAGAGCGAGGCAGTCGATCGCCGTGACGAGAGAAATCAGCATGTCCGAACTAGGCCAGCAGCAGACATGAGTGCTATAAGCAGATGCGTATTTATGAATACGCCATGGTGTAAGTTACGTGTAACGTAAGGTTCAGGGTTCTTTCTTCCAGATTCTATGCTTCGCTTAAGAGGTTCCAGCAGTAGGTTCCATACTGTATCAGGGACCTTCTGGCGAGAGTCCTGACGATTACAGTATCACTAAGTCTTGTAGGGTACTGTTATCGATGGAATGTTAGATGCAAGCGCTGTGCCACATGTCCGGAGACACCCCATCTGAGGCCTGAGGCCTGAGCGCTGAGCAGCGTCATCTAGACCCTGAAGAGATCAGGATGCCTTCTAACCAACTAGACTTGGACTGACACACTGTACTGCGGGCGCAAGTGGTTTCACATAGATTTCGCTTCCGGGGCGTACACTGGACGACGCCTAATCACCTAGCTCACTCCTACAGCCCATGTTATTCGTCAAGGGATGCCTACTAATACTTTCAGAAGAGTCCAAGTTATGCGCCGTGTGCTCTAGAGTCCAAGGGAGGATTGTGCGATGACCCAGAGCGCCATAAACCGGCGGCTAAGCCCTTATGACACACCCGTCAGCATGGCCCATACAAGTGAGCTTTTATGAATCAAGCAGAGTGTCAGCGTACCGCCGTTTGGGCGTCTTCTCAGGTCGCAACCGCTCTAGACTGCGTCTCCAGAAGGTGCAGGTGCCCCATCCCGCAGGCTCCGCGTTCCAAATCACGAACCAGCCTGTACTTCCTCGTAGCCGTACACCCATCGACGTTGCAAATCGCTGGCGCTGGCGGCTGTCGAGGCTCCTCCTGCGTCTCCATTTTGACATCCCCGTCCCCATTGCCCTCGACCGCCACCTGGTGCGACGTCGGTAGCAGCGACGCGGGCACAGAGAACGATAATGTCATCCTTTCCTCCCCCGACGGCGCATCGGGGGCGGGTCGTGAGGTCGAAATCCACCTGTAGCACGTCGGGATAACCTCAACGATTGGCACCGCTGCAACCTCACCGCTTTCTTCCTCCTCGGGCTCGCCCTCCGCTGGTGTGCCATTACCGGTTTGAGTGGCAGGGGTGCGATCCTCCGCGGTGGCGAGCGCGTTCCGCCTGTTCCGCGTCCCAGACTTTTTCTTGAGGAGACGGTTGATTGTTTCTGACTGTAGACGGCGACGGCGCGTGAGGAACAGAGAGGGGTTCGGCAAGGTCATATATGCGCACCTTCTCGTCTTCTAGCTTTTTCTCGGAGAGGTGCTTGCGCTTACGCGCAGTCTCTTCGCGTCTGAGTGCGATTTCAGCTTCGTTCAGTTGCTTTTTCTTGCGCGAAGTCTCATCTACATCGATGATACGTTGGTGAGGCTGCGCGCTGTTAACAGAAAACGCACCTAATGAAACGTGAGATGACCCGACCACGCTCGCGAGGACAGCTTGACGCGTGGTCAGAGGCCGTTTTGCTCCACCGCGGGGCTGATCGTCGTCGTCTTCGGACTCAACGGCACTGTCAGGGTCTTTGTCTTTGTGAGCGGCGCGGCGCACACGCGCTGGTTTCTGAGTGGGGAGTTTGAGCGTGATTTTGAGGCGCGACGTGCGAGAAGGTGCGGTCTGCGCTGGCGGAGGGGACGCCGACGGTGAAGACAACTCATCCAGGTCCGACTATCGCGACGACAGCGAAAGATGAGCGAATATTTCAGTGAGGTGAGAAGTTAGAGAAAGATACGTTGCGCACCTCCTGCACCGCGTCGCCATCGCCATCGTCGGCGGCTTCCTCGTCCTCTCCCTCCTCAGCATCGTCCGCTTCTTCTTCTTCAGCCTCGTCGCCGTCTTCTCCTTCTTCGCCATCGTCACCTTCCTCCTCTTCCTCCTCACCTCCTCCCTCACCTTCCTCCTCTTCTTCCAACTCGACTTCAGGCTCTTCTTCTGGGTCGGGAGCGATGGAAAGCGCCTCGGACTCGCTCTCCGGGTCCATCGAAACATCGGAATGGATGATATTTCTAGGCATTGCACGAAAATGTGTCGGGGGAACTGCTACTGGCGTTGGTTCAAGGGCGTTGCTCTGTTGTTGACGTCACCACGTCCCGTCTCGGCAGCAACCGACAGAATGAGGTACTTTCAATGTTGTTGGTGCTGCACCATCCATCTACCTCTTCTTTCTACACATCTCTTATGTGACCCACATATCTACCAAATAGCACGCTCATGGGTTCAACGTTCAACGTCCGACCGACCAAGGGCATAACATTCTTCATCCCGAATGTGAGAACTCGCAAGTAGGATCCATGACCACCAACAGTGACCCTTTGGAGAAAGGAGTACGCCCCCTTTACAGTATTGCAATATCAGAGTGAGATAGAAGGTGCGCTCATCGAAAATTTGGCGTAACTGTGAAGTCCCCATAACTGTATATATATATAAGGCGCCATTTTCTCTCATGAGGATACGTTCACGGCGTTGGGCTGGGAAAACCTGCTCACCTTCCTGCTTTTCAGAGAAGAATGGACGCGGATTACTGTAAAATTCACCAAGCGGAAAGACGTTACCTTTCGCGTTGTAGGCTGTACGCTACCTTATCGCCCACGCGTGCTGGCAGAGCACCCTTCGTTCCAACGCGGCCTATCCTGAACATCTTTATTCATATCCATCGTTCTTGGCGAATCAAGGGAGATAGAGTTGAATACCCAAATTGGCATAGTGAGTACCGAATCTATGGGACATTAGTGGTCATTCGGATCTCATCTGTCCAAGAAACTCGGCCATTCGGGTGGACTAGGACCCCACAAAGTTGAGGAAAACCCGTGACCGGTATCCCTGCGTGAGTACGGAAAGTGTACCTGGATGCTGTACTATAGTTCTCAATACGCATAACCTACGGTGTACTAGTGCCCGGATCGGCACTTGGTCTCACCATAACTGTAACAGCGCTGGCTTGCAAGGCAGAAGGCAGTGTAGTCGGAAACTCATCGAGATATTTACAGTAGTAGCTGGATTCTGGAATACAAGCGGAATGCCCAAAAATGTAGTACATTACTGTAATAAGGGCACGCTGAGCTCATCGTGAGTCCTGGGAACTTCTTTGGACTCCTGGGGCCGACAATGTGAGTGTAGATCGTCACAGGGCAGATGGTGGCTGGAACAGATGTGGCGCATGCTACACGACGTCCAGCGCGGTTACCATTGACAGTAAGCACCAGAGTTACTATAAAAAGCACGAGACTCCACTGTAAGTTGCCACTTGATTTACGTGCAGAGCACTTTGACAAGTGCCAGAACTGGCGTTCTCGGTCCTCCCTTCCTCGCTATGAGACCGATCTACGTTCGGACCTCGGGCGTCCTCCGTGCAGATAATGCAGTCTGTTCTGTCCATTCAACATACTCGTTCTAGCCTCATGTATGGTGTTCAGTTCGTGGGTTTAGACTCTTACTAGCCCGTTTGTTCTGAATGACGTCGGATCGCACGCTGCACAGACGATCATGATCACACTATCACTGGCAACCCATCGTACGTTATTACCCTACTGTATCAGGTTTCATGACCACGAGGCCCACAGGTGTGAATCCCACATCACAAAGACAATCAAACACCGCGGTCACCTCGGCCTCGATCACGGTGGCACAACATGGACTGGGTGCGTATCTCTGGGCGGTGTACAATTGGCACCTAACAACGTATGGCACCAAATTCTTATGGGAAGTCATCCAACTGTAAATACAGCCGGAATTGACCTCTTCGCGCTGGGGTGTTCCTTTTTATTTGCAGCGCTTTCGGTTTGTTCTGAGGCCTCCCCAGCTCGGGGCCCGGGGCAGAAGCGAGCTTGGAAGCGAGGTATCGTCGCGGGCAATGAGTCCAAGCCAACGGGGGCGATAATATATCTATCAACAAACAAATTACGAAAACAGACGGAGTATCGATTACCGTTATCATCTCTGAGGCGCAAACAATACTGTAGCCACTGGCAAGTTACTTTGATGTACTAGCATTAATCTAATTGAACCTTGAATTGAACACAAGGGGTGCACGTTGCGACCGTGTGGCACTCTTCATAGCTTCACACTCGACATTCCACCAGCTTCACTGGTCGCGTAGAAGCCGATCGTGTTGTGCGCTACGGCGGGAGCTTCCCAGAACACAGGGAAGCAGAATCGAACCGAATCGAAAATCCGTTCGGCCACCACCAGCCAAGCCATTGACAGTTGCAGAGCACGATAACCCTTGCACAGGGCAGGACAGCCACAGTCATGGGGGCTTGCGGCGTAGTAGATTTTACTCGGAGCAGATCCGGGGCGCTAACGATATCGGGTGGGGGGCTAAGTGCAGACCGTGAGCGCAGGTCGCCTGTCCTGTCTAGTCAAAATGGGGTACCTCAAAAAAGGCGCTGCAACCACATTGGCCGCTTACAGTAAGCGCTCGCGGGGGGAGCATGCTAATTCGCTGAACGTGTTGATGGTTCTGCCTTGTCCCGTGATGAATTACGGCACAACCACAAAAAACCAGTTGGGTATCACTGGCATGATAGAATGAAAGGACGTTCCCCGTCGTTGGCACTCGCACCCCCCATCGCAACTCGGATACGTTTCGTTGCCAGCACTTTAAAATAGATCTACTTTTTTCAAAACTTTTTTCTCGGGGATATCAGGCAATCATTTTTGCTTCTCTAGTACTGTAAAATACACACGCGTCCAGCTGGCACGCTTATCTGATTGCCTCCGTGCTTCGCCAGGTACAGCGCCGTGCGCCAGGTCAAATAATCAAATAACTTCACGAAGGAAAGGCACGAGGACGCGAAGATTAAACGGGATGTATTCTAGAGAGCGGGAGAGACTGCAATGAGAATTCTTATTCCACTCACCCGACCCTAGGTCATGTAGACTCGGACCCGATGAGTGGTCACGGAGTGGTGATCACTCTCAAGTTGGCGGACACGTTGGACAGGGACGTGATATGAATGATGCATGATGCAGTGATGTGCCCGCGCGGGGAGTCGGAGATACTAGTGTGATGCCGCTTCCTTCTCCATGTAGACTCAGAATGCCCCATACCGTTACTGCGCCATCAAACAAGCAGCGAACGCAGCGTACAGCAGGATAGAGAGGGAAGAGAAATCCATGAATCGGACTATATAATACAGGTGGGCTGTGTCCAAGTCCAGGGGCTTTTTGAGTCTATGACACGACCAGCGAGACGACTTGTCACTAAAATGCGGTGGTGGGAGATGGGGGAGCGGGATCTATCCGCCCCGTAGACTAAGAGTACTACATGTATGGTGGGTGGCCAGCTTACAGTTGAGCGAGCGTCCCAGGCAGGGCACCGCAGGGCCCAAAGCGAGCCCAAGTTGGCAAGAGCGGTAAAGAAAAAGGAGCGTATTAGTTGGTCTTTCCACGACCCTCTTTATGAATGATGCGATGGTATGAAAGTTAGTGAGTGGTATGATATAATGATATGGATCAAAAACGGAGATCGCAGATGCTCGCTTGGGATCACCGCCGCCATGGTCGCCCCCGAAAATCTGGAAAAAGAAAAGTACAGATAATACATATCGGTCGGTCGGTCAGTCAGTCAAAACGCTCCTGATGTGGCACGCGGAGCCGCACGGGGCTCGGACGCACCGATCGGTGCACGGAAGCTAGGTCTCCTCGGCCCCGGTGAGAGCTTCATAGTAGCCGGGTTGTGGAACCGGTCGACGTTATCGGACATCGGTTTGGGCGACGACGCGCGGGCCTCATAGTTGGGAGTTGGCGCGCGGCGGTTCGGGACGAGGGGTATGGGCTCCGAGGACTGCCGCTGAGGCGGCTGTAGTTGCGAGTGTGGCGGCTGCGGCTGCGAATACTGCGACTGCGTCGTCGGTAGGGACTTCGCTTTCGAGGGGAGTAAGGGTAGGGGGGTCTGCGAGAGGGAGGACGGGGAAATGCCCTTGCTGTCGAACTGTACGTCTTCGTAGTCGTACGTGCCGAAGAGCTCCTGCTCCTGCGAGACGAAGGTGAGCTGGTGGCGCGAGTTGAAGAAGCCGCGGCTTCGGGTCCCTGTTTCGTGTGCGACTATCTCGTTTTCGATGGAACGGGGGAAGAATATCTGTGCGATGTATTAGGGTCAGTCTCGATGAGAGATATGGGGGACGCACCACAAGCGTGATACCAGATGAGATGACAACGCCGAACCCGCCGGTTATCGCAAGGAACTCTGTTTTTCACAATAAATATTGGAACTAGGCTTTCCTGTGCAAATCGTAGGACACGTACCAGTTCCGAACCTGTCACAAGAATGAGTCAGCATGTGTCAAAGAACCACCATCGGTATTACATACATCGTATCGTTTATGTGCTGGTGGGGCCGAACGCCATCGACGGCCAAGATAAAGAGAGGTACCGCGAAGAGAAGGCGGAAAACGACGCGTATTGTCTGGAGTATGGGGTGTGATTAGAAGACGAGGCGGAAAAAGACGATACGTACATTGAGCTCGTGGAACTTGGTCAGCCGAATAATAGTATTCGAATCAACTCCTTCCTTTCTCTGAGGAACAATTAGCTATATGAAGATCGGGTTGCAATGCAGACTGACCAGTCCACCTAAGAAGGGCCGGAAGAGATGTCTGGAGACACAGTGAACACAGTAATTTGGCTCAAGGGGAGGAACACTCACAGGACAGGAAGGAACCACAACGTAAGCGAGAGGCTTCCCAGGCTACCAGCAAGAAACGTATACGCTTCGCACTTCGTTGACGGAATCAGTACGGGGCCTTCCAAAATTTGCACAGGGAATGACGCCGCACCTTGAGAGGATCATGTCGCGTCAAGATAGTCACCAGTGGCATGTAAATGATGGCAATGACTGAGCCCACGATCCACGTCTTGAAGTACAGACTCCGGAACCAATCCTTCTGCATTGGCCCTGCGTTGACAACGAAGAGCCAAAAGCAGAGTTCTGCGCAGTATGGTTTACTTTGGTTCGTTCTCGGGGAGTCACGGACTAAATTGACGCCTTACCTTCAAGATGGGTAACCCTGAGAGCGGATGAGGCAGTCATTGGCAGATATTCTGCAAAGGCGACTCACATTTCAAGTCCCCAAGCCCACGAAAGGCACAAATATAAGGGCAAGATGGCGTTTTTGTGAGCGGGTGTCCACAGTTGGTGGGGAGTAGGAACGACTGGAACGAGTGAGCGGGCGAAGAAAGAGGAAGGGCGGGATAGACGTACTCCCGTATAATGGGAGGACGATATATCCCTCCTTGTACTTGATGATACAGAAACCCACGGAGTACGCGATAATCATTGGTACGCTCAGCAGGTACGAGTACTATAAAAGCCAATCAGACGAAAAGGGATACACGTCGTTGGAATGCGACGAACGGTCATCACACGCTTGAAGGCCCCTTGCGAGCCCTGGCTCCAGCTGATAGGAGGGGAACGAGCTCGAGGTGGTATATCAATGCGAAGGGTGGGTACTCACCGCAAGCACTTGAAGCGGTCAAAACACCATAGGTGATAGATCAGAAAAATGCCGAGCTATCGGATCGTCGTCAAACGTGCTTTCCGCAATAGTACCAGAGCACTCACCAAAGACGAGAGCATAGACCAGACGAGAAGGGTAGGGGGCGTAGAATGAGACATAGCTCTGCAACGCCGCGGGCAGGGCCACACCAAGGTTATACTATCAGGTCCGGGGGCTTGAAAGGGGGAGAAATTGACAGGAGGGACAGATCCATTTTTATGTAGAGCTAAAATTACAGTTTTTGTTCAGGACTCAGGACCATCACGCTGGAGCACATGGTACATTCAGACTGGATACGGTTCTGAGTGTGCGCCAAAAGGTGAGCGTGAGAGGGAAACGGAGGGCCAGATCAGCCGGAATGGAAGAGAGCAGATACGATCGTTTTGATGGATCATGGATCAGAGAACATGCATGAACGCTTATCCAGTTCGCTTGCTTGTTAGCTTCCTAGCAACGAATAATATAAATCTGATGGACTGTACTTGCCAACCGGTTCATTCCTCTTTCCGAACCGGACACCCCGACCCGGGATCCCGAGCATCCGCCAAAATGAAACTTCCCGTCCTCCGTTCGCAACCGCAACACGACAGCAGTTATTGAAGACCTCAAAAACAAGCTAACTAACACGACTATGGACGACCACTCCAACAACTCGATCACGCCGTCACCTGAGGACACAGATGACTTTATCCTCTCTTGTCGTTACGGAGACATCGACGACCTCAAGTCATTCGTCGAGCGTTTCGGCACAGACTCCGTTGGTAATGCGCGTGACGAGAACGGAAACACTGTCCTACACATGGCTTCTGCCAACGGCCACACCGGTGAGTCTTGTGTTCGTCCAAAACGTCCCGCGATTGAAATCGATCACCCGCTGATGCCCGGCTCGGAAGAGCGTTCGCAGAGCTGCTCGACGTCCTCCTGCCCATCGTGCCGTCCACCCTTCTATCCGCGCAGAACCACGCAGGCTCCACAGCGCTGCACTGGGCTGCGCTTAACGCGCAGCTCGGCACTGCCCGCGCCCTCGTCGGCTTCCCCGCTGGCCCAGGCGCAGACCTGATCGACATTAAGAATTCCGCGGGCCGCTCGCCCCTCGGTGAGGCGGAGGCGGCTGGTTGGGACGAAGGTGCTAAGTGGATGGTCGAGGTGATGCGTCTGGATGACGCGGGCGCCGCGCTGGGTGAGGAAGAAGAAGAAGCAGAGGCCCAGAAGGAGGTCCGGGACGCCGACGGTCGGGTCGCACACGCGTCCCTGCCCGCAGCTTTTGACATGTCCAATGGTGGGGGAGAACCAGCTTCGTCATGACAACTCTCGTAAGTCTTCTTATTCCGAAGTAACGGCTGCTTACTATCTCTATCGTCTCCACTCCAGTGTCCAGGTCTCATAGGACTACGCGCGTAGAATACTCAAACGCAAAATCATTAGAGGTGGAAGTCGGAAGAAAAAGTCTACCTTGTTGTAACTCTTCGTACCGAATAGTAAGCTCCCTTGCAGTTCTCTCCCGCGCAGCCCGATCGGTTCCCTCGGATGGTGGTGCGTCTCTGATTCATTCAGAGTCAGTCCGCATCGGACTCAACTCGATGTCCAAGAAGCCCTCGCGACTGGTAGTCGTTACGCTGAAGGTAGTTCTAGCTCTAGGTGAAGGATATCCCGCGAGTCGACGCAGGCACCTCTGCGCGTTCGGTCTGAGTTTGGTGTTTGATGCGCGGTCCACAGGCGCTCGCTCTATGAACAAGCATTTCACTGATCGACGCGGACGCGCCCGACGAGTGGCGTGAGTCCGACTCGGAGTCCCCTGAACTGCATATACCCTCTCGTCTGCTCTCGTAAAGTTACATGTGGAACCGGAGAGCGCCGCAGCAGCTGCACAAATTGTGGCCTGAGTTATCTCCGAGGCCTTCGTGTGCGGTATCACCGAGTACACGACCAAACGAAAACGAACTGAAGTGAGGTCCCGACTTGCTGAACTGCCACATCGAATCTAGTCTACCGTTCTTCAAAATCACGACTGAAGCGCCGACGCGCTGATGGCTTGTGCGCGCACTTCCACTCAAGTATGGCTAGATCAGCCCCAGATCACCCAGCTGACTCTCTATACCCTTTTCATTGATCAGCACAAATAAAATGAAGCACAGCTGTGCACCATCGGAGGCTATCGGAACATCTACCCTTCAAGCAAGACGCTGAGACCATATTTATAACCGGCAGCATAGCATTGACGTCAGACGCGATTGCTAGATCACAGTACTGTCAATGATAGAGCGCTGCCTACCATGTAAGTGGAGGGACTGGTCTGCACTTGCGAAGCTGACACCTATGGTTGACTATGCGATATGGTGGGCCGAAAGCAGCCTTGAAGTATAGAAGCAAGATGGGTAGTGCGCCCTTGGGAGACCCATGTTTCAAGCAGGAAAGTGTCGCCCAGACGTTCTACTTGACTCGGAAATATTCCGCCCACCAAAATATGCATCGTATTTTGGGCTGAAGGCGCACTCTCAGTTATTGGTGTCGGTGGCTGGGACTTAAGAGTAGAGAGGGCATCCGATTCTAACGTATCATCAAAGGATGGAGGGAAGGTGGTCGTACTGGGAATGGTCTGCAGTCCGCACCCACTCATCATCCGAGTCCGAGTCCAACTCGATCGAGCCGTCTCTTCTGAGAAGATCTTCCATGCCCGACATTCACTCGTGGGGACAGTAAAATGACCATTCATAGTCACCATAATTCCACGAAACGCACTTCGGATATCTACCTAACCGAGGGACAGTTGCGGAGTTCTTGCGATCTTCACATTCAATGTACGAGGTCGTGTTCATCATAATCAGCTCCACGTCAAATGAAATGAAGTACGCATCGGAGGAGTACTGTACCCTGGACGCGGTGATTAATACTTAAGAAAATTTCACCGTCCATAATTATAGGTAAATTTTATGTCCATTCAAAAATTGACACTGTAAAATGAACCAATATTAGTCATCACATTTTGGCCACAAGCACGCCGGTGTTGGCCCACCTCGGTTGTGTTCACAAGGTACTTCGGGGCTCTATCGTATCGAGGCATGGACGCCCCTTGTTTTCCTATGATATTTGACGTGTAATGCTCAGTCCTAGCTGCGATGTCCGGCCATGATGACGTCTTTGCTACACACCTGCCGGCGCTACGTCTGTCGCGGGCACTGGCTCAGGAATTCCCAAACACTAGAGCAGTGTGCCTGAACAACAGCTGGAATTCCGTGCTGGCGAACGAGGTCCGTCTTTGTCTTCCTTTCCCGTCTCGCTCGTACCTGATCACCATCATGTCGCACCTGTTGTAGCTCGCCGAGGCGGAAACGCTGTTATCCGATGTCTTGCGTGGGGTCAGCATTCTGAGAAGTCATCTGCGACCTTTCAACCGTCTTCCGCCGGAGCTCCTCGCCCACATCTTCGCATTCCTTGGAGGTGGTGCCTACGTCGTCCCAGCTTCGCACGTGTGCCAGCGATGGAGGGATGTCGCGCTAGGCACGCCGGAGCTCTGGACCACCATCCGTCAAGACGACCATTTCTGCGCCGTCCAGTGTTTCATGGAGCGGTCGCGGCGCATGAAGCTCGACGTCTCCTTCCCGGTCTACATGCACCAGGAGGGCATCAAGGGGTTCCAGGCCGCCTTCGCCCACCACGCCTCGCGCATCCGGCGCCTGCACGTGGACGTCAACGGCGACCGCGTTTACGATTTCTATCGCTCCCTCGCCGCGTGCGACCTCGTGATGCCGGCGCTCGAGCATTTCTCGATCATGATGATCGAGTATGGGTTCCCCGACGACAGCCGCGTCGACGGTCCTCTGAGTTTCTTCGACGAGTCAGAATTCCTCACCGAACTGACCTTCAAAAGGGCGCTCCCGCTCCAGACCCACCTCTCGCCCTCCATCCGATCGCTGACTCTGGCGGACAGGGTCGTCGACCTGGACGAGCTTCTCCACTGCCTCGCCGCCGCGCCAAACCTGGAGTACCTTGCGCTCTTGGATTCGGTACCGCACACGTTCGACCCGAGCCGAAGACCCGTCGTCACGCTGGACAGGCTCAAGGAGTTCCATTGGTTCCAGGGCCGCGTCTTCGACAACGTGCTCGGGACCGTCAAGCTCTTCGAGCACCTCGTCCTCCCGCGCCTCGACAGCCCCGAGTTCGTGCTCCTGCTGGACCCCACAAAATACGCCGTCGTGGATCTGTACATGCCCTGCCACCGCTCAACCACGCTCTTCCACACCATCACGGAGCTCTGTCTCGAGGCGACGCACTACTCGCCCGACAAGCCCGCGCGCAACAACATCGTTTTCCACGGCCTCCACAACCGCGAGACGCTTTTCAGCGTGCGCGTGCACCGCGCCTCGATCGAATCAGTCTGCGGCGGCGGCTGGGGCTGGGACGACGGTACGGGCGACGGGCTACTCCTCGCGTCCTCCGTCCGCGTCGACCTTTCCCACCTCACGCACCTAACGCTCACCAGCGTGCACCCCTACCACTGGAACCGTTTCTTCCGCGCCTCCTGGGGCGGCTTCTTCCGCCGCATGCCCGCCGTCCGCGTCCTCCGCCTGTACGTCCTCCGCCCCGTCGACATCATCACCGCGCTCGCGAGCGCAGACGACACCTCCGCACCGCACCTCCCCGCGCTCCGCGTATTGTATCTCTTCCGCTGTGGGGGCAGCGGCAACGACGGCGCGAATAGCGAGAAAGTCCTCCTGCGCTTCCTCAAGCGCCGCGCGGACCTCGGGATCCCCATCGAGAGTATCGTCTGCTCTGCACCACCTGACGACGCCGACGGCGGGAACGGGGACAGGGGACCCGATGCCGACACCGATGCGCTCCTCACCCCCGGCGTGCTCTCCCTCGTCGACTCTGTCGAGTTTGGCCACCCCGGCAAATGGGCGGACCCGCCTACATTCCCGCGACGCATGGGCGCGCTGCTCGAGGAGCACCTCAACTGATTGCGCTCGAACCAGCTACCGTTTGCAAACAAAAAACTGTGATGCTTTCCCTGGACGGGGAGTGAGTGAGCGTTCCAATTCTATTTTCCAATTTACTGCATCCGCATCATTATACCGTATGACCACTGCCTCAAAAATTTACACTCTAGTGTATAGATATGATGTCATGAAAAACCAGTACCAATTACAACTCCAGCAATACAAAAAAATAAGGAATTTAAATAGGTGTCGCTGGATGTGTCTTATATCTCAGGAAATTACTGTATTATGAAATCTTACGATTTGCTCACACCACACACACTTGATGACCGAAAAACAGCCTGAGAAACGTATATGAGTCAATGTGAACGCACAATGTGACAATAGAAATGAGGAGGGCCCAAAGGGCCTCCAAATTTCTAGTAGGAGATGGCGGTGATACGAGTGAAAGAAGGGACGATCAAATCCTGCATTCATTTCTGACTACTGATGACAGAATACAAAGTAGGTTGTGCAACTTGGCAGTGTTGAATTTAGTGAGGTTTCGTTTCAGTCCGTTCGTGTCGTTCCATGCATTGGAGTTGCAAACGTCCTGTACTATAAAGTTTTCGGTATTATCCTTGGTATTATCCCCCGAATCTTCGGATCGGCCTCTCTCGGTCGTACCAGTCTCCGCGGATTCGTCGTCCTGTAGAAGCAGAGCATAAAATTTATCTACTGTACGGTTCTAGTAGCTGCTATTTAAACCTTCCTCCTTTCATAGCGTAGACCTCAGTTTCTGCATCGTTAGTGCACGCAGACACTGAGGTAAGATATTCATGCTCGTATGGTATTCACTCGTACTTATTCGTCCTAGTGACTACGTCTATTGAACAGACTTCGTCCGCCCGCACGTTATATTATCTTTTATCTAACTTATTATTATTCATGAGCGACCATACCTCTAAGATGTCTAGCCTGCCACATCGATTCAAGACTATTCGGTGCGTATTTCCTAGATGAACGCGCTCCAAGAATATCGGCTTCTCTTGGCAATGACAACCTTATGGGGCGTCCCTCCTGTTTCCGTGCAGCAACGAGTGGCTCGAAGGCATCAAGGATAGAGTCCTTGATAGGGAGATATTTCAAAGGCACCTCGACTTGTTCCAGAGCGGGAAATAGATCTAGGGCGGGCTCCTGGTCGCCTAGCTGGAAGGAACGCGCAAGGTTGAGCGCCACCCGGGATGACACCTGAACCGTCTTCACTCGCCGGATATGATTGAAAAATCCACGCCATTGGACGTGGTCCATTTGTTGGGGGAACCGTGACGCCTCCCAGTCTACGACGAGTTCCTCTACTGTGGACAATGGCCCAGAGAGCATGCTGCCAATCTCCTCCAACGAGACAGGCTGAGGAATGATTATTCTGAAAGGTCGAGCATGGCCGGATTTGGGACACGTCTCGGCAAAAAAACTAAACGTCCGATCTAAGAAATATAAGCGAACTGCAATAAATTGACATCTTGCGTCGCGAATGAACTTGCAGAGACGTGGAACAAAGGAGATATGGCCCGGTGGCACTGTGATTTCAACGTCGAGATGTTGTATAGATGGGGGAGCCAAACTATCCACGAGCACCTGCAGGTATGAGTCATGTCCCACAAGGACGAGGTCCGTGAGCTTCGATAGTGCTCCTGCGCAAGCAGGAGGTGGTGGGGGGTCCGGGAATGTGTTCAAGTTGGGGGCCAGCCCATTAATCGCCTTCAACTCGAGGCGACGTAGGCAAGACATGCACTGCAAATTCGCAATGAGCGAAGCTTCTGGCAGCCCGCCGTACGCAATCCTGAGAGTCAAAGAGAGTTCGACGAGGCCCGTTGCGGATGATAATAGCGGGGATAAGCATATCGGCATAACTCCCCGCAACGTGAGCCGTCGCAGAGATGGGGCGGACCCCGAAAGAAACATGGTGGGTAGAATCGGTTTAGGATGACTGTAAGGGAAACAAATTTCGAGCCTTTCCAGCTTGGGAAAAGGGTATCTCAGCGCCTTGAGGAGTCTGGCGAAACATGGTCTCTGGACAACAATTCCACGCACACGAATACGGTACTTGATAGCGGCAAGTGCAAGACGTTCTTCCTTGTCCGTCCACGGACCAGTGCGATAGTCGATCCAAATCGGAAAGGGGGGGAGGCTTTTCAACACGGGATCCGTCGGAGACCTGCGTGGAGTAAACAGCAGGTGCACCTGTAAACGGGAGGACGACAAAAGCACAATATGTCGCCAATTTTTGCACACATGTGCGAGCTTGAACCACCCATCTCTACTGTTCCAGAGCTTTTCATAATCGGGCTGGTGTTCATGGAGTTGTCGGTAAGCATCGAATATCTCCAAGAGGACATCCCCTGGGGGTTTATCGTTATTGGTTGTCAGCCTAGGTGCGGATTAGATTATAAAAACCACTGCTGCGCATCCCCAGAGAAGACACTGGAAGAACAGAACATACCAGTTTCTGAGGAGGGCTCTAGCGGAAGAACGAGTGAGCATCGTAAGTCGTAGGGATTGACTCGGATTCAGACGATCGATGAAAGCCAAAGCCACCTGCGACTATCATGGCAAAGAATTCCCACGGCTACGGCACCGCCAGTACTCACCGGCATACCATTATGCACACCTATACAGTACGCGAAACGTATCACATTTATTTAGTCCAGTCGTACTGTATCATTTGTTACAAAACGAGAGAGAAATATTCAAGTTATGATATACTTTACGCGTGTGTGGTAGCGCCTGACGGCAGCGTCTGTTGCCTCTGGCGCTGAGGCACCGGCAGTTGGGACGCCGTCATAGAACGACCTTTCCAACCTGTCCCAGCAGGGAGGACGATCTGCCCATTGCGGTCAACCGTCGCAGCCACGACGTTCTCCACGCCAAGCGCGCTCGCCGTTCGCATGCGCCGACGTTTTGCCGAGCCCTCCGGCGTCTGTGTCTTTACTTGCCGCTTATTGCTAGCGCTCTTTCCGAGATGCGGGGCGGAGCGGCGGGTACGCGGGCGGCGGTGGGGTGCAGGCGTCGGAGACTCGCTTGGCGAAAGCACGGCCGACTTGACCGCGCATTGGGTGTTGGGCTCTCCGGATGGCTTCCGCTTGCGGTATGGACTTGGAAGGGGGGTTTCTCGGGATTCCATAACGGGGGTCCGACTCGGCGCCTCGAGATCTCGCTGGATGACGTTCGCGACTTGTAGCGCCGTCATCGAAGCCAGGACGGTCGGCGTGGAAGGAGGATTTGGACGATCGACGGCCACCAGGACAGGCAAGGAAGTTGTGATATCACGTAAGGGAAAGCGACTTTCCTCTTCCATCTTGAACGGTGCAGCAAAATTCACCGTGTCCCCGATTGCACGCGCAGGTTTTCTTGACTCGGTTTGTTCAGTGCTGTCATCGGGGACAGGTCCTGTCACTCTCTCGGCAAACTCGAGTTCAGAAGGACGAGATAGAAGCTGGTCCCCCTGGGGGACGAGCGAGCTTTGGTTGTCGACTGAGGCTAATGCCTGCGTGGACATCGGAGGGACTATTGTCTCTGTCTGTGAGGGTGTGAAAAACTTTGGAGCCGGTAACTTCGGCGATGTGTTAAAGTCGTTTAACTCATAGGTGGATTCAGTCGGGGATGAACTCACTTTCTCTACTGGAGGTGGTGGTGGTGGCGGCGTAAAAGGGTCATTCCCTTTTGCCAGTGACGTTTCCACGGCGGTCAAGCTCCAGTTTGACCGACGCCAGTTGTTGGTTAGGGACGCAGGAGAGTCGCACTGACGCCCAAAGAATCGCTGATGCACGCTTTTCGGCATGAATGGAGTATGCGGCGATGAGGGAGGGGTCGCCAAGTACTCGCGCAAGCGAGGTTCCCATGTTGTCGTCCTCACACGCGCTGCCGGTGGGCGGTATTTTTCGGAAAGGGGTTCTCTCAAGAAATGGCCAGGGCGGACTTTAATCTCCTTGCGCATGCTGCAAAGACCGCTGCGTTAGAATCAGGGCAGAAAAACGAAAGTGGGCGACGTACCTTCCGTCGGCCCTCTGGCTCGCGGGCACCATCATTTTACCCCCAGGCGTTAAAACCATCCCTGCGAGAGCAACATCAGCGGAACCAACGCTGCCCGCGGTCACGACCCGGTGTGGCTCTGGTCGTTCGAGTGACGAGCTTCCGGGGAGGAATCCAGGCGCGAGTACCTGCTTCTCAAAGTCTCCACCCCCCTTTTCATCACGCTGCATGGCGCTCTTCCAAAATGCACAGGTTCCGTCTACCTTTGCCGGGTCAGGTGGCGCGGCAGAGTCCCCGAGGTGACAGCGCGCGGAGCGAACTTGGATACCGTCCGACTTGTATCGTCTGCGTCCGCTGTAGGATCTTTCTGACGAGGACGAACGAAAGTCATCGGCTTGGCTTTCGTCGGTTTCTGGATTGGAGGTGGTGCTATTGACGTTCGTGATGGAGCCGTGATCGAGGGAGGGGCCAGATATCGCATCAGGTGGTTTGGTTTCGTGGTCTTCAGCAGGAGGCGCAGAAAGAGGGATTGGGGTGGAAGCTGATTTCTTCGCGTTATACAGATCTCGCATTGAAATAGTAACGAAAGACGGCGTAGAGCCATGGCTGAGAGATGCTGCGACCTCATCGGCGCCCGATAAATCTGAATTAGGGGGGCTGGTACCTGTGTAGTTAGAGCTCTTTGCGGCCCTTGTAACAATAGATGACGCCGTAGGGTGAAAAAGGTGGCGTTCAACAGGAGTTTTAAGGACATCTGAAGATCGTTTGTGCTTGGAGAGCTCTGTAGCGCTGCCAGGAGAGCGCGAACAAGCGTCCGTGCTAGGCCCATGTGCAGGAAGAGTGGGATTAAAACGTGTGTCCTCTTTGCTGGCGGAAAGAGGGTAGACGGGTTGCCCAAGCGGTACCAAAGCGGGCTCTGGAGGAGCCGAGGTTTCCCGAGAGCGAGGGGGAGTGATCAACGCGACGCTAGAAGAGTTTTCAGACCAGAAATTAACCTCTTTCGATGCGACGAGATTGAGGCCTTCTGAGGTACTAAGTATGCTGTCGGCTAAAACTTTGAGTGGGACGCGCTGGGAGATATTGGCCGCCGTTGTTGGAGCTGGGTCCGAGGTAACGCTGTTGTCCATCCAATACTTGTGGACACAAAGGAGGACGTCCTGGAGGAAGGTGGAAAGGGCGGCTTTCGGAGTATAATGCCAGCAGATAAAGAGCGCAGTACAGAAGCGTTCAATGAGCGTAGAGAGAGAGCGGCGAGAGAGAAAGGTAGCGGCGAAGAGAAATGAGAGAGCCATAACCACCATAGCTTCTACAAGCTGGTACAGAAGTTGAGCGCATATAATCAACCAGATAGATGTTTGAGGATAATTCAACCCTAGCTTTTCTGTGAACGACATGTAGGCAAGCACATCCGAGTCGGCTTCGTAGTTGGGAGTGGAAAAGACCAAGTATTGCGAAGACTCGCAGGAATCACTACCGTCTCTCGAGTAGTTGTTGTCTAGTAGCAAGGGTCTTTCTGAAGAAGGGACAAACGCTCGCTCAGGCGCATAAGTTGCTGATAGAAAATTGAACCTTGGTAGGTAGAGAGCTCTGTGCAAGCTAGAAGGCAGAAAAGGTATGCCAATAGCAATAATAAAGGCAAGAATGAAGGGTAACATGGCGAGTTGATGATGGGAGAACCTGAAGGAGCGGTGTAAGTCAGCCGCGAATACAAACTTTATTTGGCTAACTTACTGTAGACCAAACAACGGGGACGCGTCTCGTTCCCGTGGCACGTGCCCGGTCTTATTGTCAAGAACAACAAAAACACAAGGACCCATACACGTACATAGCCTTCCTTTCGGTTGTTATTGACGACTTCTGACGGGATAACTGATGGCAGCATCCTTGTTCTTGTGCCAGCTGGAAGTTGACTCTATTGTTCTATTTTCATGCAGTAGCGCCACGGCTCGGAGTGTCGCTGGCTCGTATAAGTACCGGAGTTGCTTTTACTGGCTTCCACAACCTCTCTTCCTGTGTTTCCCGGCTTGTGGCGTCGTGGATCGACCTCACAGCTATCATACCCTCTCTCTCTTAAGTTCCTCTATTTCTGCTTGCTCCTCTCTACGACCAACTGCAATCACTACTAGGTGTGTTTTACACCATACTGCTCCGCCGCGCTCTTACAATCGTGTTCCTTCGTCACGACTGCAGATACGAATCCTATATTACCATTAATCAACATTATGTATCACGACCAACAAGACGTTAGCACCCCCGCTCTGCTGAGGCCCCTCAGCATCGACGTTGCTACTCTGGGTCAACCGGATGCTGGCCTTAGGTCATCTTCAAACGGAGAAGATGCCTATCGCCACCGGGACGAAGGCCAAGGCGTCGACACCTTTCAGGTTCCTGTACCAGGCGGCGCGTCGATCTTGATGAAAGACTCGGCCGGAACTTCTATGACCTTGAACCTAGGTATCGACCCGAGCTCTGGGACACCCATTCTGTCTGGACGGGCAATCGATGCCCACGGATGTGTTCTCGATGTCCATCCCTGTAGTTGCAACGATCCGGTTTCCCTACGCCATAACTTCTCAGGAACTCCCAAGCATTCCCGTGGTGGAGCGCATCTCCAAGATCACAGTCACTTGTACCCATCTCCAAAGTCACCATTTGGCGCGCATCGGCGACCAGCAACCACCCTGACGCCCCTGGTCGTGGTACAGACACTAATGACAGCCTCACCCTCGCCCTCTCATCCCGAACCTCAGGGCGGCGAATCCTCGGCGCCAGTTCCAGAGACGTCCGTTGAGGCTCTGAGAAGCCCCTTCACTCCGACTCCTGCTTCTATGCTGCAGCGTTCTCAGAGCCCTGGAAGCGACACCCACGACACGTTTTACACACCACCAATGGGCCCCGAAGACACCTCAAACCCTCCGTCCTCGCCCGATCCGCCATCGTTTCCCCGCAAAGTCAGGCTGAACACTATCCCTGAGCAAATCCTATTTGGTTCCGATTCGGGTTCTCCACTCGTTCAGTCGCCCACGTCTGACGGTGGATGTTCGGATATCTCGCGGCCTAGTGCTCTCGGTCCTCTGCCCTCACTTCCTAGTTCGCCCGCTGACACTGCCTCGGAGCGCAGCACCCAGACTGTGGTCCCGCACTCTCATCCCGCGCGCGATGTTCAACTAGACCTCGAAGAGCAGCTGAACGCAGAGTCCACTACTAATAGTCCTCTTTTACATGGTAACGCATTCTCCCAAGGAATTAGGGCATATACTGCTGCAGATTCAGACCTTCTTGGTCCTGAGGAAGGTCTCGTCCATCCCGGCACCTTGGGTCGACTTACATTAGCTGGCGTTGACGCCACCAGTCGCCGGGGGAGCGTGGTCGATTCAGCCTCAGATCTCTACACCGATCGCGTTATAGCAGCTCCAGTACCATCAATGCCCATAGCCATTGGGCTAGACGGTCAAGAATTGCGGTATAACTTGGCGACGCAGCCCTGCTTCGATCCCACAGAGGTATACATTCGTTTCCCGAACATTGTTACCCCAACTAACGGACACCTATAGGAACCCACGAGCCCACCCGTAAGACGCTCAGGTAATTTCGAAGGGAAATGGGTCGCGAATCTACACCAGGACAGGATGGCGCTCACTCTCGACCTCACTCTTGACGGACTTGGCATGCATAACCTGTCTCTATCCGTACCTCCCCGCGTCCCGTCGTCGAACCAAGTCCCCACACCAGAGGTTCGACAGGAATCTCCCCGACTCTGGGAACAACCCATGGCCGTAGAAAGAGCGTATCATTGGGAGGTCGCAAGCGAGTCGTCGCGCTCCGTTGGGACAATTGGGAGCGGCCCGTCTACCGCACCGCCCTTGAGCGACCTCCCGCTGACGCCGATCCCCGAGCTTCTCCACACGCCTACGGGTCACGGCATGCCCATCACCGGCGCCGGCGCACCGGAACGCCCATCCCCGCACACTTCCGCATTTCTCAGCGACCGGCGGCACCCCCAGTCCAAGCTCCCGGGCCCGCTCGACAGTAGCCCAATCATCGAGCTGCTCGCGCATGGCGAGAGCCACGTGAGCATGATCCGTAGCGTACGTATGCCACCGCAATCCGCTTCGTACACGGAACGCTGACCCCGCCCACGAGCAGGCGATGCGCCAAATCGCCCGCGAATGGCAGAACATCACGGTGATGCCCGACGGTGTCGCGCTGAGCGTCATCGACGACGACCTTGCGATGCTCTACCACGCGCTCGCGGATCTCGTGCCCGTCATCACGCGCACGTGGCCTCTGGTACGGCAGCCCTCGCTTAATACCGAGGGCGGGCAGCCGCTCCCGGCAGAGTTCCAGCTGCACCTGCAGCACATGAGCGACGCGGAGCGCAAGTGGTACCTCAAGCAACACGAGTTCACTACCTCTCTCCAACGGTAAGCGCCCTCCTCCCTTCGTTTATTGTTTTTTTTTTGGCTGACCACGCATGGATACAGGAATCTGACACGTCTTGCGCTTCTTGCACAGCGTGTACGCGAAGACCCGGACGCCGCATACAGGGGCAACGTCCATGAACGCATCTCGCAGTTCGCGGCCAAGTTCGAGGATATCGCCCTGCGTCTCAAGGTACGCATATAATACGTTCTTTCTTCTGACGTCGCATGCTTAAACGCGCTCATTCAGCTCGCTCACCACATCCGGATCGAACAAAAGTACCGCGTGCGTGTGCGTCATACTGCGCGGCGTGCCGTCGCTTCGCCAGAGCAGGTGGCAGCGCACGAATACAACAAGGCTCGTCTCGTCAAAGTCAGGGGAGAAATCGAAGAGATCAAGCGCACGTTGCTCGCCTTATGCGACCCTCGACGACACCCTTTGTGATGACTCTGCTCTTTCCTCACGATATATTTACGATACTCACGACGTTCCAAACTCGTCTCCTGAGTTTGTGTGCCACGCAAACCTCAATCACTGTAGCATAGCTATTGCATATCCTTAGTCGAAGTAACAAATCTGACAGTGCACTAATTATCGGAAAACGCTTACGAGTCGCAAGACAGCCCGTCAGAGAGGGCGGGTCGGCGTGTCGACGCACAACGAATGGAAGAACATCGAAAGGAGGGATTCCCCCCCAAATTAAAGCCTATATACGATAGTCTGAGCAAGTGTGACTATCCAGGGTACAAGTTGTTGTGGGCCTGTACTAGTCCAGTTCTCGGTTACTCCCTTATCATGCAGTGAGTTACGAACGCCATCCCATGCGAAGGAGGCACACAAGTACCCCATATCAGTCGGACGACGATACCGAAGGTACACTCGGCACCTCCACGTGTAGTTGTGTGAGAGTCCAATAGCCCTCGCGTGAAACGACGATTCAGACTCCAACGCCAGTAGACGATCATTACAACGAATTATAATTTGTAGAAGTGGTACAGTAGTGTGTTACGCCGACAAGAACAACCGGGTTACAAAGGCGCGTGTACATGTACAAAAGAGTGGCAATGAATAGAGAGAATTATCCCGAGAACGAAGTAGGAGACCCGATTAGATGCCGAGGTTTGGAGTGACGCCGGCGACATCTGGGAGAATGCCGGTAGTACTAAGAGTGTTCTTGAATGCATCAGTGGGATTGCCGCCAGACTTGTCGTACGATTTGTGGTCCTTGTCGTCGTAATCCTTGTTGTCGTACGACTTGTGATCCATCCCGTCGTAGTCCACCTTGCGATCCTTGTCGCCCTCCGACTTGTGGTCCTTGGCGTCGTTTGGCACGTAATCCTTGCCCTTGTCGTTGTCCGACTTGTGATCCTTGTTGTCGTCTGGCTTGTGGTCATTATTGACGTCTAACTTAAGATCCTTGCCGTCCTCCGACTTGTGGCTCTGGTCGTTATCCGACTTGTAGTCCTTGTTGTCGTTCGGCTTGACGTCCTTCACCTTGTCGTCGACCGACTTGTCGTCCGGTTTGACGTCCTTCGCCTTGTCGTCGTCCGACTTGTGATCCTTATTGTCGTCAGGCTTGACCTCCTTCGCCTTGTCGTCGTCCGACTTGTGATCCTTATTGTCGTCGGGCTTGACATCCTTCGCCTTGTCGTCGTCCGACTTATGATCCTTATTTTCGTCGGACTTGAAGTCCTTCCCCTTATTGTCGTCGGACTTGTGGTCCTTATCGTCAGACTTGGGATCCTTGTATTCGTCGGACTTGGGATCCTTTCCCATGTCGCTCGACGGGTCGGGATATTTCTTATCTTCAGGGTAAGGTTGAGGCTTCTCCTCGGAGTACTTCACGTCCTCGGGGGAAGGTTTAGGATACGGCTTCTCCTCAGGGTACTTCTTCTCCTCACTGGCGGGATACGGCTGGTTCGCCTCAGGATACGGCCGGTTCGCCTCAGGATATGGCTGGTTCGCCTCGGGATACGGCTGGTTCGCCTCGGGGTACTGCTTTTTCTCCTCAGGATTAGGATACGGCTTATCCTCGCCGAGAGCGTACGCCCTGTACTTGTGGTCATAAGGCTTGGAATAAGGTTTGTCCTGAGAGTACTTGTGATGAGGCGAGTAAGAGTGAGGGTAGTATTTGCCCGGGTGGCGGGACTTAGATTCGTCATAGTAGTCAGATTGCGGCCCCATAGGTACCGCGGCCGCGGAGATGACCAGACCGGCGATGACGTAGACGAGCAAAGCAGAGAAACGCGAAAGCATGATGGAAAGCAAGACTAGCAATGAGAAGAAAGTGGGAGAACCGTCGCAGGATGACCGCTGGGGACTGATGAACCGGAGCAGTAGAACGCCTACTTTTATACGCCCTCGACGTTCGGATTCCTGTACCCATTTAGGCGCAACGAAACACGAGACGTCAGCCAAGATTCCAAAGTGAAACACAGTAAGGCAAGGTGAACGCATGGTACGACTGGCCTGACTAGCGCACGCTAGATTTTATTGTCAAAATTCCAGTTGATCTAGATCCAGTCACGCCATTACGGTCCATTAGCATCTGTTGCCAGGTTGCTCTCGGACAGTAATAGAACCGAGGCGTGGTCGTCGCGAGCGGTTCCCCGGGAAATTCGATGAAGGGCCAGGTAAGCATCACCATGTCAATTACCGAGCGCGGCGGGCGGGAAAAACTTGTAAATTATGCTCTTTGATCAGTCTTTGATCTTTGGTCGTAAGAGAGTCACGTGCCGCCTCGTTTCTCTCGCTCGACTTCAGAACGCTACATTCAGAACGGCAATAGTTCTAGCTTTTCAAGTGTGTTCCGGTGTCAGGTCCCCACTGACATCAGGGTTATTTTCTACGTCACCCATCCACCAGCACTACCTGGTACAAGTCGACGTCGCATTCGACACCCACGATCGTTAGCCGTCAGAACCGCATTCGGCGCTCGCGTTTATCGGGTCGTACCTTCGCCCCCGAACTCCACAGGCAACGTCCTACACCGTTTCGACCAAGTGTTGGTCGGAGCTCGCATTCGCAACTCGCGGCCATCAGGTCGTCTGCCTCACTCCACTGAATATGCCCTCATACCCGCTTCCTTCCAGACTAGTCAGCACTAGCCTCCGGTACATGCGATAGAGTGAAGGAGAAGCAGAGGAAAGGAGTGGGAAAAGTGCGAGCGACGAAGTATAACTCTAGCTTACGAAGCGAGCACGAGCATCGAACTATGTGAGCTAGGAAAAGAGGTGAGTCCAGAGTTAGCGGCGAGCGGGCGACAAACCAAGTTACGGTGCGCGAGAGGCGGAGATGGGTGTGAGGGCGCGATAGATAGAGCTATGTTGTGGCGTCTCAAGTGCGAAAGTAAGGGTCCGATGGACGATAACAAGCAAGGCGAAGGAGTGGGAACACAGAGGTCAGCTGCGGTGTGAGAGAGGCGAGTGCGAGACCAACCGGGAAGTCGATATGAGCACTGGCAGGTTTTTCACGAGGACGGCCTCGCCTGGCGCATCGGGGACTATAAATGGCCGAGTGATGTCCCACTTGGCTGTCCACTTCCACCTCCTGTAATGTGCATTTGCCGATGGTAGGATCACACCCAGAGAGGGCCCCACCCCTCCCAGGCCTCCCCCGTCGTCAAGCGAAGTCGCGAAGTCACTGCGCGAGAGGTCTTATAAGAGTCAGTACAACCACGGAACTATGGGAACCACCCGTGGCGGTGGAAAGGGCGGGTGCAGGGGAGCCGGTGACACTTAGTCCGAGCTTTCCGAGCTTCTTCAGAGCTTCTCATTCACACGCACCACTTCAGGCATTGGTGTGCCGGAACGCCGGAACGGCCCTCCCCGCGCGAGCGAGATGGCACTCTCGGCCCAACCCGGGCCTGATGGGGCCACTACATCATACCCTCCTCTGTTCCATTGTACACGGGGCGCTGACCCGCACACGAACATACCCCGCGCAGCCTCGAATAGCAGAACGTCACGGCGATGCCGGACGCTTGTGCTGCACGTCATCGACGACTCCTGTGCGACGCTTTACTATGTGCTTCGGATCTTAACGCTCGCCATCACACTCGAGTCCTTCCCCCTCCCCAGCAGAGTTTCAACTGCAACTGTAGCACATGAGCGATGCGGAGCGCAAAGTGCTACCTACATAGGTTTAATATCACCGTTGCATTCGCTGTTTTCGTCACTCTTCCCCCCTCCTTTTATATATATATATTACCTCCGACGCCGTGCACGTTGCGTGCTCAAATGCGCTCCCACACGCAGAGCATGTTAATGCACACGGAGTGGTAAGAATATTGAAAGGATGTTCCCAATGTCCCCACCTTGAAGCCCAGACGGTAGGCTGAGTATGTGTACGACTACCTGGACTGGTCGTTGTGCGCCCCTCTACTAGTTCCAGAGAGCCATGAATATGATACCACCCACCCACCCAGAGCTCGCGGCTCAGACTGGGATGGACGGTTAGCTCAGCACACCCAATTCTCGATTTCGCCCTTATTCTGTAGTAAGTTATGAACGCTATCCCGCGCGAAAAGAGCGACTCACAAGTATACCAATCGGACAACGATACGGATCACACCGAGGGTACACCCGTGCCTGCGCGTACGAACCAGAGTTGTGCGTGAATCCAATTGAAGATATTAACGTATATTAACCCTCATGTCGAAACGATGATTCAAACTCTTAAGCGAAATCTAAATCCGAAATTATGACGAATTATATTTGTAGAAAAGTATGATACGTAGGAACACTCGCGTTACAAGGGCACGCGCGTGTACAAAAGAGTGGCAATGAATAGAGAGAATTGTCCTCATCACGAAGCACACAGAGAGAAGTAGGAAACTCGATTAGAGATTGATGTTCGTGCAGCCAATGGCAATGGCGCCATACTGGTGGTTCCGAGTTGTTCAGCAAAACGGACGGAAGGGGGAGAATGATAACACGCACAAACTCGGCATTGTTGCAGCACACGGTTTGCGCGGTGCAGGCCTTTCCAAGGGCCGAAGTAGGGGAGCAATTTGCATGGGCAGTGCCGGCGAGACTTAACACGGATAAAATTTGGGTAATATCCAAGCCGCCTGCTTGCTTGATCTAAATCGGTAGATCAGCGACATATCGATATAGCTGATCGTGTCTTACGTTTTCCATCGAGTCACAGCAGTGCTGGTCTTCCACTGCGCACTGGCCAGACTTGCCGTCCTTGTCGTCTGACTTGCGATCCTTGTAGTCGCTCGACTTGCGAATCTTTCCCTTGTCGCTTGACGGGTCGGGATACTTCTTGTCTTCGGGGTGAGGCTTCTCCTCAGGAAACTTCTTGTCCCTAGGGTACTTCTTCTCGGGATACTTCTTCTCCTCAGGATATGGCTTAGAATACGGCTTATCCTCGCCGAGAGCGTACGCCTTGTACGTGTGATCATAAGGCTTGGAGTAAGGCTTATCTTGAGGGTACTTGTGATGAGGCGAGTAAGATTGAGGGCCGTAGGCGCCAGGGGGGCGGGACTTCGGTTCGTCGTTATAGTCAGCCGACTGTCCCATAGGTGTCGCGGCCGCGGAGATGACCAGACCGGCGATGACGTAGACGAGCAAGGCAGAGAAACGGGACAGCATGATGAAAAGCAAGACTAGCAATGAGAAGGAAGTTGGAGAACCGTAGGAGAACCGCTGGGCACTGATGAACTGGAGCGGTTGAACGCCCACTTTTATACGTGTTGACGTTCAAATTCCTTTCCCCATCTTGGGCGCTATGAAACACGAGACGTTAGCCAAGATTCCAAAGTGAAACACAGTGAAGTCGTCAGCGTGAACAAGATGAATCGCCATGAGAGAATTAAGAGAATCACGCCCCCAGAAAGGAAAGGTGCCGCCGTGAGACGGGTACTCCCGACTGGCATTTGAACTCAGACATTAGTACTTTTATAGTAACTTAAGTCAGCAAAGGTAAATCCAAGCTTCGACTAGCAAAAGATTTATTCAAGAATTTAGCTAATAAATTACAAGATCTCTTTGTCTAAGTCACTCGGAAGTGGCGCAAAGTGGGGTGGGCAGTGGGGTACGGCGCGCAAGCGGGATGACAGCGACGTGAAGTAGCACGCGGACGAGCGGGGCGCGTAAACGGGGGCGCTGAAAGCACCTCCTACTCCCCCTCTATACCCAAAGGGGAGGGGCGAACTCTGCCCTTTGCACTCCCGTTTGCGCACAAAGGGGGGATGCAGAAGCGGAAGGATCTATCTTTTTCTGCACTATTTGCGAAAGCGCGGAAAGAACGGCGTCGGGACGCAGTGCGACGAACGAGCGATGGATGAACCGATTGTGGAGCATGAGTGACGAAGCCAAGACGTATACACAAGTGAGGGATAGGAATGCGGGCGACCCTCAGGAGAGTGCGCATGACGGGACTGGGTAAGCTGAGGGGGGAGGCGGAGGAGCCACGGCGGGAGAGGTAATCGAGAGTGTGTGGGCGTGAGCGAGCGTGATGAGTGAGTGCCGGAAATGAGGGGCAGAGGGGGCTAGAGAGAGGGCCAGAGCAACGAAGGTGATCTGCGACACGCGAGAACGGAGAGGGGACGTGACGGAAGACGCTGAGAGAATGTAGCGCTCTCACCCGCGGTTTTTGGGCCCAGGATGTGAGCGGCGAGACCGTTGAGAGACGTCGAGTGGCATCAAGCTGGGTGGCCGCGTTCGCTACCTAGCACATGTCGTCTCGGCTATGACCCGCCTGTAGACTGGTGGGAACGGCAAGGGCGCATAGAGAGACGAAGGAGAAAGGAGGCCAAGCTCCAGCACTTGAGAGGCAATGATGATATCGGAAGCAACGACCGACGAATATGAGGACGGAAACGACAGGTGAGAAGGGGGGGAGAACCCAAAGAGGAGATGAAAGGAGATGTTCAACGGGGATCTGTAACAAGGTCTGTCTGTGCGCCACCCGGGGCGGCAGAAAGGGCGGATCACTGGGAGGTTGCAAGCGAGTGCCGAGTCGCAGTCCGTCGTGACATTCAGAAGCCCTTGAGCGACCTCCCGCCAACGCCGATCCCCGAACTTCTCCATACGCCGAACCACAGCGGCGCCTACTGGTGCCAGCGTGCTGAATCGCCCATCCCTTGGCCCATTCCCACATGCTTCTGCACTTCCCGGCGGAACCCTCGATCCAAGGTCCCGGGTTTGATAGCAGCGGGTCGGTCCTCGAGCGCCGCGCGTACGGCGAGGTCGATGTGAGATACATCGTGTACGTCTTTTCCGCTCCTACGTCATGTCAACGTACGTGGTGCCACCACGTTTTGCTTCCGCCACCTGGGCGTGTGCACCTCTCGCCAACTTTTCCCCCTCTCCATATCCTCCCCACCGTCCTATTGCGTGCCACTTGATTCGTACAGAATCGGGTGTGCAAAGAGCGTCCCCTCCCTCTACTCCCCTCTCCTCACACCCGTCCCCGTCGTCCTCCCATCTCCGCCGCCCTCTCCATTTGCGTCGAAAAGTGGACGCAAGAGGACCGGCCGGCGCCCCTCCCCTGCATCACGCGCCGCCCAGTTCGCGCGCAGACAGGGGTGCACCAGGGTAAGTCGCCCCCTCCCCCGTCATCCCCTTCTCCTGCATTGACCGCCGCCCCGTTCAAGCGCAGAATAGGGGTGCACATGAGTAAGTCCCTTCTTCCCCCTCCCGCACTGACCGCCACCCCTTCGCGTGTAGAAAAAGGGGTGCACGAGGGCATGCCACCCCCTCCCCTTCCTCTCCCTTACCCCCTGTCCGCGCCACCCTATTCGCGCGGAAAGGCGGCGCACGAGACGCCCCCGTCCCCTCCCCTTCCCCCACGTGTCCCATTCGCGTGCGGCGCACGGTCACGCTGCCGCCTGTTCTCCCCGTCGCCCCCGGCCCTCCCCCTTGTCCGCGCCGCTGCGTCTGCGCGGAAAGGGGGCACGCGAGGGCACGCCACCCCCGGCACCACCCTTGCCCATTCGCGCGGAAGGGGTGCACGCGGGCATGCCGCCCCCGGCATCCCTTCCCCCTTGGCCGCGCCGTCCCGTACGCGCGGAAAGGGGGCATGCGAGGGCACGCCACCCACGGCCCCACCATTCCCAAGGTGGGTGCACGAGGGCATGCCGCCCCGTACGTGCGGGAAGGGGGCATGCGAAGGCGCGCCACCCCCGGCCCCTCCCTTCCCCATTTGCGCGGAAGGGGTGCGCACGAGGGCCCGCCGCCCCGTACGCGCGGAAAGGTGGCACGCCATCCCCGCCCCCACCCTTCCCCATTCGCGCGGAAGGGTGTTGCACTACGCCGCCCCTGGCACCTCCCTTACCCACCTCTTGGCCGCGCCGTCCCCCTCCCCACGTGTCGTGCAGCAGGGCCGGCGCGGTCCCCGTATGCCCGCGTTCACCGCGCCCGCACCCCGTTTCGCGCGCCATAGTACGACATGGGCAAAAACTAGATGTAGCCTAATTAGATGATAAAAATATATTTATTGTTCTGATAAGTTGCGTCAACGTCTCAAAAAAACATATGAGATTTATGTTTGATGACTAAAGACAAAGCGTACGATTAGGGAAATAGCTTTTTTTCAATAAAAGTATTTTATTTGCGCTTACTAAGAGTAAAGTTTACTGAGCTCGAATGCTGTTCGGGGACGCCCGTTTTGTAAGGACGTGACACCTTCCTTTTTGGGGATGTCAATGCGGAAAAACGGCCCGGCCCACCTTGAGGCCCACTCTATATACAGGCTGATCACGAGCCTAGCACTTTACCATATACTCGCGGGTCTCGCAGCCGCAAAACCTCGGAACGGCAGCCGTCGCGGGTTGCCAGTGGGCAGCCCCTGATGCCATCGCTACAATGCCTCGTTCGCCCACGCACGAGCCATGCTCGGGGTCTGCGAAATGTGCTCTTGCCCATAGCTGCTACCAGTACATCGACTAGGTCATATACAGGCTGGTGAAACTGACTAAGAAGGACCGTACGCGTATGATGAGGAATCCGCTGAGGGTGTGTAGACACTGCACCCGTGGCCAGTGGACGGGGGGAAGGGGGCCGCACCGCCGCGAACCCATGCGACGTGCCCGTGCGCAAGGACTCCCGGGCCCGGAGTGACGCCGCTGGTACTGTGCTAAGCTTCTGGGGTACGCACTGGGGTTTGAGGCACTGGCAGCACCGACTGTGCGCTGCAACGTTCGGGTGGGGGGTACGAATGGTTGCTGGAGTATAGTGGAGTCACTGGAGTGTACCGTAACCCGCCACACAGCAGCGTATTACACGAGTGGATACAAATCTGAAGGACGATACGGGTCCACGACACGAAGGATGCACCACCGATGCTTAACCCCGGGCCGCCCGGCACCTGCATGTACGATTCAGAGTTGTGTGTAAGTCCAATCGGAGGTATCCCTCACTCACGTCAAAATGACAATTCAGATATTCAGACTCCAAGGGAAATCTAAATCCCAATGCGCCAGGTAGAAGATTATGACGAATTAGATTTGTAGAAAAGTATGATACGATAGGAACAACCGCGTTACAAAGGCGCGCGCGCGTGTACAAAAGAGTGGCAATGAATAGAGAGAATTGTCCTCATCACGAAGCACACAGACTCGGAGTGTGAAGTAGGAAACTCGATTAGAGGTTGAAGTTCGTGCAGCCAACGGCAAGCTGGCCATACTGGTGTCGTCGAGTTATTCAGCAAAGGACGGAAATGGGATGAGAATAATAATACGCACAAACTTGGCGTTCTTGCAGCACACGGTTTGCGCGGTGCAGGCCTTTCCACCAGCCAGATTAGGGGAGCAATTTGAATGGGCATTGCCGCCGGTAATCACCGTCACAGGGATGATTGAGAGAAGACCCAAGTCTCTTGCTTCCTCGATCTAAAAAGGCATGTTAGCAACATATTGACTGAGCCGAGGACTGAGCTGATCATGTCTTACGCTGTCGACCGAGTTGCAGCATTTCTGGTGTTCCACTGCGCAATCGCCAGACTGGTGGTCCCTGTCGTCGTAGTCCGACTGGTGGTCCTTGTCGTCGTAGTCCGACTTGCGGTCCTTGTCGCCGTCCGACTTGCGATCGTTGTAGTTGTCCAACTTGTGACTCTTGTCGTCGTCCGACTTACGATCTTTGTCATCAGACATGCGATCCTTGTTGTCGTCCAATTTGTGGACCTTGTCATCGTCCGACATGCGATTCTTGTAGTCGTCCAACTTGTGGTCCTTGTCGTCGTCCGACTTGTGGTCCTTTCCTTTGTCGTCGCTCGACTTGTTGGGGTACACCTTGTCTTCAGAGTAAGGCTTAGACGGCTTCTCCTGAGGGTACTTCTTGTCTTCGTTCTTCTTCTCCTCAGGATACTCCTTCTGCTCGGGGTACTTCTTCTCCTCGTACTTCTTCGCCTCGGGGTACTTCTTCTCCTCGTACTTCTTCTCCTCAGGATACTTCTTCTCCTCGTACTTCTTCTCCTCAGGGTACTTTTTCTCCTCAGGGTACTTCTTCTCTTCGTACTTCTTCTCCTCGGGATACTTCTTCTCCTCAGGGTACTTCTTCTCTTCGTACTTCTTCTCCTCAGGATACTTCTTCTCCTCAGGGTACTTCTTCTGTTCGTACTTCTTCTCCTCAGGATACTTCTTCTCCTCGGGGTACTTCTTCTCCTCGTATTTCTTCTCCTCAGGATACTTCTTCTCCTCGGGGTACTTCTTCTCCTCGTACTTCTTCTCCTCGGGGTACTTCTTCTCCTCGTACTTCTTCTCTTCAGGGTACTTCTTCTCCTCGGGGTACTTCTTCTCCTCGGACTTCTTCGCCTCGGGGTACTTCTTCTCCTCGGGGTACTTCTTCTCCTCGTACTTCTTCTCCTCGGGATACTTCTTCTCCTCAGGGTACTTCTTGTCTTCGTACTTCTTCTCCTCAGGATACTGCTTCTTCTCCTCAGAGTAAGGCTTGGGATAGTACGGCTTATCCTCGCGGAGAGCGTACGCCTTGTATGTGTGATCATAAGGCTTGGAATAAGGTTTCTCTTGGTACTTGTGATGAGGGGAGTAAGAATGAGGGTAGTACGGGGCCGGGCGGGACTTCGGTTCGTCATTGTAGTCAGGTGGCGGTCCCATAGGTGTCGCGGCCGCGGAGATGACCAGACCGGCGACGACGTAGATGAGCAAGGCAGAGAAACGCGAAAGCATGATGGAAAGCAAGACTAGCAATGAGAAGGAAGTTGGAGAACCGTAGGAGAACCGCTGGGCACTGCTGAACTCGAGACTTCGAACGCCTACTTTTATACGCTCTGGACGTTCGCATTCCTGTCCCCATCTTGGGCGAGACGAAACGCGAGAGGTTGGCCAGGATTCCAAAGTAAAACGTAGTGGTGGAGAGATAGGGTGATTATTTCCTTTGAAACGCGAATAAAGATCGTCGAAGCCAGCCGCTCGTCCCGAGAAGGGAAGAAAGAGCGACAGATCTAGACGGCATTCAAACCCACGAGATCTGGCCTGGCCTATTTCATTGACCCGTCATGAGTCACTTTCGGATTCGGAACTTATCGCCCTTCTCTGACACCGAAGATCAAACACGTCGACGGCGAAGATCCTAGGTTCGAATTCCAGTATGTCGTCCAAGACGGATGGGACAAAGGAGGGCTCTGTGGGACCTTCGAAAAGGTACCAAAGTGATCAGCGCTCAGAAATGGTCAAGCTTGGTCTTGTGCGCGCTCGTAAAGTGCCAGTGTGGGCTACGAACAGACCACAATGAGGTGTGACAAGAACGCGTAGTACATATTTGCCCTCTCGAATTCACGATCATCACCGGCTGTGGAAGTTCAAGAGATCCAAGGGAGACGATTGACGGTGTGTGGGCGTCAGTGCCGCCCTCCAGAGGGTAACTTTTCCACGATTCCGAGCCAATAAGTCTAAATGCGATCGGATCAAGGATCTGATACATATCTGATGGCGATCTTGTCTACGGAACCCCTACGCGTGAAAATCTACTATGAGTTCTTACTGTATGCACGCGGAGATCGGGCAAACTAGCAGGGTCAACAGCGGCAACTCGTATGGCCACATGATCACAATGCCCACACAATATTATAGGTACATTTATACTAGGATATGATCAACGCATAATAAGGGACCTGGTGCGCGTACAAAAGAGTGGTAATATGTAAATATCGCGATCCGCACAACGAAGCACACTCCTTCGGGTCTAGAACTCGGCATTCGTGCATCCGATGGCGAAAAGGCCGCTCTGTTAAATCAATGAGTGGAAGGCAATACAGTTAATTAGAAAGGCGGAACGTACAGCATCAGTGTTCTCGCAGCAGACCGTTTGGCCCGTGCTTTGGCCCGTGCAAGCCTTGCTGGCGGAACATTCGTGACCAATGTTTACAGTGCCCTCGAACTGACTAAGGACGCCACCAAAAAGGGCATATATTGACGAGCCGGCCGGCCTCATGATCACTAATCTAAAGGGCGTCTTCAAAAACGAGCCAAAATAGAAGATCATCGTAACAAAATCACCTTGCTAAACGAATTGCGACACACTGACCGGAGTGGTCATACTCTTTGGTGCTTGTACTGTCCCCTCGTATCGCGGGCACTGTAGTACTTTGGCGGGTTGGGGTGCTCCTGATCAGAGTTGTACTTCGACGGCGGCTGCTTCGTTCCATCGCCGTAGCCACCAGACTGTCCCACTGGCGTTGCAACCGCGGAGACGGCCAGGCCGGCGACGAGGTAGACAAAGAGGACAGAGAAACGCGAAAGCATGACGGAAAGCCGAAGTGGTAATGAAGGGAAGACGCGAAGGATTCGGTAGGGGCCCAGGCCGTATTCCCAGTCCCAATTTTGTGCATTAGCACAGGAAATCCTCAGCGAATAGCTTTTAGCTTCCAAGTTGAAGCTGTTGAAGTACGGTCCAGGCCGATTGTATGCTAGGACTTACGAAGAATGCGGTCCTAGAGAATATCGCCAACGCAGCTATCGGTACTAAACGTCGTCGACTCGTCGTCGTATTTTCGAGCCTCATCTATGCGAATACCGTTACTATGGTTCGGGCCATGACCACGACAAAAATCAGATAGCACGGTGAACAGACTGGAGGGGGAAGCATATCAGTCGTATCACCTACTTCGGAACCGAAGCCTGCCGATACTGAGTTTACTGAGCTGGAAGTATACACCAGTCCGGTCGTTCGGATTCAACGGGTTCGGTCAGCCCTACACGGTTCCGAGTCGTGGATGGAGGATGGGAATCGTGGTGCGTATTGTGGTGACTAATCAATCCGGAAAGAGCCCACTGCACCAGCGCCCGCCCTGCCACCGTTGCCAGCGACGTAGCTCAATCTAGACGACAAGACACAGCATGATCAGATGACTGTGTATTCCTGTTTCTCGTCGTCGACCATGACGAGATAGCTACGCGCAGTGAACCAGGAGATGAAAAGTACGACTTGCCCGTCGCCACGTCGCCGAGCTTGTAATGGAACAGAAATCAATCGGTTTTTGTTTAAAGAATGATCGTATTATAGAAGCTGGTATGCCGGTGGCAAGTGTGTGTGCAAAAGAATGGTACTGTACTAAAGAATGGAACATCCCCGTAGCAAAAAATATATTTCGAGACCCATAATAGCGCCAGATACGTCGACTAGTTTCGCCACAGCCGCACGTGCCTCTGAAATTTACTGCAATTGCATTCAGCGGTCAACAATCGACCACCACGGACCGTCCTGGAATGACGACAGTAAGTCAGGAACACGGTGTGGGTAAAAAGAAACCCACGAAATGCCTCTTCTAGGGTTCCGCTGTGCACTTGTTGCCGTCGGTGGCATAACCAAGACAATACCCATCGGTAGGCAGCTCGATCGGGTTCGGTCCGACGAGTGAGTTAGCCTGCGAAGAAAGGCCCATGCTGTCAAGACGCTCAGGTGTCTGTTTATCGCCCGTCTGGAGAATTTGTCAGCGATGGGCACCCAACCGAAAACTCAATTGCGATTCGGAATCACCTTGGTCTTGCGATCCTGGGGCTTCTGCTGCTTATCGGACTTGCCTTTCTCCTCGAGGGGAGGCTGCTTCTGCGGGCGGGACTTCACATCAGGCTTTGGCTTCTCCGCAGGTTTAGTCTTCGCCCAGGGTTAGGCCTACCCTCAGACTTGGTCATGTCGGTGTACGGCTGCAAATTCGAGGGAGGTGGTGGCAACGGTGAGTAGTAGGATCTCTCCTCACGCCTGTACTTTCCCTCTTTCGATGAAGGTGGGGGAAGGGGCGAGGGTGAGGGTGGTGGAGCGGTGTAGAGCTTCTCGTCTGACTTAGGTTTCTCCTCCATCTTGGGCCCTTCTGGGTAGGGTTTCGGGACCGGTGCGTCTGTGCAAGTCTTCTCCTCGGACTTGCGCTCTTCTTCTTTCGGTGAAGGCTGCGGGGGGGGAGTTGCGTAAAGTTTCTCCTCTGGGTAGGGCTTTGGGGCCGGCGCGGGCGGGTAGGACTTTTCCTCAGGCTTGGGCATCTCCTCTTTCTGCGACGGCGGCCGGGCCGCGTAAGACTTCTCATCTGGCTTGGGCTTCTCCAAGTAGGGCTTCAGAGCCAGCGCGGGCGAGTAAGTCTTCTCCTCGGACTTAGGCTTTTCCTGTGGAGGCGGCGGGGAAGCAGCGTAAGGCTTTTCCTCTGGCCTTGGCCTCGGAGCCGGTGCAGGCGGGTAAGACTTCTCCTCGGGCTTGGGCTTTTCCTCTTTCGGCCCAGACGGCGGGGACGGACTTGGAGGAACAGCGTAAGTCGTCGGGAGAGGCGCCGGCGGAGAGTAAGGCTTCTCTTCAGGCTGGGGCGGAAGGGAAAGATAAGGCTGGGTCTTGTAAGGCATCACCTTAGAATCATCGGGGCAGGGAGGTGACCCTGTGGGCATCGCCTGCGGTGGAGATGGTCAGACCGACAGCGGCATAAACGGATAAAGCGTGGAGACGCATGACGAAGAGTTGGACTAGTAATGAACGGAAGAAAGAGCACGAATGGTGACCACAGAAGTTGATACCTCGGCTGTCTACTTTATTCGTCCTGGATCATCGTATTCCTATGCCCAGTTTGGGGCCAACGTGTCAGCCACGAACGACGGTCGACCGCGCGCTTCTTATGAATATCATAGATTCCGTCGCGTATGAAGGGAGATTCCCTCTCGTTTCCGGTTCCGCGACCATGGGGAACGGAGAGAGCCCGCTCGGCATACCACCCCCTAAATGATTAATCCTATAAACTGTGGCAGTTGAGAGCTAGATTCAGCGTGGCAAGCAAGTCAAGTAGAGGACACGGACAGTCCTGATCTAGATGGGCACGGTATCCAAAATCCCTGTGCATCGAAACAAGTATATAGTGAATGACGTCACCGGACGTCCGTATTCTCGGGGCAGGTCACAATTCCGATTCCCCAACTCAGCCACGTTCGGTGTAGACACTATCACGTAAGAAGGACACTTTAAAACGCGATATGAAGGAAGATGCCAGTGAGAGGAGATAGCAACCCAGGCCGGTGAACGCATGTATGTACACGACTCCGACACGAGCCATCGGAGCATCACCGAGCCTAACTTCAACTTGCAGCCTAAGTAATAAGGAAGAACGTGTACTCGATTAGCCAAGGACGCTGTGATCGCAAAGTCATGCAGTCATGTCCGAATCAGACCGATTAGAACGATTAGAACGTCGATCAAAGAGTAAGAAACGCCGACCGAAGTTAGACCAATAGGCATGGCGCTATCGAAGCGTAGTGGGTCGAAAACAACATACACGAGCTGACTTGGGGGGTGAGATAGAGGTCTTGGTATGGATCACAAGGCCACAGTTTTCAAGGGAAAGCAAGTGTTGGTCAAGACAAGATCGATTAAACCCGAAGCCGCCTGACATGGCATACGCCGAAACTGGGGTGAATGCAACTTCGGTGCTGTATTGCCAGCAACGTTCGACAGATGGTCGACGTGTTGGTCTCCGAAATCGATCCCCACGCATGCCAGTGTGCTATATATAAGGTGGCCCCTTGTCCCCTCCAATAGCCGACTCAGATAGAGCGTACTGAACTAGTGAATCGTCATGTCATCGAAACCGCTCTACGCACCCCCTCCAGCTCCTGTGTCTAAGCTCGCCCGCTACCGCACCCTCTCACCCCTCGCAGGCGTGCGCGTTTCGCCATTATGCTTCGGAGGATTGGGCATTGGGGACAAATGGCAACAGTATGGCATGGGCTCCATGGACAAGGAAACCTCGTTCAAGCTTCTCGACGCGTACTTTGACCTTGGCGTGAGTCATTCGCATACGAACTTTCGCTTGACTTGGAGCTGAGACCTGTTTCACCAGGGGAACTTTATCGACACTGCCAATCATTAGTACACCACCTTTCCCGTTGGGAGCTCGAGATTCGGCTGACACGAACTTTCGTTTGTTCTACAGTCAAGATGGGGCTTCTGAGGAATTTATCGGCGAATGGGCTGAAAAACGCAGGCGTACGGGACCAGCTCGTCATTTCCACGAAAGTGCATACAACTCGCGTCACGAATTTAGTTTCATTCGATTCATACTGATAATATTGTTCACCCTAGTACACAGGAGAACTACAAGCGTGGCCAGGATGACATCACTCACAAGGTGAACTACACCGGCAATCACGCAAAATCGCTGCACATCTCCTGTCCACGAATCGCTCAGGAAGCTACGCACGTCCTATATCGACATCCTCTACGTACATTGGTGGGACTACAATACATCTGTGGAGGAGGTTATGAACTCGCTCCACATCCTCGTCCTTCAGGGCAAGGTCCTCTACCTGGTATGTCATTAGTCCAACGCCAATCTAGATTTGCCTTACCCCCCATCTCTAATTACTTGCACCTATAGGGAATCTCGGATGCTCCGGCAGTGGGTAGTTTCCAAGGCGAATCAATACGCGAGAGATCTCGGAAAGACGCCCTTTGTAGGTCTATCAAGGTCGATGGAGCTGTCCTAGAACGCTCCTTTGAGCGCGATATCATCCCTATGGCACGTTCGGAAGGGCTTGCGCTTGCACCATGGGGCATTCTTGGCGGCGGGAGGATCCGAACTGATGCAGGAGGAGGCACGCAGGCGAGAGAGCGGCGAGAAGGGGCGAATGGTCTTCCACTCGAACTGGGAACGAACTGAGGAGGAAAGGAAGATGAGTCTTGTATTGGAAGAGGTCGCTCAAGAAGTTGGTGTTGAGGGCATCACGGCTGGTGCGCAGTTCTATTCATTTATTGACCAATTGCGGAAAGAGCGACTTCTGATGTGATATGCGATAGTTGCGATTGCATACCACCTTCTCAAGATGCCGTATGTATTCCCCATCACCGGCTGCCGCAAGGCCGAGCATTTGCGGGAGAACCTGAAGGCACTGGACATCACCCTGACTCCAGAGCAGACTCAGAAGATCGAAGATGCAACAACGTTGGATATTGGCTTCCCATTCAAAACCTTCGTGAGTCGAGTTTTTCCTTTGCCTTCTGAACACCACCAAAATGGATTCCAAGGGAACTGGCGCAACTCCTTCTTTCGGTGTCACGACGACCGCTCATACAGACCTAGTACCTCTGCCGCAAGCTGTCAGACCGTCGATAGATTGAGTAATGTGTAGAAAATATCAACGTCAAATAATCTTGTATCTATGAGCCACGTTGATCCGTCGAAGTTGCAAACGTGCGGTTAGATCCCCGGGCGGAGATGTCTCCCGTGTGCAGATGCACTGAGAAGAGAACCCGAGGAGCATCCGGGTTGATCTGTTCAGAAGGTGAGAATATTCTGAGAGTATAAGCGGGAATGAGGAAAGGCATATGAGTATAAACGGTTGCGCTTGGTCGGCACGGAGACAAGAACATAGATGTGAAACTCGCAGTCTCGCGCACATCAGGACATTGAGGACAAGGAAGCTTCAAAAGTTCGTTGTGACCATGTAAATCAAATGTAGGGACATTGGCATTGCGGTTGAACGTCCGGATTAATTCATAACACTGCTCACTACTTGGGTACGATAATGTACCGACGAGAACAGGCCGGCTGCGTCAGGAGTACGAGGGCAGCGAGAGGTCCGAAGACTGCCCCTATGATAACAATCTGCCGAGCCATCCCCCGAGTCGCGCCGTGATCGTTCCAAAACCCTATGCGCTCGATTCTGACGTTTGAGCTTGACTTTTCAAAGGGACGATCATTGCATCCTGGGAATGAAATAAGTATCACAAGTCGCGAGCGTTGTGAAGTATCATACCGGTTTCGGAACTTCGAAAGTCGCCCCGTCGTCATGGTCAGATTTGTTCCGACCATAGTCTAATGTGGTGGAACGGTGCACAGAGACACAGACAGCGGCCTCACTCAATTGCCCAACTCGCATGGAGGACAAGTGGTATGCGTTATCCGTATTGCCAGACTCTGACCGGTCACGGACGTAGTCCCGGCTATTCAACCTGGACGTAAACTCGGTTAGAAGTCAAACCCGCGATAACACACCGAAAGGACACCTCACATGGCAAGCAAAGAGACGACATAGCCTATTGGGACAATGTCAGTTGACTATTTCGGCACCCGAAACGATTGTAAACGTACATTTACTCATCGCCCAGGTAAATGCAAGCCACACCATATTGGTGGGTACAAATACGTACTAGTCACAAAGTAAAAAAATTTCAAAAGGAATAGATTGCAACAGAAATTCTTACGCAGATAGTCGCGGTGATACCTAGAATGCTGTTTCAATTAGTTTTGGGTCATTGATCAGCGGAGACGAGAAACACACCCCGTCAGCAAACCCGAATTGATACTGTAAGCCATCAAAGTCAGGATCATGGAATCAGTTCTGTGCATGAACATCAGCTAAGGTCTACGGTATAAGTATCATAAGACGAGCTTACTTCGCGAAGCCGGTCCTCCTACGGTAGAGAGACCAACACATCGATGCAGCAACCAAGCTGTCCGCTATAGCGACTGAACCCAATGCTATATATGATGGCCACTACTAAGCCGTTAGCGTGCGTAAATGTAGTACAAGTCGAAGCATACAGTGGAGGTGCGAACACTGGAGAATCGCTTGGAGGCGAACCTAATGACGGGTTTCAATCCATTTGATACATCCAAGAAGGAACTATACTTACTGCATTATGGACAAATCTAGCCAAGCAATGTTTTAAAACAATTCACGAACGGAACAGTGAAAGTAAAGAAGGCAACTCACAGAATCCGGCGCCTACAATACGCGGAGGGAGGTCATTACGGATGTACCTCCAGGGGGTAACAAGAGCACTTACCGCTACCAACGACGACTACCACAACCTGCGAAACCACATTTAGCGGTACTTTGGTAATCAACTACGATAACTTACGATGAGGATCGGGAGGATAATACTTCGGCTCACTGGCAGAGAGCCAAGTTGTAAGTTGAAAGTACAGTAAACGACGACGAAAAATATTCACAAACGTAGACTCGTCTAGCATAATAGCTACGCTGCGTCAGGACAAATAAGAACATAAGGGAATATACAATGACGAACAACTGCACGGAGCTGCCGACAATGACCTACGGTGATCGTCAGTATGCAGGTAAAAGGTTTCAGAATGCATAATGTACACTGAAAATGATCTGAAGCTGCGTCAGGCAGAAGTAGCGTGAGTGGCTATGGAGGTAGTAAGATAGTTCAGGTGACGTACATCCATGGCCCTGAGGTACAGCTCAGAAACGACTAAACTGCCCCAAAGTGCCCACTTACCACATACTGTCCCTCAGGCTTTCGACATTACCGAAATTCAGGACGAGATACCTACTATAGTGAGTACATGGAGGGCAGTATGCGTGTTGCCGTCTCACCAGTAGATCGCATAGACGCACACAATTGTGTGCAAGGTACCCATGAATCTAGTGAAAACCTTGCAATTTGGGCGAACTGGAACTCGAGCATGATTACGCACGTTAGGAATGCAATGAAGAACTTGAGTAGCTTTGTGTCTCTATTCCGGTAGTTCCTGGGACGAATTAGTTCGTTGCATCCGGTGCCAAGGACTAATTACCAGAAGTAGGACCATCTACGAGAACCGCGGATCTGGCAAGTCAGGGCGAGAAAGGAGAATGCGTCCACTCAAACTCACGTCTGCGCAAGTGTCCAACCAAAAAGGCTACAAGTCTAGCTCAGGAGAAATAGCAATAAAGAAGCGCCTAAACGAAGACTCACGTAGTACTGACAAGCAGCCCGACAAAAGCAGCCCCGAAAGAATTGTGGATGTCGACGATAGGATGGCCAGGCATGTCGTTCCAATCCAACTAGTACAAGTAGCGGCGCGGGGTATATAAAGCCCTGCCTGAATAAAGTTTGATCAGGTACATAGGGAGGATCGAAAAGCAGGCGACCAGGGGTAGGATGGGGTAGGTCCGGTAGGATGATAATACGAGATAGTATAATTGAGGGCGATCTTTCATTATTATTTTGGGTTTGGGTGGGTTGACCTAGACGAAGCGAGATCGTATGTCAAGAGATTTTCGGTGCCAGCTCAGCTACATTTGACCTGCTTCGCGTTTTGATGCTTCGATCTTTAAATTGGGCCCAGACCGTAGTCATATAGTAACACGTGACAATTGGGAGCAGGAGCGTATCTTGAACTGCTGCGAGGGTGCTAGAGGCCTTGGTGTCACACCACCAACCTCAAATAATCCTCAACGGAAGAACAGCACTTGTGTCCTTCAGTTAACCAAAAAGCCTAAAAATTCATTAACTCAGGAGGAAATACCGACAAAGAACGCAAGGGAGGACAGACATCAGTCTCGATGACCGAAAGAGCAGACTGACAAGAGCCCCAAAGAAATTGCAGATGGATGTCAATTGGGCTAGGTTAAATTTCAATCGCCCGGAAACAGATCTTTTCATTTTCATTTTTGAATTTTTGCTATATAGCTACATGTGGCGTAATCCCGCGGGTTCAAATTAAAAAAAAAAAACAAAATTTAAAATTTTTTAATTTAACGGCCCGGGGCCACTAAGATCATGGCCCCTTCTAGGATCTCTTCGAGTTCCTGATCACGACCTAGTCTATCCATGGGGCATATAGCATATATCCAACCTTTTCACGCGGAAGGCCCTGAAAATTCCCAGGCCGAAGTTTTTGACGGGAAGTGGCCATGGGGTGCAATCCGCCTTACCCTGTGACTTGAGAAATACCCATTCGAGGATGGCGTTGTGATAAATTTGCGTTCCCGACACCTTGCGCAGTCCTACGGCGCTTACACCTCCCTACCTACCTTTCTGCCTTTCTTGCCATGTCGAAGCCGCTTTGGACCATCCTGCCGCCCCCGGCCTCCAAACTCGCCCGCTACCGCACCCTCTCTCCACTCGCAGGTGTGCGTGTGTCGCCTATTTGCCTTGGAGGGATGAGCATAGGAGACAAATGGCACGAAGTTGGTTTGGGCGCCATGGATAAGGAAAACTCATTCAAGCTCCTCGACGCGTACTTTGATCTTGGCGTAAGTCGCCATTTGATTCTACAATCTTTCCGTATCTGACGCTCGACGGCTTGACCAGGGCAATTTTATCGACACCGCCAACAGTTAGTGCGTGTTCTTGACTCTTGAACAGTTTTCAGGGGGACTGACATCTATCCGGACTGGGCTTTCTTTCAGTCAAGATGGGACTTCCGAGGAGTTCATCGGTGAATGGGCCGAAAAGCGCGGCATTCGCGACCAGCTCGTTATCGCTACCAAAGTACGCGCGCGATTTGTTGTCCGCGTCTGCTTCCACTGATCTCGATATCACCTCAAGTACACGATGAATTATATGCGAGCTCAAAGTGACATCTCTCACAGGGTGAATTACGTTGGCAACCACGCAAAGTCGTTACACGTCTCTTTCCGCGATTCACTCATAAAGCTACGCACGTCGTACGTTGACATCCTCTACGTGCATTTTTGGGAGTACACCACGTCTGTCGAGGAGGTCATGGACGCTCTTCACACCCTCGTCATCCAAGGAAAGGTCCTCTACCTGGTGCGTCCATCGTCTCGCCCCGCAGTTCTTTTCCGTTATTGATAGCTTCCGCAGGGGATCACAGGGGCACCAGCGTGGGTGGTGGTCAAGGCAAACCAATACGCGAAATATCATGGAAAGTCGCCATTTGTGATCTATCAAGGCCGGTGGTGTGTCTTTGATCGCTCCCTTGAGCGTGACATCATCCCGATGGCACGTTCGGAGGGACTTGCGATCGCCCCGTGGGGTGTCCTTGCCGCCGGAAAAGTCCGAACGGACGCGGAGGAAGAACGAAGGAGAGAGAGCGGCGAAAAGGGCTCCACGCTATTTAGCCCGAACTGGGAGCGCACCGAGGAGGAGAGGAAGGTGTGTCTCGTACTGGAAGAGATTGCAAAGGAAGTCGGGGTTGCTAGCATCACCGCAGGTCAACAAATCTCTCACAACCGTATATTGCACCGGGTCGGTGCACCCGCTGACCGATTTGCGATACCAGTGGCGATCGCATACCACCTTCTCAAGACCCCATATGTATTCCCGATCATTGGCGGTCGCAGGGTTGAACAGTTGCGGGAGAACTTGCAAGCGCTCGATATCTCCCTCACACCCGAGCAGATAAACAGGATAGAGAGCACGAAACCGTTTGAACCGGACTTTGCGCACAGAGTCTTCGTAACCTTTATCTGCTTCCTTGCCTTACAGTCCATTGACCGGTTGCATAGATAAATAGCTTGATCGATCCCTGGACCGTCACGTCGGCTGCTCATCTGGACCGTGTTCCCCACCAACAAGCCATCAAGCCGTCTAGCGAAGCCTCTTGATCTGCGTTGGGACATTTTGAAGGCGATGAAGTGCAATGGAAAGAATTGTAATTGGTACGTTCAGGCTAACCATCGTTCACCACTCGTTAACGTCGTAGCACGTAGTAAGTAACTTACGACGGAATCTTTCCAGTCACGTGACGAACCGAAAATACCCAACAGTTGCGATGAGGACTTAGATTTCAGAGTGGCCAAAGATGAGATGAGGGCAAGACTTATGATATTCACACCGCTGATGGGAACTGTGTGTCTCGTGCTTCTAGGTCTCGAGAAAAAGGAGGTGACATAACCAATATAAGTGAAATATACATTGGGTGGTAGACGGTGAAAATGAGCAGTGCAACGTCCCTCGGGCGAATCGACAACATACGCCTGCGTGGGGTGGCGAGAAGGGAGAACGCGGTCGTGTTGAAGGAGTGACGGCTTGTGCGCCATGTTTACCGAAGCCTGGACTCGAGCTCCTCCGAGAGACCTTTGCAGCACATTGAACTCGGTATTCTTGTAAGGGGAAGGGAGGGAAGGAAAAGAAAAGAGAGCAAGGAGATCTGCTCACCGATATCGTTACTGGACCTTGGAACTAATGCGCAGGAGGCGCTCACCATTGCCGCAACCTCTGTGGTCGATGGTGGATAAACGACCCTCCTAGCGACGCGGTCGGTGAAACCTGAAAGGTCTCCCTGGTCTAGCACGAAGGCGAAGGAGGGCGGCAGGAAGCTGTAGCCGCCGAAGTCGAGGGCCACGATCCTATTCCCCTCGACCTTCTTGAAGTTTGCGCGATTCAGATCAGATGGGCAGAGGCAGAGCTTGAGCCCGAAGCTAACACGTCCGCTCCTTCTGCTCTTCCCTGTGACATATAGAATCTGCGTTAAGAGTTATCATCTGGAAAGCAGCCAAGGGACAAGGCGAGACAAAGGGGAACAGTTACACCGTTGATGTAATCCTCTAGCTCCTGAACGGACTCGTACCGGTTGACGAAAAAGGGGTGCTCGTGTTGAGATCGAGCACACGATGTGACGATGAGCATTTGCTTCCGTCTCGCGTACTCTAATTTACTTTAGCACAATACGTCTGTCTCTGCCCCTGCCCTGAATGTACCCACTAGTATGACGTTTCAGATTTTTGACTCCGTATTACAAATACTTTCGTTCCCTCGTACCTAGCACCTCAGACATCACCCGTACACGCGCGATCGCCGAGCGCGCTGCTCCCGAGCTCCTTAAACTATCCATAACTCGATCAGCCCTCCACCGACAGGTCCAGGCGTTCAGCTGGGCCCGTGATGGCGATAAGGGATTGTACGGCGACGGCGACGAGAGAAATATCGGAGTCGCCGCATATCTGCCCGTCAATGTACTCGGTGATGAAACCGAAGTCGCCCTACGTGAAGGCGATGTAAACATGAGGGGCAAAAGCGTTGCGTCTTGGCCCCGCTCATGGTTATGTTGCGTCCGAACTTGACCCAGATGTTATTGACCTCGTTACCAGACCTCTTGTCGAGAGTGATTCGGACACCGCTGATGTTGGTGGCGGTAGCCTGGTGGGGACCCAGGTGGAAAACTGCGTGATGATCGTCTGGTAGCTCGGAATGTTCGCCGGCTTCTTTTCATCGTTAATAAAAACATCGACTTTGGAGGATATGGTGGTAGTTACTGACGAGTCAGAGGGTTGTGTCAGTCACGGTTAAAACAGGGGAGGAAGGGCCGGCGGGTTACTAACTTTAACAAATGTGACGAAGACGGTGATGACGTCCACTAATGGACTTTGTACGTATAGGTGGTAAACTTGGTTGAGCGCGAGAGCAAAGCAAGGAGTAGAGATGTGTAAGAGGGCAGACGGGGGATGTTGAATTGTTGTCTCAGTCCAGAACGTCCCTCGGTTCAATTAACACTGTAACATCGTTGCTTCTCGGAAATGGCCGCTCGCGACCTCAGTCTGACGTAATATTTAAGCGCTGGACACCATACTTCCCACCCTTCAACGCCGCCCTCTGTTGCTCGAGTTCTACCACCTCTGGATCTGGAGGCAGCGACGCCCACACCTCGTCGGGGACCATGTCGCTAGTGGCTCTGGGATCGCGAGCGTGGCCAACATATCGAGCACGGGGGTCTGCAGAGGCTCTTCCAAGATGGCGTTCTGGACGTCGAACATTTGCGTTGGCGTTGAGGTAGGCGTCCTGGAAGACGTTGGAGTGGTTGTTCTGACGCACCACCTTATCGCGTGCAGCGTCTGACGCCTGCCCGTTGACGGTGTTGCCTACGTTCCGCCGCCAGTCCTTGGGACCGATGGGCTTCTCGTATCCCATATCAAGCGACTGTCGGCCCATGTACTCGTACTCGTGGAGGGTTCGATAAGGGAGAGGGGAGTCGAAATCAGAGGCATCGCAGCGCCGGAACACGGGTCGCTTCAGCAACTCCTTCCAACGGAGGGGTGTGTACGAGACAGGACCGCTGACGCTGGCTGCAAAGACGGCCTCGATACTGGTCAAGGTGGGGGAATGGAAGTCATAGAGGATGGCGATACTAACGATAGCGGTAACGAGACAAAAGACGAGCCTTTTGGTCGGCGTGAAGTAGAAAATCGTTCTATAAGGGGACTAATTAGTCTTTATTTCAGCAATAAAGGGAATGCGTACGGTTTTGGTCTATTGTCAGCGCCAGTGTGGGTGAACTTGATCGACATTATCAAAGTGGCCATCCTCGTCTGGGGGTGGCGGACGACCATCTACTGGATATCCTCGTAGCAGAGGGCCTTGGGCCGGCCACGGTGCTGCGTCTCGAGCTCCAGCAGCCTCGTGGTGTGCTTGGACTGCGCATCTAGAGACACGTCTTCAGAAGGTGCCCTCAACGGGAGGTTAGCTTGGGAGCCAAAGAGCTCCTCCCAGCAAACGTCGTCCAAGAGTATGTTCTGCTCGCCATCGACGGCATCGGCGGGCCGGCATCCCGTGTAGGCTATCGTAAGGTAACAGGCTGCGACGTCGAGACGCTGGCGTTCGCTGGGGCAGATGCGATGGTCGTGAGTAAAGTTGAGGGGAGAGTCCGAGGAGGTCGCCCGAGTCGCTAACGTTTTTTGTGTGCAGGGTGGGCGACTTGAGGTGGGATTTGGGGATCAAGAGAACTGGAAAGAGGTGTCAGCGGACTTATCCTCTCGAAAGAACGTCGGAAATGAAATAACTCGAGCACCTCGTTGCTGTCGTTGATCATATACTGCCCGACCCGTCTTGACGTATACTGTGGAGGTGTAACAGAGTGAAGCTGAGCTTCGATGCCTCTTTAGACGTAAATCATGGGCTGACGTTGTTTCCACTCAGGCTGCTGGAAGTACTGCCAGCAGGTTCCAGACAACTTGATATCATAGTTCTCGCACAGATAGAGGAGGAAGGACATGACCGTCCCCTTATGAGCCGTCCTCAGCGCGTTCTGCCATTCTCCAAAGCTTCATATCCTGGCAATGACTGTGCAGAAAAGGGCAAAGCACTGGCAGGTAATGAGAACCAGCAGAAACTCGGACTTAAAATAATTCTTCGAGATGCCAGTACCGTTGAGCTTGGTGTTGTCGGCCCTTGCTGGAGGCATGAAGACGACAAGCTCGGCGTTCTCGCGGAAGGCCGCATGTTGATGAGTGGACAGTCGGCCTTTTGCAGGTCGTTTCTGGTTGTGAGCGTCGGTTGTACTCCCTGAGGAATCCATTGGTGCATTTATCGAGGGTCGAGGAAGTAGCGTAGGTGGACCGCCGCACGTGGAGTCGGTTGCGCGAGGTATGTGCTGAACGAGGAGGAAGGACGTCCAAGTAGAAAATGGTGGTGGTGCGAACACACGATAGACGACGTCGAGCAGGTTAATTGGATGGGAGGGAATCGAGTGACAACGAGGCCAGGATGGGGCTGACTGGACTGCTGAGTTGCCAAGTTTCGACTCTTAAGTCCCTTTCTTCGCCATCGTAACTCATGGCGATGCCATCGTGTGAGGGAGCACATGCATTTCCCCGCTACGATGATGAAAGCGACATAGGATAAAGTGCCAGCACTAGTGTGTAAATCTTGGCACAAATGGGGGTATTTGAACCAACGGAAACCATCCACGCGACGAGTGGATCATTGGAGCAGGTGTTACGTCAGTTTGTTAGGAGATAACTACGTATTGTAATATGGTACGATACGGTACGGTATGTATACGGGGAGAGGTACGCAAGCAACGAGCGAAACGAGGCGAGGCGAGGAGAGATGAAAGAGAAGGGCATATATATGGTTATGGCAACACAATCTGACACAAATCTTTGAAGAAAGAAAAAGAGGGATGACGGCGAAGGGGAAAGGGAATAACGATATTCGATAGATATGGAGAACGGAAAGAACCAACACACTCTCTCCTTTAAAGCAAGCCTGGAGAAGACAAACTAGGCAGGCAGCGCTCTCCATTTACACCGTCCACCGACCGATCCAACTCCGCGTGAGCTACGGGTGTGTCGAGTGTATATACGTTTTCAGTCCTAACAAGTCAGGCAGGCAGACGACATGAGGGGGGGGGGGTATCTTAGAAGACCAGAAGATTTGTTGCACAAGCGCTTATACCTCCGCGGGGGAGTCAACAAGCTCGGGATTGACCTCACCAGAAAGATCAACGTCATTCATACCAGCGCCGTCTACCGGGACCTGGAATAGTTCCTGGTCGTCGGACACGGGGACAGCAGAAATTGGGCCATTCCCCGATGCCGAGCGTCGCATGGCACCACCGCCTTGCGAGCCGGACCTAGGTGGGTTAGCACAGCGGTCCTTGCCATGGGCAATTCTGAGATTGGCGTAGTCGGCTTTACTCTTGACGCCCTCGATGGCCTTGATGGCATTGTTGATGTTCGTAAAGTTGACGAACGCGCAGTTCTTCTCCTTGAGGAAGTTGACGAGTTCAATATCGCCGTATTCGCCAAAGTCGCGCTTCAACTTGTCCTCTGAGAACGTCTCGAAGTCTTCCACGTTGCCAATGTACACATTTCGTGTCGCCCCCGAGTGTACGGCCAAAGCGAGTGGTGGAGGAAGCGGACCGGCGTTCTTGCCCCATCCGAGCTTGAGCCGACGGTTGTTAAGTGTCAACCCTTGATAGGACGCGGCATGGAAAAAGGTGAGGGCCGCAGCAGGGTCGATGAACGTCACAAACTAATTAATGGATGTAAATGAGCCACCACAATAACAATATTCCGAAAAGGAACACGCACTGCAATGTGTTTGTCCTGCATATACCGTATGCTCTGTAGTACGCCTCCGCGAATGGCATTGCACAAGTCCTCCGTTGTGGTCTCGGGATGAATATTGCCAAGGTATACGGTCCGATTCGCGCTCCCGGCAACTCCGAATCCCTCAGGCGTGAATGGTGAATAGGGTCCAAACGCCCCAAAGCCTCCAACACTAGTGTTGATTGGGCTGAGTGACGCGGATTGTGCAACAAGGGATTGAGCCGCCACGGCCTGGGCCGCCTGCGCAGCCGCTTGCTGAGACTTGGGAATGTACGCGCAACGATCCTTTCCGTAGTTGACACGCTTCCCGGCCCATGCAGGCTCTGTGGGCAACGTGTTCACAACCTAAAAAGAATTAATTAATGGACTTTGACACGCGCAACAACAACAATTTTTTTGCCTTTGTCGCAACAGAGATGCTGAGGAAGTGGACAAAACCAATGTTCTTGTCACGGACAATCTTGACCTGGTCAATGAGACCAAAACGACTTAGGTCGTCGCGGAGTTGCTCCTCGGTTGTACCTTCATCAAGCCCACCGAGGTAGACGTTACGGCTCGCATTGCTCTGACTGATGGCGAGGGCGACCTGACTGGGGACTGGGGACGGTTTTCCCCAGCCAATCTTAAGCTCTTGGCCATGCAAAGAGAGTTTTTTGATGGTTGCATCGGCGTGGAACGCGCCGGCAGTAGAGCCATCGAGGAAGGAGAGGAAAACGCAAGACTTTTCGGGGAGGACTCGGATCGACTCGAGGGGGCCAAAGTGGACAAGGTTCAGAAGTTCGTCAACGGATGCGGTTGCGGGTAGGTTGCCAACGTAGACGGTGCGACCAGTAGCATTATTAGAGGCACTGAGAGCGGCAGTAAGGGCCGCTCCCGAGTAGTTGCCAGGAGACGCGAGGCCGAGCGAGGGTGTTCGTGGAGCATTGAAACCCTGTCATTATGGACACGATATATTTATGTGAGCGCGTTCGAACGGATTAGGAAGAACAATAGGTGCGTACACCGAAACTGGCGACCTGGTTACCGTAAGGGAAACCGCCTAGCATGCCAACGCTAGGGAGACCCATCCCGAGCATACCGTACCCTCCAAAGCCATAGCCAGCGTTACCGTTGAGCTGCTGTTGTTGCTGAGCCTGTTGCTGTTGCTGGACCTGTTGTTGTTGCTGTTGCTGCTGGGCCTGCTGCTGAGCAAAGGCATTTGCGGTACTAGGGCTGAGCTGGCCGGCCATATTTCCAGTGGACGAGTTAATGGAGGTAGAATAGAGGGGTCCAGAAAAGCCGGAAGGGGGAGAGCCATTAGAGAAAGCCTGAGGGATGCCTGCCTGGGAGCCATAACCGTAGTTTGCAAACGCATCACGGGAGCTGGGGGTGACGAGACCATTTGAGGTGGGAGCACCAAACGAGTTGGGGGACCATCGCGCCTTTTTGGCGTCAGGTCCACCAACGGTATCCATGGGACGCTGAAATGGATCGATTCGATAAGTCAACCGGAGTGGTAAGGAAACAGAGGGGGACGGAGAAAGAGATGAACCTTCATCATGTCAAGATCAAAGCCGTAAGGAGGATACTGGGTTGCAAAAGCGGTCTGTGTGTCGTCCATTGTGAAGGAAAGAGCGGGAGAGTGGGTTGGGGAGAAAGAGTGGTGTGAGAGACAAAAAGGAAAAGAAAAACCGAGTTAGAGGAGGAGGGTATGTGAGAGACAGAGAGAGAGAACGAGAACGAGCGTGGTAGAGTTGGTAGATGGATTAAGAGAATACGAAAAGGAAAGAAAAAAAAGGACACGCACGAAAACAAAAAAAGAGAGGAGTGCGGTGTACTTTTATGAATAGATAAAGCTGAAAAGCTTAAAGGTTCGCCTACGCTTGCAACAAGGAAAAAGCGAGCGCAAGACAGAAGGGAAAAAAGGAGAGAGAGAGAGAGATAGAGAGAGTGCGAGAGTGCAACGCGAGACAACAGTCACCACTCCGAGACCAACCAAAACAGGCGGGCACAAACAACCACACACTTCATAATCATTCACGCGCGTCTACTCTAAGTTAATTCCACTTGGCCTCTGCAAACACACCCAGCACTTCATTCAAAAGTATCGGCGTGTATGACTCTATATCTGCGCTCGTGTACGTCTTCGCCGTCTGCAGCTTATTCAGCACCTGCACCACCTGGCTCCCAATAAAGTCCACAAAAACCAGATCAATTGCCGTCTCATTCGAACCCGCGGGTGGCGTCGACCCAATAAAATCTGGCGACCCGAAGAACGGTAATGGCGTGTGTAATGTGTCATCACCCACCCCCGGGCAAGCCTTGAAACGATAGGTTAGCTTCTGTGCGTGAGAAGAGGGGGGATGGCTCAACGTCATTGGTCACGTATCCAAGTGTCAGGTTCTGCGCCGCACGGCGTTCGGGTCCCGCACGCGCATACATTTCCTCGAGCCAGAACCAGTATCGTGTCTCCACGTCACCACGCGCATAGCGCTCGGCTGCCTCAGTAAGCTCGCGACGGCCATTCGCGCCTTCGCCGTTCAACGTGGGCAGGACCGCGTTTGCGACGCTTAAGGGGACGCCTGCGATGAACACGAATGCGTCGGTGAATGGGGATGCTGTCAGCTGGTCGTTCTTCGTGAACGGCCCCGCGTAGATATCGAACCGCAGGCCTCCCGAGGTGGTGATGATGATATTGGGAATGTTTGCCCGTGTATTGTTCACCGTCAGCACCGTTGGCAGCACCTGGTCTGTGATCAGGCTCAGCAGCGAGCCATTCGATGGGAACGGGTCCCGCGAGAGCGTGTAGTCTCGTGGTGACGTGCCGAACTTGAAGTCGAGGTCGAATCGCGCGGCCAGCGCTTTAAGCCCTTTGGTGATCTTTCGGCCTGTGGACGTGTCGAACGATGAATCGCGGCTATTTGTGTGGTACTGGCAAGCGATAGGTTTAGGAAACGACGTCAATGTAGATCCATTTCATACCTCGTAGGTGACACGGTTTGGGTCAAGGTAACGACGGTTCACAGTGAGGTTACGCTTACTACCTCGGTGGTCGAGATCCATGCCTGAAAAGAGACCCTGTCGTTGTCTAGTACAACAGACAGAATGACAAGCTACCCACTCAAGAAGCCTGTCCAAGCATTAGACTATGACAGTAACCAGCAATGACAATTCATCACCTATGGTTTCCATGTACCGGCCGCTCTCGAGAGCAATTGAACGCCCATCGAACTGCACTAAGTAGCGTATAAGTTAAGTGATATACGAACTTCAACGTGCACACTCGCGATGCTTACGGCAGTCTCGGATATGCGTGTGCCCGCCGAGAATCAGAATCGGCGTTGTCGGGTGTACAGCCCGGACGGCGTTGAAGACGAGAGGCCCTGAAAATAGCGCTTCAATGAACGTCATGTGTCCCAAGTATCGAAACTCACAGTTGTCACGTGCCACGGGCATATGGCTTCGATTTAAGATTTAACAACGTTTAAATTGAACACGGGCCCTGGGAAGCGGGCTACGGGGACGTACCCAACAAGAAGGAAAAAGTCTGGTTCATCCTTGATTGCGTCCGTAAACTGGACAGACGTGAGTGTGCGCGACATGAGAGCCAAGTATAATACAACTCGCCCAAGCTTCTTTCACCATGTCTCCCACCTTTTGCACAGTGGTATTATGATCGTTTCCGGTAAAGTCGAACAGGACGCCGAGAGACGTGACCTTGCGCCCCCTACACGTGCACGCGTTATAAGTCATTGTCAGCGCCACGCTAAGGTGTACAACTCACTTTCGCGTCTTGAACTTGGCGAAGCGACCTGCGAATAAGGCATACAATTAGGAAGTGGCATCAAGAGTGGCATTCGTGACTGAGCTGCTAACTTCCGACGGGAACGCTGACTGGGGAGCCGTTCGGGCCCGGAATGGTGATATTGACATTTGAGGAGAGGTACCGGCCAGGGAATTTGGGGGCAAAGTTCTGGTGCATGTCGAGCGTATTCGCATATATGTACAGCTCGTGGCTGGACGCGCGTCACATGTGTCAGCTCTGCGTGGAGGGGTTTATTTATTTATTTTTAAAACGCGTACTTTCCGATGGTGAGCACGTCATAGGGCAGTTGGGAGAAAAACTTGTTTGACTGTGCGCGGCCAGTTCAAGCTCTGGACGTGTTGAGGTAAGGGATACGGGAAGATACGTACATCATGTGCGTCGATGCCGCCAGGCGGGAATCCGTCCGAGAGCCCGGTGCCTATTCGTAGAGTCAGCCTAGATCGAGGGAGAGGGAAATGCGTCGCGTACCATCGTGGAGGTCACCAGAGTCGACCAAAAGCATGTCGACGTCCTTTTCCTAACGCCACATAGCGTCAGCGTTTCAGACAGACAAAGTGAAAAACACGCGCACGATTGCAATTTTCTTCATGTGCGCCACGAAGGACGCAAAATCACCGAAATCCCCACTTTTTTAAAAACGCATGGCGTCATAAGTGATGCGGGGCGCTACTGCGGCATCTACACACCTGAAGTTAGGTTCCGGGAAAGACGGCTTTTGGTGCCCGAGAAGCCAGCCGTGGCTGTCTGTGGTGTGGATGATGTTGACGTCCCCCCATACAAGTGGACGCGAGGGGCGGGTAAGCGGGACCTGGGGCTGGGCGCGTTGCGCGTGTTCATGTGTGTGGTGGCCTTCTGAGCAAGCCCCGGTTGGGCCCACGGAGAAGGCAAGGATGGCCCCAAGTCCAAGAGCAAGGGTGATAGCGCGCATCGGTTGGTCAAGTGGGAAAGTTTACGGTCTCCCGACGAATCTTGTCGGAGATGAGGAAGAAGGACGGCAGGTCTGTGTATTTATATACTGTATCATCTCTTTGACGTAGAATGTGCACACAGTACTGTATCATAGAAGGGATGTTTAAATTACAGCAGTTTTTATATCGATAGAGCGCTTCCCTAAAATGGGTTGAGTGGGCGGGATTTCGGGAACTCGGAAGTGCCGAGCTCACTTGTTGGTGTTCGATTTTATTTGTTTTCGAAAATTAACTCCAGAGAATTACTAAAGACAGCTCGTATAAGTAGTTATAGTCATCCACCCCACCTACTCAACCCATTAAATGGGAAAGCGCTCTATTGCTGTAAGTACCACTCATTTCCGGCGTTGCCGCAGAAGCGCGAGCGCCAAAGGGGGTCTTGTGATCCTTCCCTTCTACGAAATGGTTTTCCGAGACAACTGTGGAAGGTTTGATGCGAGCCGAGTGCAGGTCACAATCAAGAACTCTGTATGCACTACACTAGTTGAGCCACGGCTGAGACAGACTAGAATCAGACAGTGCTGGGACTGAAGCTCGGTGGTGAGGACCGTGAGGCTGCCAATAACACAGGGTACACAGGGCACGCATGGTCAGTTCATGAGCACCCCACTCCACTTGGACACCCGGCGCAACATTCCTCTATCTCTCATTTACTGTAATTGGCCCAAGACGGGTTTCCATGCATGGTGTTGATACTGTTGAGATTCCAGTGCGCGTGAGCGACGTGACCCCGCACGGACATTATTCGGGTCCGTAATTCTTGATTGGACTACTTCAGCCTGAGCCCAGTCCTGATTTAACTATAAACGATTTTAGCCTACCAGTATGTAGTACTCCCTCGCTTTTGCCCCGCGGTTTGCTTCGCGCATGAACTTCCTGACTGGTCAACCATAAAGTCTGTACTCTTGCAAACTATAGTACCACAACATGTTGCGAGGAGAATCTCACCAGGGTGTATTTAGTAGTCCCATAGGGAATACCTGGTGCTGGCAAGTTCACTCGTCAGAGCCATAAAGTGAGCTATAACTGCGCTATACGTAGTACACCTGTTCAGATACTGGCAGTGTAACCAAGACTGGGTCCACGCTCTTTCTCTACCGAGGACAAAGGCAACAACATCACAATATGGGACATCAAGACAGGCTATCTTCTGCGCGCGTTTCCTTCTATCCTCTCTGAGGGCGAGGGTGCGAAGAAGCAGATGGCATGGCCTGCCCTGAAGTGGAGCCCAAACGACAACTCGAAGTACACCGCGAGGCTGACGCCAGGTCAACAAATCAGCGTGTACGAGCTGCCGAGCGTGGGGCTTGCAAGGGAAGAAGAGTCACGCTGCTCGACTTTCCGGGTCGAACGTTTCTCAGCCAAAAACATTTGTTCAATGTCTCAGAGGCAGGACCGGACAAGCCGGACTTATATAGACGGAACGATTGTGCTTACTCGCCTACTCCTTCCAGCGTAAGCTCTATTGGCAAAATCAGAACGATTTTCTCTGCGTACGGGTCGACCGCCATACCAAAAACGAAAAAAAAAAAAAGTCGATTTTCTGCAAACCTTGAAATTTTCCATGTGCGCGAGAAAAACTTTCCGGTCGAAGTTGTCGAACTCAAGGGTTCGTCGCGAGTTCCTTGTATTTTCCTCTAAAGTGCGACGCAGCACGCAGATACGGTCACGGACTTTTCCTGGGAGCCCAAAGGCGAGCGCTTTGCCATCGTCTCCAGCAGCGATCCCAATTTGGGAAACCCGTGGCCGGGCGTTACTATCAAGACGGACGTCAGCTTCTACCAGCTCGATCGCAGCAAGGATGACTTTAAGCTCTTACGTGAGTCACCTTCCCAGATTTTTTGAGCGTTGACGCCGAGCCCGTCGCAGGTACGCTTGCGGGCCGCATGACGAACACCATCCGGTGGTCCCCGCGGCATGTCGTGCTCGCGACCGTCGGCTCGACGTCGAAATCGGAGCTTGAGTTCTGGGACCTCGACTTCAATTCGGACGACGTGGTCAAGAAGGATCCTCCGAAGGAGGGATGGAACTCGGGCATCCAGCAGCTCGGCGTGGCGGACCATTATGGCGTGACGGACGTCGAATGGGACCCGAGCGGGCGGTACCTACCGCGGCAAGCGCCTGGACTCGCACGGTACGTATGCGTCGCCACATCCAGAGGACGCCGACTGAATCGAATAGATCGAGAACGGGTACGCGATATGGGACTTCCGCGGGCAGGAGATCGAGAAGCGGCTGCTGGATAGGTTCAAGCAGTTCTTGTGGCGGCCGCGCGCGCCGTCGCCGCTGATGAAGGAGGAGAAGCGAACGATACGGCATGACTTGAAAGAGTATGCGCGCGCGTTTGACGAGGCGGACGCGGCGGAGGAGACGTCGGTCAGTGCGGAACTGGTCGCGCAGCGGAAGCGGGCCGTGGACGAGTGGAATGCGTGGCGCGTGCGCGTCGCGGATGATATTGCGGAGGTACGGCCCGAGCGCGAGCCGCATGGTGGTGCGGCGGCTGCACGCAAAGAAAAGGTAGAGGAAGAGGACGATAAGGAGGAGATTGAGGTGTGGATCGACGAGGTGATCGAGCAGTTTGAGGAAGTTGTCGAGTAACTGAGATTTTTTTTTTTTTTTTTTTTTTTTTTAGATTCCATTATTGTGCACCTGAGGACATACGTCCTATGTAGCACTTCACTATCAACTTTGTACATGACCTAGCTAAATGTCTGCTGCGGGAAATGACTAGAACATCTTATGTCTCCTTCTCCCCCGGTTAGGGAAGATAAATGTCGTCAAGCGTTGGGATTGAGGGGGCCCTGTGGCCATTAGTGCGCGGTGCCAGACTATCTCCTTTTGACGTTTGATCGAGTTGCCTTGGTCTGGGTGCTTCCGGCACTGTCCGACTTTCCCTTCGTGTCTTGATTGGACCTGGTGCTCGGTCCGGCGAGATTCGGAGTGGGCAAGGGGTTGACTTTAAACGGGGTGGAAAAGAATTCTGTTGGTTCTTCGTCTGAGGCTTCTTCAGCTGGTGTGGGTGAGTGAGGGGGTTGGGCAGTGTTAAGCTGGGCTGGGATGGCTTGTTTAGAGGATCTGGGAGGGGGTTGGCGCTGTTTCCACTTCCTTAGTGTGGCACAGGAGCCAAAGATGAAGAGCACCTTGCCCGCTAAGAGGCTTCGTGCTACCGTGCCATCGGGGTCTTCGAAAGCCACTACGAGTGATGACACTGCATTGTCGGAGTAGGAGGTGGGGTTCCGGACCCAGCTGGGTCTTTGTGTGATTCTGAGGGCTGCGTATGTGGGGTTGTCCGCTGTCAGTGCTTCGTGGCACATGTCAGGGGACTTGGCAGGGGAAGTCTGGGTTACTCCGGTTGGGACGCTGTTAATGAGGAGTTTAGACCATTTAACGTTAGGTCGTATGGTGATGGGTGAGGGTGAGTCAGAGTTAGGAAGGTTCTGGTTAAAATGCTGACGAATGGTGGGAATGGCTAGTTGTAGTGCCTGCGCCGTAGTGTTGGGGCTGCCCATTACGATCAAGTTTTCCCTCGCTGTCCACCTCACAGCGGAAATGCGGGTCTGGTCGTTCTGGGCTGCCACTAGGGCATTGTTGATGCCTTCGCAGAGTTGAGCCGGTGAGGGCTTTTTCCCCGTCCAGTCAATGTGGGCTAGGCTGATCACCACGCTTGGGCGTGGGGGCAGGGCAGCAGCCTTGGCATAATGGGAGTCGTACTGAGCCTGAGCCTTACTAGAAGGCGAGGGTTGCCCTGTGGAGACGGTGGTGGTGTTAGATGGGTGTTTGCCTGGTTTCTGATCTGGCTGGATCGCTTTCTGAAGTGCTGCAATGGAGGCCTTGATGTTTTGAACATCTTTGGCTAAGTTTGGGATGTTAATTGGGGAGTGGGTAACTGGGTGGGATTTCCCGGTAGCTTTGCTGATGGTCGGATGTGTGAGGAAGCTGTTAAGGATGAGGTTCACCTCCCCTGCTTGGCCTGGCGTCGCAGCTAAGAGCTTTACAATGCCAGCGGCTACAGAGTTGAGTGCACCAGCGATTTGCTGAATGGTTATGGGGGGATCTGGTGTGGGATTATTTGACATGATGGCGGTAGGAGGGAAAGGAGTCCAGTAACTGAGATTATACTAGTACACAACGCATCGGTCAAGATGTTTTGGTTCGATCAAAAAAGACTCGTCGGACATTACACACTGCGACAGTATAGCATAAAGAGAGACGAAAAGGTAGGCAAAATGCATATAAGGGCGCGCGGCCTCTGCCTGCTAGGGCAAAGGGCAATGACTTTGTGCAGAGGGGCGCTCGGGTTATCAGAACCGACATGGTACATACGTCTGCCACCCGCCTCCGAGGATAAGGGTCAGTACAGTATGCCCAGAGGTGGGCAAGGCCAGGCAATCAGTAGCGGTTTCGCACCTGCGAAAGTTCTCGTCAGGGGGCTACCGCTAACCCGACTGCTGCGCCTTCCGAGACCAGCCTACCAGTCTTATGACCTACCAGGGGTGTTGGCTGGCATAGCACGGCGCGGCACGACCCCTGGTGGACTGGTTGCAATTGGGGTTCGTGTGAGTGGGGAGGAGGGAGGGCTTCCTGCTCGGCTTATATCGCCAGCCAGCCAGCACGGCATTGGCACTGCGCTCCCACACGCACTCCGGGCAGCCAAAACGGGTAACCCCTTTCGAGGCCCCGGCTGCTCTTTTTCGACCCCATGTGGTCCCCATCAGCGAGGTCGTATCACTGTGGGACCCCTCTGCCATCCGAAGATCCGATAGCGGCAAAGTCAGAGAGAGAGAGATAGAGAGTGCGTGCGAGAGTGCAACGCGAGACGACAAGAGTCACCAGAGTCACCACTCGCGAGACCAACCAAAACAGGCGAAGCACAAACCACACACTCCATAATCGCATAATCATTCACGCGCGTCTACTCTAAGTTAATTCCACTTGGCCTCTGCAAACACACCCAGCACTTCATTCAAAAGTATCGGCGTGTATGACTCTATATCTGCGCTCGTGTACGTCTTGGCCGTCTGCAGCTTATTCAGCACCTGCACCACCTGGTTCCCAATAAAGTCCACAAAAACCAGATCAATTGCCGTGTCATTCGAACCCGCGGGTGGCGTCGACCCAATAAAATCTGGCGACCCAAAGAACGGTAGCGGCGTGTGCAATGTGTCATCACCCACCCCCGGGCAAGCCTTGAAACGATAGATTAGCTTCTGTGCGTGAGAAGAGGGGGGATGGCCCAACGTCATTGGTCACGTATCCAAGCGTCAGGTTCTGCGCCGCACGGCGTTCGGGTCCCGCACGCGCATACATTTCCTCGAGCCAGAACCGGTATCGTGTCTCTACGTCACCACGCGCATAGCGCTCGGCTGCCTCAGTAAGCTCGCGACGCTCATTCGCGCCTTCGCCGTTCAACGCGGGCAGGACCGCGTTTGCGACGCTTAAGGGGACGCCTGCGATGAACACGAATGCGTCGGTGAACGGGGATGCTGTCAGCTGGTCGTTCTTCGTGAACGGTCCTGCGTAGATGTCGAACCGCAAGCCTCCTGAGTTGGTGATGATGATATTGGGAATGTTTGCCCGTGTATTGTTCACCGTCAACGCCGCTGGCAGCACCTGGTCCACGATCAGGCTCAGCAGCGAGCCATTCGATGGGAACGGGTCCCGTGAGAGCGTGTAGTCTTGTGGTGCCGTGCCGAACTTGAAGTCGAGGTCGAATTGCACGGCCAGCGCTTTAAGCCCTTTGGTTATTTTTCGGCCTATGGACGTGTCGAACGACGAATCGCGGCTATTTGTGTGGTACTGGCAAGCGATGGGTTTAGGAAACGATGGAAATGCAGATATGTTTCATACCTCGTAGGTGACACGGTTTGGGTCAAGGTAACGACGGTTCACAGTGAGGTTACGGTTGCTACCTCGGTCATCGAGATCCACGCCTGAAAAGAGACCCTGTCACTGTCTCGTGCAACAGACAGGATGACAAGCTACCCACTCAAGAAGCCTGTCCAAGCATTAGACTATGACAGTAACCAGCAATGACAATTCATCACCTAAAGTTTCCATGTACCGGCCGCTCTCGAGAGCAATCGAACGCCCATCAAACTGCACTAAGTAGCGTATAAGTGACATACGAACAACAAGGCGCACGATCGCGATGCTTACGGCAGTCTCGGATATGCGTGTGCCCGCCGAGAATCAGGATCGGTGTCGTCGGGTGCACAGCCCGGACGGCGTTGAAGACGAGAGGCCCTGAAAACGCAGCGCTTCAATGAACATCACGTGTCCCAAGCATCACGAATCTCACAATTGTCACGTGCCACAGGCATATGGCTTCGATTTAACGACGTTCAATCACGGGCCATGGGAGGCGGGCTACGGGGACGTACCCAACAAGAAGGAAAAAGTCCGGCTCATCCTTAATTGCGTCTGCAAACTGGACAGACGTAAGTGTGAGTCTTTGAGAGTCGAGTATAATAAAGCTCACCCAAGCTTCTTTCACCATGTCTTCCACCTTTTGCACAGTGGTATTATGAACGTTCCCGGTAAAGTCAAACAGGACGCCGAGAGACGTGACCTTGCGGCCCCTACACATGCACGCGTTATAAGTCATTGCCAGCGCCATACTGAGGTATACAACTCACTTTCGGGTCTTGAACTTGGCGAAGCGACCTGCGAATCCGATATACAATCAGGAAGTGGTACTCGTAACCAAGTTGCAACTGACTTCCGACAGGCACGCTGACTGGGGAGCCGTTCGGGCCCGGGATGGTGATATTGACATTTGAGGAGAGGTACCGGCCGGGGAATTTGGGGGCAAAGTTCTGGTGCATGTCGAGCGCATTTGCGTAGATGGACAATTCGTGGCTGGATGCGCGTCGCATGCGTCAGCTCTGCGTGGAGGAGTCTTTCTTTTAAAAAAATGCGTACTTTCCGATGGCGAGCGCGTCATAGGGCAGTTGGGAGAAGAACTGATTGGACTGTGCGCGATCAAACTCAAGTTCCGGACGCGGTGAGGTAACGTATACGGGAAGACGCGTACATCATGTGCGTCGATGCCGCCAGGCGGGAATCCGTCCGAGAGGCCGGTGCCTATTCGTAGAGTCAACCTGGATCGAGGGTGAGGGAAACGCGTCGCATACCATCGTGGAGGTCACCAGAGTCGACCAATAACAAGTCGACGTCTTTTTCCTAACACAACGTCAGCATCCCAGACAGACAAAGTGAAGAGCACGCGGACATCTGCTATTTTCTTCATGTGCGCCACGAAGGACGCAAAGTCGCCGAAATCCCCACTTTATAAGAACGCATGGCGTCAATGGGTGATACGGGTACTACTGTAGCACACACACCTGGAGTTAGGTTCCGGGAAGGACGGCTTTTGGTGCCCGAGAAGCCAGCCGTGGCTGTCCGTGGTATGGATAATGTTGACGTCCCCCCATACGAGTGGACGTGAGGGCCGGGTAAGCGGAGCCTGGGGCGGGGCGCGTCGCGCATGTTCGTGCGTGTGGTCACCTTCTGGGCAAGCCCCGGCTGAACCTATGGAGAAGGCAAGGGCGGCCCCGAGTCCCAAAGCAAAGGTGATGGCGCGCATCCGTGTTACTGTAGTGGAGTGGGAAGGTCCACGGTCTCCCAACGAGTCTTGTCGGAGATGGAGAAGAAGGACGGAGCTGTGTGTTTATATATCAAGTTGGTCATCTCTCACGAACGTGTACACAATGAGTTGGAAGGGAAGATTGAATTAAGAACCACTCTTACCCCGCCGGGCACTGCCTCGTCGCTCCCATGTCATTTCCAGCGTGGTCGCCGAAGCGCCAAAAAGGTTTTGTGAATTGTGATCCCCCCTTCGACGAAATGAAATGTAGAAGTTTTGAGGCCTGAGGCCTGAAGGGGTCGATGCAAGCTGAGACCCGGACGAGGTTGTAAACAAGAACTGTGTGTGTACCTGAGCATGGCTGGGACTTGTGGGGATGAGGCTGCCAACGCTACACAGGGCACATACCGACAGTTCCTGAGCATCTGTAGTCCGATTCTAACATTCCCCTCTTCCTCTCTCTCTCTCATTGGCCCAAGACGGATTTCCACGTGTGTGCCCCCGCGTGATGTTTTTACCGCACCACAGTATGTTGCTAGGAGAAAGGCACGGTTCCCAGGGTTGCCTGCATGGTGTTTAGTCCCATGCAGTACTCAGGAAATACCCGGTACCGGCAAGTTTGCCCGTCCGAGCAACCAGTTATACTGTAGAGTGCGCTACTACCCTTACAGTAGCACATGTAACTTACTTACCTGTATGAGGCTGTATTACGCCGCCTCGGAAAACAAGAACTGCCATATCCGGTCATAGTCAAATAAGGAAGGTGAACTGTGGGAACGATCGATCGAGGACGGGATCCAATCGATCTGCAACTCTTGTTTCCCAATGACGATCGACAATGAACACGCAACAACCCAGTCTCCTTCCAGAGATCGAGTTCCGAGTTTTGATTATAGGAAGAGCAAATGCTGGTAAAACGTCTATCCTACAACGAATCTGCGAGACGACGGAGAGCCCCGTTATTAACCGGGGAAGGGAGAGGGTACGTGGTCCAACTTTTTTGTCTGCGATTCTGGTCTCACTGCCAACCAGGTTACTACACTCGGTCCGTCCATGGATGTAAGTGACAATAGTTCCTCTCTTCAGTTGGTTCTAAACATGGAGCCAGCGAGGCGATCATACCATCGACGATGAACTTATGTTCTCAAATCATACCGGATACATTTTTCATGACTCACGTGGAGTTGAGTCGGGTGCCACAGAGGAACTCGCCATTTTGCAGGAATTCATTAAACGCAAATGTGGAGAAAGGCGGCTAAAGGACAAACTGCATGCCATATGGTTGGACGCTCGAATGTTCACGATCACGACAACTGACCGACATATTTTTTAGGTACTGCATCCCAATGGACAACCATCGACCAGAGCTTGATCTGAAATTTTTCCACAACATATGCCCAGACCAGAATGGTACGTCGTTACGAACGTTCGTGACTGTGCTTAACACTATGATGTCAAGTCCCTGTCGTTGTTATATTTACGAAATATGACCAGTTTCTGCGAAATGTCAAAATCGATTTGGATGACTACGGAGACCGAGATGACGACGTATCTGAGGTAGCGAAGAAGCTATTTCAAGAGCACTACCTGCGTCCCCTCGGTGATCATGTTAGATTTGTGCGATTAGCACGTGAGTTCAGAGTCAAATACCAGGGTCACGTTCTGATTATTCTTCGGCAGAAATGCACAAGCAAAATAGGCGTTGCGATGACCTCATTGAAACGACAGCTGCAGCATTGAATGAGGATACCGTCGCATTGATGCTTTTAGCTGTGCAGAAGAGTAATTTAAAATTGTGTGTCAAAACAGCTTTAAACCGGTTAGTGCGCTAGTTGAAACTACGAAGCGAGTGACGATCTCAACGGACATTGCAGCGTCCATTCCAGTGCTGGTTTCAAGGTCAAAGGTGCAGAGAGTATTGTTCGGAAATGTCTCTTTGCATTTCCATTCCTCTGGGCAAGTGTTGAGAGTGTTTTAATTTGTGCTACATGGCTCATTACGCTTGATGTTGCCCAACATCTAGTGGGTGAGTGACGTTATTATTCGCTCTTCAGATTGATAGACTTGACCACGTTGGTGATCTACTTTGCAGCATGTGAGTGGCTGTCATGCCTCACTACGTTTTACGCCTGCTGACGACGCCTGTCCTCGGCTCTCCAGGGAGTGAGTGGCTGCGATGCCTTGCTGCGTTTGAAGCCTGCTGACGACGCCTGTCCTCGGCCCTCCAGTTCGTGAGTGGCTTGGTGCCTCGTTGCATTTGAAGCCTGCTGACGACGCCTATCCTCGGCTCTCCAGGAAGTGAGTGGCTGCTGTGCCTCGTTGCGTTTGAGGCCTGCTGATGACGCCTGTCCTCGGCTCTCCAGAGAGTGAGTAGCTGCTGTGTCTCGCTGCATTTGAGGCCTGCTGATGACGCGTGTCCTCGGCTCTCCAGGGAGTGAGTGGCTGCTTTGCCTCGCTGCGTTTGAGGCCTGCTGATGACGCGTGTCCTCGGCTCTCCAGAGAGTGAGTGGCTGCTGTGCCTCGCTGCGTTTGAAGCCTGCTGACGACGCGTGTCCTTGGCTCTCCAGGAAGTGAGTGGCCACGATGCGTCGCTGCATTTGAAGCCTGCTGACGACGCGTGTCCTTGGCTCTCCAGGCAGTGAGTGGCTGCAGCGCCTCGCTGCGTTTTAAGCCTGCTGATGACGCCTGTCCTTGCCTGTCCAGGTAGTGAGTGGCTGTGGTGCCTCGCTGCGTTTGAAGCCTGCTGACGACGCCTGTCCTCGACTCTCCAGGAAGTGAGTGGCTACGATGCCTCGCTGCGTTTGAAGCCTGCTGATGATGCCTGTCCTCGGCCCTCCAGTTCGTGAGTGGCTTGATGCCTCGCTGCATTTGAAGCCTGCTGATGACGCCTGTCCTCGGCTCTCCAGCGAGTGAGTGGCTGCGGTGCCTCCCTGCGTTCGAAGCCGTTGACAACGCCTGTCCTCGGCTCTCCAGCATGTGAGTGGCTGCGGTGCCTCGCTACATTTGAAGCCTGCTGACGACACCTGTCCTCGGCTCTCCAGGAAGTGAGTGGCTCAATGCCTCGCTGCGTTTGAGGCCTGCTGACGACGCCCCTCGGCACTCCAGTATGTGAGTAGCCACGGTGCGTCGCTGCGTTTGAAGCCTGCTGATGACGCCTGTCCTCGGCCCTCCAGTTCGTGAGTGGCTTGGTGCCTCGCTGGGTTTGGAGCCTGCTGACGACGCCTGTCCTCGGCTCTCCAGGAAGTGAGTGGCTGTTGTGCGTCGCTGCGTTTGAAGCCTGCTGACGATGCCTGTCCTCGGCTCTCCAGTATGTGAGTGACTGTGGTGCCTTGCTGGGTTTTAAGCTTGCTGACGATGCCTGTCCTCGGCTCTCCAGGATGTGAGTGGCTGCGGTGCCTCGCTGCGTTTGAAGCTTGCTGATGACGCCTGTCCTTGGCTCTCTAGGATGTGAGCGGCTGCGGTGCCTCGCTGCGTTTGAAAGCTGCTGACGACGCCTGTCCTCGGCTCTCCAGTTGGTGAGTGGCTGCTGTGCGTCGTTGCGTTTGAAGCCCGCTGACGACGCCTGTCCTCGGCTCTCTAGGATGTGAGTGGCTGCCGTACATCGCTGCGTTTTAAGCCTGCTGATGACGCCTGTCCTTGCCTGTCCAGGAAGTGAGTGGATGTGGTGCGTCGCTGCGTTTGGAGCCTGCTGACGACGCCTGTCCTCGGCTCTCCAGGAAGTGGGTAGCTACAGTGCGTTGCTGCGTTTGAAGCCTGCTGACGAAGCCTGTCCTTGGCTCTCCAGAGAGTGAGTGGCTGTTGTGCCTCGCTGCGTTTGAAGCCTGCTGACGATGCATGTCTTCGGCTCTCTAGAATGTGAGCGCCTGCAGTGCGTCGCTGCGTTTGAAGCCTGCTGATGACGCCTGTCCTCGGCTCTCCAGGTAGTGAGTGGCCGCGGTGCGTCGCTGCATTTGAAGCCTGCTGATGATGCCTGTCCTTGGCTCTCCAGGCAGTGAGTGGCTGCTGTGCCTCGCTGTGTTTGAAACCTGCTGAGACGCGTGTCCTCGGCTCTCCAGTTGGTGAGTGGCTGCAGTGCCTCGCTGTGTTTGAAGCCTGCTGACGACGCGTGTCCTTGGCTCTCCAGTTCGTGAGTGGCCACGATGCGTCGCTGCATTGAAGCCTGCTGACGACGCGTGTCCTCGGCTCTCCAGCGAGTAAGTGGCTGCTGTGCCTCGCTGCGTTTGAGGCCTGTTGACGACACGTGTCCTCGACTCTCCAGCATGTGAGTGGCTGTGGTGCCTTGCTGCATTTGAAGCCTGCTGACGACCCCTGTCATCGGCTCTTCAGGGAGTGAGTGGCTGCTGTGCTTGCTGCATTTGAAGCCTGCTGACGACGCCTGTCCTCGGCTCTCCAGGGAGTGAGTGGCTGCTGTGCCTCGCTGCGTTTGAAGCCTGCTGACAACGCCTGTCTTCGGCTCTCCAGTATGTGAGTGACTGCTGTGTGTCGCTGCATTTGAAGCCTGCTGACGACGCCTGTCGCCTCTCCAGGGAGTGAGTGGCTACTGTGCCTCGCTGTGTTTTAAGCTTGCTGACAACGCTTTCCTTCGGCTTTCCAGGATGTGAGCGGCTGCGGTGCCTCGCTGCATTTGAAGCCTACTGACGATGCCTGTCCTCGGCTCTCCAGGAAGTGAGTGGCTGCGGTGCCTCGCTGCGTTTGAAGCCTGCTGACGACGTCTGTTTTCGCCTCTCCAGTTGGTGAGTGGCTGCGATGCCTCACTGTGTTTGATGCCTGCTGACGATGCCTGTCCTTGGCTCTCCAGGTAGTGAGTGGCTGCGGTGCCTTGCTGCGTTTGAAGCCTGCTGACGACGCCTGTCCTTGGCTCTCCAGTTCGTGAGTGGCTGCAGTGCGTCGCTGCGTTTGAAGCCTGCTGACGATGCCTGTCTTCGGCTCTCCAGTATGTGAGTGGCGCGGTGCCTCGCTGCGTTTGAAGCCTGCTGACGACGCCTGTCCTCGGCTTTCCAGGATGTGAGCGGCTGCGGTGCATTGCTGCATTTGAAGCCTGCTGACAACGCCTGTCCTCGGCTCTCCAGCGAGTGAGTGGCTACGGTGTCTCACTGTGTTTTATACCTGCTGACGACACCTCTCCAGGAAGTGAGTGGCTGCGGTGCGTCGCTGCGTTTTACACCTGCTGATGACGCGTTTCCTCGGCTCTCCAGGATGTGAGTGGCTGCTGTGCCTCGCTGCGTTTGAAGCCTGCTGACGACACCTGTCCTTGGCTCTCCAGGAAGTGAGTGGCTGCAGTGCCTTTTTTTTATAGCTCACTCACGATACCTTCCTGGGCTCTTCACAATGTGAGCGGCTGCCCCCCCTGCCATGTTGTATGCCTGCTAATAATACCTGTCCTTGGCTTTCCATCTGTCGTACCAACCCCTGGTCTATTACCCCACGTGTGCGTGCTCTCCTTTCAAGCCTGCTAATTGTGTCTCTTTGGTTCTCCAGTTCGTAAGTACTCCCCACATAGCCACTGAAGCAAGAATCTCACTTCTTTATTAGGTAGCGCAGCTTATGTCATTTCCTACCATTCAAAATGTGTTATCTTTGTATCACATTCATCTATTTCTATGACTTACGATATTTATCTCTCTAGCTCTCCACTACTGATCTTAGGGGTCACCATTTGATTCTTGGTATTTTACTTTATCATTTTTAGGGTGTATTTAACCTCCTTCAAAGCTGTTATCCTCATCTTGAAACATGCCAATTTCTTACGTCTCTCAAACTTGTCATCTACATCAGCTCTAACCCACGCGGAGCTGGACTATCGAGCAGCGAATATTGATGTGAACATTCAACAGTATCTTATGGCATCCTCTCAGGAGCATTCTGTTGAGCTATTTGCAGCCTTTATTATGGCTACTGACATTTGTTCGTTCCTTCTCCTATCTGCTTGGATAGTACCTCATTGAAAATCTAGTGCCGTCTCAGTTATCGATTACTGATATTGGTTTGTTTGTTTTTGTATTTGTTAAGATAATATCTAATCACGCTTTTAGTGCCATCCAGCTCTTCGGCGACTGATATTGGTTTGTTTATTTTGCATTCGTTGACATAGCATCTGATCACGCTTTTAGTGCCATCTAACTCTTCAGTCAAACGCCGTGAGAAAGATCGTTGGTTTAAACGGTTTTGGCGACCAGATTCCCGAGAGTCTATCTCCTTGCTAACATTGAGGAAAATCACAAAGAAGGATAAGTAGGTCTGATTTCGAGTGATCCAGGAACCGTGTCGTTGAATCATGTATAATGCGTACAATACTCTCGGTCTTGGTGCATTGTTGTCGTAGCTTCACCGAAACTGGTTTCCGCTCACGAGACATGGTACATTACTACTGTAACAAAATATTTGATTCTCTAACTACGTTTATCATTATGATTCGGGCTGGATGACGGGGACCAGGCACAGCCTGAGGCGCACGCAGCTCGTGCCGCTGCCGCAAAACTCGCTCTTCATCACTTTTTCGTAGTCACCCCATCAGGGCCCATCCTCTGAGTCACCGTCACCACTGTCGCACCGTCGTGGTGTCATGCAGGCCTCTGCGGAGCGCGAGCTGTCGTATATTGGTTCGTGGTGATCACGGACGCGTGGGGGTCGAAGGGCTAGGGCTGCACGCGGGTGCAGTGAGGTCGGAAACGGAAATGGGGTCGGTCCGTCGCTGGTAGTCGGAAAGAGTCGCGCATGCATCGGCGCAACGCGAAACTTTGTAGAGATGGCTGCCGGGTTCGAGTTGCCAAGGCCGCAAGCGAATGCAGCGAGGTCAGGAACGAAAACAGGTTCGGTTGCCGCGCCAGCTGACTATATTTTAGTCGTTAGTCTGGCGCGTCAAGGGGTCCGTGGGAAGAAAAGGGAAATGACAGTCGCAGTCTCGCGGAAGGCAGCAGCTCTGGCTCTCACCGGTGACCGACCTGTGGTGACCACAGCAGATGCAGAATTAGGTTACGTAAGATAACCCGACTCGATTCACGCGTTTCCCTCTCCAAATCGACACAATGGCAACCCCACACGAACTCGACATTGATTTTTCGGACATCGAAGAAAAGTGCGTTGGTCCCGGCAATAGGGTCATCAGCTGACAAAATTTCACGACAGATATAAGGTCCGTCTAGAAGAAGGCTTCGATCACATCCTAGTCGTCGATGGTGTTCCTGTCATCGACAAGTCCAAACTCGAGAAACTTTTAGCAAAAATTGCGAAGGAGTTCACACGAAAAGGTGCAGCAATAAAACCTGATGATGTCTCTGTACCATGGAACGAAAAGACGGGAAAGAGCAACGGGTAAGAGCCCTCCTAGTCAAATGTATGCTATCGTTTGAACCCACATAGATACGCATTCATCGACTTCCGAAACGCCGATGCGGCCACGTATGCTCTCAACGAGCTGAATGGACACCCCTTCGACGCAAAACACACATTCCTTGTTAATCGTTTCACCGATATCGAAAAGTTTGCCGACCTTGATGAGACGTATGTTGAACCACAGCGCGAAGAGTATCTCACCAAGGTGCATCGCTAACCTTTCCCTTCAACTCTGAAAATTCCTCTGATACATGCCACAGGAGCATCTGCGAGCTTGGCTGGCTGATCCTCAGGGCCGCGATCAGTATGTGACATATCGCGGAGATGAAGTTTCGATTCGATGGCACGGTCGTCCTTCACAATGTGAGGTAGCCTTTGAAGACAATGTACGTCTCATCCATTCAAAGACATCTCTTTTGACCCACCACGCCGCCCATAGCAAAATCTACGAACTGAATTATACGTTTCGTGGTCACCGCTCGGTACATATATCGCGGCTCTTTACCGGCAGGGAATCCGATTATACGGTGGCCCTTCTTTCCAACTTCAGGCCCGCTTCTTCCACCCGTTTGTCCGGCTGATTGACTTTTCGCCCTGCGAGCAGTATCTCGTCACTTGGTCGCACGAGCCGATCGTAGTGGCGGAGAACATCCCTAAGGGCCCACGCTCTTTCTCTACCGAAGACGAGGGCAACAACATCGCAATATGGGACATCAAGACGGGCCATCTTCTGCGCACGTTTCCTTCTATCCTCCCTGAGGGCGAGGGTGCGAAGAAGCAGATGGCATGGCCTGCCCTTAAGTGGAGCCCAGACGACAAGTACACCGCGAGGCTGACGCCAGGTCAACAAATCAGCGTGTACGAGCTGCCGAGCATGGGGTTGCAAGGGAAGAAGAGTCTCAAGATCGAGGGTGTCGTCGATTTTGAGTGGTGCCCGCATGGAGAAAAAGAACGAGAAGATGCCGCCAAGGCGTCCAAGAAGCCGACAGAAAACTTGAACATGCTGGCATATTGGACGCCCGAAGTCGCCAACCAACCTGCACGTGTCACGCTGCTCGACTTTCCCGGTCGAACGGTCCTTCGTCAGAAAAATTTGTTCAATGTCTCAGAGGTAGGACTGGGCAAGCGCATTTATAGACGGGACGATGGTGCTTACGCCCCTACTCTTTCCAGTGTAAGCTGTATTGGCAAAATCAAGGCGATTTTCTCTGCGTACGTGTCGACCGCCATACCAAAACGAAAAAGTCGATTTTCTGCAACCTTGAGATTTTCCGTGTGCGCGAGAAGGACTTTCCGGTCGAAGTTGTCGAACTCAAGGGTTCGTCGCGACTTCCTTGTATCTTCCTCTAAAGTGCGACGCAGCACGCAGATACGGTCACGGACTTTTCCTGGGAGCCCAAAGGCGAGCGCTTTGCCATCGTCTCGAGCAGCGATCCCAATTTGGGCAACCCGGGGCCGGGCGTTACTATCAAGACGGACGTCAGCTTCTACCAGCTCGATCGCAGCAAGAATGACTTTAAGCTCTTACGTGAGTCACCTTCCCAGATTGTTTGAGCGTTGACGCCGAGCCCGTCGCAGGCACGCTTGCGGGCCGCACGACGAACACCATCCGGTGGTCCCCGCGCGGACGGCACGTCGTGCTCGCGACCGTCGGCTCGACCTCGAAATCGGAGCTTGAGTTCTGGGACCTCGACTTCAATTCGGACGACGTGGTCAAGAAGGACCCGCCGAAGGAGGATTGGAACTCGGGCATCCAGCAGCTCGGCGTGGCGGACCATTATGGCGTGACGGACGTCGAGTGGGACCCGAGCGGGCGATACCTCGCCACCGCGGCGAGCGCCTGGACTCACACGGTACGTAAGCGCCGGCCACATCCAGAAGGACGCCGACTGAATCGAATAGATCGAGAACGGGTACGCGATATGGGACTTCCGCGGGCAGGAGATCGAGAAGCGGCTGCTGGATAGGTTCAAGCAGTTCTTGTGGCGGCCACGCGCGCCGTCGCTGCTGACGAAGGAGCAGAAGCGAACGATACGGCGGAACTTGAAGGAGTATGCGCGCGCGTTTGACGAGGCGGACGCGGCGGAGGAGACGTCGGTCAGTGCGGAACTGGTCGCGCAGCGGAAGCGGGCCGTGGACGAGTGGAATGCGTGGCGCGTGCGCGTCGCGGAGGACATTGCGGAGGTACGGCCCGAGCGCGAGCCGCATGGTGGTGCGGCGGCTGCGCGCAAGGAAGAGGTAGAAGAAGAGGAGGATAAGGAGGAGATTGAGGTGTGGATCGACGAGGTGATCGAGCAGTTTGAGGAAGTTGTCGAGTAACTGAGATTATATCGAATTGCTAAGTCAGCACCTGGTGCTCGGGAGTGAGGTTTTCGGATCCATGCGGGGTTTGCCGACTCATCCGCTGCCCAAGCCGCTGCCAGTGATTCGGGATTCACCTCTGATTGTGAGTCACCTCCGTTCACAAAAACAGTGCACCAGTCCCCACCTCCATTACAATGCTTCCTGAATTCTGTGGACCCACTGGGATGGAATTGCAACTTGCCTTCAACTCACTTCTCAGGCTGAAGAGAGCCATTGAATATGAGGGCCTGGAGTCTGAGCCTGACAGTGGGGACTCAAATTCAGATGTGGCAAGCCTAGATGGCCTTGAGCAGCAGATTGACACAACACTCTCTCTGTTGGGATCAAAGCTGGAACTTCAAGTAGAAGGGTCTCAGGTACTTATACTACTAGCTCACCCCCTATAGTGTCACAATCACATGACATTTCCCACGAATATATTTCCGGTTTCAGTTTTAAATCTCGGTTCCTCGGTTTCAGACTCGACCCGGACTTGTGACTCACAGACCACGTGACTGCGCAGCAATGCCAGTAGTGGATCTATTCTCAGTTGTATGACTCGAATTGACAGCGCGACTGCCAGCGCTCGCCTCGGACTCAGTATGACTCGGTATGACTCCCCGCCTCGTGTTTCCGACTGCGCGCCAGCGCATAGAGTACTTACGCGTCCCCCGGTTCTGCTTATGCGGCTCACGGAAAATAGTAGGAAATCATAGTATAAGTAGCAGCACAGTAGCACTTGTATTCGGCATTCGAGTCTCTTAAGAATATAGCCCAAATAGCTTGTTCTACAGAGTGAAGAGTCACCACTGTCAAGTTCCCGCGTAGTGGATTAGTAAGCGTCGGCAACCACTCCCGGCCCGACTTACTGATCTTCCTTGGTCCTCGTCGAGTTAACGATCCGGGTGATCGTAACATTAGACTCGAATCAACCCTTGTATTCTCGCGTTCCATCGCGAGACCGTGTCCAGTCGTTACCGCGAGTAGCGACCGCTTCTCCCGTCTGTGCGGAACAGATTGACCTCACGCGGCGTCGCGAGCTTTGCCGAAGAACCCCAGTCTTCTCGCGCAGTGCCGCGAGCCTTGTGATCCCCCGAACCATCGTCTTCTCGCGCCGAGTCGCGAGAATCAGCTGAAACCGCGAGGTGACAGCTGCTTCCCACCTGTGCGGAACAGGGAGCACCGAATCGAGCGACCCGAGCAAACCAAGACACTCGCACCCCCGTTCAACCCTGTGACCGTCGAGCGACACTCGACACCCGTCAACGTACAGTCCGAGTACCGTACGGAGACCGCCCCACCTGTGCGGAACAGGGAGACCCATGCGACCCGACGAGACAACAACGACACTCGCCGGTTACCCTTGAAACCCCTCGTGCCGTGACTCACGACGAGCAGACGCTTGCGCCAAGCCGGATACACCGACCCCGTCTGTTAGCGCAGGCCAAGTGCCGCGGCTAACATCTTGTTGCAGACCCACAGACCCCAGCCAGCTAAGTACCACTAGCGCAGTCTGAGTACCGCGGCTAGCTCTTGATCTCAGACAACCTATGATGCCATTCCATACTTTCGTGCAGACGATGGCCGGGCCCTTCCCGACGACATTTACTGGAGATCGCGCACAAGCCCACCAGTTCCTCGACGAGTTTAGGCGACTCGAGCGAGCAAACCTACGGCACTTACTGATAACCCGCCCAGCGCTGAGAGTAGAACTCGCGCTCACATTTATCCGCGGGCCCTTGACAGACCCCTGGAAACGTACAGTCCGGCGCGCATGCCCCGGAGAAACCGAAGACGAAGAGTTAGCGGACGAGTTTTACGACTCATTTTGCACCGCCTGGGTCGATGACCCTACCCCACCCATTGTCATCCCCTGTCCGCCCCCGCCGCCCGTTATCACAACCATACAATCAACACCCGTTGGCGCTCAGACCACCGCCGCCTCACCACCGATCCCCGCAGAAGAAAACGAGGAAGACAACAGTCCAGCCCCGATTGCTGTCCCAACCTCCCCCGACTCTGCCTCGTCGACCATCCCCGCCTCCGCTGCGCAGCGCGCGCAGGGACCTCGCGTTATTCCAGCACCCATCCAGACCCTCGTCGCCCCAAGTATCGCGCCGCCCCCACGTGTCTCGACACCGCAGAACGACCACGTCGCACAACGCGTAGAGAAATGCCAGTGCGACTATACCTCAGATGAGGAAGAAACACGCCGTCACAAGTACCCACGTCCCGCAGCCCACGCCGGACCTCCTCGCGCCAGCCCCCAGCTTGGACGACGCAGCGTCCCGTTACCCAGGAAGTTCGTCTACAGACAACGCCGTGCGACCTCAGCAGCCATAACCAGCGCCCCGCGCTTCCTCATCCCATACATGCCGCCCCCTCGTCGACCGCCTAGCCCGCCAGACGACCCCGATCACGCCCCGCCACTGGTAGATCCCGATCCGCGACCCCCAGTCCCGAGCCACATGGTTGTCAAGGGCGACAACAACCCTATGAGGGGAGTGAAAACCCTCGACATCTCGGGTTTTGACTCAAGCTCAGCCCAAGACGACGCAGATTCAACCCTGTGTACCGAAGACTCGCGCCCACAGATCCCGTTACTAACCCCAGACACCGCAGATTTATCCCCGCAGACCCCGCCTCACGCCTACACATTCCCGCGCCACGCATTGGAAAGGCCGCACGACCCCGATGAGGTCAACCCGACCGCCAGACGATGACGCCGCGCTAACGCAGCGGCCACGCCAGTACCCCCACCACCGATACAAACCCACCCCGTGACCAGCGCGCAACCACGACCATCACGAAAAGCAGACACCGTACACCGAAGATGCAAACACATCCGCGCCAAGACAACAGAAGCCACACCCGCGATAAACCGCGCTAACGCTGCGGTGGAGATGTTTCTCAGAAGGTACGATGCAGCCCGACCGACACCCGCACCAGCCGCAGCACCCGCAAGTCGCGCGTACGATGCCATCGTGCAACATCTCGCCTACCGCCTCACGACCGACCCCGACACAACGCGCGTCACCCAACCGGTTGCGCTGCGACCCAGACCTCGCGCGGTCCTGCACAAGTGGAAGAAGAAGTAACAAAATCATTCGGGATGAATGAATCAAGAGGGGGGCGTATGTCACGATCACGTGACATTTCCCACGAATATATTTCCGGTTTCAGTTTTAAATCTCAGTTCCTCGGTTTCAGACTCGACCCGGACTTGTGACTCACAGACCACGTGACTGCGCAGCAATGCCAGTAGTGGATCTATTCTCAGTTGTATGACTCGAATTGACAGCGCGACTGCCAGCGCTCGCCTCGGACTCAGTATGACTCGGTATGACTCCCCGCCTCGTGTTTCTGACTGCGCGCCAGCGCATAGAGTACTTACGTGTCCCCCGGTTCTGCTTACGTGGCTCACGGAAAATAGTAGGAAATCATAGTATAAGTAGCAGCACAGTAGCACTTGTATTCGGCATTCGAGTCTCTTAAGAATATAGCCCAAATAGCTTGTTCTACAGAGTGAAGAGTCACCACTGTCAAGTTCCCGCGTAGTGGATTAGTAAGCGTCGGCAACCACTCCCGGCCCGACTTACTGATCTTCCTTGGTCCTCGTCGAGTTAACGATCCGGGTGATCGTAACATATAGCCTCTTACTTACTCTGGTATGACAGGAATCACAGGATATCTGGACCAAGTTGACAATCACATTGGAAATCACATTTGCTGGCTTCATTGTCCTGAAACCCAATTCTGAGGAACGCATTGCAGCCACTGCTTCCCTTGGGCAGAATGAACTCTGGTCTTCTGCCAATCTACATCATCACTTACATTTGTTGGGAAATGTTATTCCTCAGAAGGTTTGGCAGTGATCTGTTGGCCCTCAAGTTTGTGCTTCTCACATATATCCCATCAGACCGAAGCAAGCTCTCATGCATGGATTGATGCATTCTTCTTCCGTGCATCTGCAATGCTACCACCAGATCAGCACATGATTCTCAACATGGAACAGATTGTTCCAGCCATGACTACTAGCCCATTGAGTTTCCCAAGCCTCTCTGGACTTGTAGACTATTTTGCTATAGTCACGGTAGCAAATCAACGTGTTGCTAGTAAATCTGCCTCAACTATCTCAACTACCTAGCTAATTGTTTCCTCTAGCTGCCTTGCTGAAACCCCCATTCCTCCATGACCCCAAGTTATTTACATCATCTGGCTTCTTTGTCATAGAGGCCAAGCTTTTTAATCCCTCAGCCCATGTTTCTCAGGCAGTATGTGGGTTGTATGCATGTGGAAAGCTTCTCCAGTAAGCAGATCATCTTTTCTTTTGCTAGTTAATCCACATTTCTAATGCCTATCTTAGGAAAAAGGTCCTTCGTGGTGCACTAACCAATGGGCATGACTGGATCTTTCTCCTTGTCAAGCTCAATGATGATTATGAAGGAGCCTCATATCAGCAGTCTACTATGATTCAGTTAGAAACCATAAGGGGTCTTGATGGCCAGCTAGTGATCCGTGAACCATGGCCAGATTTGATTGCTGCAATTTTGTCATATTGGGTGAGTTTGTCTAATCTTTATAATATGGGCCATGGTAATGGCTGACTGGGTGATAGATTGAAAATAGCTTTGCAAACTCAGACCTTGAAGGTGATGACTGGTTTGAACATCTGTAAACTGTACAAATCCACTAGCCATATGTGTTATGTATGAACTTTGTTACAATTTCTTGTTTCACCTGTACAATCTTGTGTACAATACATGGTTTCTGCAGGGTTTTTATTTGTCACACACCTCATTGTTTCACTTCATTTCAGTTGTGCACAACTTGTGCCCTTCCAACATCCATGGCATTTGGGTCTTGACCTCTGTTAAGGGCCTGGACTGTAACACCACCATGGATGTTGAGTCTGACTTAGACTATGCAAGTAGGGTTGCCATGGTCTGGTGCAGTCTGGTTCAGAGACCCTTTTTCTGAACCCTGAACCAGACCTGGGTCTGGTTCAGGCCCTCAGGCTGAACCTCAAACCTTTCAGAGGTTTGGTGTGGTCCAGGTCTGGTTTGGGGCTCAGGTGTGGCTGAACCCTGAACTGCACCCAAAAATTCTTAAAAATTCTTAAAAATTCAAAAAGAAATTACAGAAGTCCTACAGCTATCTACCCACACCTGCACCTGTGTGAAACCCATAGGCAGAGAATGCATGCGTGTATGAGTTGAGAGAGATGGTGAAAGTGGTGGTGGCCAGTGAGTGGTGTGAGCCTTACCATGTGGTGGCGATCTGATGTCATTGTCATTGTGAGTAAGATAACTTATCTACAAGTTGCTTAGCAGTACAGGAGCATTCACATACTGTCACTGTGCCTGCTCCGCACCTTTGTTGTTATCATCGTCACTGCACCGTCTTGCCGCTGCTGCCATTGTTGTGCTGTCCTACAGTCATTGATGTCGTGATACCACCTAGTAGACATTGTTGCCATTGTCTTGGCCATTGTAGCTTTGATGTTGTTGTTACCCACCTTGTTGTTATCACCTTGACATTGTCACACTACCTCTCTATCATTGCTTGTGGACCGTGTTATGATTTAGGTGAGGCTGGCAGCTTATGTATGTGAGGAATGTGAGTGTGAGTGTCTGGAGTAGGGTGTATATTTCCTATCTCTGCAGATCCTGGTCATTATCCAGCTATTCTACAGCAGGTTAACGATTACATAATTAATTGGTCTGGCCTCAGGTTGTCCATTCCAGCAACATTCTGGGCTCGATCCCAACACTCCCCCTCAAACTGAGGGTAGACCATGTTGTTACAATAAAATGCTTTGGTGGAAGGAACGTGATGGGTGCATCAAAAAACCTCCTGGTGAAAGGAAAAAGCTACCATCAAATATTCCTTCTCTACCTTTGCATGTGAGTTTTTTTATTTGCTCTTATTTTTCCGATTTTTCCAATTTCCAATTTCAGTGTGCTGGCTCCAGATCCATGTTCTGTGACTGTGGACTCTGTGCTCCCCCTCACGCTGTATAATGGATTGGTTATCTATATTGGACCCTTATCTGTGTTCCCTTTTGCCACAGACACTGAATCCAATTTATTTTATTTTATTTTATTTTATTTTATTTTATTTTATTTTATTTTATTTTATTTTATTTTATTTTATTTTATTTTATTTTATTTTATTTTATTTTATTTTATTTTATTTTATTTTATTTTATTTTATTTTATTTTATTTTATTTTATTTTATTTTATTTTATTTTATTTTATTTTATTTATTTTATTGGATTCATTACTACCCATTTTTTGGGTGTGCCCCAAGGGGGGTGCAAAAATGTAATATTGTAAATGGGGTACAATTTTCCCATAAGCCCAAGGGGAGGAAGGGGGGGGGGGCCGTAATGGGCGCTTATCTAAATATGGTACTAGTTTCTCACGACTTCCAAATGTGGCATTATGTTCTCATCCACACTTATAGTACCTATTAGCAGAGAAAGTGGTCGTGCAGGCTGTTGCGGAGCATGAGATATTGTCTGTGAGTCCGCAGCGATATTGGGTGTATCAGAGTAAGTTTTCTAAGACCGCGTGAGAGTGCAGCGAGTTCAGGAGAGGCTTCATGAGGACTGCTGAGTCGGGTGGTTGAAGGTGGTCAGAAATGGTCATGCATGCTCCTGCGTGGCACGAAACTTCGCATAGGTGGCCTCATAAATCGGAAATGCATTGTGTTTAAGTATCTAAGGCCGCACAAAAGTGCGGAACACTGGGAACCACAAGGGGCGAGTACAGAGGTCATCGGTCACTGGGGAGGAACAAGACGATTACAGAGTAAGGTGACTAGTATAACCACACAACAGCCGAGAGCGACCACAAAACAAATTTCGGGTAAGCCATTTGTACATGCGAGAATATATTGCAGGCAGGAATAGAATACAGACTCCTCTCAGGCATCAGGGCTCAGTGTAGTTCTTCCCTCATGTTCTCGAGTGTGCCGCACTTGCGCGCGGCCTTAGAAACACTAGCACGACACGTTTCCGACCACAGCGGCCAGCTATGCAAAGTTTCCCACCACGCTGAGGCGTGTACGACTATTTCCGACTGCCTGCGACTGACCAGCCCCGTTCCCATTCCTGACCTCGCTGCACCAGCGCGCGGCTCTAGCCCTTCAGTACAGACATGTCTACAATTGCCGCGGACCCGTATTCAACAGCTTGTGCCCCGCGAAAACCTGCGCGATACCGAAACATAGGTTTCTTCATGTTTTTTTGGGTCTTTTCTCTTGTTCCTACACTTCTATTTGCTACCTAATAATTAGTTTTCCTCTATGATGGTGGGCTCCCCCTTTGCGTAGAACATCTACCCTGCACTTGTACATGCAGGCATGATGCAGCCCATGCCGTTTGGCCATGCTCGGTCTTGCTCCCCCACTAGACGCCCATCAAGCGCCCATCAAGCGCCCGTCCACAAAAATCTTTTAATGACTGCTTGGACGACCCTCCCTCCCTGACCTCATTTGGGCGCTTAGCGGTTCCGCTCCCCCCTTGGTGTGCCCCATTGAGCTTGTGTTGCGCATCTCGTCAGATGCTCCCCTTTGTGTTGTCCTCCATGTGCGCACATGGGAACATATCATCTTTGGGATTTATGGCCTAGGAAATGTTTTCTTTCATATATCCTCTCTGATTATTCTTTTTACTCCCCATTGGCACTGGTAGCTATTGCATGGCCTGGTGTCGCCTTTGTCATCGGCTTTTGCCTGTTGGCTTTGCCTTTGACCTTTGCACCCATGGCAGCGTGCTCCATTTTATGGGTTATCTCTTTGAGCTATTGCAATGCCTGGTGTCATTTTTGTCATCGGCTTTGCTCTATTGGCTTTTACCTATGACCTTTGTGCCCAGAGCTGTGCACTCCCCTTTCGATCTCCCCCTCGCACAGCACATCAGGTGTGACCATGAAGTCCTCTGGAGGGGTGTCTAGGGATAGAGAGTTTCAGAGGGTAGGTCCTCTATTTTGTCTTTGCGGTCTTAGGTCCATCTTTGTGACCTTTTGTCGTCTTTATGGCCATTTTTTCTGCTTCTATTTACTGGCAATGCTCCTGATCATTTTCAGGTATTTCACTGTCTTCCCTTTGAGGGAATTCTTCCTCAACGCTATTGGGTCCATGCCTGTATGTGGGAGAATTATTTTGCATTGTGCTATTGGGTCATGTTACGTTCAGCCTGGAAGTGGACACTGACGAGATGGGTATGACACCGTGTCAGCAGTATATCGTCATGGACTTATAGGATCAGTCAGCCAGGTAAGCTCCAGCACATGTGATTGTGTACAATAATGGATCAGATTGTTACGTTCCTTCGGACGTTTCCTCTAAATGCCTGTTTGCTGCTGCTGCACGTGCTCGAACATCTTCAGTATCCCGTAGGCAATGGCTAGGGTGATACGCAGGACGTGGCCAACCAAGGCAATGAAAATGATGAAGGCGATAATGATAAGATACGAGGCGTCGGCGATGACTAAGCACGACGGCAAGCGGAATGCTTAGTGGCGATAACCGGCACACTAGCACAGATGACAAAGGAAGGGATGGTCAATGAGGCAATCTAGCTTTATACAATCTCCACACAAGGAAGGATTGACACAAGATATCAAAGCTAAGGACTATAACGTGTCCTCAGTCCTCTACTTATACTACAGAGGGGAGCTTTCAAGCTCAGCCCGAATCCGAAACCTTAATACACCTATCCAGTAGCATAACTCGCTCTCGATTCACATCAGTCAGCCATACAGTCATGGGGTCACCATCTAGACTGCGTCCGGGCTCAAGCTCATCCGGACTCACATTCCAGCCTCAGCCTAGGCGCAAGCTCATCTAGGCTCTTCCGGACCGTTCGAGGCAGGTCACGTGCTGGGGTCATGTGACGGCCGATAACTCCGACCTATTCCCACGCCTCCTGATAGTCACGTGATGGCGGGTAAGGGTCACATGTGCTCACCGCGCGTCCAACTCGCACGTGATCTCGCGCGTACGGTTCCTCCTTCCATTTCTCTAGCAGGTCTTCAAGCACTGCTGTGGCTCCGCGGACTTCTCGATCCCATTGGGGGTCGTCTTGCGTGTACTTCTGGTCGCTGCGTGGGTCCCATTCCAGCTGCGCCGCAACACAGATCATGACTCACACTAGGATAGCTGTACTAGGGTTCATGGTACTTACGCTATTGGCTAGTACAAATTGGAGTGGCACTTGAAAGCCCGCGTGTATCTATATAAGTAGAGGATCGTGAAGACCAAGAACGGCATCTTGGTCTTCTTCCAATACCACTATTGGTTCTTTGCTCTATAGGGATCTCCCCCTTTAAGTGAGTCCTCTGGCATATACCCTCAGACCAGGGATCCCCATGAGCTTATCCCAAGTCCCCCCATGGGCAGTGGACACTTATCCTATCAACGCCATCTATCACTCCATATATCTCTATCTCAACGAGCACATCACCCGACCCTACTGCCACCTCTATATCATCAACCATCCCACTTGGAGTGACCTCCAGATTGCCAACCAGCCACCCATCAGGTTGCAGCAAGGCGAAGACCTACATGGGTATTGAGGACTCAGTGAAGAACTCTTCCCTCAGAGTTCCGCAAATCGCAACTACTATCGTCCCCTTCAGATTGCCACCCCCAACAAAGCCTAAGTCAGGCTAATGTCTGTGGTAGATGTAACATTAAGACCAAGATCCCACCGTGGCCAATCCAAGCAGACCAACAAAGGACTACTGGGTCCCATTCAGACCATATCACATTGATAGGAGAGGAGAACGAAATGTACCCAAGAGATACCTAGAAAGCGCATTTTGGAAAGATGACGCACCAGACCCAGGCTACGTCACTTACCACACTAACAGACAAGGAGTTACCCAACTCATTGCTGTAGAATTCAACTTTGAAAATACTTGCTGGACCGAAATCCACTGGGACAACCTCCACGACAAATACCAAGTCATCATCCGCACAACAAACCCCCACCGAATGAATCTAACCAAAATTTGCAGACTCATAACCCAGTATATGGAAAACATCCACAACCAGGCGTACCAAGAACTGGAAGAAGAGTCACTCCCCATACACCTATGAACCACGGCAACAGACATGGCAATATCGGCACAACAATACATGGAGAAGAAGGAGATACCTGCAGAATACCAGAGACACGCAAAAGTGTTCAGCAAAGAAGAATCGCAATGATTCCCACCTTCCAGACCATGGGATCATGCAATCGAACTCAAACCCGACACACCAGACACCATTGACTGCAAAATCTACCCGGTAAACCAAGCAGAAGACAAGGCACTAAAAGAATTCTTGGACGAACAACTGGCCAAAGGATATATACGACCCTCCAAATCCCCATACGCATCCCCCTTCTTCTTTGTTAAAAAGAAGGACAGAAAACTAGGCCCAGTACAGGACTACCGAACCTTGAACAAATGGACCATACACAACCGGCGCTGTGAATCCGTTTCACCTCTCCGTGACCGGCGCGTTCCGAAATACGCGAGGATGAGATGAAAGGAGAGAGACTCTGCTCTCTTTACATTGATTTCATGGGCTCTAAATACTACAAGATAATGCACTTGCGCATCGCGCTTACGTGTCTGTCCTACTTGTACAATAGTTAGTATCTAGAACATATCTTGTAATATTTGAGACCATCAGAGACATATAATCACGGGGTCGTCACAGAAATATGCTGACACATTGTGTTCACAACACCACCCCCATGTCAGCTCTTGTGACTCTGTCACAACTGGAAACGTAAAGAGAATAAATCGTACAGTAATCGATTCGGGGACGGACACGGAGTGGCAGATTGTGTCAGGGTGGCTTGGAATTTTCCAAAACTCCTGCTGCGTTCTCCTTCTGCTGTCGTGTCATTGCGTCCTTTCGATGGAGACTTGGGCTTGCAAACCAGAGGGAATCTTGAAAATCAGAGGGGAAGTAGCATTGAAGACGCTCCCCATTGTACAGGTGCTTGAGTATGTAACCATTTCTTGTCTCGAGCTGATAAGTGTTTCTATCAGTGACATCCCGAATGCGGAAAGGGCCATCCCATCGTGGGTGGAGCTTTGTACTCGCCGCATGTCTCCTCTTCACCAGATCTCCAGGACCAAGACCTCTTTCATGGTAGGAGTCTTCACGCGACGCTGCCTCTTTCACCATCCAGGCTTCTGCTTGTAGGTTCGCTTCTTGCCGGACGCGAGCCAGATCCTGTACACGTTCCAAACGCCTTTGTCGGAGGATGGTAATTTCTGCGTCTGTAAGATCTCATGTGGCGTTGACAATCCTTTCGCTAGGTAAGCGGGCTTCTCGTCCATACATCAGGAAGAACGGTGACACACCTGTAGACGAGCTAGTGTGGGCCCGATGGGCTAGTACGGCATCGGGGAGGCACTCGTCCCAACAATCTTGTCTCTGGGGCGCTGTCATCCTGGCCAACATCTGGGTCAGGATATCGTTGAACTTCTCCAGCCTCCCATTGGTCTGCGGATGGTAAGGACTGGTGTGGCGATGCTGGATTCCGAAGCGACGTAGGATGGCTTGTAGCTGGTAGGACATAAATTCTTCGCCATTGTCGGTGAGGATGCTCAGCGGCTTTCCGTAGGAGAAGACGATGTACTGGAGCAACTTGGCGACAGCATCGCCAGATCGTTGCGGGATTGTGAGCGCGATTGTCCAATCAGTTCCGAGGTCCATCGCGGTGAGCAAGTACCGGTTTCCCTTGAGCGTCTTGGGCAGGGGACCGACGAAGTTGAAGGCCCACGCATCTCCTGCATCGACTCGCGGGATGGGATGGAGAGGTTGCAAGGTGGTCGGTTCCCTTTGCGTGAATTGACACTGGTCGCAGGTACGCAGTGTATGCTCGACCAATTCCTGTGCATAAGGGACGCTGACTCTCATCCACATTGCAGTTAATGTGTTCTTCATCCCTAGATGTCCGAGATCTCCATGTATCCGGCATATGGCCTCCTTGGCCGCTTCTTGGGTGGTCGGTACTTCAACGTCGATGTCCTCTCCCCAGCTGTTACGTTCGGCCCGGAAGTGGACACTGACGTCAAGGGTATGGCACCGCGTCAGCAGTATATCGTCATGGACTTGTGATCAGTCAGCCGGGTAAGCTCCGGCGCATGTGATTGTGTACGATAACAGATCGGATCATGACTCGGAATGTGACTCATACTAGGATAGCTGTACTAGGGTTCACGGTACTTACGCTATTGGCTAGTACGGATTGGAGCGGCGCTTGAAAGCCCGCGCGTAACTGTATAAGTAGAGAGCTGCGAAGACCAAGAACGGCATCTTGGTCTTCTTCCAATACCACTATCAGTTCTTCGCTCTATAGGGACCTCCCCCTTTAAGTGAGTCGTCCAGCATACCCCCGAGACCAAGGGGTCCCCTGTGACTTATCCCAACGTTCCCTTCGTGGACAGTGGATTATCCCCTCGACGCTATCTGTCACCAAGTCTTCTTATACCTCAACGAACGCGTGGCGTCCCCCTACTGCACCTTCTACATCATCGATCACGACACTTGGGACGAACTCGAGACCTCCGATACACTTCCTATCAGCCTACAACAAGGAGACGACCTTCACGCGTATAGAGGACTAGCAGGAGAGTTATTCCCACACCCTCAGTTCTATCCGCAGAGCAGAGTCAACCGTCTATTCTACCCTCTCGTCAGATTCGCCACATCCCGAGAAGCCTAAGTCAGGCAAGCGTCCGTGGTAGACATTACATTAAGACCAAGATCCACCGTGGCCAATCTTCAGACAACCAAAGACTACTGGGTACCATTCAGGCCCTACTACATCGACAGGAGAGGAGAACGGAACGTACCCAAAAGATACCTACAATCCGCATTTTGGAAAGACGACGCGGAAGATCCAGGCTACGTCACCTATTACTATAACCGACAGAATCAACAACAGATCATACCAGTAGAGTTCAACTTCGAAAACACCTGTTGGACCGAAATCAAGTGGGACGACCTCCACAACAAATACCAAATAACACGACCCGCAACCGCCAGTCTCAACCTCGACATCACAGTCAACAACGTAGTAACCAGAGACCAGTGGGGTATCATTGACGGACAAGAAGAAGAACCAGCCCGATCTCCCACACCTAAGACCCCAGCACCGTCTCCCTCACTCGCAAGCAACCCCGAAGAAATTCGGATCATCAAAAACGAGACAGAAGAAACTACCCTAGAGGAAATCGCTAAGTCCATCCCCACCAACATGTCTCAAACAATCACCCAGGAGACCCACGCCAGGACAGCACTATTCAGAGAACCAGAAAATCCCAGACCTCCGGGAGGAGACCCGGAAGACGGCGACCATGGAGGAGGAGACGACGGAGGACAACCCATCAACATCGCCCAAATCCCCAACAACGCGACCACCGACAAATTCATAGGAAAAGAACCAGCAGTATTCACCGGAGATCGTGACAAAGCAGAAGCGTTTCTCACCCAGTGGAAACGATATGTAGGGGTCAACTTCGCAAATCGAAGCCTGCAAATCCCCTACGTCAAAGCAATGATGTTCCTCACCTACATCCAAGGACCACTAGTCGACGAATGGACCACAGAAACCCAGAAATGGCTCGACGGTCACATCGACCGCCACAACACATGGCTATGGGCCGGAGTAGAACTGGCCTTCAAACGACAATTCCGCGACAATATGGAACAGGAGAGGGCCCGACTGGAACTAGACAAAGGGTTCAGGATGACGGGAACCGACATAGACGGCTACGTCACTAAATTCGAGAAACTGGTCCGACAGGCTGACTACCATCTAGACGAACCCCTAGTCCTGGACAAATTCACCAGGGGGCTACCGATGGACCTCTACCGAAACGCATACCAGTTCCACAGCCCCAACACCTACCAACAGTGGAAGAACGCAGCCATCGAGCAACAGAAGCGTTACATCCACATGAAGGCCAGGACGTGTAGCGGCGCGACTGCCGCGCTACGCCAAGTCAAGTGAAAACTAAAGTGAACCGCAACGGTGAGCACACTCAACTCGGCGCAGAGACAAGTCACGCACCAACGTACAGTCACTGTGGAGATACAGACGCGTGGAGTCTTTATACAAGAACTCAAGTCTGAGGTGATCACACAGTGGCACGTCTGAGTGGAGAACCAAGAGGACAAGTTAGATTGGAGAAAGGTAAGGAATACAGGGGAATGCGCACCTGAGTGGAGAACCAAGAGGACAAGTTGGTTCCACTCAGGACGCTACAGGGAAGCTTATATACACTACTGCGGCTGAGTCTAAACTGAGTTCGAACACTATTACTAAGTGTACAGTAAGGTCCTATGACTCAGGAGCTGACGCGTCGTGTCTATTAATAGCGTTATCTATGGTGCTGACGTGGCACTCTGTCATAACGCTTACAAGCGGCTCCACTTGCTGAGTAAAACCTAATACAGCGAGTAAGCATAAACTACTAAGCACGTTCTAGATCCTTCTAGTCCCTTCTGTCCTTATCGTCCAATCGTATGAGTCCGTACCAATGAGGGATACTAATCCCACGATCACGTGCACATGGTGGCAAACACATGTGACTCACGAATACCTCTGTACTTCGGCCCTTCTTATCTTCACCGAATAAATCCGTATAAATACAGAAAAATAGGGAAAATAATACGCGTCCATAACATCACCCCCCGTCTTAAGGGTCGACGTCCGCGTTGGCCTCTGTGTACATGTGAGGAGACTGCCAAGGCAAGGACGCGTAAATGAGAGCTGCTATTTTTCTAGGTGCGCCTGGGTTCAAAGAGTGGAACTCTTTAAGCTTTTCCGGGGCATGTGCTAGGTTTTTAGCAGGTTCCCAAGTGTCCTCGCCTTCTCCGTAGCCCTTCCAGTGAACTAGGTACTTAAGAGTACGACCAAAGAGTTTTGAGTCTCTTATATGGTCTACTTCGTACTCTTCTTCCCCTTCGACTGTGACGGGTTCAGGTGGAGGTGGCAAAAGCCCGTTAACTTCGTTTCCTTTGTAAGGGGAGAGGCGGTCTACATGAAATACATCATGGATCCGTAATGCAGGGGGGAGTGCAAGCTTGTAGTCGACATCACTTCTGACTTCAGTGACTTCAAATGGGCCTAATTGCTTAGGGCCTAGTTTGGACGACTGCTGATGTATCTTTATCTGCTTAGCTTGCAACCAGACTTTATCCCCGACGTTAAAGGCATGTGGCTTGTGCCTTTGTTCAACGTCTGTCTGCATTCGCCGTTTACTTTTGGTGTAGAGCTGCCTCTGCATCCTTACGTGAGGAAACTAGGTGCTGAAGACGTTTATCGAGCGTTGGAATCCCCGTAGGCCTACCAGCAGGAATCGTAAAATCGGGCGTATAGCCATACAGCAACTCAAAGGGGGTATGACCTGTAGCTGAGTTAAGTCTGCTGTTGATTACGAATTCCGCTGTAGGGAGCAGGTCTGCCCAATCATCCTGCCTCTTACTAATGAACAAGCGCAAGTAGACTTCTACTTCTTGATTTTTGCGCTCTACCTGTCCATTAGCTTGAGGGTGATAGGCTGTTGTGAGACCTGCGTCTATTCCTAGTCGCTTATAGAGTGCCCACATGCTCCTTGCAGCGAACTGGGGTCCTCGATCGCTAATGATCTTTCGAGGGATCCCATGCAAGGGGAAGACTTGTTCAAAGTAGATGGATGCTACCCCATCAGCCGTAATCTGAGAAGTCACTGGAAATAGATGGATCTGTTTTGTATAATGATCCACTATGTTAAGGATCATGTCCTTTCCACGTGACATAGGCAGAGGGCCGATTAAATCGATCCCAATTAACTGCCATGGACCCTTAGGTACTTCTTGCGGCTGAATTATAGCTTTGGGGTGCAGATCTTTGCGATAACGTTGGCATCGATCGCATCCTTCTACGTATGAACTTATGAAGCCTGCCATGCGTGGCCACCAATAGTAGCGACTAACTAGCTCTATGGTTCCGTTTTTACCGGGATGTCCTGCGATCGTTGTATCGTGGCATGTCTTTACCACATCCCTTCTAAGGGCTCGATCGTTTGGGACATATAGCTTTCCGCGGTGATAAACGAAACCGTCTTCTTCTTCCCACAGCGCAACTCCATCCGTGAGAGCCTTTGGAGCGGTCTTTTGTAGGCTTTTAAGACCCTCTATAACTTCGGCTTCTTTAATGGATGCGAGTTTGATGCGACTGCCAAGGGAGTCCACTTCTGAGCGGAAGTGTGCTTGGGCGGCATTGAGGAAATGCTTAGGTTGTAAAACCTGAACCTGGCGGTTATCCTCGTTGTCCCTGACGTGGTCTTTGGAAAATCTACTAAGTGCATCGGCTTGCATAGAGTCTCCTTTCTTATAAGTGATCTTAAAGGCGAAGCGGCTTAAATATAATGCCCAGCGTGCTTGCCGGCGATTTAAGTCTTTCATGCTTGCCCACCATTCCATGTTTTTATGGTCGGTGATCGCTTCAAAGGAGATGCCTTCGAGGAAGTGTCTCCAGTCCTCTAAGGCTCTGATTAAGCCTAGCATTTCTCTGTCGTAGATTTCGTAGTTGCGTTCTTCTTTGCTCATTGACTCTGAGCGGTACGCAACGGGGTGCCAAAGACCGTCTGGGTACTTCTGAGTAAGTATCCCGCCAGTAGCAAATCCTGAAGCATCTGTTTTGATGTGAGTCGGGAGGTTCGGATCGTACACCTTTAGAATAGGTTCTTGAACGAAACGTCCCTTGAGATCGTCGAAAGCTTTCTGCTGTTCAGAATGCCAGTGCCATGGAGTATCCTTCTTCGTGAGGTCATGTAAGGGTCGGGCAATGGCCGCGAAGTCCTTAATGAACCTACGATAGAAGTTGGCGAACCCAACGAATGCTCTAACTTCTTTGAGATTCGTGGGCGTAGGCCACTCCCTTACTGCAGAGACCTTGCCAGGGTCCATCTGCACTTCTCCGGGACGGATAATCATCCCTAAGTACTCCATTTCACGTTTCTCAAAGTCGCATTTCTCTGGTTTGAGATAAAGATCGTAGTCTTCGAGCCTTTTGAGCACCTCGCGTACAATTTTGCGATGGTGGTCAAGGTCTCTGCTGTAGATGAGGATATCATCCATATAGACTGTGACTTCTCCTTCTGCGATGAGATCCGCGAATATTGCGTTCATGAGGGCTTGGAAGGTTGCGGGGCTGTTGGTCATGCCAAAGTACATTACTTTTGGCTCAAACAGTCCGCGGTTGGTAACGATAGCACCCTTCCATTCGTCTCCTTCTCGGATTCGAATATTGTGATAGCCCCATCTAACGTCAAACTTTGTGAAGTACTCTGCTCCTTTCAACCGGTTGATGATGTCAGCTGCGAGCGGGAGTGGGTATCGATTCTTAATAGTGATTTTATTAAGACGTCGATAATCCTGCACTAGACGGAGCTTGCCGTCTTTCTTTTTGATAAAGAATACTGGGGAGGCCATCGGTGACTTAGATGGGACCAGATATCCTTTAGCAATGTGCTCTTGCAGGAATTTGTCGAGTTCCACTTGCTCGCTGGGTGACATAGGGTACGTCTTGATCTTCCAGTGCTTGACTGCATCTGGTTCGAGATCAATGGCGTGGTCCCACGGTTGGTGCTCTGGGAGCCTCTGGGATTCTTCCTCAGAGAAGACTTTTGCGAAGTCACGATAGTGCTTCGGCACCATTTCTTCGAACATTTTCTTTGGTTTAGCTGCAGTAGCTTTTTCGGCTATCTGCTGACTATATGTAAAGCCAGCCAAACAGAAAACTTCGTCCTGGGCCGTGTCTAGCACTTTCTCCGCAAGGAGACAGCGGCGTTCCATACGGTTCGCCATAATGCGCGTCACCTCTATCTCAAGTTCCAGTGGCGCTATTTCAGCGGTGGAATTGAGACGCATGGTGCCTTCCTGCCAATCTATTTCCGGGTTCCGTAATCTAAGCCAGGGTAGTCCCAAAATGACGTTCTCCGGGCCAAGGGAAGTGACTAAGAAGTCATGACTTTCTTCCGTCGGTCCTACTTGGAGATTAAGTCAAACTTTGTGGGTGATACTACCGGCTTCATTGAGCGTCCCGTCTATGTTATAGAGGATAATGGGATTCTCAAGAGGAACCTGGAACATCTTGTGGCGGTCAGCGTACTTTTTGTCAAGGAACAACGAAGTTGCCCCCGAGTCTACCATTGCTGCTACTTTTACAGTACGATGACGTCCTTTTAAATACACAGAAATATGAAAATGTGATTTTTTATCTTTTGTTTCGGGAATAATAGTTGAAGACAGTGCTGCATCAGAAATCATCACGTGCGGCGCTGCTTCGAGAAAAGGTGGAGCAACAGGAACACTACATATATTGTTCATCTCCGAGGCAGATGTAGATGTGGAGGGGCCGAGAAGACAAGAAACGGAGCCTACACTACTATCTAACTTACAGGTAGAGGAAGAGATTGTATGAATTACAGGAGATAAGTCCGAAACGAGGCACGAGCGTAAGCATATGGTACAACTACAGGAAGCCGAGTCATCTACTGTAAATAAGGGGCCAGACGCAGCTCTGCTGGTCCCTTGCACTAAAAAGCCGCTTTGAGCGATTCAATCTGCTCTTGCTGCTTTTTCACCATCTCCATCAATTTGGCTACGTCTACCTGTGACGCCTTGGCTGGAGAGGTACTTGAACTGGAGGAGGCGGATGCTGCCGCAGTATTTGAAGAGGATGGTGGACTAGGGGAGTCCGTTGCTGCAGCTTTAGCTTTAGCGGGCTTCCCCATTTTCTTGGTCATGCAGACGGGTGCACGGTGGCCGACTCTTTGGCACCAGTTGCACACGTCTCGTTTGTGGTTTCCATCCTTCTTCGAGTGTTCTGTTGACCCGCACCCATAACACTTCCCCTTCATCTAGGGATGTCAACGAGTTAGACTCGTCTATACTCGTTTAGCTGTATCTCCTGAACCAGTGATCGTACAGGTCTGAAATTTGGTATACAAGCAGGCATACTGTATATCTGCTTGCATTCCAAATTTCAGACCTGTACGATCACTGGTTCAGGAGATACAGCTAAACGAGTATAGACGAGTCTAACTCGTTGACATCCCTGCCTTCATCCACGTCTGGTACTCTGCTCTAGTTTTAAGGATATCGGCTGGTCCCGGTTTCTTGCCTTGCTGACGCGTGGCGTCTACTTGCATGGCATCGGGATTGGCCGATGTAGGTGTGATTCGGGAGCTTTCGCCCCCCTTTTCTGCCTTCCGGGCCCGCATGCGTTGATCGATGTCTTGCGAGGCCTTTCGCAGGTCTTGGTATCCTAGAGCTATTTTCCCCGTGAATGCGAGGATGTCCTTGATTTCCTCTGAGAGGCCATCATAGAACCGGGTGCATAGGTCTTCTTCAGACCACTTCGTCTGTCCGGCATACTGGTCGAACAGTGATATATACTGGGTCACCTCCTTGCGACCTTGTTTTGTCTTTTTGAGCGCTTCTCGCGCTATATCAGTGGTGTCCCGTGGGCTAAACCTGAGGTTAAAGGCCTTGACGAAACCGGCAAAGGTTCCGCCAAATGGCGATCCACCTTGATTGGCTTCTTCCAGATATGGAAGTGCCCAGGTCTTCGCGTCCCCTTCCATGAGGTTGAGGGCGGCCGCGGTCCATCGACCTTCGTCAATGTACCACCTTTTGTCTGCTTCAACCCACATGTTCATCGCGTCCCCTGTGGAGCCGGCCCAGTTATGGTAAGCGGCAAGGAAATGACGGGCTTCTGTAGAGTCGCCTTTCCCGTCCCAAGGCTTTGGGTGGGCCACTATGTCCTTCTTGTTACCATTAGAATGGGGCCGGGTAGCGTGAGATGCGCCGACTGCCTGCGTGAGATCCTTGACCTCCTGGGCTATTACGCCCATGGCCAAGCTGAGTTGATGTATGAGGTCCAGGCAGTTCTGGACCATGGGAGGAGCGGGTGCAGAGCCCGAGGCGGCTGCTGATGTGGATGCTGCAGGGTCGGCCATTGCGTCTAGCTGGGCCTGTCTCTCTTTCCTTTCTGCTTCTTCTTGTGCCTTTCGATAATTCTCTAGGAGAATTAGCTGTTCGTCGGGCGAGATATCGTCCCAGTCAACTACTGAAGAAGTGAAGACTTTTTCACTCTTCGTGAGGGGAGGGAGCGCGAATTTGGAGTGAACTCCGCGAGGATATTGGGCTTGAGCCTGCTTGGCTTTCTGCCGACCGCTGGGAGCCACTGTGAGGTGGTGAAGGAGAGGGAGGGGGAGAGAGGCGCGGGACTAGGTCTGCGGCAAACGCGACCAACTGGGGAACAGTGTATCCGGTTCCGTTAACTTCACCGCCTAGGCCGTAAAGCTCTAAGAGGCCGTAGTGATAGTTAGGGAACGAATATATAGCCTGCACGTATTGTTCTGCAAGGTTACGAGGGGGTAGTTCTAGCTGGAACCCCTGGTAACGGATGTGGACACCGTCTTCGTCTATGAAGCTTTCACCTGACTGGGCGAGGGTTTCTTGGGAGGAGGAGTGGGCGGAATGGAATGAAATTGACGACGACCCGTGTGATGGTGATGGTGAAGGAACACGCTCGTTGGTGATTTGAGGTGTCCTGAGTACGTGAAGCGATGCCGAAGCAGAGGCTTGATTACTAGGGGGCGTCGGGATTGGTGGGATGGAAGCTTGTCTCCTCCTAAAGAGACGGCGCAAGCGAGTGCGAACGTTCGCGAATATACAAGGCAGGGTGGAAACGGGAGGATAGGTGGGTAAAGACGACTGGATACAACGAGCGCGCAACGCTAACTCGAGGATGCGTGGAATGCCCTATCAAGCGAGACCAATACACAGTGATTGTTTCACACTGCGCGAGGCTGCGGCGATAAAGGGACACTCAGGAATGGGGTAGGGATATGTGTAGAGCCACAAGGCTGTCTGCCTCAGTCTTCTCGACCTGTTGGCTGCCTCTCACGCCGAAGCGCTCTCAAACTTTTCTGTTTACTACGCGTACAGCTGTCGCAGGCTAGGCCTGGCTGGCTTCTCGTCCTACTGCAGCTTATCTGGCGTGGTGACCAGTTCTGCAGCAAGTACCCAAACGTTCTACTGTGACCAGATAGAACGCCTATAGGCAAGCACAATGTATGCCGATTTTACGGACACTACAGTTGTACCACAATAGCACAGAATCTGCTTACGGAGGTCCACAGGCAAAGAGTGAGGTGGATAACACAAGGGACTGATGGTCGTCAACCACCTAGAGGGAAAGATGATAAAGGAAGTAAGAACTGGCAGGTGGATAACCCGAGAGTGTGAAAGAGGAACTTGTCCTAATGTAGCGGTGCGACTGCCGCGCTACGCCAAGTCAAGTGAAAACTAAAGTGAACCGCAACGGTGAGCACACTCAACTCGGCGCAGAGACAAGTCACGCGCCAACGTACAGTCACTGTGGAGATACAGACGCGTGGAGTCTTTATACAAGAACTCAAGTCTGAGGTGATCACACAGTGGCACGTCTGAGTGGAGAACCAAGAGGACAAGTTAGATTGGAGAAAGGTAAGGAATACAGGGGAATGCGCACCTGAGTGGAGAACCAAGAGGACAAGTTGGTTCCACTCAGGACGCTACAGGGAAGCTTATATACACTACTGCGGCTGAGTCTAAACTGAGTTCGAACACTATTACTAAGTGTACAGTAAGGTCCTATGACTCAGGAGCTGACGCGTCGTGTCTATTAATAGCGTTATCTATGGTGCTGACGTGGCACTCTGTCATAACGCTTACAAGCGGCTCCACTTGCTGAGTAAAACCTAATACAGCGAGTAAGCGTAAACTACTAAGCACGTTCTAGATCCTTCTAGTCCCTTCTGTCCTTATCGTCCAATCGTATGAGTCCGTACCAATGAGGGATACTAATCCCACGATCACGTGCACATGGTGGCAAACACATGTGACTCACGAATACCTCTGTACTTCGGCCCTTCTTATCTTCACCGAATAAATCCGTATAAATACAGAAAAATAGGGAAAATAATACGCGTCCATAACAGGACGGACGGGTTTGGAAGACAGCCACAAATCAACGCATGCCCCAAACAAGGGCAACCAGCACGCTTCCAACCCCCCACGAGACAGCAAGGATGGCAGCAATACCGTAACCACCCAGACGCAATGGATACTACCCCAGGAAGAATCCGCGCTAGAGTCGCAGGATCAGAAGAAGCAAACCCTAATAACCCCCAAGAGTGGAGGGACTACACTCAAGGACGACCGCCATTCGCACCCCGAGGAGGATTCCTGAGTAGAGGGCGTGGAGGACGAGGAATATTCAACAGCAGGGACGTTACCTGCTACAACTGCAACCAGAAAGGTCACTTCTCACGAGAATGCACACAGCCACGCCAACCGCGTAACCGCGGAACGCTCCAAGGAAGGACCGCCTACATCGAGGAAGTACCCTCCGCCCCACAGAGCGTCGTAGGGGAACCACTCATCAACCTCGATGAATCCGCCCAAGTAAACGGCGGCACCACCTCCCAGCAGCGGGTAGAGGATATAATGGGCAGGATTGCGAACCTAGAAGAGGAAGGAAGAGAAATGTTCGCCAGAAATATGGCAGGGAATCCAGATTTTCAGGACGCCTGAACCCAACGGCCTGGGTGAGGGCAGTCAATTGTAACTCGTCGTTCATAACGCGCTATCGATCTATGCATGTTCCAGTTTCGATCCGCACGAGTTACTTCATGGCCGAAAAGAAAGCACTAGTCGACTCCGGGGCAACAGACAACTTCATACACCCGGACTTCATCAAAAGAATGCATCTAGGAACCAAAGAACTAGAACGCCCCCGGAACATCTGGAACATAGATGGGACGCACAACAAAGGGGGGAAAATCACCCACTATATAGATCTAAACATCCAGACTGACGGGAAACGAAAGGATATTAGGTTCTTGGTAACCAACGTAGGAGGAGAAGACCTCATACTTGGATATCCTTGGTTAGCCATGTTCCAACCAAGGATTCAATGGGCAACGGCTACTTTGGACACCAAACAATACCCCATTATACTACGAACAACAAATCCCCGATGCAATAACCTAACCGAAATACGACGACTCATTACCCAGTACACGGACAACACTAACAACCAAATATATCAAGAACTGGAGGAAGAGTCACTCCCCACACACCTACGAACTACGGCAACGGAAATGGCAATATCGGCACAACAGTACACAGAGAAAAAGGAAATACCAGCGGAATATCAAAGACACGCAAAGGTATTTAGCGAGGAGGAGTCCCACAGACTCCCGCCTTCCTGACCATGGGACCACGCTATAGAACTCAAAACCGACGCACCGGACACAATCGACTGCAAAATATACCCGGTAAATCAGGCAGAGGACAAGGCACTAAAAGAATTCCTGGACGAACAACTGGCAAAAGGATACATACGACCCTCCAAATCTCCGTACGCATCCCCTTTCTTCTTCGTCAAAAAGAAGGACGGAAAGCTACGCCTGGTACAGGACTATCGAACCTTGAACAAATGGACCATACGCAACCAATACCCACTCCCGCTAATCCCAGAACTAATCGCCGACTTGAGCGGCGGGTGGATATTCTCCAAATTCGACGTACGATGGGGGTATAACAACATACTGATCAAGGACGGAGACCAGGGAAAAGCGGCATTCAAAACCAAACACGGGTTCTTCGAACCACTGGTAATGTACTTTGGAATGACCAACTCCCCATCCACGTTCCAAACAATGATGAACCACATATTCAAACCCCTCATCGAATACCACGAAACCAAAGGGACAATAATCCGAGTATATATGGATGACATTGGAGTCGCAACTGCCTCAACAGAACAAGCGCACACTGAAGCAGTACACGACATACTGGACCTACTGGAACAACACGACCTATACCTGAAACCAGAGAAATGCACCTTCCACTCTTCTTCCCTTGATTACCTGGGGGTAATCGTTGAAAAGGGGGTGATCCGCATGGACCCCGTCAAAATTTCAGGCATCAAAGAATGGCCAACTCCAAAAACCGTAAAGCAAGTACGATCATTCCTGGGATTCTGTAACTTCTACCGTGCTTTCATCAGAAATTTTGCCACGCATGCACGACCCCTCAACAAACTAACCCGAAAAGACACGGAATGGCAATGGGGAACGGAGCAACAACAAGCGTTCGACAAACTCAAGAGCCTAGTAACAAGCGAACCGGTACTCAAACATCCAGAACTAGACAAACAGTTCGAAATGGAAGTAGACGCCTCAGGATACGCAGTAGGAGCGGTACTCCTCCAACGAGATGCGAACAACAAACGACACCCCATCGCATTCTACTCAAACACTCTGAATGCAGCGGAGAGAAACTACGACATCTACGACCTGGAACTCCTTGCAATTGTGAAAGCCCTACGCAACTGGCGACAATACCTCGCCGGGTCACCACACAAGATCAAAGTCTTCTCCGACCATATGAACCTATTATATTGGAGATCCCCGCAAAAGATCAGCAGACGAGTAGCAAGGGAAGTACTGGAACTGTCGGAGTACGACGTTGAGATTCACCACATCAAAGGCACAGCAAACGGACGAGCAGATGCCCTATCACGACGACCGGACTACGACCAAGGAGAAAACGACAACGAACATGTCACGGTGCTACCAGACCACATCTTCGTTCGAGCAAACGTCATCGACACCACAGAAAACCCCACTCGCACAGGAACAACAGTCGACACCCTAGAAATGGAAACGACATGCCCGGTATACACCCAGGAGGAACAAACGATCAAGAAATGGGTAGACCCACACAAACTCAAAAGGATCGAAGGAACATGGTACAAAGACGGAAGACGTGTGGTAACAGGAGATCTACACGAGCGACGGCGCATCATCCAGGTACACCACGACCCACCAGTACACGGACACCCAGGGATCAGTCGAACAATCAAAATGGTAGAACGATACTACTGGTGGCCGGGTCTACGGCAGGAAACCCAGGACTACGTCAAAGGATGCGCCGACTGTCAAAGGATCAAGGTTAATAACCGACCCACGCGAGCCCCTCTACAGCCAATATTCCCAAAACCGGAAGCAACCCCATTTCAAACCATAGCACTCGACTTCATCACCAAGTTACCACAATCGGAAGGATGCGACTCAATACTGACGGTCACAGACCACGACTGCTCCAAAGCAGCCATATTCATCCCGTGCCTAGAGGAAATCATGGCGGAAGGAACCGCAGCCCTGTACGTAAAACACGTATTCACCCGGTTCGGATTACCATCGCGTATCATCAGTGACCGGGATCCCCGATTCGCCTCCAAGTTCGTAAGAGAACTGTGCAAGATACTGGGTATCGAGCAGAACATTTCCACGGCTTACCACCCTCGCACGGACGGTCAATCAGAACGCACCAACCAGTGGCTAGAACAATACCTCAGGTTCTGGGTCAACGAACGACAGGATAATTGGATCGAATACCTCCCAATAGCCGAATTCACGCACAATAACTGGCCGAACGAAGCGACAAAGGAATCCCCTTTCAACCTCCTTATGGGATATAACCCGCGAGCCGATTGGACGGACCGTCCCTCACCGATCCCTCAAGTAGCACTACGCCTGAAACAGTTCAGAGAAGCTAGAACGCGCGCCCAAGAACTGATGATCAAAGCGCAGCAGAGCTGGATCAAACACAAAGATACGCCCAAATACCAAATTGGGGACTTGGTATGGCTAGAAGGCCGCCACCTACGTACCAACCAGCCAACCACAAAGCTTGCACCCAGGAGGCATGGACCATTCCAGATCACCCAGGTGATGTCCGCAGTCAATTACCGTCTAGAACTTCCCACGCAGTGGAGCATCCATCCAGTATTCCACATAGACCTTCTGACCCCCTATCGTGAAACTCCCACACACGGCCCCAATTATCAGTGCCCACCGCCAGAACTGGAAGGAGGCGAAGAAGAATACGAAGTCGAGAAGATTCTAGACTCTCGGCGATTCGGCAGAACCAAGAAACTGCAGTATTTGGTAAAGTGGCGCGGATACCTGGACTCCGATAATCAATGGGTCTCGAAGGATGACGTCTTCGCTGATGAAGCGATAAGGGAGTTCAAACATTCAAACCCCGCCAGGGAAGTGCATATAAGCACAGGGAAAACCCAAGAGACGTCCCCATCTCCTTCCCTCTCCACTCCTCACACTCATGTCCCAATCCCCAGTCCAAGTACACTATGTCCTCGACGACCTGCTCCCCATTTCAGTCCAGCCAACCCTCATCGTACAGAACGCCCCAACATTATCACCCATGTCGGTTCCCCAGCCCCTTCAACCAGCAGGAAGTCGTCCCTCTTCCCCCGTACCATCCCTCCTTCCTTCGCCAAGCCCTACAGCCGTACATTCACGGACCTCTTCGGCGCAAGGCTACGTCCCGACGTGACCTCCGTCCCGTCAGGACCAAACTACGGTACAAGAAGATCGAGAGTACGACCGGTACCTGTCGGAGGAGCATTGCCCGATCAACCGCCATATCACGTATGGGACTCACCTCACAGCTACTCACGACGAAACCCCGCCGGTATGCACCACCGACGGGAGACCAATGCGTGCTCCGAAAGCTTCTCGACCCGCGCTCCGCCGATACCAGGCGGAGGAACACAGTCCAGTTTCCCGATCTCGGGTGGAAACTCCGCCACCCCACAGGTACCAACACAACAGGGGAGTCCACTACATTCCCTTCCAGATACACGACGCTCAGGGGAGGCTGCACCCAGCTCGCTATACGCAGCTCGTCTTTACGGCGGACCCCTTCGTCCTCGCCTACCGACAGGGCAGCGACCAGCAGTACGGGAAATCCATACATGCCGCGCCTGACTACGACCATCCGAGCCCCGCACCCTACACCAACGACGACTTGATCTTTCTAGATCAAGACAGCAGCTACCGCGAGTCCGTCGACGCCGCCCTCTTGGGCATGAAAGACCTCTCGGTGACAGCGGAGATACACCGCTACCGATGTCTCCAGGCGGGGTATGCCGCCAAGGAGGAGGAGTTGCGCAAGAAGGTGGAGGAGCTCGAGAGGATCGGCATCACCCGACGACAGTGCGTACTGCGCCTAGAGCGCGCAAACGCCATCAAGCGCATCGAAGACGAGAGGGATTCTTACCATCCCGGAGTGGAGGAAGGACAGCGGATCGCGACGATAAGGGAAGTCTTAGAGCGTGGTCGGTCTGGGGCCCGATCCTGAAAAGGGGGTGATGTTACGTTCGGCCCGGAAGTGGACACTGACGTCAAGGGTATGGCACCGCGTCAGCAGTATATCGTCATGGACTTGTGATCAGTCAGCCGGGTAAGCTCTGGCACATGTGATTGTGTACGATAACAGATCGGATCATGACTCGGAATGTGACTCATACTAGGATAGCTGTACTAGGGTTCACGGTACTTACGCTATTGGCTAGTACGGATTGGAGCGGCGCTTGAAAGCCCGCGCGTAACTGTATAAGTAGAGAGCTGCGAAGACCAAGAACGGCATCTTGGTCTTCTTCCAATACCACTATCAGTTCTTCGCTCTATAGGGACCTCCCCCTTTAAGTGAGTCGTCCAGCATACCCCCAAGACCAAGGGGTCCCCTGTGACTTATCCCAACGTTCCCTTCGTGGACAGTGGATTATCCCCTCGACGCTATCTGTCACCAAGTCTTCTTATACCTCAACGAACGCGTGGCGTCCCCCTACTGCACCTTCTACATCATCGATCACGACACTTGGGACGAACTCGAGACCTCCGATACACTTCCTATCGGCCTACAACAAGGAGACGACCTTCACGCGTATAGAGGACTAGCAGGAGAGTTATTCCCACACCCTCAGTTCTATCCGCAGAGCAGAGTCAACCGTCTATTCTACCCTCTCGTCAGATTCGCCACATCCCGAGAAGCCTAAGTCAGGCAAGCGTCCGTGGTAGACGTTACACCAGCGGTTCTTGATCGTCTTGCGGAGGGAATCGTGTTTGATCAGGTACGTTCCATTTCCGACCGTCGTTGGGTCTTCGCCTCGCTGGAGATGACGCTTGTACTCTGCAAACGTCTCGAATATCGCACTGTGATCTCGTTCCTTGACCCATGGGTTCATCGGCGCCGTGAACAATGGCTTCAGGGTCTCGGAGTCTGGTAAGTCCGCATGCCCTTTTCTTCTTGACAGCGCGTCAGCCACTAACTGGTGCTTTCCAGGCCTGTAGATGATTTCGACATCGAAGTGTACAATGTCGTCGATGAAGTGCGCAAGATGTCGGCCAAGGTTCTTTTGTGTTAGGAAGTATTTGAGGGACTCATGATTGGTACACACAAGGATCGGTGAACCCTCGATGTAGCCTCGCCACTTATGTAGGGCGTATACGATCGCGAGCATTTCTCGCTCTTGTGCGGAGTATCTTTGTTCGGTTGGCGTCATGCGCCGTGATTCGAATGCGATAGGTCGTAAGTCCCTTTCTTTGAACTTGAAACGCTCTTTTGGCTCACCAGCTCCCTTCCCCTCGTTTGGCATAGCAAATGGGGTACCAGCTTGCTGAAGAACCGTGCCGATGCAGTCACCGGAGGCGTCCATGTCTATGACGAAGAGGCGCCATGGGGTAGGGTGAATGAGTAGGTCAGCCAAGGTGAGTCTGCCCTTCAGCTGCTGCATTGTGGACTCACAGTCCTTCGTCCATACGATGGGGGAGCCCCGTTTCGGGCTGCCTTCCAGTAACTTGTATAGGGGGCTGGCAATCTTTGCGAAGTTGCAGATGAATCATTGGTAATATCCCGCGATATTCAAGAATCCGCGTACCTCTGAGACTGTCGAGCAAGCAGGCCAGTCCAGGATCGAATCGATCTTCTCTGGGTTCGGGCAAAGCCCATCGCCTGAAGCAATGTGACCCAGGTAAAGTATCGAAGTGTGGCCCCACTTACACTTCCTCTCGTTCAAGATGAGGCCTTGTCCTTCCAACGTGCGGACGACGTCCATGACGTTTTTGACATGGTCTTCTTCGGTCTTCGAGAAGACGATGACATCGTCTAAGTACACCATGGCGGATCGGTCGATATGCTCCCGTAGTATATTGTTCATCATCGTTTGAAACGTTGCGGGGGCGTTGGTGAGGCCAAACGGCATCACCTGGAACTGGTAGTGGCCGTAACGACAGGTAAATGCGGTTTTCTCTTTCGCATCATCTGCTAAGCGTACCTGCCAGTAGCCCGAGCGGAGGTCGAGGCAAGTGAAATACTTCGTGCCTGCAAGATTGCGATAGCACTCGTCTATCCGAGGTAAGGGGTAGGCATTTTGTTTGGTGAGTTTGTTTAGGGCTCGGTAGTCAACGCAAATGCGCGACGTACCATCCTTCTTCGGGATGGGGAGAAGGGGCGAGGACCAAGGTGAGTCCGATTTCTCGATGACTCCTTCCTTCACATCAGCAAACCCTGGGCCACCCCAGAAATTCTTGTAGTGATGGTAGAGACTGTAGATGTCATAGATGTCATAGTTATTTGGTAGTAGATTGGTAGAGACTTGGTAGAGACTTGGTAGCAAACTGGTAGACATGGTAGAGACTGTAGATACTGTAGATACCATAGTTATTTGGTAGTAGATTGGTAGAGAGTTGGTAGCAAACCCTGAAATACCTGATAGACATGGTAGAGACTATAGGTGTTGTAGACATCATAGCTATTCAAGTTTGGTAGTTGATTGGGTCACTTGGTAGCAAACCTGTAGATGCTGTAGTTATTATAGGTATAGTAGATGTCAGTAGTAATTGCAGACTTGTAGCTGTTGTAGACCTGGTAGTGGTGGTAGATATGGTAGCTGTTGCAGTTACAGTAGATACTATAGTGTCTAGACATGTAGTGATTTCTAGGGAGCATGTCTGAGATACGCAGGGTTGGGGGGGTGTGAAGTGTCATGAGCAGTCGCGCAGGCCCCCATGGGGTGCAAGATGTTGTATATAGGTCCGCAGCAGTCATGGGTGCATTGGTGTTGAAAGGCTAGAGCTGCACGCAAGTGCAGCAATGTCGGGAGAGGGAATGGGGTCGGCTGATTGCAGGTGGTCAGAAACAGTCGTGCACATGTGAGTGCGGCACAAAACCTCATATGGGTGGCTGCCAGGGTTGGGGATGCATTATGCTTGAGTCACTAAGACCGTGCATGAGTGCAGCATGCTGAGGAGCACAAATGATGAGCTTCACTGAGCTCAAAAGTCCAAAATCTGTGAGGGAAAGTCTCTGCTATAACTTGAGGTGTAAAGTTGTAATTACATGAGCTATATACTGTGGAATGTAAACTAAGGAATGGGGTGCATCAGATAAACAGGAGAGCACTAAAATGCAAAGGGGAGAGTCCAGGAAGAGAGGGAAGCTGAGCGCGGGAAAGCGGGGAAGCGCGCGGGAACGCGGCGCTTAGAAAGCGCGCAAGAGCGCGGGAGAGCGCAGGAAGCGCGAGAAAGTGCGAGCAAGTGCGGAAGCGTAGGGTACTGCTAGAAACTGCAAGAAGAGTGATCTCCAATCTATTTTAGCATGTATGTTTCATACATTACTGTACTACTTGTAAACTACAAAGGCTATCGTATCCCTCACCTCGCCGCTTGCCTTGCTGCCGTCGGCGTTGTGGCGACACGGCGGGGCTTGCATGCCGCCGTGTTAGCGTCGTAGCGACGTGGCGGGGCTTGCAGGCCGTGTCGGTGTCGTGGCGACATGCCGGGGCTTGCATGCCGCTGTGTCGGTGTTGTGGCGACACGGCGGGGCTTGCGTTCCGCCGTGTTGGTGTCGCAGTGACACGGCGGGGCTTGCATGCCGCCGTGTTGGCGTCATAGCGACGCGGCGGGGACTGCAGGCCACGTCGGTGTCGTGGTGACATGGCGGGGCTTGCGTGCTGCTGTGTCGGTGCTGTAGTGCACGGCAAGGTTTGCGCGCCGCCGTGTTGGCGTCTTGGCGACGCAGGGGGGCTTGCAGGCTGCGTCGGTTGTCGTGGCGTCATGGTTGCACGCCGTGTGAACCTCAGGGTGTTTGAAATCTAGAAGAAAGAAACAATGTAGTTAGTTAATTTAAAGGATAAGAAAAACACTTAGCGGGATTCCTGGGTCAAAGAAACACAGCCAACGAGCTGAACGTTGGACGTCAATGACATGACGGCTGTGTTGACAATGCTCTGCAAAAAACGATTAAAAGAAAAAAAAAAACGCATACCTCAACGCACCAGGATTTGGCCATGAGTGACATCATGGTCACTGTCATGATGCCTGCAAATGGAGTGGTGGGGCCATAGAGTGGCGGCGTTGGAGCAGAGGCTTTTGAGGCAACATGGTGAGGACGAGAAAGGGACACTGTTGTGCTGACGTGTCGAGCGCCTGGTCGAGCGGGGGCTTAATCTGTGGCGTGGGAAGGTGTCACTGAGTGTACCGGTACTGTAGCCGTCTATTTGTGCAACTGTTGACTCCCGCGTGAACACCCCCCACGAGGGATTTTCTTTTTTTCTCTTTTCTTTCTTAACGGATATCTTCAAGGACCACCTACATACTCCCACAGGCAACCGACCACCTCCACGGCCTACGCAAAGAGGGACGACCACAGCCCTCTGCGGGCACGAAGACGGAGCCGACGACTGGTGGACAACGATCTGGGCTTCGGCACTGTGTAAGTTTTTTTTTTTGGTTTCGCTCCGTTTCTCACTGGTGTTGCAGCCCTAAACCCTCACCTCTGCGGCTATGTCCTCAAAACCACCCCCACCTTTCCGACGTGTGCCCGACCCGCTTACACGCCTCGTGACAAATCCAGTTGAGTTTTTTTTTTCTCTGCTCCACCATGAACCAACGCATTACAGGACAACGGTAAAAACGCATGCAAAGCCCCTTCTCGCACTCACCCTCGCTCACCCGCCTTACCGACACCGCGGCCACGCTGCGCCCACCAGGACACGTACATAATCGATAAGTTTTTTCTTTTTCTTTTCCGTTCACTTTTAACTGTTGCAGGACAGGACATTACTGTCCCCTCGAGCCACCGCCGTGGCGTAACGCTGCAACCCCGATACCGCCACAGGTGTGACCTCATCACCACCCTAACCATTCCGCCACCACACTGACCCGCCGCGTACCAGCCCCGCCGTAGCTATCCCCGACACAGCGCACAAGACCCCGCGAATGCCAACCCGCTGCCACACCACTACCCCGACCGCCACCCTGACACCATTGCTACCCTTCCATGCACAAGCCCCGCCGTGGCGCCACCCCCAACGCAAAACCCTGCCACGTCGCCCCAACACGGCGCCCAAGCCACGCCGCGACCCCGGTTGTGACCAACATTGCGACTCCCTCACCGCGACGCTCCGTCACCATGCCCGCCCGCCACACCCAAGTCCCCCCGTCGTGGCGCCATCCCCATCACAGCGTAGAAAACCCCACCACGCCACGTCGTACGGAAGCCCTACCACGCCACATTCCAACCCCGGCCCTGCGACTGCGACCCTGTCACCACCGCCACGGCCGCGCCTTGCTTACAGTAGTAGTTCCCAATGTATTTATTAATTGTGAATAATATATCATTTTTATGTCACAAATTTGTAGTACCAATAGTCCTATGAGCAGACTCCATGTATACTATGGTTGATATGAGAGGGCTATGATAGGCTACAATCAGGCTATGATTGACTATGGTAGTCAGAGATGTCAACGAGTTGTTGACAAACGAGTCCACTCGCGAGTGTGACTCGCACGTGACGAGTACTCGTGCCCGCGAGTACTCGTGCCTGAATACTCCCGCGAGTACGAGTTTGCCTTTTTCCGAGCACGAGTACTCGCGAGTACTCGTGGTAATATAGCCTGCTGTGGCATTACATTTTGGCACAAGGTTTTCTATTCTGTATTCATTACAAAGGATCTATAATATGTACACTAATAAGAGGCTGTATTAGAGCCCGCTATCCAAGTCGTCGTGCGCCAGTGTGCTGTCGTCGGGGCCACCCGTTGTCGTGCCGCGTCGTTGTTATCGCAGTTGTCGTCGGGGTCGTCTTGCTGTTGTCGTTGTCGCCCCTTTGTTGCAGTATGTTTCCCGTCGTCGAATCGCCTGTCGTCGTCGTGTCGTCTAAGGTGTCGCTGTCGCTGTCGCCCCCGCCTCCGCCGCCATCTTGCTGTCGTTGCTGCTGGTGGTATTGTGGTTCAGATGCTGGCGACGGTCGGCTCGGAATCGTTGTCGTAGTTGTAACGACGGGGTGCGTGGCTTAGCCGGGCCGGACCGCATGCAGCGAACTGGCAAATCTGGAAATGCTGCTTCCCACGCCACTTGTTTGCGACTCAGCCATAACAAGTCCGAGTCACGGTTGCTTACTCCCACTACTCCCACTACCGTGGACCACGACGACGACGCCACGCTGCCAATCACGCACATTGGCGTACACCCGGACGACGACGGCCGTGACGGCACGGCAGCGAACTCTTCACTAGGTGGCCCCAACACGGCACGCCACTAACTACGACGGCGACAAAACGGGGGCCCTTCAAGTTCGCCGACGCGGCCCCAAGCTGCACCTACGACGACGATGTCCGTTGGCCACGACGGCGACGTCTGTTCGCCACGACAGTGACGTATGCTGGCCACGACAATAGCGAGGCAAAGACGACGACAACAGCGGCCGGAAGGCAAGCACGACGGACTACGACGATGGCAGTGCAGCGACGAAATGGCGGCGGGCTGTGTGGGCTTCTATACTGTACAGTAGTTTACTAGGATTGTTTATTCACTCTGTGCAATAAAAATACAAGTACTCGTTTAACTCAAATGAGTATGAGTACCCGAGTACTCGTACTCGCGTGCTCGAAACGGGTACTCGCGCCGCGAGTACGAGTCTCGATCGGGGGATTCTGGCGAGTACTCGTGCTCACGAGTACTCGCACCAACAAGTACGAGTCGAGTACGAGTGGCCGTTCGGAAATTTCCGACGAGTACTCATACTCGCGAGTATAACTCGTTGACATCTCTAATGGTAGTGATATGGTAGGCTACAATAAGGCTACAATAAGGCTATGTAGACTACAGCAGACTATGGCAGACTACAGCAAGCAGACTATGGCAGACTATGGCAGACTATGGTAGACTATGGCAGACTACGGTAGACTATGGCAGACTACGGTAGACTATGGGAGACTACGGTAGACTATGGCAGACTATGGTAGACTATGGAAGACTACGGTAGACTAAGGGAGACTATGGTAGACTACAGTAGTCTACAGTAGTCTACAGTAGTCTATGGTAGACTATCATAGACTACAGCACTTGCTGGCATCAAGACTACAGTCAGTAACTGGATTGATATAGTGAGCTTGGTCAGACTGTAGTGGACTGTGGTAGACTGTAGGTACTGCATGTAGATTGTGGCAGTGCTGCAGCAGTGCTACACAGAACATAAACGTCTCTACCAGCACTGCAGAAACTGTGGGCTACTATGGAGTGCTGCTGCAGACTTCCACAGACTACTGTAGTCAATAATTGGGTTGATATGGTAAGACTATGGTAGACTGTGGTAGACTGTGGTAGTAGGCCTGGATATGGTAGACTGTGGTAGACTACAGCAGTCCTACACAGAACATAAACGTCACTACCAGCACTACAAGAACTGTGGGCTACTATGGCCACTATGTAGTGCTGCTGCAGACTCCTGTAGTGGCCCAGGGTTTGCTGATGCAGGCCTTCGTCGATAAACGCCTTGATGGCCTCATGCTCCAATGGGGTGAGCGGACGCCCGTACTTGTGTATCGGCTTGGCATCGCCGGTGTCAATGTCATGGGTCCATTTCCTCAGAGGAGGGAAACCCACTTTCTCTTTGAACGCTGCCGGTACGGTGCGTTTCACGATGTTTTTGATATGCTCCCCAAACGCTTCCTTTGCCAGGTTTCCGACTGCTTCGCCTATCGCTTCGACTTCGGCCTCTTGAGGATAGCGAGGCGATGTCTTGTTCTGCACTTCCTCTCCCTCTTGCGCGTGGTAAAGGAGCTCTGGGCAAGTGGGCGGTCAGTGCTTGGGGCGGAGGCACCATGCGAGCTTTGAGATGATTTGAGGTAAGCCTGTCATGCTCTTTGCTGTGGTCAGCCTGATAGTGATGCACATCTTCTTTTCCGGATGCGTGAGTTCGTAGGCGTCGGTGTCCCACCTTGGCCGAGCTTCGTGACGCTTGAGCCATGCTCGGCCCAGGAGTAGATCATAACGGAAGTGAGTGGTATCCTCCAGAACATAGGCGTAGCACTGAGTGTTGAGTCCGCCAATCTTGAGCGTGAAGGTTGCAAAAGCGGAAGTGGTCGTCCATCCCGCACCTACGATTTCCCAGGTGGAAATCAGGAAGACCTGGGCTTTCGCGTCGATGGCCTTCCGAGAGGTGAGATAATTCGATTCTGCTCCAGTGTCAAGGATAGTATTGACTGGTATGAAGGGCGGAGCGTTTTCAGGGGTCTGCAACTTGGGAGGGCCGATTTTGACTTCGTAGACTGGGAGGCCCAGCTGAACGACCGTGTAGACCTCGAGAGGGTTCTCCTTCATTCCTTTCTCCTGCAGGGCGATGTCCGCCAGAGTGAGGTCGTCGCCAGGGCTTTCGGGGAAGATGGGGGAGACCGGGCGCCAACTGTCGCTCCAGTCTTCACAGGACTCGCAGTTGCAGTTCACGTGAGCGATGTTGTCAAGGTCGGCCTCATCTTCTTCTGTTATTTCCTGCTCCATGAAGTTCGCCTCGTTGACGAGGTATTGAAGTTCCAGATCATCCTCCGGGTCCCACTCCTTGGGAGAGTACTCGTCGTCCGAGCTCTCTTCAGTCTCTTCGCAGGTGCGCTCGCGCGTTTCGGGTGGGTACTGACCTGGCTCCAACTCCTCTTCTACCTCTTCGAACATGTGGAAGGTCTTCACATGCCGATCGCGTCCATTATAGGTGATCTTCTTTCCAGTGCTCGACGTGGGGCGCCACAACGGCTTTTGGCAGTCGCGTGCGAGGTGGCCAGTGTCGTTACAGTTGTAGCACTGCACGGTGGATGAGGTGCGACGTGGATCGCGGCTCATCTGCATCAAGTTGAGGTCCATGGGCTCTGGCAAGGTCGACGAAGATCCGATGGATGGCGTATATGGGGTGGAGTTTGCGCTGAAATGCGTGGAAGGTGATGGAAGACCTCAGGCCTTGTGGAAAGGCTTCGAAGGTCCGAAATGTGAAGGGGGATGACCCTGCGCAATGCGGTGCAGGCTGTCCCACTGGTGAGCGGCTGAGTAGTACGCAGACATGTTCTTCTCCTGGCAAGACATGAGCTGCATCGCTAACTCCTTGGGCAGCTTCAGCAGGAAGCAGTATTTGCGGTCTGGGAGGGCCATTTCGGCCTCGGGGATTTGTATCTCCACTTCCTGGAATCGGCGAGTAAACTCAGGGATTCCTCCCTTACACTCGAGCCTATCCAAGCGGGCTCTGAGTTCGTCAGTGTTACGATCACCCGGATCGTTCACAAGACGGGTTGCCGGACCGAGTCGCTTATCTAAGCGAAAGAGCGTCGGATTTGAGGGAGATAAGACAAGACAAGAAGTGGGCTATAGTATTTGAAGACCAAGATGCCGAATACAAGCTATACTACTGCTCTACTTATACTGTACTGTCTAGTATTTTCTATACATTTTCTGAGGGACATACAAGTGCCAGCAGAGTGCCAGCACAGACCTAGAAGGGTCCAGAACACAGAAGGAGTCAGGGATGCAACATAGAACAATTCCACAGAAAGATCAGATAAGCTGATCTCTAGATATAACCATTCTGCAGGGGCTAGGTCGAGTCTGGGTCAGAAATCCGAAATGGGAAACTCTTTTGTGGGAAATGTCACGTGATCGTGACAGTCAGCCCAGGCAGGGTGCGCCCAATGTTCAGACATAGCCAGCTTCAGATTGTTCCAAGTCGGCGCCTGGTCGTGGTTGGCTAGCTTAGTCGCATGATACCAGGTGAGTGCCGAGTCGTGGAAGCTCTGAGCCGCATAGCGAGTTCACTGATCTCTCGGGACTTGACCAGCGTCGAGCGCATCCTCAGCCAAGCTGATCCAGGCGGTGACGTTCTCACTCGCTTTCCCAGCGAAGGGCTGTACGGTGGTTCGCGGTGGGTTTGAACGGGTGGCCGAACTGTGAGGTGGTGCAGCCGTGGAAGGGGTGTTGATCGTGAAATGGGTGTTGGTGAACGTGGATTGGATAGCGCTCTGTATACCTTGGGAGGTAACGATATTACTCTCGACAGCTCTGAACCGCTGCTCAAAAGAATGAAAAACTGTTTGCATTGCTTCAAAAGTTTCGGGCGAGAATTCGGCTCGCAGGACGTCTAGCGGGGACACTCCCACCTGACCAGCCGGCATTTCGGAGTCGGCGTCCATTGTATTCAGCGCACTGCGATCGCAGGCCTATTTCAGGGTTGCGCAACCTAAGTCGAATCGTGATGCTCGGAGTGCGAATAACGGCTGACCAACTCGAGGTCAGAGCGGCGCTAATCAAAGCGTGATGTGAGGTACCTATAGGTTTTGCCAAATATGTCGACGCGCTTCTCGTTTCGAATAAAACTCGGGTTCTGACTAAAAGAGTGTGGGGTTAGGGGAAGCCTCACACTTTTTTTTTTTTTTTTTTTTTTTTTTTTGGATGGGCGCTTTTATTCCTGTATCTAGTTACTTGTCTACGGGCAGACATCTAGATACGGAGGAACAAGTGCTAAGTAGCAGGAGATTTACCATCAGCCCTACTTAGCACGCGTGTTGCCGGGCCGGGGGGGGGACCGGTTGTGAGGGAAAATGCATTTGCGCACACCCCCTGGTGTGGGGGATAGTGTGGGACTCAGACACAAGGCGCCCACGGTTAGGCGCGGTGTGGTCTCCTACCCACTAAAACCTCACGAATATTGAGCCAGTGGGGGGGGGGCTCCAGGTGGTTTTGACTAGGTGTTTTGTTTTGGTTGATTTTCGTGGCTATTATTTTGTCATTTATCGGTCTTCGGTTTATTTGGGCTAGCCATTGGCGCTCTATTTCCTCCGTTGAGTGATCCTTTAGTGTATTGTCTTTAGTTCAGCCTGTGTCATTAATTATCTCGCTTGCTGCCTTGCTTGCCGTGCAGCTTGGTTATGTTGAGTTGGCTGACGTGTCTGTTTGGTAATTATTTGGCTATGTTGTGCGTCTGTTTGGTGGGGTTGGAGTCAGGTCGTCACGGTTGGTGCAAACGGGGGGGCAAATGTGCATCGAGCCCAGCCTACTTGGGGTTGATACTGATGAAATCCTATGTGCTCTTACGGCTGTTACAGCTTTCTGGTTCAATGTGGGCATTTGCCATTGATTACTGTCTGTCTAGCTCAGTGACTCACGGCCCGCCCGTGGTTCTTACAGCTGTTCGCTAGGAGGCCGTTTGTTGTGGTATTAGGTGTCTTCTTTCAGGTAATGGTGCGAGTTCTGGTTCAGTTCTCTCATGGTATAACAGGGTGTGTCTATTGCTTTGTTGGGCCGTTGGTGTTCGGTGACTAGGATTCTGGACCAACCTTGCCCGAGTGTGGGAAAAACTGCCCTGGTGATGGTTGCGGTTCAAGGAGTCCCTCGAAGCCTCACACTTGATCAAGTGTGAATCCGTTCACCTCTCCGTGACCGGCGCGTTCTGAAATACGCGAGGATGAGATGAAAGGAGAGAGACTCTGCTCTCTTTACATTGATTTCATGGGCTCTAAATACTACAAGATAATGCGCTTGCGCGTCGCACTTACGCGTCTGTCCTACTTGTACAATAGTTAGTATCTAGAACATATCTTGTAATATTTGAGACCATCAGAGACATATAATCATGGGGTCATCACAGAAATATGCTGACACATTGTGTTCACAACACCGCGGACCGACCGTGGTAAAGGGGGATCCGGGCCGTGGTTCCGTGAATCCGTGACAGCTTTCCGGCCGAACCCAAGGGTTCGTCGCGAGTTCCTTGTATTTTCCTCTAAAATGCGACGCAGATACGATCACGAACTTTTCCTGGGAGCCCAAAGGCGAGCGCTTTGCCATCGTCTCCGGCAGTGATCCCAATTTGGGCAACCCGGGTGTCACTATCAAGACGGACGTCAGCTTCTACCAGCTCGATCGCAGCAAGAATGACTTCAAGCTCTTACGTGAGTCACCTTCCCAGATTTTTTGAGCGTTGACGCCGAGCCCGTCGCAGGCACGCTTGCTGGCCGCACGACGAACACCATCCGGTGGTCCCCGCGCGGACGGCACATCGTGCTCGCGACCGTCGGCTCGACCTCGAAATCGGAGCTTGAGTTCTGGGACCTCGACTTCAATTCGGACGACGTGGTCAAGAAGGACCCGCCGAAGGAGGATTGGAACTCGGGCATCCAGCAGCTCGGCGTGGCGGACCATTATGGCGTGACGGACGTCGAGTGGGACCCAAGCGGGCGGTACCTCGCCACCGCCGCGAGCGCCTGGACTCACACGGTACGTAAGCGTCGGCCACATCCAGAAGGACGCCGACTGAATCGAATAGATCGAGAACGGGTACGCGATATGGGACTTCCGCGGGCAGGAGATCGAGAAGCGGCTGCTGGATAGGTTCAAGCAGTTCTTGTGGCGGCCGCGCGCGCCGTCGCTGCTGACGAAGGAGCAGAAGCGAACGATACGGCGGAACTTGAAGGAGTATGCGCGCGCGTTTGACGAGGCGGACGCGGCGGAGGAGACGTCGGTCAGTGCGGAACTCGTCGCGCAGCGGAAGAGGGCCGTGGACGAGTGGAATGCGTGGCGCGTGCGCGTCGCGGAGGACATTGCAGAGGTACGGCCTGAGCGCGAGCCGCATGGTGGTGCGGCGGCTGCGCGCAAGGAACAGGTAGAGGAAGAGGAGGATAAGGAGGAGATTGAGGTGTGGATCGACGAGGTGATCGAGCAGTTTGAGGAAGTTGTCGAGTAACTGAGATTATACACAATGCATCGGTCAAGATGTTTTGGTTCGATCAAAAAAGACTCGTCGGACATTACACACAGCGACAGTATAGCGTAAAGAGAGACGAAAAGGTAGGCATAATGCATATAAGGGCATAAGGTGGCAAGCATATGTGGAGATAAAGGGGGTGTGCATATGATAGTACTATTACACGAGTTGCTTTTCTTTCCTTAGCACGTTGTGAATCGAAAAATTAACAAGAGGAGGGCTAGAAGGGTGCTAGGCATGTGATGTGGCGTAGGTATGTGCGGGAACATCGGCTCAGAACGACCGCGTGCGTGCGTGCTCAGGCAAGGCCATGAGGAGCCCACGCGCCCAGCGCACGACGGCCACGAGCGCGAGCGCGGTGGTTGCGAGCACGTCGAGCGTGCCGGGGATGAGTGACACGAGCCACGCGAGGGCGCAGAGCGAGACGAGGCGGTTGAAGTACCACGCGGGGTCGTCTGCGAGGGCGCGGCGCTGATACTTGAGCTCGTGGGCCCATGTGCCGAGCTGTTCGAGCTTGTATTCGTCCGTCGCTTTTGGTGAGACTGCAAGGTAAAAAGTAAGTATGGGAAAGGGAGGAGATGCGTATGGAGGGCTTGCAGATGAGGAACATGTTGTTTTGGCGGCCGTTGGTGAGGTTGTGTACTGCGGGGCCCGAGATGGTTTTGCGATCGCGCGGGTGGAAGATTTTCCAGCTGAATGGCTCGAGTGGCTGAAATGGTCGTTGATGAGGAGGAAAACACGCGAAGGGTGAAACGAACGAACGTACCAGGCAGGTCCGGATACCCCACCAGAGCTTGACGCGGTGGAAGTCGAGATCGCCGTTTGGCGAGAGCGGGACGTCGATCTCGTCGTCGATGACCGCGTCGTCGCTATTCTCCTGCCTGCTCGAGAACAGCTTTAGCCGGATGCACCTGCGTGTCGCGTAGAGTGAGGCGTTTAGTAGCAGTCTCGGAATCGAGCGAGAGCATTTGGGTGGAAGGAGGAAAGAACGGACGCACCCAGGAGTTGCGCGACGGAAACCGGAGCCCGTGCGGCGGATGGGGGTGCCGAAGAAGTACATGCGCGCGACCCGGATGTACTCGGGGATCGAGTTGTTGCACCGCCTGACGAACGAGATGAGCTTGTCGACGTCGTCGATGAGGGTGCTGGCGAATTCGGGTTGCTCGGTAACAATTTCCATGTTGCTAGCAGAGACGAAAGACATTCAGAGGTGGGTAGGGGTCGGGAAAGAAGAAGGCAAAGAGGCTCTCTCTTGAGAGGACTCGTAGCAAAAGCCCATGAAATTTATAAGAATCATGCCAGTAAACGACAAGGGTCACGGATTCTGGACAACGTGCAGAGAAACAAGACGTCTGAAAGAACAAAGTTGCGAGTGGGTTGTTAGTAAGAACGTCTGGCTGAGAGCAGGACCCTTGTATTGAGGAAACATCGATTGCCGAATCAGGAATCATGGTTTCCATTTTAGGAACTGGAAACGTTGTCAAAGCGCGAATCAGTCATTATTACAACGCGGACAGCATTTCATCCGTAGTTGGTTGAAATGAGTTTGTTGTTGGATAAAAGATAGTGTATGAGGAAGACCAGCCCGAATATTACGACAACACGATGAGAATATGGCATGGATAAACGACGCCCCGCGGATGCGGCTGCTGCTGCTTCTAACGAGACAATCCCCTCTGAAAGAAAACGAAAACAAAGTCATACTCAGATTAAACTATGCCAAGGCTATATTGGGTCGTTGATCAGAGCGACACAATCGAAGAAGAAAAAGGCGCTAACCGAATAATGAGCGCTGCGATCATATATGGCGAATTCTACGTTCGTTTCTTGACAAAACTTCTCTAAAGAAGTCAAGACCCCTTTTGGAGCTTGGCGGGTCGTGCTGACGAGAGCCAATTTGGGCAGGTCCTTCAGGGCCGTAGTCAAGTATCCCATTTCGTCCATGCTTTTAGAATCGCCCCCTTCGTCCCGCGTACCTCTTGTATGCGGGGCGACCGGGTCGAGTGGATGAGGGCGCGGCCGGGCCGGGCCCTTGGAGTGATACCTGACACGCTGCACGGTGCGCGGGAGCTGGACTGGTGCGCTGGGGAGCTCGCAGAAGGCAAACTCGTTCAACACGGTCAACGCGTCTAGGAGGCTCTGCGAGGGAATTTTGTCGACCGTTAACACGTGCAGGGTTGGCGCGTGTGCCTGGACGTCCTTCAGCGCCCGGGAAGACAGGAGGCCGCTCTCGAAATGGAGCTCGCGGAGCGGCTGTTCGTCACCAGTGGGGATAAGCCACGTCATGAAGCCTTCGGATAACTCATCGCGCACGCAAAGGCTGCGCAGTGAAGGAGGGCGCAGGTCCTCCGGCGGGGGATCGAAGTAAAGGTTGTCTATGCGGAGATAGCGGATAGATGGCCAGAGTGCGAGGAGCAGATATAGGACGGAGGAGGATGGACGACCTTCCCAGTTCAATATGTGTAGGTGACGGAGGTGGACGGAGACGAGCTTGGAGATATCCACGGAGTCAAGCTCGCCGTCGATATCGATGGTCAGCCGTGCGAGGTTGGGGGCGTGCGTGAGGATGATGATGAAGTCGGCGACCATGTGGCGAAATCGCTCGGAAACCTTGATCTGGAGCGGGTCGTGGCCCCAGGGGGCTGGGGGACTGGATATCTCTATTCCAAACGAACGAATGTGTCGGCCGAGGTCGGGACGTTGGGTGAGAGAGCGGATGAGCAGAGAACGCCGGCGATGACATAAGGAAATGGGGACGTCACGGAACAGCAGCGCCTGGGCTGGCATAGTCCATGCCTTGCAAACGCGAGAGCAGGCCACGAGCGTTCTCGAGTCAGCAGTGGCCTTTTGAGGCTCGAACCTGGCCCAAGCGAGAATCATGTCCACCAGCTCGAGCGGCAGCAACGCGAGACGGGTCATAGCTGTCATTGAACGTCAAAGAGAGAAGTAGGAGGGCTGTAAGAGTGCATATATGCATGTGCATACCTTGAGGAAAACCGAAAGTAAACGGTGATGTTCTCTAGCAGGTGGGGTTGAGGACGTGATGCATACGTGGCGAAGAGAAAAGTGGGCGGGCTAAAGTGGGGTCGAACTATATGCGTTGATGTTAAGAGCGAGCCAGAGGGACCCCACGATGTACTCCAGCACTTGGTTTTATGTACAAAGGGACGCCGAGGAAGAGGAGGTCCTTTTTACGTGTCGGGTTATCAAATAAATCATGGGCCGACTCACCGACAGATGCACGTTGTGATGTCGCTACTGTATGCTCTCAGGTACATTCAGGCTGTGCTGAACTAGGATAACCCTTATCACACACAAAATAACAATATACTTTTCAAAGTTGCACGTGAGACTTGACGGCCACGCCTACAAACGTCCCTTGACACGCAGCAACCACTATGAACTCCCTTTACACTCTCGGCGTGCGGCAATCGAGCTCTATACAGGCAGATTTGGAGCGTCTGCGTGGTGGGGATGCCTCGGCATCGCTACTAGGTCTCTCTCTGACTCTGTTTCCGTTTTCTTCCTTCGGCTGACTCCTGGTACACTTTTCGGTCAGGGCAGATATCCGCTTCCCTCGCAGGGATGAGCCGAACGATTGACGACTATGACTCCATGGCCCGGAGAGAGATCATCAAGGCAAAGCAGGAAAAAGCAACGTCGTACGTGCGATACCAAGCCGTATTTATCTCATCTGACGCAACGTTTCCTAGGCGAGTGCAAAAGTTCAAGAGTGACTATGCCGAGTTTCGCAAAGAATTCGAGCGCATAAAGGAAGAAGTGCGTAGCCCCCTGGTCTCTCCCTTGCGTCTGCCAACTTTATCTATGGTCGTACCAGCACACTGCGGCGCAACGTACCGAGCTCTTCTCTACGAGCACCGGGACGCCCCTCACACCCGGCGCTGGAAGACGGCGCTTCGCCACGGGAGCATCAACGTCAATGCAGTCAGACACGGCGCCGGAGAACCCATTCCGTGCTAACGGCAGCGGCGCACACGCATACCTGGGTGCGAGCCGGGAGGCGCACGCGCTACACGAGCACGACTTTATACGTGGCACAGAAACGCGGCTGGACGAGTTCTTGGCGCAGGGGCGGGAGGTGCTCGATAACCTGGTCGATCAGCGCACGATGCTCAAGGGCACGCAGCGCCGCCTGCGCGATGCGGCTAACACACTTGGGCTCAGTCGGGACGTCGTTGGCTGGATCGAGCGCAGAAGGTGTGCGGTTTTTCTGTTGCTCTACGATGATGTTTTTTGACACGGGTGGGCTTGCAGTATGCAGGACATGTATATCTTCTGGGTTGGTGCCGTGTTCACGTTCTTCTGCTTCTATCTGATATGGAGATATCTTGGCTGAGCCGTCATCCCGTGTCGTTCTATTTTATTTTGGACTTTTGATGGCGCCACATGACACCATGTTGCTATCTGTCACTGTAATTCTTTCTATGTTTTCCATCTTGCTAATGGTACGTGGCTCATACCCTGCATTGAATGCTACACGCTGTGCATTGAAACAACTTGGTGCACTTTGCGAGAAACTCGAGGGACGGTTCACAACTCCCCATGGGACTGTCAAGTTTACGATGCCCCTCTTCCTGGACCTGCTTCCCGCTCTGTGCAGTTGTTCCGATGTCAACATGGCGAGAATTCAACGTATTGAGCATGCGGCAATACTCCGTTGTAGATATAATGCATAATGACTCGAGTGTAATTGCAGTGAGATGTCAGATACGGTATCGATAAACAGTCTCTGGGTCGATGGATTTACAAGTTGACAAAAGTGCTATCAATGAACGTACCTCAAAAATTGTCATGACCTCCTGGGCTACTAGCACAAAATAATGCTTGATGCAGAAGCCCGCCATGGGAGGTTGACACACATGAAATTGGGACGACAACCCCGATTTCCCACCCGAAAAAGGGAGGACCCTCAAAGGGAATCCTTTGATAGTGCATCGTCGGTTTGTGGTAAGATACCGGGAATGCGAATGAGTGACACGTGGATCATCGCGGTAACCGCCGCCGCTTGCGGAGGCCCCCTCGAATTTTTTTTACACAGCCACAATCGATTGCGCTGGCAGACAGACAGAAACTGCGCGATTACTCCATCGAGTCTTCCTCCGACACACTTCCATTGCGTGCGTTTGGTTATGTGGAAGGTGTTCGGCATGTTGTCCGGGTACTGGCATATATAACACCTGAACAGGCCTGCCTGAGGCGTGTTTCGATCGATGCCCCATGTCTGTTCGCTTTCGGGGCCTGGAGTTCGCCAGGCGTACTGTGGGGTCCATGTCGTTCCCCATTCACCTTTCCATCCATTGCACATGTAGTCTAGTTGGGGGAGGAGGGACGAACATAGTACGTGGCCAAAACACTAATCCGAAGTCGATCCCCAAACCTCTCTCTTTAGTATGGTATACAAGCCAAGATACACCACGCGCATCGCACGCATAGGATCAGCGGAAGGAAGGAAGAATAAAGTAAAGGTATGTATGGCGCTATCAACAAATCCCTGCGACTCATGAGTCCCCTTCCAACCGTATCTTTTTTTGTTTTTTCGACGTGGTTGGGACCTTTGCCCGCTGTATGGCCTGCTGGGTGATTGTGGCGAAACGGGGACCGAGCTCTTCTCCAGTTCTCAGACAATGCTCCAACCTCACGCTAAAGTCCTCGAAGAGCCGCTTGACCACCTTCTTCTTCCACTCGGCCTGGTCTTGCGGCGTTGCGCGGCATTCCTCTTGGTACTTTTTCCCGTTGTGGCGCTTTTCCGAGTCTCGGCGTCCAAAATGGTCCCTGCATCGATTGCAGAAGATGAGTTCGGCGGGGTGGTCTTCGGATGTTTTACAGTGGCGCCGGAAACATTGCCAGGAACCCAATTCCGCGGTTGGGCATAGCTTGCACTTGATGGAACGGACTGCTCCGCGTTCCACGTCGTCCTCGGTGGTCTGGAGCATCAACTGCTGCCTCTCCGTCAAGGTACTTGGGATCGCATAGAGACCTTCTCGGTCCTCGGCGCTTTCCCCAGTATGCAGCGGTATCATGCTGCACGAGTCGGGTGGTGTTTCCAACTGTTCCCTCCCTTCTAGCTGCTCTTGCTCAGGGAATCCCACCGTCTCTTGCTGGGTACTAGAACCCAACAGTGGATGAAGATACAGTCCTTGCGCTGTTATGGGGCGAGCCTCTCTGCTCCGTGCCGTACTGCCATAGATGTATTTATTGTCCTGGTGTTGGGTCCTGGTGGCGGGCTTCTGGTGAGTCTTCCTTGTGGACCCCTCTACCTCTTCCAAGATCCAACTGGTGCTTGGCCGCCTCCTCTTGTGGGTTGTTCCGGAGCTGCCGTTGTCATTGTCATCAGCATGTGGGGTGCCTTTCGGGAGATTCCATACCACTCTCTAGCTCGCTTCCCAAGGACAGTTCCCGCTCTCCCAGTACCCCCTATGGTCGTTGTCGCTGTCGGTACATAGATGGGCGCTGCCGTATTGTCATAATCCAACCAAGACGTGGGTCTAGGGACATCGGGAATAGGACGGTGTAAGCTTTCTCCTGTAAGCAGAACCAAGGTGATAAAGTGAACATACGGTATGTTCTCGAACATTCTTACTGGGGCGGAAGTGGAAGTCGGTGCATCATCCCGCTGCGTCAGCGGGGCGAAATTGATTCCATCCCAGTAAGGTGGTGCACGGGATCCTTGTTCCGCTTGGAAGGTGCCAAAGTCTGAGAGAAGGTCCGATAATGTGACCTGTAGGGGGAAAAGATATGGTCAGTAAGATCCCTTGTGTTGGCGCTACTTGGCTCACGAAGTTTGAGGCTAGCGCCTCGTAGGCGTGTGGGGTGTTTATATGACCCCCGATGTCATCTCTCGGGGGTGATTGAATGGAGCTGGCATTTATCAGAGCTTTGGGCTAAGTGAGTATAGACGTAGCAAACGCGAGGTGGAGACATACATGGTGTGGGTAAGGCAGAAAAGTCCCAGCCCTGTGGCATGACACGGTGAGCAATATAATCAGCTTGCCACCATTCATTGCGTACTTACAAGTGGTTCTGAGAGTAAATCAAAACCATGGGTATATGGACCGTAGTCAGCGAATAGAGGCGGGGCGATGGCGGAAGTCGATGCGGTGGCATTTGGTGTTCTGGTGAAACCCCCGAGGTAGGAACTGCCGGCGGACATGTCCCTGGTAGCGACAGCGGTATACTGCTGACATGATACATCAGATGTCAGTGCCTTCTCATCCCGGGGGGGAACGTGCTTACAGAACCGCCTTCGGGATCACAACCGGTGGTGTTGTGGGGAAGCGTGCCACTTTCGTAAAAGGAACGCCCTTCCGGACAATCGAAGATAGAGTCGACACCGTCTAGGTGACCGGATTGAGTGGTTGACCCGTCTTCTACGGAAGCGGGAGCACCTAGTGGGGCCGAGAAGGTGCGTGGATTGGCAATACCGAAGGAGGCATCGAAATAGGTCATTGTGGACGGTGTAAGGAAGAGTTGAGGGATTTCTAGAGCTTTTATCCACACAAGTTTTGCCACCGCCGGGTGGCGATTGACCACAAATCACAATCACAATTGTGGCTTCTACGAGTGCATTGGAGGCTCTCATGGTCTTCGTGCTCATGCATCCATGCCCTTTCCGCACAGGCCACTGTCCCCTACTTGACACAATAGAATCCATATAAGTGCTTGCATTTGTCAGAAACAAGGGCGACGACTTATTAGTGTACAACGTTCCCCTTGACGTTCCCGGCCCTGTTCCCGGCCCCAACCTGGCTCACCAGCCGGATTAACGGACCGGGAAATCTGTGGCTATTGCCGCGAACCGCGATGACGGTTCTGCGCGTTGAAATGGTGCGCGCACGTACAGTAGTTCAAGACCGTGCTAAGTCCACATCTTATAATCAGGTGCATGCAAACTCGATGCAGTGACGACACCAGAGACACTGATGAACACTTTAGGGCTTCTGTCCAACCGTCGTACGTCGTACGTGGACTGTCTTCAATCCATGACGACGAAAGAACAGCTTGTGTTCTTCAACTTGATATCGTGTCGTTGAAATTTTCAACTGTGCGTGTTTATACCCACTTCCCTGATTTTAACATAATTCCCTTGCCATTTGACCAGCGGTAATCTTTGGGGTCCCACCCCGGCCCAAAGACCGCTATTGGGAAAAACAGTCGTCCCCGGCGCATAGGACAACAGGAAGAAGGAAAAGTAATATAAAGGTATTTCTATGGGTCTATTAATAAATACCTGCGACTCACCAGTCGCCTTCCAATAGTATGACCCTCTTATGCTTGCTTACTTTGACGTAGTCAGTACCTTCACTTGGGCGATTGTGGCGAAGCAAAGACCAAGGCACTCTCCGGTTCTCGTACAAATGCTCTATTTTCGTCCTCGAAGTGCCGCTTGGCCGGGTCTCGTGGCGTCGTGCAGCATCCCTCCTGGTACACTTTCCCGTGGCGGGGCGTAGCTTCCCTTGACGATACTGCCCACTCCGCAGGTCTGTCTTTACAGAAACATCGATCGCTCTCTCTGTCAGGTCATTTGAGGTCGCGCAGGGCCATTTGCCGTTGTTGGTGCTCTCCTTACTTCATAGCTCTACCTGCTGCGGCATGGTGCTTCCCAGGTCGTGCCGCATTCATTTTCTGCTCTCACCCCTCCATCCGAGTCGACTGCTCCTGCTCAAGGGCTCCCACAGACGCCGGCGAGATACCAGGTCCACAGTAACGGGTGACGATGTAGTCTCCATGCTGTTATGGAGCGAGCCTTTCTGCTCCGCACCACGACACCTGGAATGCGTCTTATATCACGTTGCTAGGTCCTAGTGGCAGGCACACGGCGAGTACTTTTCATGGACCTCGCTGCCTCCAATAGTCAACTACCTGTTCGGCTTGTGATCCGGAGCTGTCGCTATCTTTATCGTCAACCTTCTGGGAGCTATTAAGGGAGATTCCAGACCTCTTTCTACTTCACTGTTCTCAAGACCATCTCCAACATCCCAGTGCCCACTGTGATTGTCGTCCTTAATACATTGATTGGCGCTGAACATTAGGTTTAATCTGTATGATTCAACCCCGACGAGAACCAGCGCGAGGGCGGTGTGGCGTTTCTCCTGTAAGCGAAGCGTAAGCGGCGAAGTGTACGTTCGACGTGTTGACGAATATTTTCGTGGAAGCGAAGGACGGGGCGTAAGCCCGTTGCGCCTTCTCGGTTATCTTGTTCCGGATGGAAAATTCCAAGGGAACTAGTGAAGGAGGTCCGATGATTGGGCCTGTGGGAAACGTTTCCTTGCGTTGGTGCTACTTGCACACACGTTGAGGTTGGCATCTCGTGCGTGTGGGGGTGACGTATCCAATCTCTGATCTAATCGCTCAACAGCGACGGCGCAGAGCTGGCGTATGTCAGCGCTTTGTGCCAGGTAGGTTCAAGATGTGATGGCAAACGCAGGGCGGAGACTTACATGGTGTGAGCAAGGAGGAATGGTCCAAGCCCCGTGGTGCGATCAAGGTGAGTGATATGTTCAGCTGACCACTGTTCTTTGCGCAATCATGACCCAAGATTACGAGATTCAAAGCCAGGCCCAGCATCGATCGTCCTAGGTACACGAAGGGCTAAACTTGGGGCGTAAACCTTGTGTCCACGAGACATCCAAGTCGGTGCGTGCTGCGTTGGCAAGAAGCTTTTGAATAGTCCAGACTCTTCTTTCACACGTCCTGGCGTAAACCTCGCAGCAATCACCTATGTACGGAAGCTCAGATGACCTCCACGAGTTTGTAGCCCTTGTTCGATTTATATTCCCACAAAGGACCCACATTCCAATCATCGCACTATAAGTATGACCAATATGGGGGTTAAGCTGTCAACACCCAGCGACGTCGACTCATTACTCTGACTAAATGGGCGACCAGCAGTTGCACGAAGCTCTCAGACAGATTCAAATTATCTGCGATGAATCCAATGGCCGCACTCAGTTGTTTCGTTCTGGTAAGTACTTCTCCTTTTCTTGAGTTTATATTGAGATCGTGTTTCACCGATAGGTAGCCACGGCCATCTCAACGGTATCAGGCACTACTACGAGAGTAGTTCTCAGGACGCCAAGTTTTCAGTTGAACCTGGGTCCGCTGAGGATTTATCTAAAATCGTGTGTCCACGCGTTTGAGTTTTGTCTCCGGTGCCGCAGATGTACTGATCGTGTATTCTCAAGATGCGAGTCCTGAAAGCGCTCCCTGTCCCCTTTGCGGTCAGTATCCAACGTCTAACCGAACTTACGGTCATCGAGCTCACCCCGATTCGGGCCATCGTGTTGTAGGTCAAGGGGGGCGGTCACACATCCAATCCCGGGTTCAGTTCGACACCGGGAATACAGATATCTCTGTTGCGGTTCAACAAGATCTCTTTCAACGACAATAAAACTGAGTTGACCGTCGGCGCTGGATGTGTGTTTGACGAGATCTACAAGGTCATCCGACCCGAAAACTACAACATCGTAGGTGGAGGAGGAAGCGTGGGAATCGGGGGTTGGATGATGGGAGGAGGATATTCACTCAAAACTAACCAGTACGGTCTTGGAATCGATAACCTCGTTCGATCTCAGATCGTTCTTCCTGACGGCCGCCGGGTGACAACATCAGCGGATGCTGAGAGTGATCTCTTTTGGGCCATTAAAGTACGTCCTAGGCATGATTGATTGTATGATTAGTGAACACTGACCAACTAACGCGTTATGAATTGAGGGTGGCGGGAATAACTTTGGTATTGCGACTGAGTTCGTTCTGAAAACCCATCGTCAAGGCACCAATGGAAACGGATACGTCTACGTGAGTTCATTTGCCTCTCACGCAGCATTCATCCACTATATTTGTTTCTAGGGTGGGCTTCTTACTTTCGACGAGGCTCATGTCGAACATGTCAAAGCGGCCATTGTCGACTTTGTGACGAGGAACGACCCCAAAGCCGCTATCGTTGCCGCTTTCCGGTTCTACCGGAACCATAGCGTTCAAGAGGTTCTCTTTACACCTTCTTTCGTTATTGCGCGTTTATCAATTGCTTCGACAGTTCAAATTCACAGTCTTGGCATTTTATGATGACAGGAAACCCGACGGATCTGACCCTTTTAGCCATTTCCTTGCCATCACCCACCAGGGTCGGCTCGCGAACTCAGATTATACGACGGTGGATATCGCTACGAATCTGCTTTACTCCTATGTACTGGCGGATGTTGCGACTGCAGTTCTTTCTAACTCTGAAGGCGACGACTCGTATTCTTTTCCCAGCTCAGAGATAGCTGGAATGAGCGTTATGAATGCTCGGTGCGTTATTGTCAAGATGTTATCAGGGAAAGGGAGTATTTCCTCACTTGTTGCCAGAGCCCGATGGGGAACCATCATGGTGTCCAAGTATACATCAAGCCTCATCAATGTTGTCGAAGAAGAAGCCAAGGTATTGTACTAACCTCCATGCCCTTGGCTATACCTTCTATAAGGCTTGATTTTATTTCCAGGCGGCCAAACAACTCATGGAACAATACAACGGGAAGATGGTCATGACCGAAATATGGCCTTTTCTGCCAACGATGTTCGATCAAAGCGTCCCTTCGGCATGGCCGCATAAGCGCGGAGAGCCCAACGGGCCCCTCCTCGTGTACTTCATGTGGGAAGGGAGGGATAACGACGGGGTATGGATCGACCAGATGAAGACGGCCTTGGATCACATCCACCGGATCGCGCTCCAGGAGGGGTGTGCTACTCCCTCTGCACCTGTATATTGTAATACCACCCTCGAAGACGTTACTACCCCGGAGCAGATCTACCGAGACAATCTGGACAGACTGTCTGCGTTGAGGATCAGATACGACCCTGATAATGTTATGGAGAGGACGGGCGGGTTCCGTATCCCGTTTTCATTTAGTCCTGCGACCGTCGACGAGCATTAAAGAGTCACGAACACAGGTGAGCGTGATGTAATGGGTATCCAGAGGCACGGTTGAAGATCTCTACTGCACACACACAGGCACTGGCACTCCGGGTCTGTGGCGTTTCCAGGTCTCATTGTTGTCGGAAGGTTTTCATGTAAAAATAACATCAGTGAAAATTCATTTGTTAGGAGTACAGGTATTAGCAATGTTTAATTTTTTTGGTTCGGAATCCGAGCCCGGAAAAGATCCGGTGAATCGTGCGGGACTTGCTGTCACGTCGATCAAGCAGTGGTAATACATATTGTCGGAAAATTCGGGAACGGGTTTATAATCCATCTCAGCAAGCGTGGACATTTATAATACATTATAATTTTTGGGTTGCCATTATAATGTACCATTATAGGGGTTTACGGTTCGATTATGGTTATATTTGATTATGTAACATTTTCTTATAAATATTATAAGGTCCTTATAATGATATATAAGACGAATTGATTATAAGGTGCTACGGAATTTTGGGACAATCGACGTCGTTGTTCGCTCATGTGGTGCCGCTACCTCCATTCCACGGCCTTTGGTCTTGCCGTCTGGTCGCCAGAAAGAGAAAAATCAGGCACACTCGCATTCAGGAGACATGGTTTTCTCTCGAACATTGACCAAGACGGCGGCGCAGTCTCAGCAGATTTTTTTCTGTGGACATGACGCCCGGAACGACTCGGATCCAAAAATGAATTCAGGAGTTGAAGGACGCATGTATCCCTCGACGTATCGACGCGTGTACCACTGAGCGTGGGTGGTCACTGCATCAGTCACTTATCCCCAACCTTATCCCGACCTTTCAGGATGTCACCTAGAATAATAACCAATCCACTGCTTTCCAGCGCTGCAAAATCAGCATGCGTTGTCCGGGTATTGGTTCCCAGTCATTTAAAAAATCCTGGGCCTTTCTGCTTGCACATGGTGACGCGACCCCATTTTCAAGGACAGACACAGTGTTTTTCCTCGAATCTGAGGGTCGACCTTGCTCGGTGCGTCTTCCTATCTGCGCTTGAATACTATGTCCGCGCACACTGATAGAGACCAAGACGGGGGATCCCAAGTTGCTATGCGCACGCTAATAATTTTCTTTCAATCCTCACCGATAGATCAAATGTGTACGTATTATGGCTCCATCACATTCTCTTCGGCATCGGCATTTCCTAGATCTCCGGACGTGCCAGTGTTTGATGGCCCAGCGTCAAGTCGGAAGGGTTCCTGCACGTGATGTGAAACTCACAATTCTAAGAAGGCAAGAAGATATGTACCTTGTCTTGTGCCTTCAATATTCTACGATAAAATTGGTCATAGAAGGCCTCTCCCTCCGTAGCGCACAGCGTTGAGCAGGAGCAATTATTCACAGAGACATGAGTGCGGAGAGCTGCGATGAACTCCTTGCGAAGGGATGAAAAATTAGGCAATGTATTGGAATATGTCTCTTTCAGACTCGCGGTATGCTGCAAAATTGGGTCACGTAACCACCCAGCGAGGGTCGTGTTGTTGTATTGAAACATGGAGGGGGGACGTTTAGTCTTGCGGCAACCAGACCAGATTCTTGATAGGCTGTCGCTACCGTTAAGAAAGCCCTCGAAGAACGAGACGAGATTGTCGCGGCAACGCTTGCGGAAACGGACCAGATCGCTCAGCGCTGAGCCCTCGAACAACGGTAGGATGTCTGCGATGGCTTCAAACGTCATGGGATGATCAAGAGTGAAGCGCGCCATAATTTCTATCTCCGGTATGAGCTGGTTACTATACGCAATTGCATAGGCACGAAAGGCAGCCTCTGTGGTTGGCAGTTGGCGACCTATTTCAGAACGGATAGTAGATAGAACCGTGGTCATATTATATTTCTGCGAAGCAGCGAGAAGAGCCAACGCCTTCTCATAGGAATCGGTATCACGGAGGGGATTGGGTAAAGCACTGTGAGGAGGCTGTGCAGCATTTCCGTGTCTTCGGCCATATGCACAACGGGAATACCTTCAATAACTTCGTCATCAAGAGGTTGGGGGAGCGAAAACAAATCGTTCCAAAATGGTGATGATATGGCCAGGATCGACTTGTGGACACGAAAGGAAACAAGGTCAGACGATCGAAGTATGACATCCGCTCCTTGCATATTCAGGCCTTCGGGTGGAGGTAAAGCTCCCATTGTAGCAAGGGTAGAACTTTGAGAGCGTGTTTCCCCTTGTGTGAGCAGGAAATCCGATCTAGCCTATAGATGAGCTGAGATTCATCACATGTCGCATTCAGGGTAGTGGACTCGGGACCTACTTTTCTTATACCCTTATGGAGAACGGCTGTCAGAGCAGTCCAAATGTCACGAATCGTCTTGCCAGGAATTAATGCACAATGTCCACAGCCATTGCCCGTGTAGACATGAGAGGACAGGGCGAGATGAAGTGTGGTGTGATCAAAACTAGCAGGATCACCCTCAAGGCCATTAAGGTAGGTATCGACCCATTGTGGGATTCTACTAGTAGTCCTTGTGTTGTTCGTTGCTACGCAGTCTAGACCAGCCAAGATTTGGCAGAGTCCTGACCTATTAAATTCATTGTGGAGGCCCACTTTGAGGTTGGCCAGAACCTGTTGACGATATTTCCAAAGATCAGAAAGAGCTGCACCATGTATCATGTTGAGTTTGTCCCTGAAACCCTGGATAGTCATTGGAGATTTGAGTGTTTCTTCTGCTGCCTGACACGCCTCTTCGAGAAGACCATACTCATGTGCAAGAGAGTAAACCTGCAATGCAGTTTCAGGACAGATAAATGGTGGGTCACGCCTGGAAGCGCAATCTCGGATTCGAATCAGTGTGGTGGTCATTTCATATTTCTGAGCCACAGAAAGGAGGTCTAAGATCTGCTCGATGGTTGGAGGAAGAACAGGTGGCACAGGGAACACGAAAGTTAGGAGACCGGAAATAATTGTATGACTCTCAGCAAGCTGAATGACCGGAAGTAAAGGTTTGCTGTCCGTCGAACTACCATCCACAGTGGTAGCTCCAGAGGCTCCGGAAGTCGCTGTTATTCGTTTTATCTCTTTTTGACAGTTTATGGACTAAGTAAGGCTCACCTTCCGGCCCTACACCATGGCACATACTAGCAGCCATTATTTGCTCTCGGAGAACAGGAGAGCTGTCAGCTACATAAAACTTTTGGACTTGGAAATCATGAGAGTCAGAAGAACGGAGAATAATATCTGCATGAAGGAGTGAGGATGTCCCCAGTAGGTCTGGTAGGGACATGCCAGCAGAAGAATTAATAGTTGTAGGACTCGGAGCAACGTCCCCGACACAAAGCGGTCCGCTCACCAGCCGGATTAACGGACCGGGATAGCGTGGGCAAATGTACTGCTATTGCCGCGAACACGTTGTCTGAACCACCATACGTGGATTGTCTTCATCGAAGACAATGAGAGAACACTGGTGCACTCGATATCGTGTCGTTGAACTTACTAGCCCGCCGCCTTCCAGCGCCAAGGATCAGCACGCGTTCTCCGGGTACTGGTTTCCAGTTTAGAAGATCCCAGGCTCTCTGCTTGCGCATGGTGAAATGCAACACCCCATTTTCAAGAAGACACGGGGTTCCTCCTTGATTCTGAGGTCGACCTTGCTCAGTGCCTCTTCCTATCTGCGCTCGAATACTGTGTCCGCGTACACCGATCGAAACCAAGACGAGAAATTCCAAGTTGTTGTACAAGCGCGCGCCAATAATTTAACCCTCATCGATGGATTAAGCATGTATATATCATAGTTCCACAACGTTCACTTCATATGACATCACGATTGTGAGCGCCGCGTGATGACCATCATCAGGCATTTCCTAAATCTCCGGACGTGTTTGCCAGTGATGCCCCGGCGTCAAGTCGGAAGGGTTCCTGCACATGACGTGAACCTACAACCCTAAGAAGGGAGGAAGATGCGTACCTCATCTCGCGCCTTCGATATTCTACCACTTAATTGGTCATGGAAGGCCTCTCCCTCCGTAGTCCACAACGTTGGGCAGGAGGAACAATTGGTCTGAGATACATGAGTGCGGAGAGCTGCGACGAAATCCTCGCGAAGGGATGAGGGATTGGGTAATGGATTAGTATATGTCCCTTTCAGACTTTTGGTATGCTGCAAAATCAAGTCACGTAACCACCTAGCGAGGATCGCTTTGCCATTTTGGGAAGCGGAGATGGGGCGTTTAGTCTTGCGGCAACCAAACCAGATTCTTGATAGGTTGTCGCTACCGTCGACAAAGCCCTCAAAGAATGAGACGAGATTGTCGCGGCAACGCTTGCGGAAGTGTACCAAGTCGCTCAGCGCTGAGCCCTCGAACACCGGTAAGGCATCTGCGATGACTTTGAACGTCATGGGATGATCAAGAGTGAGGCGCGCCGTAGTTTCTATCTCCGGTATGAGCTGTTTTCTCCACGCAATTGCATAGGCACGAAAAGCAGCCTCCGTGGTTGGTAATTGGCGACCTATTTCGGAACGGATAGTGGACAGAACCGTAGTCATATTATATTTTTGCGAAGCGGCGAGAAGAGCCAAAGCCTTCTCATAAGAGTCGGGTATCGCAAGGGGGATAGGGTAAAGCACTGTGAAGAGGCTGTGCAGCAGTTCCGAGTCTTCGGATACTTGCACAACGGGAAGACCTTCGACGACTTCGTCATCAGGAGGTTGGGGGAGCGAAAATAAATCGTTCCAAAATGGTGATGATATGGCCAGGATCGACTTGTGGACACGAAAGGAAACAAGGTCAGATGACCGAAGTATGACATCCGCTCCTTGCATGTTCAGGCCTTCGGGCAGAGGCAAGGCCCCCATTGTGGTAAGGATAGAACTTTGAGAGCGTGTTTCCTCTTGTGTGAGCAGGAAATCCGATTTAGCCTGTAGATAAGCTGAGATCCATCACATGTCGCATTCAGGGTAGTGAACTCGGAGCCTACTTTTCTTATACTTCCATGGAGAACCGCTGTTAGAGCAGTCCAAATGTCATTAAGCGTCTCGCCAGGGATCAATACACAATGTTCACAGCCATCGCCCGTGGGTGAGACATGAGAGGACAGGGCGAGATGAAATGCGGTGAGATTAAAAATAGCGAGATTATCCTCAATGTCGTAAAGGTAGCTATCGATCCAGAGTGGGATTTTACTACCGTCCGCGTTGTTCGCATCTGAGCAGTATAGACTAGCCAAGGTTTGGCAGAGTTCCGACTCGTAAAATTCCTCGTGGAGGCTCACGGCGAGGTTGGCCAGAACTTGTTGACGATATTTCCAAAGATCAGAAAGGGCTGCTCCGGGTATAATGTCGAGTTTGTCCTCAAAATCCTGGATAGTCATTGGAAATTTGAGTGTTTCTTCTGCCGCCTGACGTGCCTCTTCGAGAAGACCATACTCGTGTGCAAGAGAGAAAACCCGCAATGCAGTTTCAGGGCAGATAAGAGATGGTTCACGCCTTGAAGCGCAGTCTCGGATCCGAATCAGTGCGGTGGCCATTTCATATTTCTGAGCCACAGAAATGAGGTCTAAGATCTGTTCAATGGTTGGAGGGAGGACGGGTGGCACAGGGAACACGAAGGTCAGAAGAGCAGAAATAAGTGTATGACTCTCCGCAAGCTGAATGACCGGAAGTAAAGGTTTGTCGTTTGCTTCACTATTCATAGCGGTAGCCTCAGAGACTTCAGAAGTAGCTGTTATTCGTTTTTATATATTTTGGAATGCAGTTTATGAACTGAGGCTCACCTTCCAGTCCCACACCGTGAAATGTACTAACGGCCATTATTTGCTCTCTGAGAACGGGAGAGCTATCGACCACGTAAAACCTTTGGACTTGGAAGACATGTCCGTCAGAAGAACGGAGAATAATATCTGCATGAAGGAGGGAAGATGTCCCCAGTAGGTCTGGTAGGGACGTGCTCTTGGACGTGCTAGGAGAAGAGGTAACGGTTGTAGGCCGTGACTTAGACATGAGAAAGCCGCGCCGCTTCATTGAACACCCGGACTGGTGAATATTACCGGGCCGGAGGATCCGTGTATTAGTTAGGCCCTTGACGAGCCCTGGCGTGACTCGTTGGCAGCAGAGAAAGATATTCGATACCTTTCCACTGTACTCCCCTCTTCCACTACTTGGCAGAATCCTATCCGTGTTTCCCTTCCGAGCCAAAGGGTGAAAGGGTGACGAGCGACACGAACCGACTAGGCAGCGCAACACGCTGAAACTGGAGATTGCCCTACTCTGAATACAAAACCATCCAGACGCCCACTGGCACTATACATCGGTCCGAATCTCATGTCGCGACGCGATGATTCAACGAAACCCATATCTTTCGCGTACCTTTTGCCCCTAGTATGTCGACATCACGGATTCCTAGAAACGTGTTGAGTGAGTGGAGCCTTCTCCGTGAGTCTCAGGCTGGGGTTCTGCGTACCTGGATCGATCGTGCGAACAACTCAGATTCCGAAGAACCCATTGCGATGAAGCGTTCACCTCGTCCAGTGCCTGCGGGAGTTTACTCTCCAGTAACTCACGCAGAAAGTTTCACAGTACCACGGAGGCTCTCATGGCCTTCACCCCACGTTCATGCACTCACGCCCTTGTCGCACAGGCCACGGTCCCCTGCTTGCATAATAGAATCTATACCCAGTACTTGCATTTGGTCAGAAACGAGGGAGACGTCCCCAGTCCAACACAAAAGGCTCCGTAAAGCTTGGTATAAAGTGCAATACATTTGCACTCACCTACACTACACCTACGCAACAAACATGATATACAGCTGTTGGACCATAAGTTCGGGCGCGGCCTCTAAGTCTGCAGTGATCGCGCACCAGATTCGGACCTGGGCGTGCCCTCTGCAGTAAACAACTCTCTAACCATCTTTCTATCACCTCCCCGGGTCTATCCTCTTACTGAACGCTACACGCTCTGTATTTGAACATCCTTTACTCGATTTGATACACTTTACAAGATATTACAGCTGTGACAACGACGACTGCAAGAATGATAGCTCCACATTCACCAAAACGCAACAAGAAATCAACACCAGGTTTCTCAACTTGAAAACAAGGGGATTCGCTCGAGGGGAAACAGCTCACCACACCTCGTTAGGGTTGCCCCACGAGCTGCCTGGTCCGCCGGGGGGAAGCTCAACGTCGAGCGCTGCCTCGAGAAGACTCGCCAGAGCGGCCTGGGCCTGGGCCTCTACTTGCACCTGAGCGTTCTTTGCCCAATTCCTCCTCTTTCTAGCGTTCTTCGACACCTTCAACCCGCCCTCCGGCCGCGCATTGGCCTCTCTTCCGCCTCTTCTGCGGCTGTCTTCCTCGGCCATCTTAGCCAGTACCATGGTAACCGGATCGCCCCAGTACGTGTTGTTGAGCGTCGGAAAGCCGTTCGGTTTCGAAGGTGTGGAGGGTGTGGAAGGGCTTGCGTCCGTCCGCGCGCTCGAAGATGCCGAACTGCGCGCTGACTGATGCGTTGCGGGGCACATACCCGTGCGCTGGTCCGTGTCAGAGTCGTCTGCGGAAACCGTGGAGACCGTGGAAGCTGGGGAGTCGCCGGTGTGCGAAGGCCGCTCGCTGCGTCCGCCCACACTCGAGCTCTGGCTCGCGGCGCTGCAGGCGTCCCATGTGGGCTGCCGCGCTGCGAGGAACGGGGATGGCGGGGGGGCTAGCGTCGGGCTTGCGCTGTCACAGAACGTAGTGGAGAGTATGGGTCCCTCGCTCCGTCCGCTTGAACTCATGCTCGTGGGTGACGGGGGGCGACTGTTGCGCGAGGCGGCACTGCTCGTATTGGTCGTGCTCGACATCGCGAAGCTCGCTTCTTCCTCTTCGTCGTGATATAGTTCGGCAATATAGTCCCTTGCGCGGTGCGCAAAGTCTGCCGTCGACTGCGTGTCGGTACCTCCGGTGTTCCAGGGAACCGTCCATCCCTCTCGGTCAGGCTGAGGAGGGGGACTGGAGTCTGTTATGGGCGCAGACGTGGTCAGGTATGCGTGTGAGAACTGTTGTGAGGGATGCAGTACCTTCGTCGTGCGATGTGTCGCTGTCCGATCCACTGCTGCTGCTGCTAGATGTATTTCCACGGAGGTGCGGCGGGAGCTCATCCACGCCTTCGCCCGTGGCCTTGGCCCTCTTCCTCTCCCTCTTCAGCTCCTCCTCCGCTCGGCGCACTTCACGCAGTGTCCTCTCCTCCTCCCACTTTTCGCGCTCATCCCTCACGCGCCTGTCGCGCTCGACACGTGCGCGCTCCTTGCAGATTCCGGGGCTGCAGAGCGACCCATGTTGGGGGCACGTCCATTCGCCCTTTTTCTGAACTTTGGTCGGCAGTTCCAGCCGGGGCGCGTCGTACCCTTCCCAAAGATTCACCGCGCCACCAGCTCGGGACTGGCCGCTCGCGGGCGCAGCTACGTCCGTTGGCAGAATCAAGGGAGAGCGGTCGGGGTCTTCGAGACCAAGCGGTCTAGCCCCGCTGGATCCGGAGGTAGCTTCTGGAACGGAATAGCCGTCGAAGAGATCCGACATAGCAGCTGCCGTCGAATCTCTCGGCTGGTCATCTTCGTTGTAATAATCATAGACTCGCTGCGGCTCAATGGAACTGTCGGGGTCGCAGCCCTGGCGTCGCGCGGGAGTAGAGGATAGGATTGGGGTTGGGATGCTAACAGGCGGGTCATCGATTTGCTCAGATTCAAAGCGCTTGTTGTCCTCACTCCGGTCGGAGCGTCCGGGGGTTCGAGATGAGGTGAGCCTGAGACCCAGGCCCGAAGGAGCGGACGGAGCCCTTCTCGATGACCGAGCGCTCGAGCTACGGAGTGTGCTTGGTGCACGCGATATACTGGCTAAAGATTTGGAAGACATGGGCAGAAGACCGCATCTCCCTGCAAATACGGTGGTTATACATGCGCATTCGCATTGAAAAGATTTGTCACAGAACGTACAGGCATCGATCTTGGCGCGGTCAGTGGAAGACTGGGTGGGAGACAGAGAGAACGACTTTGTACTTTTGGGGCTGGCGCTCGTTGGCACGGAGGTGTTTCTCGGCGCGGCCCTTTTACTTCCTTTCGTAGACGGAGGCGTGGGGCCCACATTGGAATTTCTGGAAGCTAGACACTCTGCGGGGCTGACTACACCCTGTTTATCAGAAAATACGATCCAAAGGAATAGAGCGTACTACAATTACCTGGTGGTGCCGGCGGAAGGGGCGGCACAAGAAAACGTTGTTGCCGGAGAAGGCGGCACATTGGCGCGTCGGACTTCTCTGAACCCGAAGGGCCGTTACATCCTGGGTGTGAGGTCTTTGGGTATGGATATCTAATAGTGCTAAGATACGGTTAGAGTCAACTGTGAGAATATAGACGGGGTATGTTAGCACCACTCACGAGTTGTCGGGGGTCCATCCTTGAAACCAATGTTCCTCGATGACAACGCGCTTCCAACCTGCAGAACGTGAGTAAGAAATCAGAGTGGAGCGATGCAAGACAGGACCATCCTTGACCAGACGTGCCGTGTTGTAAGTGGAATAGAACATCGTTGACGACTTGTCCATTTGATCCTCGGTTGGGTTCGTTAAGAACTCCGACCAAACGTGCACCCCCAGGAGTTCGTGGGACCTATCAAACTCGCGATCTACCTCGATGATGACCATTTCCGGAGACTTTGGGTGAAATGCGTGAGTTGGGTGTTGGTGAGATAAGAAAAGAGCTTTGAATGGACTCACGGAAGACCTGTAGAACATGGCTAACAACACGTCCTTGCCTGCACAACACGCCAACCAGAGCACTAGCGCGCGCTGGTCCGCGTGAAGCTCCAGATCTGCATTGGGAGGGTACGGGCAAGCCACGATCAGGTATTTCGATCCGTCCGCGGGTGGTAGAGATGTCGGGTTTCGTTTGGGCATCCTTTCGTGTCGGCGGCTAGAGGGAGATGTGCTGCAGTATGTGATATAAGGAGAATTTAGTCGTTGTGTTGCGTTTTTTTTTTTTTTTTCAAAATCTGAGAGGGAGCGGCTGGGACAAAAGGCGATGCCTTTCTTTTATTTTTGAGAGCCCTTTATGTCAGATCATGAAGTGCGAAGCACTGCAAGTACCCTGAGTCCGTGTGGGTGTGGGTGTAGCACGGTGTTCAAAGATAGGAGGACGAGGCGGCTGCGGCTGCGCTGGTACATATATCTAAGGTATCACGGAGATAATCGGCCCAATGCTCACGATAAGTGACGACGCAGGTCGAAGTTTCCAGAAGAGCGGATAAAAGGGGGAAAACAGGGATCCCGTGGGATGCGCAGTAGGCAGAGACAGGTCTATGGTACCGACTCAGAGATGACAGTAACTTGAAAGAATTATGCTGTAGAACTACGCGCTCAGCCGCAGCAGCAGTTCACCTGACAAGTCCAACAGACACGTCAATAGACATGCTTCGATTCGGATTGCGCCGAACTTTGCCGTCATCGTGACGAGGCTCTGGGTGTTCCTACGTAGCAGATCCCTTGGGCGCGTGTCCAGCTGATAGATCACAAGCCAGTGCGCGGCCTCCAGTTGAAGTCGGTGTCGGTGATCGCAGGCCTGGGCCACTGGCACATCCAGACAGGAAAGACAGGAACGCGCAGGCCTCGTCGTGCCGGTGTGTGGGATTCAGAAACAACGTGCCTCCGCCACACCACGTGCATGACACCCGGCCGGCCCCCCAGCAACTCGTCCGGAGCTCGCGAGCTCGCGGCGCCGCTACAGTGTGCGGCCAGGCCCTCTATTCTGAACAAGAAGAAAGACTTATTACATCCTCAGTGCAACTTCAAGGTGGTATTGGTTTTCATTTCCACTGACGATGCCAGCACACGCTTCTCTGTCTTGACCCTTGGTTCGCTTGACGGGCCTTCAGTGTAGTGTATACAAACCCCTCGCGCGCTCTCAGAATAAATTGCATATTTTAGCTATCTCATGTTAGTTTTTCAGGTGCTACTGTTAGTAGTGCTACACGCTCTGCATTTGAACGACTTTATTTGACTTGGTGAACTTTGCAAGATAACTACGACCTCGACTTCGACAATCACGATAACAAACAACGATCGCATCAGGTACAACAAACTCACAAGATATCAACATCAACGACAATTTGACCAACCTGGGGATAGCCCGAGAAGGGACGGAATCACCACGCCTCGTTAGGGTCACCCCACGAGCTGCCCGGTCCGACAGGCTGGACATCGAGCGCCGACTCGAGAATATTGGCCTGCGTGGCTTGCACCTGGGCCAGAGCCACCGCCCGAGCACTCCTCACCCTGTCCTCCCTCTTTCTACCGTTCTTCGATTTCTTCCCGCTCTCCTTGGCCAGTGCCGTGGCAATCGGATCGCCCCACTCCGTATCGGCGAATGTCGGGAAGCCGTTCGCTACCGAGGGCATAGATGGAGTGGGCGGGCTTGCGCCGGACCGCACGCTCGAAGTTGCAGAGCTGCGAGATGACTGCTGCCGTTGCAGGGCCCGTGCCCGAGCGTCGATCAGTGTCCGAGCCGGTTCGCGGAAGCGCCCGGAGACGGCGGAAGGCACGGGAGTTGCTGGAGACCGATGCACCCCCGCTGCGGTCACCCACGCTCGAGCTCTGGCTCGCGGCGCTGCGAGTGTCAGATGCGGACTGCTGCGTCGCGGGGCGCGGAGAGGTCAGCGATACTTGTTTCGGACCGTTGCTCCGGGGAGTAGTGGCCTGCCCGATTCGAACTCACTGCTCGCGGGGGGCGTGGCGCGGCTGCCGCGCGAGGCGGCGCTGCTCGTGTTGGACCTCGCGACGCTCGCTACGTCGTCGTCGTCGTCCTCCTCGCCCGACCCGTCGACCGAGCCGCAAGCGCGGCGCGAAGAGTTTACCGTCGACTGCGTGTCGGCGCCTCCAGTGTTCAAGGGAATCGACCCGTCCTCTTGGTCAGGCGAGGGGAGTGGTACTAGAGTCTGTCGGGGGACGGTGGTCAGGCGTGCGTATGAAGGGAGTCATTGGGTTATCGGATACAGTACCACGACCATGGGACGAGTCATTGTCCGATCCGTTGTTGTTGTTGTTGCTGCCGCCGCCAAGTGCGTTCCCGGGGAGGTGCGGCGGGAGTTCGCGCCCGCCGTCGCCGTCGCCCATGGCTTTGGCATTTTTCCCCCTCTTCCGCTGAGCCTTCTCCCTGCGCGCGTCGCGCCAGTTTCTTCTCCTCCTCCCGCTTTTTGCGCGCATCACTCTGGCGCTTCTCGCGCTCAACGCGCGCGCGCTCCTTGCAAATTCCGGGTTTGCAGAGAGGCCCATGCTGGGAGCAGTACCATTCGCCCGTCAACTCCCTTTCCCGGGGCTTGGCGTAATCTTCCCACATAGTCGCCGCGTTGCCTGCCTGGGACTGATCGCCCACAGGGACAGCTGCCTCCGCGGGTGGGTTGCAGGGAACACATTCGGGATCGTCAAGACCCAACGATCTAGTTCCGCCGCTTGCCGCTCTCCACAGAGGTGGGACTTGAAGCAGGTTCGTCTTCGATGATATGCGACATAGCGGCCGCCATCGAAGGTCTTGGCTGGTCCTCTTCGTTGTAATCATATGTTCGTGGTGGCTCGATAGGACCGTCGGGATCGTAAGGCAGGCGACTCGCGGGACCAGTGGAAACTCTCGATGACCGAGCGCTCGAGCTACCGATGGTGCTAGGTGCACGAGATGTGACAGCTGACGCTACGGAAGAAATGGAAGGGGCACGTTTCCCTGTGAACGCATACAGCAGTTAGACATGCGCACTGGCTCTGAAAAAATCGCTGCGTACAGGCGGGATCGTTCTTGGCACGGTAGTTGGCCATTACCGATGGCGTGGGAGACTGGACGGGGGGCGGAGAGAACGATTTTCTGGAGCTGGCGCTCACTACGGAGGCGGTGTCACTCGCCATGGACTTTTTGCCTTTTTTCGTGGACGAGTGCACCGGGCTAGCAGATACATTGGCGTTCCTGGATGCTAGCCATTCTGCAGAGCCGACTATCGCACAAGTTGGGTGTCAACTAGAAAACCCAAAAGGAATCGAGCATGCCAGACTCACCTACTGGTGCCGGCGTTGGGGGCGGGACAGGAAAAGATCTTTGCGGAAGAGGGCGGCACATTGGGGCGCCGGTCTTTGCCTCTGAAGGAACAGCACAATATGATGTCTTTGGGTATGGGAATTTAATGACGCTAAGATACGGTTAGGGTGGCAATGGCAATATATGTGAGTACCGCTCACGAATTGTTGGCGAACCATCCTTGAAACCAATGTTCCTCGATACTTACACGTTTCCAACCTACGAAATGTGAGTGAGTGGAATGAGTGGAATGACCCGCGGACGGACCATTCTTCTCAACAAGACGGCCTGTGTTATAAGTGCAATAAAACACCTTTGAAGACTTGTCCATCTGTTCCTCGGACGGCTTCAACAGGAACCCGGACCACGCGTGCAACCCCAGCAGTTCATCGAACCTGTCGAACTCGCGATCGACTTCGATGACGACCATTCCTGGAGACTTTGTGGGTGTGAGCTGAGTATCGGCGGGGGCCCACGATAGACTCACAGCGGGCTTGTGAAACATGGCCAACAACACATCCTTTCCTGTACAGCACGCCAACCAGAGCGCAAGTCTGCGCTGATCCGCAGGAAGGTCCAGATTTGCATGGAGAGGGTATGGGTGCACCACGGTCAGGTATCTCGGTTCGTCCTCGGGCGGTGGGGGTGTCGGGATACGTTTTGGCATCCTTTCGTGTCGGTGTGGTTGGCCGCAGAGGGGGGACGTGTCGCAGTGTGTTATATAGAGAAAAATTGGTCGTTTAGTTCGGGCTTCCTTTTGGCTGCGTTCCAGGGAGCGACTAGGACAAAGGGGGGAGCCTTGCAAGTACCCTGAATCTATGTAGATACGGTACGGTGATTAAAGAAAGAAAGGAGGACAAGACGTCTGCGGCTGCGGCTGTGCAGGTGCCTGGACCTATGGTAGTTCAACGCCCACGATAAGCGACACCGCAGGTCGAGGACTCCAGAAGAGCGGATAAAAGGGGAAAACAAGGATCTTGTGGGATGCGCAGTAGGCCAAGAAAAGTAGACTCGGAGATGATGGTAACTTGAAAGATTCATGGTGTAGAACTACGTGCTCAGCCGCAGCAGTTCACTGGCACTCAGCACTGAGCCAGACGTCAATTTCAAGAGACAGGTCAGTGCTTCGACTCGCCTGCGCCGGACTTTGCCGTAGCACGCTCACGTCCCTTTTCGATAGATCACATCGATCACAACTAGATCACACGCCCTAGACGCGACCTCCAGCTCTGCCAGTGTGCCAGTGGTTGCCAAGGTGGTCGCGGTCGCGGGACAACTGGACTTGCACTGGCATGACGTCATCCGGTCCGGCCCTTCGGATCAGCCCTAACTTCAACTCCCTTCGGACAAGAATGACCAAGCTCAGGGCTGCCTTTCTTTTCACTGACAATCCCAGCACACTCACGAGCTGACTCGCTTGCGTCAGGTCCGAGTCCAGGTGTAGAAAACAAATCTTTGGCTTGGTTTTTGTGCAAAATTTCCGTGTGGGAAAAACTATGCGCGACGTTTCTTCACCAAAGGACGATAGGGGAAAAACTAAGTCGAAGGAAATGGGGTCACTGCGCCGGTTGGTACGACCTTGGGTGCAACATAAAGTGAGCACACGAGGCATAACACATTTCGCCGATCATACAATCACCATCAACTTGAAAGCGACCCATTATGGACTGAAGCGACCTTATCCGGTTTCAAAGCGTGAATCAAAGTATGCCAGTGCGTCGTCGCTACAATGTAAGCCAGCATGTGGCAGGGAGTTCTAGAAGGATCGCATCTACTACGGTACGATGATACTAGGCTAGCCGGTACCGTGACTGCACAGAAATTTGCTAGTGCTTCGACATCACCTGGCGCTTCTACTAGGCTATGTCTCGGCCCTTGGTTTTGGTTGATGCCTTCAGTGTATATAAAGTCGCTCGCTCTCAGAGAATAGATTGCACAGCTGCCTTTTCATCTCGTGTTAATTTTTGTCAGGTGCTAGTAGTGCTGCTAGTACACGCTTTGTATCTGAACAACTTGTATTTGACTTAGTAAACTTTCCGGGATAACTACGACCCCGACTCCGATAACGGTAACGACAATAATTGCGCCATGTATGACCGAACTCGACCAACTTTTTGACCAACTTTGGAGATAGCCTGAAAGGGAACAGCTCACCATGCCTCGTTAGGATCGCCCCACGAGCTGCCCGGTCCGCCAGGGGGAAGCTCGACATCGAGAAAATTGGCCCGCGCTGCCTGCGCCTGCGCCTGAGCCAGAATCTGAGCACTCTTCGCCTTGTTCCCCCTCTTCCTAGCATTCTTTGACTTCTTCCCGCCCTCTTTGGCCAGCGCCGCAGCAATCGGATCGCCCCACTCCGTATCGGCGAACGTCGGAAAGCCGCTCTCCGCCGACCGCGTGGAGGGGGTAGTCGGTCCCGCGCCGGTCCGGGCGCTCGAATTTGCAGAGCTGCGAGATGACTGCCGCGCTGCAGGGCCCGTGCCCGAGCGCTGCCCAGTGTCCGACCCCGTAGCGGAAGCGCCGGAGATGGCGGAGGCACGGGAGTATCCGGAGACGGATGGCCACTCGCTGCGCCCGCCCATTACGCTCGAGCTCTGGCTGGCGGCGCTGCGGGCGTCCCATGCGGACTGTCGTGTCGGGGGGCGCGGAGAGGTCGGCGAGACTTTTGTCGGACCCGCGTTGTTCAGGGACGTAGCGGAGGGCACGGGCCCCTTTCTCCACCCGCTCGAAGCTAGGCTCGCGGGGGGCGTGGCGCGGCTGCTGCGCGAGGCGTTGCTCGTGTTCGTCGTGCGAGACATAGCGATACTCGCCCCTTCGTCATCGTCATCTTCATCATTCTCACTACCATCCGACCCGGCGACCGAGCCCCACGCCTGGCGCGAAGAGCTCACCGTCGACAGCGCATCGGCGCCTCCGATGTTCAAGGGAATCGACCAATCCTCTGGGTCAGGCGGGGGGGTGGCATTGGAATCTGTGGGGAGGACATGGTCAGGCATGCATATGAGAGTCGTTGGGGTATAGGAGTACGTACCACGATCATGGGACGAGTCGTCGTCTGATCCATTGTTGCTGCTGCTGCTGCTGGTTGCATTCCCGCTCGCGGCTTCGGCCTTCTTATTCTCCTCCTTCTCGTACTGCTTCTTCGCATTCTTGAACTCGCGTGCTCTCTTCTTCCTATCCTCCTTTTCGTTGTCTTCCCTCGTGCGCTCGTCGCGCTCGTAGCGCGCACGTTCCTTGCAGATTCCGGGGTTACAGAGCGGCCCATGCTGGGGGCAGTCCCATGTTCCCTTCTTCTTCACTTTGGTCGGCAGCTCCCGCTGGGGCTTGGCGTAATCATCCCATACAGTCTCCGCGTCGCATACTTGGGACTGATCGTCCGCAGGGGCAGCTACCTCCGCGGGCGGGTTCCAGGGGTCATAGTCGGGGTCGTCAATACCCAATGGTTTAGTTCCGCCCCTGCCGCTCCTAACGGGGGCGGCAATTGGAGCGAGACTGTCTTCGAAGATATCCGACATGGCAGCTACCGTCGAATGTCTTGGCTGGTCCTCTTCGTTGTAATCATAGGCTCGCGGCGGTTCGATGGGACCATCGGGGTCGTAAGGCTGGCGTCTCGCGGGACCAGTGGAAACGCTCGGAGCCGGGCTACGAACGGGCGGATTGTTGATTTGCTCAGATTCAAAGCGCTCTACGTCCTCACTCCAGTCGAAGCGTCCGGGTGTTAGGGACTGTAGAGTGGGCACGGGACCCAGGCCTGGAGGAGCAGGCGGAGCAGCAGCCGCTCTCGAGGACCGAACGCTCGAGCTACCGACGGTACTGGGTGCATGAGATGTGACAGCCGATGCCACGGAAGCAATGGAAGGAGGGCCGCGTTTCCCTGCGAATGGATATACCAGTTAGACATGGGCCCTCGCTCCAAGGAATCATCACGTACAGGCGGGATCGTTCTTAGCACGGTAGTTGGCCATCACCGATGGCGTGGGAGACTGGGTAGGAGGCGGAGAGAACGATTTTGTGCCTCTGGAGCTGGCGCTCACTACGGAGGCGGTGTCGCTCGCCACGGACTTTTTGCCTTTTTTTGTGGATGAGGGTGCTGGACTAGCAGACGCATTGGCATTCCTGGATGCTAGCCACCCTGCAGAGCCGACTATCGCACAAGTTGGGTGTCAACTAGAAAATCCAAAAGGAATCGGGCATGCCAGACTCACCAACTGGTGCCGGCGTTGGGGGCGGGACAGGGAACGACCTTTGCGGGAGAGGTCGGCACATTGGGGCGCCGGTCTTTGCCTCTGAAGGGACAGCACAATGTGATGTCTTTGGGTACGGATATTTAATGATACTAAGATACGGTTATGGTGAGATTTGCAAGATATGTTAGTACCACTCACGCATTGTTAGGGGTCCACCCTTGAAACCAATGTTCCTCGATGTTTACACGTTTCCAACCTACGAAATGTGAGTGAGTGAACAGAGTGAAAGACCCGCGGACGGACCATTCTTCTCGACCAGACGGCCTGTGTTGTAAGTGCAATAGAACACCTTTGAAGACTTGTCCTTCTGTTCCTCGGACGGCTTCGACAGGAACCCGGACCAAGCGTGCGACCCCAGCAGGTCATCGAACCTGTCGAAGTCGCGATCGACCTCGATGACGACCATCCCTGGAGACTTTGTGGGATGTGTGGGGTGAGTATTGGTGGAATAAACGAAGCTTGGATGAACTCACAGCGGGCTTGTGGAACATGGCCAGCAATACATCCTTTCCCGTACAGCACGCCAGCCAGAGCGCAAGCGTGCGTCTATCAGCGTGAAGTTCCAGATTCGCATGTAGAGGATACGGGTGCACTACGGTCAGGTATCTCGGTTCATCCTCGGGTGGTGGGGGCGTCGGGATCCGCTTGGGCATCCTTCTGCGTCAGTCTGACACGGTACAGTGCAGAGGATGAGGAGTGCGTTGCAGGGTGTGGATCAGGACGATCGTCGTAAGATATACAACCTCCTGGGTGGCTCATACAACGAGCAGGGGTTTATGCCGCGATGAAGCGACTTATCAAAGGGAGAAGCAGCTGCGGCTGCGGGGCACACGCTGGCAGGGCTGGATCCCTTCAAGATACAAAGACCTTCCGATAAGAGACAGTGACGTAAGTCCGTGAGACATATGTCCCGTGTGTTCCTTGCCGCAGCAGCACGTGTACAACATTACAATACTACAACACAAATCCGCTACTAGCCTCTACAAGACCGTTCCCAGCCGCGATCGCGACCCACTCAGGCAAGAACGCGCGCGCCTCGTCCAGTGCGGGGATCAGCGCACCCCCAGGCCCATCGTTCCACAAGCACGACACCCTGCCAGCGATCGGCTCTTCCTCTCCCTCCTCATTTCCCGCATCCAACTCGAGGTCTGCTTGGAACTTCTTCGTGTCCCACGAACGTGCCCAGAGCGTCAATAGACGGATACCCCTCTCCTTGCTCGCAGGAACGTCGAACGTGCTCCATTCCATCTGTGGGTTCCCAATAGTGCGCGCGCGGTACCCATGGATGCTATGACTGTCAACGTAGATTCTACATGCACGCGTCTGCATGCCCTCGATCTCGACGCGGAGCGAGGCAGGCCCACGGCGCGTGACATTTGCAACGAGCCATGGGTCCTCTTTCGCACCGGGAATGGACGGGTGCAGGACTGGAGGAACTGCCCACTCGCATCTCGTCAGGCCCAATTCGCCCGCCCCGCACTTTTCACCTGAATCGTCGCCGTAGTACTGAGATGACGGAAGTGTCGCCGCGAGGCGCGGACCGTAACCCGCGATCAGGTTCAGCTGCGTTATAGCGCGGGTCAATTGCGGACTCGGAGCTGTCGCGGTCACGTTTGTCAGTTCGACCCGATGAGCGAAATACACTTTGAGGCGGGAAATTGGTGTGAATGGTGTTGCGATCCAAGCGTATGCAGTAGAAGAAATGAAGACGAGGAGTATGACGATGGTAAGCACGCGATGCACCTTGTGCACAAAGGGTGCCAACGGGAGAAGGATGAGGAAACAGAGCAGCGAGATCGGCGCATACACTGTCGGGGACAAGTTTGTTTGACACTCTTACAGTGCGAAGCATGACGTACCCATACCGACCCAACCACCGTCAGGGATTGTTTGAGGCATAGCACTAATCCAGATGGTGTAAATGGTGGCCAAGTTCACGACTGGCGCGGTCGTGGAGATCATAAACTGGAAAATCCACCAAAAGTATGCCTTGTCCTGGGCCGTCTCATCAAGCACCAACGAGTGAGTTGGGGAGGTGCGCCGAAGTAAGGGCGTGGTCTCGGAAGTTTCACTCCCATCTCTTTGGGGCCACCTGGGAGGACGGGAATCTTCCTCGCCATCGCCATCGCTTTCATCTCGGGGGAGGACTATTCTACCCGCCTTTCCGGTACCCCATAGGCCCTCAAACCCACCAAGGACTGCAGCAACTAGCAACGACGCATTCCAGAGAGCGATCCAATATAGCCCAGCTATGACGACTCGTTGTGTTAGAAAAGTGATTGTAGCGAGAAGGACCCAGGTGAGTCCATAAAGCTCCACCAGTATGATAGACCGCTGTCTACTAGGGGGAATAGGTCGCAGGCGCTGAGCAAGTTGGAGTGGAATGGCCAGGGACAGGTAGGCAAGGGAGAGCGCGGAGAGCGAAGTGGCAACTGGATGGGAATGCGCAGTCTACAAGATGATCAGCGATCCGCAGAATCAATGAGAGGGCCACAAACGTTAGGATTTATCCTGAGGAAGCCAACTACCAACCCAACATGGGCACCGGCTCCTAGAATAAGTGCGAACCAGAATCGACCATATCCTCGAAAGTCTGAACTCCACTGCATTCGACGCGGGAATGGAGGTGAGAGGATCGACTGCTGAACGAGGACATAACCGAGACCAGCGAGGAGGATCGGACCCACAACGAGGAGAATTATTTCGGCAACTAGCAATAGGTGGAAGGGGAATGCGACAAGATAGACGCCGAATACTGGTGAACACGCGTAAGTAATGAGCCCCGAAGATTGAAAGTCACTTACACTCGAAATAGACGGCCCTTTCATTCTCACCACTATCAATTTTGTCCGACCTGCCATTGAGTATGCTATCGCTAGTGGAGTGTAGGAGCTCCAACAAGGACCAGAGGGACTTTTGCGCACCACCATCGCCCATTCCGCGAATGGTGTCGTCCATCGTATGGTATCGCGAACGTCCAGTGTAAAACGCGACATCCGCACCTTGCATACCGCCCCCAGGACCCACATAACCACGAGCAGTAACGTTGGTTTCTGTCAGAGAGGTGGCTCCCCAAGTGCGAGGAGCAGAATAGACGGAGTAATCTGTATCTGAACGAATTATGCGCTGATCCCAAGCATCTTGGGAGATGGCATCGGCGTGTATGTGCGGGGCGGAACGGAAGGCCTTGAGGACATCATATGACGTGGTACGGAAGAGGAACGGGCGGCTGATTGAAACAGTGATAGGTGGTAAAGGGCAATGGGAAGCCTAAAGCGTACCCGCCAGAACCCGCACCCTCAATGTTGAGAAAAGTCGATGTCAAATCAGACCACGGATGCCGCAAAAACCTGGATAGCCCCTTTTACGAGAGCCGGAGAAGGGCAAATGAAACAACGCACGTGTGGGCACCGTGCAGACCATCCTCCTCCCCATTGTTGATATTGAAGACTGCTGTCCGCCTGGGGCGATTCTTGCAGAGCACGTTGACTAGTTGCAGGAGCGCCACGACACTCATGCCGTCATCTGTTGCGCCAGGAGCCGTCGAGACAGAGTCAAAGTGGGCCGAGAATAGCACCCCATCACCTTCTCATAACCCAATTTCACAACCACCTTTTGAGCCGAAGATTAAAGCACGCACCCTCAGTTGCGTTGTCCGTACCGTCGATTTTCACCAGAAGATTATTCCCTTGAAAGTATACAGCTCGTGAACCGTCCAAAAATGCCGCATTGGTCCGAATGTCGTCGTCGACATGGACGAAGTCGTGTCCTTCTGCAATATCTTGTAACCTTTGTAGCAAGAAACGACGTACAACGTCATTTTGGCGCGAATTGTAGGGATGGGGTCGTTCCGCAACCTATCAGGAAAAGATAGGAGATGGATGAAGAATCGAAAATGGCATATAAACTCACCAGATGTAAGTCTCTGTATGCTTGATCGACACTGAAACCTAATGCATGCTGTCTGTCAACGCCGGGAACTTGTGGGCCAGATTGAGCTATGTAGAGAGAAACGAATACGGCCAAATAGAAGAGGGAAGCGAGCACGGTTGTCGAACCAGTGCGGAAAGAGAAGATAGTCTGTAAAATCGAGGAGATGGTCATGTTGATCGCAATAACATGGCCTGAACACGCATATAGTTGGGCTTTATGGGCGACTTGTCATATCGAGTTTGATCGTTGGGAGTGCACGTGATGGGCGTTTCCCCTAACATGTCACACGTGATGCTCATCCTCGAGGGCCACAAACCTGCTTTTGGACGGCCGATCGCTACGCTGGCCCGGGTCGATGGCTGCTCGGAGTATCAGAGCCCGCCACTTGTCCTCCTATGTTGTGCGCATCCCGAAGGCCAATATTTATCATTTTGGAGATTCGGACAGTGCACGACCTGTTCTCACCGATGTTGACTGGACGGTGCGCGAAGGAGAAAGCTGGGCAGTAGTTGGGTCTGGTGCCGGAGAGAAGACAGCATTGCTCGAGGTGAAGAAAGAAACCTTTCCATTTCTCAACCCATGACTAGGTTACCTGTAACCTTAGTTTGTGGCATGTGCTTTCTCCTCCTCCCTTCTCTCTGAGAGTGTTGTTTGTTTACCTGCGATACACAGACCCTACTGGGAAACACTCGAATATCTCCGCCTCCTCCTGCCGGTCCCTTACCATCCCTCTCGCTGAATTCGCGATCCATCAATGAAGCCGTATGCCTTGTCTCGTTTGCACATCGACCACGTGCATCGGGAGGTGCGTTCTACGACTATACCGCTCGGTATGGTGCCGTGCGCGAGGAGGATCGCCTCACGCTGCGACAAAGCATGTTCCTCGAGGAATCGGGCCTCATACGGGACTCTATCAAGTCTTTCGTCGTAGACAGATCTGCGACAGGTCACGAGCAGGAAGATGCGATTTTGCGGGCGGAGCGGACAAGACGGTTCGAGGAGTTGATAGACAAGTTGGGACTCAAAGACTTGCTTGACCTTCCCCTAGTCGCTCTTAGCAACGGACAAACACGAAGGGCCAGAATCGTAAAGGCACTCCTAGAACAGCCTGATATCCTTCTGCTCGATGAACCTTTAAGTAAGTGTCCGGTTCTGCGTCAGGAACAAAGTCCGGCTCATAGAGACCATTCAAGCTGGACTCGACGTCAAAACGCGTCCTACTCTGTTCCGTCTCCTTCACTCGGTTCATGCCTCCAATAACCCTCGTATCATCATGGGTCTGCGCTTACAGGATCCAGTCCCCGAGTGGATTAGTCACATCGCTTTGGTACAGGACGGACGTATAAAGACGGGAGAAAAAACGACAATAATGCAGGAGTTGGATGACTCCCGTTCAAAAGAAGCCCCTCGTTCGACCTCCCCCGTACAAATTCCGAGTCTCGAGGCCAAAGTGCTCGTCGACATGCAGAACGTCAACGTTAGATACCATGAACGACACGTGAGCCACCTCAGTTACTGTGCCAACCTTGTGATCAACTCGGTATAGGTCCTTAAAGACATCAATTGGACCATCCGTTCGGGCGATCGCTGGCACCTTCAAGGCACAAACGGTGAGTTCTTAACAAAAAGAGTCGGACAGCGCGTCTCACCAAGCACTATAGGCTCCGGTAAAACCACGCTCCTGTCCGTCCTGACCGGCGACCACCCGCAGTCCTACACCCAACGAAGCCCTACCTCTGCGCTGACGCTCTTCGGCTCCGCACGGCGTGCCCACGCGACGGCCTACCTCCGCACGCGCATCGGTGTCGTCTCGCCGGAATTATACAACGCCTGGCCCCGCGCCGCGCGACATGAGCGTATGGGAGGCCAGTCGCGACGGGCTTTGAGGGCGGCTTTCGTCCCGCTCGGTCCGCGCGGGCTCGGAACGGGCCTGTGCGCGAGCGGCGAGCTGAGCGCGCACGAGCGCGCGTGGCGCGAGGAGCGCGTCTGGGAAGTCCTGCGTGGGCTCGGGCCGCACACGTGGGGAGGCGGCGGCGTGCCTACGGGAAAGACGGTGACGGTGGAGGAATTCGCGCGGCGCCCGTTCGCGGCGCTCCCTGCGGGCGTGCAGAGCGTCGTCCTCCTGATGCGTGCACTTGTTGGACGCCCGCCGCTCGTACTCCTCGACGAGGTGTGGGCCGGCATGGACGACGGTATGGTGCGCGCGGCGCGGGCGTACTTGCGAGACGGGGTGGGTATTGGCGAGGAACAGGCCGTGGTTGTTGTGAGTCATTGGGAAGACGAGGTACCGTGGGGCGTCGAGGACGGAGTAAAGAGGTTTAGGCTGGAATGATGTGTAGGCACCTGGGTGCAGCCGCAGCGCGCCCGGCTCCGGGAACATCGCTATGGGCTACCGCAAAAACCACTCCTACAATAAAATACGTATCAGAGCTGCTATTTACATGGGTTTTTTCTTACTATCGGGAAGCTTTCACTGGCAGTGTTTCAAGGCAGGCTTGACTAGACTCATTTCCGTGCCTGCAAGGTACCCAGTACTCTGTCGTCCCCGTGCTTCTATGTACGGGGGTCGAAGGCATTCCTGGAGCCGATTCGCGCACAACCGACATCATGCGTCATTCCTATCAGGTAGTATCATGCTAATTACTCGTGTAGTGGGGCTTGTCCGAGCTGTGGTGATCATCGACCGTGAGAATATAGGGACATGTGACTTTTTATTATTATTACTGGGCACCTAACCAAGTTCACCCCGATTATTACTAGTACTGCGATTTCAGGTTACTGTATCACACAGCGTCTTTGCTCGGAAAATGTCATCAATACATGGGACTTCCTGGGCGCGGTGGGCGCCGAGGTTGTATCAATTGCAATTACTACTAGTGCCAGTGCCGTCCAATGTACTCGGCTCATTGTTCGGTGGTCGATCTGGTAGGGACTTGTGCACAGGCTGCACAGTTGCGGTAGCCCTTGCGGATATCCCTGTCAGCGGCAAGTACGTCCTCTAGCTTTGATTGGAATCGTAGTGCTTCCTCCTGTATTGTGGTCCCAAGTTTCGACCCCTGGAAGCCCCGGTAAGCTTACAGCCACCATATCTTGTTGCCTCGTGTCTAGTAGGTGGGTTCATAGGTGCACCCTTGTCTTCCAGTGCTATTATGCGGTGTCGTTCTGCAGGTCCATATCCTGCCGAGAGGATTCACTCAAAAGGATCTTATTATATCGTTGCACATCGATGACTCATAACCTTTATTCTGCCGATTCTAGGGTATTCTATCTCGGCGTTTCGCATGCAAATTCCAGTTCTATGGCGTAACCATGGACTAACCGGTACTTTCGTCGTCCCTTGATGCTCTTGCTTTAAAAAAAAGATTCATGCCCTAAATTTTAGATGTTAGATAAATTGCAAGCTGGACGCCCCACTGAGGTTGCACCTCCATGGCTCCTTCATTCATAAATGGAGCCAGTCAAGGGGTCAGAACCAGTTCTGACAGCCTTTGACAGACTTAATTTTTGTAGGGCATTTGTCAGCTCACGAGGCCGTCCCGCTACGCGTTTTTCAAATTCCTCCTATTCCTGAAATATCTTAGGACCATTCAACATTCCATGCAATTCCTTTCACATGTTGGTGAGATAGATCCCATGACGCAACTTATTCCTGCTATTTGCCTGGGGTGATTGGCTCTTCCATTTGTATTACCGCACCCATAGCCGTGGGTTTAACCCGTGAAGGGGTCCCAGCGAGCTGGCGGTGATGAATCTTTTCTGAAGTGGTTCGGCCTCTCTGGGTCTCTGGGAAATTCTGCGCTGGGGGCTTAGCTGCTTCTTTCATGCTCTCATACCACCCCTGGTCAGTGTTCCAAGCGAAGGCCCCCAAAGTACTGGTTTGACGCTGTTTAATATCACTTCAAGCTTCGAGCTTGTCTCCGAACAAGCTCTCTTCGATAACATGCCATCTTACCGCCACCGAACGCCCGCATCTCCAGGGAGATAGAAGTCACGGAACACCATTGTGCAATGGACGGCCGAGTACAGACGATGTCAACCTGATACCGGTCTCATGTGGACAAAGCTCCGCACAGAGATGGAATAGATCCTGGCAAGTTTTATGTGTAAAGGTTTCCTGCACCATATTCCACAGGATAATGGGTCCTAGCAATTCTATAGTATTTAAGATCGCGCTTCGTGCGGTCCTGCTTCCCATCACTAGTGCCCTCTCACTGGTATGAAAGCTCTCGCACCACTTCTAGTTTCTCTGGTCCTTATTGCCGTGGCCTGCCAAGACGGTGGGGACGAACATCGTTTCCGGGTGCCACTCCCCGGTCCACTTGCGGTTCAGGCGCAGCCATACCGTGAACTTGTCTGGGGCGATGTCAACATCATCCACACAACGGACACCCACGGCTGGTTGCTCGGGCATCAGAAGTCCCCGCCTCCGGAGTCCAATTACAAGTGCGTATCATCTCGTGACTCGTGCACGTCTCTGTGGCCTGACCCTATGCAAGTGGGACCCTCGGGGACCTTGCGTCATTTGTGTCGCGGATGAATACGACCGCACAGGTAAACTATACGAATGGATTCGAAAGGTGTTGCATCGACACCTTTCCTTAATTGATAGAACAAAGGTTACGATTTTCTTCTCGTGGACACTGGAGACTTGCGCGACGGTAAGTAGATTTGTCTTCGCTTTCTCGACTGTTTTTTTATGTAACTCGTTGTCCAGGAACTGGGCTGTCTGACGGGCACCCGAAGGGTCAATGGGCTGGTGAAGAAGTATGTGCATATCGTGGCTGCCCTGATGGCTACGACGCCTAAGTGTATTTATCATCAGACGGACAAGTTCTTCCTCAGGCTGCCCTACGATGTGATGACGATCGGAAAGTTCGTGCATATGAGCCCCTCCGTGATTCTGCTGACAGATGATGCATAGCCATGAGTTGTACAACCCGCCTACGATTGCGTATGACATGCACGCGAACTTTTCCAAGAAGACCAAGCGATACCTGACTTCGAATGCATTCATTAAGATTAATGGTGACAATGGCCTCACTAAGACGGTGCCTATAGGATGTAGGACCCAATTTATAAACGAGGTTCGAGTACTCGCACGCTGACTTAATGCAGGGCAATTTGCGAAATTTAAGACACCAAGGTAGGTATCACCATTACTCCAAGGTTATTCGAAAGTCGAACCGCCCTTTCCCAGAAAACAATTGAACGTCACGGCCTTTGGCGTGACTTTCAACGCCACCGGGATCTCCCCAAATGTCAGCGTTCAACCTGCTGAGATCATGGTCAATCAGCCATGGGTCTGTCGTCTGCATCCGAACCTCGTGCAATTGTTAAATTTATTTCATGTGCGCAGTTTCTGGATGCAATCAAGGAACGACCTAGTTTCTTCTTGCTAACCGGGTAGGCCCTCGACTTATTTAAGGGAACGGAGATCGTTGACCGGACTTTCAGCCACATGTCGGTAGGGGAGCGGTTTAACGACTCGGACTGTAAAATCCGCCCGTAGCTTTTCTCCCAAACGGAGACTTAATTTCGATTTAGGGAGGGCGGTCGTGAAACCGATACGGGACTTGCACAAGGATACTCCGATTATCATTCTGGGAGGGCATACACACACGCGGAATTGCGGTAAGCGTTAAGGCACTATCGCTTTATGCAAAGTTGCTGATTCGTCGACAGCTCAGTTTGACGACGACAAAGTTGTAGCCATCGAAAGTGGAGCATTCATGGATACTGTTGGTATGTCTACTACGTTCGAAAGCCGCCGAACTTGGCATTTATCTATAAAATAGGGTGGTTAAGTACGTGCGTTTCGTTGGGCTTAGTTCAATCCCCATGATGTTTTGTTAGGCTTCAATCTGTCAAACACAGACAAACCCCTCGACTATAGTCGGCGTTATTTGGACCCCAACCGCGTTACATATAAGGTACGTTCTTCTGCCCTTTGAATATTACGGTCCAGTTATCTGAAGTTATCGGTACAGTATCATACCCATGCCCAAAACGACGAAGATTTTGATACCGACGAAGGCAAAAGCATCACCAAGGATTTGTGGAAGCTTTATGACGACTTCCATTTGTCCCGTGTCTGGGGGAGTAGTCCTAAAGACTATACCCTCTTTCGTGTGTCCAACAACTCAGTTCTGGACCTGTTCGTCGGAGAGGCCCTCCCCGGAGTCCTCAACAACGTCACCTGCAAGGGATCCAAGGAACGCCCAAAATTCTTTTTCATTAATTCCGGCGTGCTCCGCTACGACATCTACGAGGGCATTTTCGACCAGAACGACCAGCTGACCGCAGCGCCGTACCCTGACAAACTCTGGTGTGTCTCCAACGTGACTCTTGTGGATGCCAAGAGGGCGAACAACACCATGAACGGATCCAAAGGACAGGCATATCTGCCCGTTGACCTTCACGAGGCTCAGCGAAAAGAAATAGCAGAGGTCGATGCTATTCGTCGGAACTGGTTGCTGCAGATGAGCACGCACGCAGACCCAGAATTGCAGCAAGACGACCTGACGTTGGGATACGTGACCACCGACGTGAGTGCTCTTCCCAATATGCTATGTGAGCCGTCGTTCATCGTACATTGCTATAGCAATGCGGAAATCGACAGGCGGGAGACGGGGACGACGTCAAGCACAACCCAATAAGCTTCCTCAGTCACTTGCCGAAAATAGTCATTGGGCCGTCTACGGTGAATGCCACCTTGGTGGACCTCGTGATCCTCGACCACGGCTGGCGCGATGTGCTTGGCAATCTTAGCGTTCCAGATCACACTTACACCGAGAGCGACATAGACAAGAATTTCACCAATCTCACCACGAACGAGGTCCTAGGTAAATACGCGCAAATTGCGTGGCCACCCCCCAATCAACTTCGACTCGATCCCTTGAACGTTTGACACCGGCATTTTTCTTGACAATTTCAACCCCCGGGTTCACACAAGAAGATATCGCGTTTTCGCCGTGCGTTGACAAGTGTTGTAGGCTCCCTTTTTCTGCTTTGACTCTCTTGTTAATACGTTCGTATGTTACGTTTGTAAGAGCCTGAGTCTGGATACTGTACATGTCGGAAATGGCACTTGGCCAGAGTTAGTGATTTTACCAGATCATTCCGCAGGACCGCAGCTGCACCGTAATTCCCCTACTGTGTTCCAGTGTTCAACTCGTCAGAGACGAGTATTGTCAGAAGGAACTTGAAGGGTGAGAACATCGCAGCACCGTTTCACCGCGCGTCTAGGCGGACTCCGGAGTCCGCCGTGATCCTGGATCTGAGATCGAGTTTGCACAAGTACTGTCCACTACTGTACTATGTACAAGGCAACAGTCAGAAAGAAGTCCACACAGTACGTCATACTATCCGGTATCGAGAGTCGAGTTCCAATCATCACGACACAGTTGTACAATTGTACATACAGTCTACGAAAGAAGTGAGAGAAAACGGGTAAACCAAGCATGGGTAATCCGGGTATTTCTACAAGTGTCTCATTACTTTGCGAGTTCGATGATAAAGACGGCGCCATCGGTAGCAACAGTGCCCATCGACACATCGTTTGTGCACGGGGACGTCATTTCGAGGCCATCCTCCTCCGCCCATGCCATCAGCGTCGCCCTGGCACGTCAAAAGAACCCGTCAGCCGGTGGGGACCAGGACGGACAGAGAAGGGCAAACGCACCCAGTGGGGTTCAGACCGAAAGCGGAACACGCGCTGGTGAGAACTCGGCCGACCAAGTGTGTGCTCTTAACTTTGAACTTGTTCTCCTTTTCGGTCGGGGGGTGGCGGATCGTGATCAGGATCTTGTCGAAGGGTGGTGCTGCCTTTGCGGGTGCTTGGGCCGGGGCTGGGGCAGAAGAAGTGGTAGAAGCAGGGGCCGCAGCAAACTGGGCGGGAACTTTAAGCTGTGGGTTGAACTTTGGCTGCGGAGGATCTAATTTACAGATAAGGTCAGCGGGGACTAGAAGGTTCAGATACGGAGATGGTAGATAACGGACATTCGTGCTGGGCGTCTTTTAGAGCGGCTGGCGTGGGTGCCGCTGGCTCCTTGGGTGTCCCTGAGAAACCATCAAAGTTCGAGTGCGCTGTCAAGTACAATATGGAAACGAACCATCGGTAAGTGGCGACGAGTCTGGAACAAGTTGCACGGGTTTGCGCAGCGGCTTGACGGGGCTGCGAACCTCCACTTGCTCTTCATCAGAAAGCACGGGTGCCGGGGCGAAATTGTTTACGCCTGACTTGACTCTGGGTGAAAACAGCCCACCGTGGACGGATAGTCGCTGCGGTGAGGTGGCAGGTACCCCCACACGTTTGGGCGGCGACAGAGGGAGGATGGAGAACGACGGGTCTGCTTTGATCGCGGCACTCTGCACCGGGTACGGGACGAACCAGCCGGGGCCCTCGTGCGGCGGCGTCTTCGGCGCGCCCGTCGTCGTCGTCTTCGTCGTCGTCATCGGACTCGATCCGCGCGCGTGCGGGTGCCTTGGCCTTTCCCTTTCCCTTCGGGGGAGCGGGCGTATAACCAAAATCGTCAGTCGTACGAGCCGAGCTCTTCCTCTGCAAAGTCATCGGTCGGCATGCTGTCGGGGACGTCATCGTAGCTGGTGGCAGGAGTGAGGCCGTTGTCGGACTGGTCGTTTGATGATCCAGAGGGTCCATCGTGCGCATGCCTGGTGACGAGGGGACTGTTTCCATGGGTATTGTGCGAGTGATGGAGAGTTGCGTTGTCCCGCTGGCCTTGAGGTGGTTGACAGGTAGGTAAGCGCGCATGGGGAGAGAAGTGCGGACACGAGCTTACCTCGAGTCCGAGAAGACCCCAGATTTCTTTCCTTCACGACGAGGGAGCTCAAGGTCAACGCGACTGCCTCCCATGTAGCTGGATGAATCTCCACCGCGACGTCTTGGCAGATAGTCGAGGCTCGTTGGTTTCAAAGACGAAAGTTGAACTGCGTGCCATGCCGAAAACAGAGCGCGTGATTATCAGTAGCTCCTACAGACGTGATGAGCTCTCGAAAATTAACTCAAAAGATGGGTGGTTACCTGGTATGTTCGCGGTAAAAGGACGAGGACGTTTCTCGGTCCATGCCGCAAGACGAGGGTGTGCCTTGTGCTACTGTTGGTCGACTGGGGAAAGTTTTTTGAAGATACGAGCATGGTAGCCGCGTTCTTTGCTGGCTTTTCTTTCAGAGATGAGAGGTAGATTTGATAGTGAACGAAGCGTAATGGGCTTGAGTTGGAGAGGTGGCCCGAACGACCAACTTCAACCGGCACCCGGCACGGCATTCACGGTCACCCGGTCCGCGGTCCGAGTCATCGTTTGACTGGAATTGCTGCACGTGGCTGCGGGACGTCGCCGCGTCGCCCTTTGTTTGACACGACGTGGCAAGCGCTTATCCTAAATTCACCGAATCTCATTGTACATAACTTAGCTGTGGCTCTCCTTTCAAAAGTTGTGGTCGCCGCCACCATCACGGTGGTTTCCACTTTAAAATGTTGCCGGCGTTGCCTCTGAACTCCTACCAGCTATTTCTTATTTCCACATGTCACCAGTCCCTCTTTACGTCTCACCCGCCTCGAGTTCAGGCGACGTGCTAGCTCTACAGAACTTACTTGACTCCCTTGGCACGGACGCCATCCTGCGGTCTGGTGATTCATGTGAGGTTCGCGTGCCTCAGCTCTACATTGCTAAGCTCTCTCCTGTACTTGGCGCGCTGTTCCACGACGCCTCCAACTCCACTGTACACGCCAACACAGACGCACTGCTCCCGACCGTCCAACTCTCCGAGAGTGGCGCGACCCTTATCCGTCTCATCAACTTAATTTTCCCCTTTTCCATTACACTTCCTCCGACTTCAGCCATAGAAGAGACGATGGAGCTCCTTTCGGCAGCTCAGAAGTACGAAATGAGCTCCGTGCTGGCCCACATACGATTCTGCCTTGCTCAACGAGACCCACCTTTTATCCGCAAAGACAACGCATTCCGTGCATATTCCCTCGCTCAAAAGTATGGACTGCGTCAAGAGGCAGTCAAATCCGCGAAACTCACCTTGGAATTATCTCTGACCCTCCGAGATCTGGAGGGAAGGTTCGACATCATGCCAGGTGCATATCTTCACGAACTTTGGACGTTCCACGAAATATTTCGGAAATACGCCGTATCGGACGTCCGGGATTTCGAGGTCTCTAGCGCCAGTTCTATGCTGAAGGGCTTAAAGTGTACTTCGCGCGGTCCTTTTGGTATCCCAAGCTGGCTTGACTGCTATATTGTATCTGCCATATGTACATTCTTCCCTCGCGACTTCATTGAATACCAAAAAGTCTGGGTGCGCCACGTTGAGGATACCAGGTGCCCCTATTGTGGGGAAATATCGCCTGAGGTTATCCGCACCATATGGACGGATATAGACACTGTTTTCCGCGGCATTGTGAAAAAGGTGAGCAACATGGATTCCGACTGCCCTGTGAAATTGATTGATTTGAACCCTCAACAGGCCGAAGTAGGTCTCATCGTATTGGGGGGAGATTCGCATTCTCGAACTCGTGCTGGTTCTCCTACTACTCCATTATCTCTACCCGAATGCGTGGACGTAAGCCAGGCGGATATCATTGTCCGGTCATCCGACCATGTCGATTTTCGCATTCACAAATTAATCTTGGCGACCTCGTCGCCAGTATTCAAGGATATGTTTTCTCTCTCCCAGCCATCCAACAACGAGGCTGTCGATGAGCTCCCGATTATCCAGCTGTCTGAGGACGCAGAACTAGTACGAGCCCTCATCATGGCACTATACCCGATCCCTTTCGAGATTCCGGCCTCTTACGACAGAATTCTGGCTCTGCTGGCTGCTGCCCAGAAATACGAGATGGGTACCGTCCTGTCCTCTATCCGCGCCGAGGTTAGCCACAGGAAGCTGTCCATTCTCAATGGAGCACAGGTGTTCCGTGCGTATGCCATTGCGAGTAGCAAGAGGCTCATACCAGAAATGAACATGGCCGCGCGTCTTTCTCTGGACCTCCCCATGACTTTTCAGCATATTGGAGTTGAGCTGCGATTGTTCGAAGGCTGGGCACTGCGCGCGCTCGTCGAATTTCGTATGCTCTACATGGACAACCTCATCTCGTGCTTCAAATCCTTTTTCGACACGAGCACCGGCCCTTCGAAGATCTGGATCGCCTGTCCTGGACCGAAGCGTCATACCTTCATTCACCCTAGATTGGTCAGATTTTTATTGTGCAACTGGTCCCAGTTTGACGAAGTTGGACCGGGATTGGAAAAATCGCCGCTGGCGGCGTTTGACCCGCTCGCTCCCCGAATCTACGCAGATAAGCCTGGCGGCGGCGGAGCAGGCTCCTTGAGTCTTCCCGCGTGGCTGCACGACGCGTTTAGGGAAGAAATTGAGCTCTGGTCGGAGTCATTCGAAAGTCCACTCATCAGACCTTCGGATATTCGCGCAAAATACATGTCAGCTTTGCAGGAGCATGTTGCTACGGATAAGTGCGCGTTCTGTATGGAGGTGCACGCATTGGAAGGAGAGGAGTACATTGTAGAGCTGGAATGTTCACTAACGCAAGCACGGGACAAGGTAGGTGGTTTCAATCAGATGTCACTCCCCTTTTGTGACCTGTTCGCAGACTACGCTCGAGATTTCTTGAGGCCCATGCTCGTGCGCCAACTATCCAAGTGCTCTCGCAATGTCTAGTAACTAAGGAAACACCCTCATTGAGGCGCCAGTTAGCGGGAAAGTAAAATTACGGTTACGAAAACAGGATTCGAACATAAGGACTCTTGGTGAAGTTGGTGTATTCAAGCGTCTATGATTATGGTCATTTACTATACCCTTACGTTTCCGTGTCAGGGGTACCTTGGGTATAACCGCTGGTAACTGTGGGTTGCGATCAGCCTGTGACTGTACCCTATGCGCTATGACAAGAGTTCCTGCTAAGATGGTGTGCGAAGAGTGCGAACTTGAAGTCAAACGCTGATCACTGTAGCGGCGACAGTAACGCCGACTACCGTAACCTAGGCCTTGACTTCACTCAGGCTCAGTGTTGTACAGGTCAGGCTGACGCCGGGTGGTCATGCAACTGACCTTGACCATCCAGGGTCAGTCAGATAAAGCGTGAGAAACGATAAGATAAGATCCTTTGATCGGCAGCGCAAGCGCGAGGTAACTGCGAGGAGTCGGGCTGACTTGAACTTCAAGTTAAGGCGTGAAGTTAGCATCGTGATCCAGTATCGTGCCCGTGGGTCTACGTCTACGGTCGTTGGAACCCCCCAACGAGCCAAGTGAGATGATCAACTATCGCGCCACGACGCATCTCAAACTTGAACGAACGGGCGTGCCCTGGACCCTTGTCTTTTCATGGCGACCATCACACCAGACTCTCCCTTCCCGCAAACCGATTCCTTGGCTGTTCCTGAGCCTGTTGAATCCTCCAACGTGCTCTTCGACGACCCTGAAGCAGATGTCGTTCTCCGCTCTCGCGACTCTCAAACATTTCGGGTACTCAAGCTCTATATCATCAGGAGTTCTACCGTACTCGGTGATCTGATACGAGCTGCCTCCGGCCCCTCTAGCGCCGCCAACGTTTCCAGCAACGAAGAACTTCCAGAAGTGCAACTATCTGATAGCAGTGCGATCCTTTCAAGCTTGCTCACTTTCATTTTCCCCGTTCCGCCCGTTCTCCCATCATCTCTTGAGGAAACGACAGAGTTACTATCAGTCGCTCAAAAATACGAGATGAGCTCCGTGCTAACTCACATCCGAGGCTCTCTTGCGCTGCAAGATCCGCCATTTATCCGCCGAGAGAATGCTTTCCTCGCCTACTCAGTCGCACGGAGGTACGGACTTCGCAAGGAAGCAATCCAAGCAGCGAGACTTACGTTGAAATTCACCCTGACGATCGAGAGTCCCGAATTCGGGGACATCCCAGGCGCACATCTCCACGAACTTTGGAACTATCACAGAGCGGTCCGAGCTCAGCTGTTATCGGACAGCTCTTTGCCTGACGCCGCGGCGGCGTTTAACGCCCGAAACGGTTTAAACTGTACCCGACGTACCTGGATCCAAACCTACGTCCAGTCGATAATAGACAGACCTTCTCTCTTCGACCCCATTGAGTTTCAGATGGCCCTGGCACGACATACCACTAACACAAACGATCCCTCCGGGTATTCGGTGGTTGGGTGCCCGTACTGTATCAATATACCGGTCGAGACGATGCGCACCTTCTGGACGACCTTGGCTTCCGCAGTTCATCGCTGTATGGAAATGGTGAGTACCGTAGATTTGAACTACATACAAAATATAATATATTCAGAGACCCCATCAGATAGAATCAGAGTTGTCAATCCTAGGCACAGAAACAAACTCGGAAAACCACATTGGTTCACACGCTACCCATTTACCCCTGCCCGAATGCCTGGACACCGGCGAGGCGGATATCATAGTACGGACATCCGACCTTGTTGGTTTCCTTGTCCACAAATCGGTACTAGCCTCTTCATCGTCGGTCTTCAGGGATATGTTTACCCTCCCTGACCCTTCAAACGATGGAACGACCAACGGGCTTCCTGTGGTGGATATATCAGAAGACGCGGAGCTAGTACGGTCCCTCATTACAATGCTGTATCCCATCCCTTCGGAATTACCTGCATCATATGACAAAATTCTGGCTCTGCTCGCTGCCGCCCAGAAATACGAGATGGACGCCGTTCAGTCCTCTATCCGCGCAGAGGTCGCACGCGGGCCGTCGCCGACACTCGACGGGGCGCAGGTTTTTCGTGCGTATGCCATCGCAAGCAGCAACGGGCTCAGACCAGAAATGGAAATGGCGGCGCGCCTGACTCTGGATCAACCTATGACATTAGACCATCTCGGAGACGAGTTGCGATTATTCGAAGGGCGGGCGCTACGCGAACTTTCCAGCTTTCGCGAGCAATGCCGGGACAATCTCGCATCGTGCTTCAAATCCTTTCTTGATATCGACAGTGGCCCCTCAAAAATATGGGTTGGCTGCCCAGGGCACAAGACTGAACAGCCTGACTCGGCTAGAGAGATTTTTGGGAGTGGGAGGCGGAGGCGAGTGCCCAACTCCAGCAGCTGGTCCGGAATCGGGCCCGGACTCGGAGAGAACGCCCCCGTACTCCCCCCATGGCTGCAAGACCTTTTTACACGTGAGATCGGGGAGCTGGAGCATGCATTCACGCGTCCACTCATCAAACCCTCGAGCATTCGCGGGAAGTACCTGGAGGCTCTCCAGAGTCATTCCTCTCCAGATCTCTGCACTTTCTGCGTAAAAGTGTATGTTATAAATGGGGAGTGGTATTATGTGCAGCTCAAGCAAGCACTGGTCCACTCCAGGGAGAAGGCAAGTACCGTGTTTTCGCTTTGAGAGAATTATTGGAATCTGAACGAACACCCTTCTTTTCTCAAGGCCCAGATTATTCCGCCTAGACATACCGAACCTCTTTGGGCGCTAGTGTAATGCCTTGCGATCGCGTTGACCTGTGAACTGGAGAAAAGAATGCCTTTATGTACCGTAGTACTATTAGCGTAGGCTGTAACGCGGACAGAGGTTTCTAGCATTGTCAGTTCGTACAACTGGAGGATAGCTGATCTTCATCAGTTGCCACAGGTCACTTCGCGGCCATTAGAACGTCCGAGATGAGATCCACTCCGATGGTTGCCATCCCTTCTTCAGGCTGGATGTAACTAGTACCGTCATCGATTTTATCGCATATTTAAACCTCAAAGCTGTAGTCTCGACGGCCTCTGTCACCGCATACACCGCATAATTCAAGTATACTCGGTGAAAAGCCAGTATCGCGCTGGTCATATCGCCGTAGCGCTGCTACCGCTTTCTCGCCACCTCCCGTTCAATTTCCTTACAGAAAATATCCCGCAGCACTCACCGGTGACTCAGTAGTATCTAACTTTTTTTTCATCTAGGGCGGAGACCACACCCTCATTAGCTGACGGCGCGAGCAGGCCACGTCGAGAAGTGCCTCCGACCGCATCAGCTACATTAGGACTCCCAGTGGCCGGGTGGTCGAAGATCTAGGAGGTGGGCTCCGTTGTCACGGCGGGAGCTCACTTTCGTACAATTCTGGGAATATGATCGATGGCGACTCGGAGTTTCCCCCTAATTAGCACCAACCTTGCGGAAATCTGGGAATGTTGACATTTTGTGAGATACACACGTCCTTCTCGCATCCCCTCTTGGGTCGACGGCTACACGGAAGCAATACATGAGATGGTGAACGCATGATACAGCGGCCAGAGAGCCTGAGCTACGTTGCAGTCACAACTCTCCTCGATTCGCATATGTCGTCACTATAGTGTCACTATCCTGCCACAGTTTCTTGAAAACTCGAGCCGTGTACATTGGCAGGTCACACACCATCTCCATCTGCGAAACTGGTACCTGTCAAAGCTGTCAAGGACCGGTCCAGACCGGTCCCCGACAGCTTTTGACACCCTCCACTTTTACAGATGTCCTACAGTACGCAAAGGAAAGAGCCGATCATACACTGAGGCCCGCGGAAGGGGCCGGGACGCCAGAGGGGAAGCAGTCAGATTCGCAGATGCCGATTTTTGCTTTGCAGGAGCACAGGCACTCAATCTCCGGTTCTGCCTTCCTAGTCCACGGAGGAGGGGCCGAGCGGTCTCATTGGCACCAAAGACACAAAGCATCATCCCCCCCTCGAGTGCGGAGGCGGAATATTTACCCACGGGAAAAGGAGGCCAAGTAGTTGACCGTGTTCAAATCGTCCTTGCTTTGGTGTTGTTAGCGCGGACTCGGATGCGTCCCGACCCTTCCCGTTGCAAGCCGAGAATGTGTCGGCATTCGCACTTCGCACTCACGAAAAACTCACGAAAAATAGCACTATAGCTCGATCACGTCTCTATGGGAGCAAACATTGTTACTTTGTAGATATATTCACGAAGGCGCTAGCCTGACCGAAGATTGAATCGTTCACGCATAAGTTATCCCCGGCTCCCAGCAGATTGAGCGGGAGTGTTTGGAGACAGCAATCGGTAGAAGTACAAGCGAGAGTAGTACGTGCGAAATTGTGACGTTACAGATCGGGAAAGAGTATGACCAAATGCGCAGTCGCGCAAGAGCCCGTGGCGCAGAACTGCCAGTGTACAGTGGATAGGTAGCGTAGATTATATGCGCCTTAGTCGAACCTGTCCAGCCAGAGGGGAGTAGCCACATCTTAAGACGACATAGAAGGCCTGACTGACTTGTACTTAGTCGATAATTGTTGTCGTTAGCTACGTCATACTTTATTGCCACCTTTGCGACAACGAACGAGGTCGCACAGTGCCCGCCCTTTGAACCATCGCAAATTTTCTCCAAGGGATTCGAATGTCATCGGGGTACTCAAGGTGAGACTCGCCGCATTCTCCAATTCTGGAGCCAGCCTCATGCTGCCTGCGATGGCACATGCACGGAACGCTTCGGCCTCAACTGGCGCAGGAAACGTTCCAAGTTTGATCCCGGCACGAATATTGGATTGAACTGATTCCATGTCATATTTCTGGCAGGCAGCGAGTAAGGCGAACACCTTTTCATAAGAGCCGGGGATGATGGGGGGGATGGGGTAAAGCAACGAGATGAGGCTATTCAGCAGGTCAGCGTTCTCGGGCAGTTGGATTACGGGAAAGCCATCTACGAGTTCGTCGTCGGGTGGCTGGGGGAGAGAGAGCAGATCTTTGAAGAATGGTGACGACATGGCGAGTAGTGACTTGTGGACATGGAAATCGACTTTGTCAGACGACCGGACTATAATATTCGCGTCAGGTGTGTCCAAACACAATGGGACGGAGGGAGGATCCGAGTTTTCGGAGATTGGCTCTTCCTTCACGAGACCCAGAGTTGGATCTGCCTGTGGGCGTTTGTAGTAGCTATCGCGATTAAGCCTAATACACCAGCTCTACGTACCTTTTCTATCGTCCCATGAACAACAGTGGCCAGGCCCCCCCAGAAAGCGCGTATGACCTGGCTGTGGCTGGATATCTCCACACATGAACACACATGAGAATAACGGGTGTTAGATATCTCGGAGCCGATGTGGCGTGCCCGTGCATCTTCGAACTCGACGGGATCGAAGAGACGAGGAGATTCCGCTATGGCCCTGATGTAACTGTCAAGCCATGCATCGGGAAAACCCTACCCTGCTAATTAGTGCTAATTAGCGTTAATTAGCACATAATCGCCCATTTGCCGTTTTAACTATCCCCCCCATCAATTATCACTAATTTATCACTAATTTTTTGCAAACCCCTCGCTAAAGGATGTTTAAGAAGTGGTTAAAAATGTCTAAATTGATGTAAATCTGCTAAAACAGGGGCACGATGCCAGTGCATACAAGATACAAGAATGAGTACGTATTAGAACTGTGTGCTATTGTCGTCCTTGCTACCTTCCTCCTCGTCATTGCAACCATCGTCCTCGTCCTCGTAGCCATTGTCGTCACGGAGTCAATGTTGCCCAGTCGTTGTCGGCGGTGGGGACAAGCATGCTGTGTTGGCGGTGGCGGAGTCTTGTGCGCAGTGTTTGGGTGGCATCATGTCGCGGCTTGTGCGCAGCGAGCTGGCGTGGTGGTGGGCCTTGTGTACCGCATTGGGGGTGCCATTGTGGTGGGACTTGCGTGTCATGATGACATGGTGTCGGGCCCAGGCCCCACGCAGCGGGGTGATGTCGGTGGACTTGTACGGTGCGAAGGACAGAGGCGGGGGGCACGGGCTGACGTGTGGTGGGGCAGCGAGATAGCGGAGTAGTGACGTGGCTCTGTGACACAAATGAGAAACAATATGAAACAAATGAAGAAAAAAAAACTTATCTTGGTGCACTGGGCTGAAGCCAAGCTCGTCGTCAGTGGCATGTTCGTACTCATGGTAGTTGCAGTCATAGTGCGGTGGCGTCATGGCGACTTGCAGGCCCATGGAAGGTGGTGTGATTTGCGTACCCCAGCGTGGGGGCGGTTGGCTATGGTAGCTCCACAGCGGCACAGCCAGATGTCTGTAGTTGACGTAATATGAGCCATCCAACTCACTCGATGCCATTACGCACCTCTTTTCATGGTCGCAGTGCGGGCTGCTTCAATACCAAGGACATCGACACAGTTATTCAACATCATGATGTCAACTCACCACCTGCGTGGGGTTCTTGCCATCAGTTTCGAAGTGGGAAGAAGAAAAAAAAACCGAAAGTGACTACAGTAGCCTAGCAAAAGTCTTGAGGGAAGGGCGAGGGTGTTCAAAGTCAACAAGTCAGCGTACAGTGGCGTGTTGACTTGCGTGGCTGGCATACCTTCCCACGCCACATATTGAGCCTCCGCCCAACCTCTTTTTTTGTCTAAGTCGATTTGAGTGCGGGTGTGGCGTACAGACATCAATTCCAGGTTCCAAGCCTTCCCACTACCGCCGTAGCTGCACACCCCACGACTACGACTACGACTCGTCTCGTCTCCGCTCCCGTTCTTGCTCCCGCCCTCGCCCTCGTACGTTCGCGGTCGCACTGGCTTTCGTCATCGCAGACGCTCCGGACTCGGCTCATCTTCCTTCCTCTGTAATCCCTACGGGATCCCCTCAGCCTTCGAACTCAGAAGGACTCAGCTCCGTACAGCGGCCGTGGCGGGGGGGTGTCAGCATAAGCTGCAAGCTGCAACAAGTGCAACGACGGCGGTGGTGGAGTGACTATGGCGGCGGCAGCTGGGCGGCGACGACCAGGACCACGACAAGCAGACCGTAACGGCGGCGGCGGAGGACGACGGCATATGCAGCTGGGCGGCGACGACCACAACCCGACCACAAAGACCATGAACGACTCCAGAGGAACCTAACAACGGCGACGGCAGCAGCGGAGGATGGCCGCGACCACGACGAAGCGACCACGACCAGACAATGGCGACTGCGACTACCATGATCACCGTGATGACAGCAGCGGCAGAGATATATACAATTAACGGTGTAGTGTGTAGTGCAAACATAGGGTACTGTCAATGCGCACACAAATCGGAATCGAAATGAAAAAAAATGCGCAAAATTTTAATGAAGTTGATGAAAATTTAGAGTAAACTAAATGCATCATCGTATTTACAATCGCTTAGCGCGTTTATTGGGGTTAGCGCTAAATTTGACAGGATTTGCAGGGTGGGTTTTTCCCGATGCCATGGCGGAAAAGGGTACATATTAGAGCGAGGACCTGAGCAACGCAGAGCTTGTACATCGTGGGGTAATCCAGAGTTTCTAAACTCAAGAACTCCTGATCTGAGATCGGTTCGGACTTGCTGGTGATACTTCCAAAGCTCATGGAGATAGGCGCCTGTCATGCCGGGGAATTCGAGCTTGTCTCCCAAATCCTCGATGGTCATTGAGAGACGCAATGTAACTCGCGCAGCCTGAACCGCCTCTTGACGGAGTTCGTGCTTTTGTGCAAGGAAATAAACGTGGAGTGCTGTCTCTGAGCGAAGGAACGGCGGATCCTGTCGAGAGATGGCACCTCGGATATGAGTCATAACTGAGTCCATTTGATACTTTTGAGCCACGGCTAGGAGCTCCATGATCTTCTCTGGGGTCGAAGGAAGGACGGGAAGGACGGGGAATATGAAAGTGAGGAGGCTGTAAAGGGTTTCCTTGCTTTCCAGTAGTTCGACTACTGGAAGCGGTTCTTGCTTTTCAACGTTGGGGACGTCGGAAGTGTTTGAAACACTTTTGATGAGCTCTTGAAGCACTGGGGAACAAATGACGATATAAATCTTAAGCACCCGGAAATCATGGGAGTCGTAGGAACGAAGGACGGTATCCGATCCAGGGAAATCGAAGTGTAATGTCTCGTCTGAGGTTGCCAGTGCATGAGGGACTATAGGCATAGTATTAGAATTGTGGGGGATGTCGCTGGCAATCCAGTATAGCTTTTAAAGGGGCAGCCGCAAGCCATAGGATGAGGTAATGGTCCATCCATTTATTCCGTCTTCATGCATGACGTGACGGGGTTGGCGGTATGCTACGATGGCTCGGTTGCTGCCACCATAACGGTGGTTTGAAATGTTGTCGGGATTGCCTCTGAGCTATTTTACTGTCGCTACTCCCTAGTCCCTCTTCACGTCTCACCCGCCCCGCCTCGAGTTCAGGCGACGTGCTATCTCTACAGACTCTACCGAACTCCCTTGGCGCGGACATCAAGCGATCCAGGAATTCATGTGAGGTTCGCGGGCCGGATCTACATTGCTAAGCACTCTCCCGTACTCGGCGCACTCATCTAAGACGCCTCCAGTTCTGCTATTTCTGGCGACGCAGAAGCACCGCTTCTGGTCGTCAACGCGTCAACTCCTGAGAGCGGCGTGACTCTTCTCAGCCTCATCAGTTTCATTTTTTCCCTTCCCTTAATCTCCCTCCGACATCGACCATGGTAGCGACAATGGAGCTCCTTTCAGCAGCTCAGAAGTACGAAATGAGCTCTGTTCTGGTCCACATACGACCCTGCCTCGCTCAACGAGACTCACCTTTTATCCACAAAGAAAATGCATTCCGTGCATATTCCCTCGCTCAGAATGACGGATTGCGTCAAGAGGCAGTATATGCGGCGCAACTCACCTTGAAATTCGTTTTAACTGGAGGAAAGCTCGATATCATTCCAGGTATTTATCTTCACGAACTTTTGACATTCCACGAAGGATGTTGGACGTGCGTCGAAACAGACCTCCGCGATCTCAGGATCTCTAGCGGCGTCGGCGACGAAAAGTAGGACGACGGTCCAGTTCGTCAGTTTATGTCACTGCGTCAACTACCCCGGTGGCTCTCGCGATGTCTAATAATTAAAGAAACACCCTCGCTGAGGTACTGGCAGCAGTGAAAAGTCAAATTATGGTTACATTCGAACAGAAGGACTCTTTGTGTGTAACACATTAAAGAGCTCGAAAGTTTATAATAACGTGAACAGGAGTTTTTACAGTGAATATTACCCGGTCCAAACCGCCAGGGAAGCTAGTGAACTCGAAGTTCCAATCATTATAAGATTGGCTGCGACCGGCGATTTAGAAGCCAAGGGAACAAGCAAGGGCCCGGGGAGTGTGTATTGCGTGTCCCTAGACTTTGTTGTCTACATGGACATTTGCTATACCCCTACGTATCTGTGTCAGGGGCACCTCGCGTATACAACCGCTCATAATTGTAGGTTGCAATCGGCCTGGACCTATAGTCTATGAGCTGGAGTATGACAAGAGTGTCTGTTAAAATGACAGTGCGAATTCAAACGCTGATTACCCCTGATAACCGTAACGTGCGAATTGTCTGAGTGTACTACAGCCTTATGGAACTCTGGACTCGGAAGTGTTGACTCTTGTGGGATACGCACGTCCTTCTAGCACCCCTTGGGTCGACGGCTACACGAAAGTAACACATGAGATGGTAAACAGGCAAAGAACCTGAACTAGGTCGCCTCGACATCAAAGCTTGACACCGCACAGTCGCAGTGGCATATACTATCACCATTCATCACAGTTTCTTGGGAAATCGGGTCGCGTGCATTGGAAAGCCACATCATGTCTAAAGGAAACGGCCGATTATACTGTACACCGACATGAACCGGGACGTCCCGCCGGAGCCTGAGGAAAAGGCTGTTAGAATCGTCAGATTCACAGATGCTGATTTTGCTTTGCAGGGGAACAGGTGCTTACTACTCGGTCTCTGGCTGTATTCCTATTCCACGGATGAGGTCGCAGTTGCCAAAGAATTATCACCCTCTCGAGTACGGAGGACGGAATATGGGTAAGGAAAGGAGGCCAAGTCCGCGCTGCGGATGCACCCCCGGGCCGGCCCTTTCCGCTGAGCCATCCGTCGGCGCTTCAGCACTTGCACCCAAACCCAAAACATCCATTCTCGCAGGCATTGGCTTGTCATCAGTTCTCGGAAAATTGAACAGGAGTGCTGGAGGATGGAAATTTGTAGAAGTGCGAACGAGAGTAGTATGGACGCATGGTCCGGAACCGTGGTGTTACAGACTGGGCAGGAGTATGCAGTTGCTCAAGCGGCGTAGAATTGCCAGTGTACAGTGGGAAAAAGGATGTCAAATATGGTAGCGTAGATTTTATGCGCCTTAGTCGAACCTGTACAGACGGAGAGGAGCAACCACATCTCGAGACGACATAGAAGACCCAATTGACCTGTACTTAGTCGACAATCATTGTCCGAAGCGTCAGGTACATCACACTTTGTTGCCACCTTTGCGATAGCGAACGAGGTCACACAGTGCCCGCCCTTTGAACCATCGTAATTGGTCTCCAAGAGATTCGAACGTCATTGGGCGACCCAAGGTGAGACGGGCCGCATTCTCCAATTCTGGAGCAAGCCCCATGCTGCCTGCGATGGCACATGCACGGAACGCTTCAGCCTCAACTGGCGCAGGAAACGTGCCAAGTTTTATCCCGGCTCGAATATTGGATTGAATTGATTCCATGTCGTATTTCTGGCAGGCAGCGAGTAACGCGAACACTTTCTCATAAGAGTCGGGTATGACGGGGGGAATGGGGTAAAGCAACGAGATGAGGTTATTGAGCAGGTCAGCGTCCTCGGACAATTGGATCACAGGAAGGCCATCTACGAGTTCATCATCGGGTGGCTGGGGGAGAGAAAGGAGATCTTTGAAGAATGGTGACGACATGGCGAGCAGCGACTTGTGGACATGGAAATTGACTTTGTCAGATGACCGAACAATAATATTTGCTTCGGGTATGTCCAAACACAATGGCACGAATGGAAGATATGAGTTTTCGGAGGTTGGTTCTTGCTTCACGAGAGTCAGAGTTGAATTTGCCTGTGGGTGTTTGTATTAGTCGTCGCGATTAAGCCTAGTTGTCACACCAGCTCTACGTACCTTTTCTATCGTTCCATGAACGACAGCGGTCAGGGCCTCCCAGAAAGCGCGTATGACCTGGCCGCGCTGGGCACATGAACACGCTTGAGAATAATGGGTGCTAGAGTTCTCATATACGATGTGGCGTGTCCGTGCGTCTTCGAACTCAACAAGATCGAAGAGATGAAGAGATTCCGCAATGGCCCTGATGTAATCGTCAAGCCATGGCGGAAAAGAGTAGTTACGAGAGCGAGGACTTGAACAACGCAGACCATTCACGCTATCGGGCAAACCAGAGTTTCTAAATTCAAGGACACTCGATTTGAGATCAGTTCGGACATGCTGGTGATACTTCCATAGCTCATGGAGATAGGCGCCTGTCATGCCGGGGAATTCGAGCTTTTCTCCCAAATCCTCGACGGTCATTGAGAGGCGCAATGTAACTCGCGCAGCCTGAACCGCCTCCTGACGAAGTTCGTGCTGTTGTGCTAGGAAATAAACGTGGAGTGCTGTCTCTGAGCGAAGGAACGGCGGATCCTGTCGAGCGATGGCACCTCGGATATGGGTCATAACTGAGTCCATTTGATACTTCTGGGCCACAGCTAGCAGTTCCATGATCTTCTCCGTGGTCGAAGGAAGGACGGGAGAGATGGGGAAAATGAAAGTGAGGAGGCTGTAAAGGGTTGCCTTGCTTTCGGGTAGTTCGACAACCGGAAGCAGTCCTTTTTCTTCACCATCGGGGACGCCGGAAGTGTTCGAAACGCTTTGAATGAGCTCTTGAAGTACTGGGGAACAAATGACGATGTAAAGCTTAGGTACCCTGAAGTCATGGGAGTCGTAGGAGCGAAGGACGATATCCGATCCAGGGAAATCGAGGTGTAATGTTTCATCTGAGGCGATAACGATCGGTCCAGGGGTTGCAGGAGGGAGTATGGGCATGGTGTTAGAATTGTGGGGTATCGTGATGCCGTGGCAATCCACTGTAGCTTTTAAAAGAGCCAGTACCAGTAGCCACGAGCCATGGCCTAGTACTAGGATGAGGTAATGGTCATGTACCAGCCGCTCGTGCGCAGCAGGTGTGGGGAATCCAACAAATTACTTCACGTTGATGGAACTTGTATTGAGACAGGGCGCAATTGAATGGTGCACGCAGCACCCCGCCAGTCACAAATTCATGACGGCATCGCGAATTTCCAGCAGTCAGGTGAGCCGCTGTACCGCAAAGATACACTGTACCTGTTTCACAACAGTTGAGATAACTTATCGATAATAATCAAGCGCCAGGCGTCCCGGGACCGGTTTTTCTTCGTCGCGGCGATAGGAGTCGTCAAGCTAGACACGATCACGTGGTTGCCACACTATTGCGTGACAGGGCTGGCGCTTATCCTGAGTCTACTGAATCTCATTAATCTCATTGTCCACGATTTCGCTGTGGCTCTTCTCCTTTCAAAAGTGGTGGCCGCTGCCACATCACGGTGGTTTCCACTCACTTTAAAATGTTGTCGGGGTTGTCCCTTAACTCTACCAGCTATTTCTTATTTCCACATGTCTCCAGTCCCTCACGTCTCACCCGCCTCGATTTCGGGCGACATGTTATCCGTACAGAACTTACTTGACTCCCTTGGTGCGGACATCATTCTGCGTTCTAGAGATTCATGTGAAATTCGCGTCCCGGAGCACTATATTTCTAAGTTCTCTCCCGTACTCGGTGCACTGATCCGAGACGCCTTCAATTCCACAATACCTGCCAACGCAGACGCATCTCTTCCGGCAGTCCAACTCCCCGAGAGCGGCGCGACCCTCATCAGCCTCCTCAGTTTTGTTTTCCCTCTTTCCCCTACTCTCCCTCCAACATCAGCCATAGAAGCGACGATGGAACTCCTTTCAGCAGCTCAGAAGTACGAAATGAGCTCCGTGCTGACTCACATACGACTCTGCCTCACTCAACGAGACCCACCATTTATCCGCGACGACAATGCATTCCATGCATATTCCCTCGCTCAGAAGTGCGGACTGCGTCAAGAAGCAGTAAATGCGGCGCAACTCACCTCGAATCTATTTTTGACCTTCCGGGTTCTGGCCCGGGAGGAAAACCTCGATATCATGCCGGGTGCATATCTTCATGAACTTTGGATGTTCCACGAAAGATTTCAGACTTGTTTGAAAACAGACCTCCGCGGTTTCAGAGACTCTAGCGCTAGTTCTATGCTGAAAGGCCTAGAGTGTATTTCGCGTGCTCCTTCTGGTACCCCGAGCTGGCTCGATTGTTTTCTATCATCTACTGCAAGATTTATTGCATTTCCTTTCGTCCACGACTTCGTTGGATTCCAGAAGGCCTGGGTGCAACACGTTAAAGGGAGTACCGGATGCCCATATTGTGGGGGCATATCGCCTGAGGTTATCCGCACCATATGGACAATTATAGACACTATTGTCCGTGGCAGTATGGAAAAGGTGAGCATCGTTGTTCCTTGACATTCTTGTGAAATTGATTCGAATCTCCCAACAGGCCGAATCAGCCCTCACCATATTAGGGGGAGAAACACATTCTCGAACTCACATCTGTTCTCCTACGACTCCGTTATCGCTTCCCGAATGCATAGACATAAGCCAGGCGGATGTTATTGTTCGGTCATCTAACCATGTCGATTTTCGCGTCCACAAGGCGATCTTGGCTACATCTTCGCCAGTATTCAACGATATGTTTTCTCTCGCCCAACCATCTAACCACGAAGCTGTTGATGGGTCCCCCATTGTCCAGCTATCCGAGGACGCTGAACTAGTACGAGCCCTCATCACGGCTCTATATCCGATCCCCTTCGAGATGCCCGCCTCATATGACAGAATTTTGGCTCTGCTCGCCGCCGCCCAGAAATACAACATGAGTACCGTCCAGTCCTCTATCCGCGCCGAGGTCAGCCGCAGGAAGCTATCCTCTCTCGATGGAACGCAGGTGTTCCGTGCGTATGCCATTGCGAGCAGCTGCAGGCTGATACCAGAAATGGACATGGCTGCTCGTCTTTCTCTGGGTCTCCCCATGACGTTTGAATATCTTGGAGTCGAACTGCGACTGTTTGAAGGATGGGCACTGTGCGCGCTGGTCAAATTTCGTATTCTCTACATGGACAACCTCAACTCGTGCTTCGACGCTTTTCTCGACACGAGCACCGGCCCTTCGAAGATTTGGGTCTCTTGTCCCGGACCGAGGTTCCGTCCCTTGTCTTCGTTTCAAAATTCACCCCTTTTTGGTGAAGTTGTACGGGCATTGGAAAATTCGCGAGAGACGTCTGACCTACTTGCTCCCTGTGATAAGCCTGGAGGCGGCGGAGCAGGTACCCAGAGTCTTCCCGCATGGCTGCACAACGTTTTTAGGGAAGAAATGGGTGGCTCGTCACGGGCATTCAAACCACTCATTGGACCTTCGGATATTCGCGCAAAATATATGTCGGCTCTGCAGAAACATGTTACAACGGATAGGTGCGCGTTCTGCCCGGGGGTGCATGCTTTGGAAGGGGAGAAATATATCACGGAGCTAGAACGTGCACTGACCCAAACACGGAACAGGGTAGGTGCTTCAATCAGATATCACTGTTCTTTTTTAATCTGTTCGCAGACTACGCTAGAGTCTTCTTAAGGCTTATATGCCCCTTGATATGCCCGCACCAACCCTCGCTGATCGGCTATTGCAACGTTTAGTAATTCGGGGAAAAACCCTCGCGGTGCAGGTAGTGCAAGTGAAAAGTCAAATACGGTTAAGTGAACCAAACTTGGACAGAAAAGCATCTCTTATACTATATAGTACACGTTAAGTATAACGCTGTGAACAGTCGTATTCGCCGAAGTAATTCAGCATGTCATATCCACGGCTTGTCACGCGCATATGGAGCTAAAGAACACGTCCAAAGCGAGGGCCCACCCGTGGTGGAATGAACAGTGCACCACCGCGGCCAACGAGCTGAGAGCACACACGACAGGCGACACCCCCGAACGACGGGCCGCCAAGTTCACCCTGAAACGCGTGACCCGCAAAGCCAAACGCGAACATTATTACGACAAACTCATTCAGCTCGGCAACATCTGGGACCCGACATCTCGGCAGCGCTGGCACAGAAGTTCTTCATCGAGGAAGGTGCGCTGGGAGACATTACGGCGACACAGCACGACGAGTCGACGACCCACCCCCACTGCCCACCCAACCCTACGCCCCAGTAGTCCGCAAGGAGGTTGACCCCCTCCTACAGGATGCGAGCTCCAAGTCAGCTCCCGGGGAATCGGGCACGACGTGGCTAATCCTCAAGAAGACATGGGACGCTTTGGGAGACCACTTGACTCACCACCGATGGAGCCGCGCAGCGGCTCCCAGAGGGGAAGGCGATCAGATTTACAGATGCTGATTTTACTTTGCAGGGGCACAGGCACTCAACCTCGGGTTATGTATTATTCCACGGAGGAACTGTCTCATGGTTGCCAAAGAATTATCGCCCTCTCGAGTACGGAGGCAGAATATGTGGGTAAGGAAAGGAGGCCAAGTCTGCGGACTTTGGCGCGCTGGCCCCGCCGGCGATCCGTCAGCGCCTCCGCATTCGCACCCAAACATCCCTTCCCGCACTAAACACATCGATATTCAATCTCATTGCGTTCGAGATACAGTGGAAGAGGGAGTACTACAGCTCAATTCCGTCTTGATGGAAGCTATCATTGTGGATATATTCACGAAATCGCTAGCCCGACCAAAGATCGGCTTAAGTTCTCACCAGTTCCTAGACGACTGAGCGGGAGTGTTGGAGGACGGAAATCTACAGAAGTGCGGACGAAAGTAGTATGGAAGCATGGACTGGAATCGTATTTTTACAGATTGGGTAGGAGTGTGACTAAATGCGTAGTCGCCCAAGCGGCGTAGAACTGCACAGTCTGCCAGTGTACAGTGGAAAAAGGATATGTCAAAGATGGTCGTATAGATTGTATGCGCCTTAGTCGAACCTGTCCAGACGGAGGTGAGCAGCCAAATATTGAGACGACATAAAAGCCGATTGACTTGTACTTATTCGACAATCGTTGTCCGAGTCGTCAGATACATCACACTTTGTTGCCACGTTTGCGATAGAGCAGGAGGTCGCACAGTGCCCGCCCTTCGAATGACCGCAATTGTTCTCCAAGGGATTCGAATGTCATCGGAAGACTCAAGGTGAGACGGGCCGCATTCTCCAATTCTGGAGCAAGCCCCATGCTGCCCGCGATGGCACATGCACGGAACGCTTCAGCTTCAACTGGCGCAGGAAACGTCCCAAGTTTGATCCCCGCACGAATATTGGATTGAACTGATTCCATGTCGTATTTCTGGCAGGCAGCAAGTAAGGCGAACACCTTTTCGTAAGAGTCGGGTATGACGGGGGGAACGGGGTAAAATAATGAGATGAGGCTATTCAGCAGGTCAGCGTTCTCGGACAATTGGATTACAGGAAGGCCATCTATGAGTTCGTCGTCGGGTGGCTGGGGGAGAGAAAGCAGATCTTTGAAGAATGGTGACGACATGGCGAGCACTGACTTGCGGATAGGGAAGTTGACTTGGTCAGACGACCGAACTATAATATTTGGATCGGGTATGTCCAAACACAATGCCACGGATGGAGGATCCGAGTTTTCGGAGGTTGGTTCTGGTTTCACCAGAGTCAGAGCTGAATTTGCCTGTGGGTATTCGCATTAGTTATCGCAATGAAACCTAGTCACACCAATTATACGTATACGTACCTTTTCTATCGTCCCATGAACGACAGCGGTCAGGGCCTCCCAGAAAGTGCGTATGACGCTGGGTGTGTCCACACATGAACACTTTTGACCATAATAGGCGTTATATTTGATGTGGCGTGCCCGTGCCCCTTCGATCTCGGTAGGATCAAAGAGATGGGGAGCCTCCGCTATGGACCTGATGTAATTATCAAGCCATTGAGGAAAAAGGTGGTTACGAGAGTGAGGATCGAGACAACGCATGACTTCTACATCGTGGGGCAAACCAGAGTTTCTAAACTCAAGAACTCCTGATTTGAGATCGGTTCGAACTTGCTGGTGATACTTCCAAAGTTCATGGAGATAGGCGCCTGTCGGGCCAGGGAATTCGAGCTTGTCTCCCAAATCCTCGATCGTCATTAAGAGGCGCAATGTGACTCGCGCAGCCTGAACTGCCTCTTGTCGGAGTTCGTACTGTTGTGCAAGGAAATAAACGTGGAGTGCTGACTCTGGGCGGAGGAACGGCGGGTCTTGTCGAGCGATGGCACCTCGGATATGAGTCATAACTGAGTCCATTTGATACTTCTGAGCCACGGATAGGAGCTCCATAACCTTCTCCGTGGTCGAAGGAAGGACAGGAGCGACGGGAAAAATAAAAGTGAGGAGGCTGTAAAGAATTGCCTTGTTTTCCAGTAGTTCGACTACCGGAAGTGGTTCTTGCTTTTCACCGTTGGGGACGCCGGAAGTGTTTGAAACGCTTTGAATGACCGTTTGAAGTACTGGGGAACAAATGACGATATAAAGTTTGAGCACCCGGAAATCATGGGAGTCGCAGGAGCGAAGGACGATATCCGATCCGGGGAAATCGAAGTGTAGTGTCTCGTCTGAGGCAACCCTCCTGGCAACCCTCTTGGTAGCCCTGAACGGTCCAGGTGTTGCAACAGTGGGTATAGGCATGATGTTAGAATCGCGGGGCATTATGATGTCGCTGGTAATCTATTGTAGCTTTTAAAAGAGCCAGCCATACAGCCGCAGGCCATGGGATGGGGTAGTAGTCATGTCACGAGCCGTGTTTGACCCGCTCGTGCGCAGCAAGTGTGGGGAATCCAACAAATTACTTTACATCGATGGAACTTGGATTGAGAAATGGCGTTGTTGAATGGTCGATGTGGGCGCAGTGGCGTGGGCACCTGCACGTAGCACTGGCACCCGCAGTCACAAGTTCATGACGGCATCACCTAACATAGCAAATTGCCAGCAGTCAGGTGAGCCATTAAAGGAAATATATACTGCCATTGTACGTGTTGCACAGCAGGAGTTCAGATAACCTATCGATAATAATCAAGCGCGGGCCCTCGTGGGTCCGGTTTTTCTTTGTTGCCGGCGACAGACAGACTACAATCAGAAATTCAGAATCCGTCGAGCTTGGTGAAAAAAAAAACGCGTACTACCACTTACTACATAGGCACATCGCAGATCAAAGCACCTATGAGATTCTTCGAACTATGCATAGTAGAAAAGCGTCCTTAAAAGTATTGTCTCATCAAAAATCATCAGTTACGCCCAACTGGCTCCTATCATATCCTCTCACCTTAGCGCTTATCCCGAATTTACCGAATCCCTTTGTCTACGTCCACGACTTCGCCATGGCTCTCCTTTCAAAAGCTGTGGTCGCTGCCACCATCACGGTGGTTTCCACTCGCTTTAAAATGTTGTCGGGGTTGCCTTTGAACTCTGCCAGCTATTTCTTACTCCCACATGTCTCCAGTCACGGTCCCTCTTCACGTCTCACCCGCCTCGAGTTCAGGCGACGTGCTATCCATACAGAACTTACTTGACACCCTTGGTGCGGACACCATCCTGCAGTCCAGGGATTCATGTGAGATTCGCGTTCCGGAGCTCTACATTGCTAGGTTTTCTCCCGTACTCGGCGCGCTGATCCGAGACACCTCCAATTCCACTATCCCCGGTAACGCAGATGCACCGCTTCTTGTCGTCCGACTCCCCGAGAGCGGTGCGACCCTTATCAGCCTCCTCAGTTTTATTTTTCCCCTTTCCCCTACACTGCCTCCGACATCGGCCATAGAAGAGACGATGGAGCTCCTTTCAGCAGCTCAGAAGTACGAAATGAGTTCCGTGCTGGCCCACATGCGACTCTGCCTCGCTCAACGAGACCCACCTTTTATCCACAAAGACAACGCATTTCGTGCATATTCCCTCGCTCAGAAGTACGGATTGCGTCAAGAGGCGGTAAATGCGGCGCAACTCACCTTGAGGTTCGTTTTGACCTTCCGAGATCTGGATGGAATACTCGAGGGAAAGCTCGACATCATGCCGGGTACTTACCTTCATGAACTTTGGACATTCCACGAAAGATTTCGGACATGCGTCAGGACCGACCTCCAAGGTTTCAGAAATTCTAGCGCTAGTTCTATGGTGAAAAACTTAAAGTGTATTTCGCGCGCTTCTTCAGGTATCCCGAGCTGACTCGACTATATCATATCAACTGCCATATATCCGTCCCTCCGCGATTTCGTTGACTTCCAGAAGGCCTGGGTGCAACACGTCAAGGGGAGCACCGGATGCCCGTATTGTGGGGGCATATTCTCTGAGGACGTCCGCACCGTATGGAGGGGTATAGATACTATTGTCCGTAGCAGTCTAGAAAAGGTGAGCATGGTGAATCCCGACTGCCCTGTGAAGTTCGTTCAAATCCCTCAACAGGCCGAATCATCTCACCATATTAGGGGGAGAAACGCATTCTCGAGCTCACATCGATTCTCATACGACTCCGTTGTCACTTCCCGAATGCATGGACGTAAGTCATGCGGATGTTCTTATTCGGTCGTCAGACCATGTCGATTTCCGCGTCCATAAGGCGATTTTGGCTACCTCTTCGCCAGTTTTCAACGATATGTTTTCTCTCGCTCAACCATCCAACAACGAGGCTGTCAATGGGCTCCCAATTGTCCAGCTATCCGACGACGCCGAGCTAGTACGAGCTCTCATCACAGCACTATACCCGATCCCCTTCGAGATTCCCGCCTCTTACGACAGAATTCTTGCCCTGCTCGCCGCCGCCCAGAAATATGACATGGGTACCGTCCAGTCCTCTATCCGCTCCGAGGTCAGCCGCAGGAAGCTATCCACTCTCAAAGGGACGCAGGTGTTCCGTACCTATGCCATTGCGAGCAACAGCATGCTGATACCAGAAATGGACATGGCCGCGCGTCTTTCTCTGGGTCTCCCCATGACTTTTGAAGATCTTGGAGTCGAGCTGCGACTATTCGAAGGCTGGGCACTGCGCGCGCTGGTCAAATTCCGTTTGGTCTACATGGACAACCTCACTTCGTGCTTCAGATCCTTCCTCGACACGAGCACCGGTCATTCGAAGATTTGGGTCGCTTGTCCCGGACCGAAGCCCCATCGCTCTATTTACTTCCATAGATTAATCGAGTCATCATCGCGGAACCCACCTCAGTTTGACGAAGCGAAAAATTGGCTAGAGACGTCTGACCCGCTGACCCCCCAAGATATGACTCGAGACGGAGCAGGCACCCAGAGTCTTCCCGCGTGGCTGCACGACGTTTTTAGAGAAGAACTTGGAGGTCGGTATCGGGCACTCGAAAGGCCACTCGTCGGACCTTCTGATATTCGCGCAAAATACATGTCGGCTCTGCAGAAACATGTTACTACGGATAAGTGCACTTTCTGCCCTGGGGTGCACGCTTTGAGAGGGGAGAAATATATCGCGGAGCTGGAACGTGCACTGACCCAGACACGGAACAGGATAGGTGCTTCAATCAGATGTCACGGTGCTTTTTCTGATTTGTTCGCAGACTACACTCGAGTTTTCTTAAGGCTAGCTACATACCCACGTCAACTATCTCGGCGGCTATCGCGACGTTTAGAAATTCAGAGAAACACCCCCCTTGCGGTGCAGGTGGTGGCGGAAAGTCAAATCAAACCAACTTGGGCAGAAAGTTATTTCTTATATATGGTACGAATAGTTAAGTGTGTAACGCAAAGAGCTCGAAGGTTTATGAACGTTTATGAGTAAAGCCCAAACACTGAGTGGCGTGGGAACTGTCGGTTGCGGGGCGCCATGATCACCGTGACTACTGTACAACTTTACGGTTCGTAAGAGCTCAACGATTCACTCAGCTCAAATGCGCCGCGACGCATCTCGTGCAGACCACCGAACGTACCCCGGACCCTCGTCTTTTCATGGCGACCATCACTCTAGACACCCCTCTTCGCGGGCTGATCCTGAACCTGTTCAGGTTGAATCTTCCAACGTGCTCTTCGACGACCCTGAAGCAGATGTCGTTCTCCGCTCCCGCGACTCTCAAACATTTCGGGTCCTCAAGCTTTACATCACCAGGAGTTCTACCGTGCTCAGTGATTTGATACTAGCTGCTTTCGACTCCTTTCGCGTTGCCAATGTCATCAGCAACGAAGGACGGCTTCTAGAAGTACAACTATCTGATAGCAGCGCGATTCTTTCCAGCTTGCTCACTTTCATTTTCCCCGTATTGCCCATTCTCCCATCAACTCTCGAGGAAACGATGGAGTTATTATCAGTAGCTCAAAAATACGAGATGAATTCCATTTTAACTCACATCCGGGGTTCTCTCGCTCTCCAAGACCCTCCTTTCATCCGCCAAGAGAACGCATTCCTCGCCTACTCAGTCGCACAGAGGTACGGACTTCGCAAGGAAGCAATCCAAGCAGCGCGACTCACGTTGAAGTTCACGCTGACGATTGAGAGACCCGAACTCGAGGTCGTCCCAGGCGCCTATCTCCACGAACTTTGGAACTATCACAAAACGGTCCGGGCTCAGTTCTCGCACCACTCTTGGTCCCGCGCCGCCACCGTGTTCAATGCCACGCTGAACGATTTAAATTGTACTCGAAGTAACTGGGCCGAAGCTTACGTCGTTTCGATAAGAAAGAATCCCTCTCTCTTCGACCCTATTGAGTTCCAGATGGCCCTCACGCGGCATACTACTAAAACAGTCGATTCCTCCGGGTTTTCGGTGGCTGGGTGCCCGCGCTGTACCAATATACCGGTCGAGACAATCCGCGCCTTTTGGACGGCCTTGGCTGCCACATTTCGTCGCTGTACGGAAATGGTGAGCAATATAGATGTGAACCACACTCCAAATATTATTTAGACACCTTAACAGGCCGATTCAGAACTATTAATCCTAGGGACTGAAAAGAACTCTCAAAGCCACATTGGTTTATCCGTTACCCACTTACCCCTGCCCGAATGCCTGGACACAGGCGAGGCGGACATTATAGTACGGACATCCGACCTTGCTAATTTCCTCATCCACAAGTCGGTGCTGGCCTCTTCATCGCCGGTCTTCAGGGATATGTTTGCCCTCCCTAACCCTTCAAACGACGGAATGATAGACGGCCTTCCTGTAGTGGATATATCGGAAGACTCGGAGCTAGTGCGATCCCTCATCACAATTATGTATCCCGTTCCTTCAGAAATACCTGCATCGTACGACAAAGTCCTGGCTCTGCTCGCCGCCGCCCAGAAATACGAGATGGACGCCGTTCAGTCAACTATACGTGCCGAGGTCGCACGCGGACCGTCGCTCACACTGGACGGTGCGGAGGTTTTTCGTGCGTACGCTATCGCGAGCAGTAGCGGGCTCAAACCGGAAATGGAAATGGCGGCGCGTCTCACTCTGGACCAACCTATGACATTTAAACATCTTGGAACCGAGTTGCGGTCGTTCGAAGGTCGGGCACTACGCGAACTCGTCAGCTTTCGTGAGCAGTGCCGGGATAATCTCGTTTCGTGCTTCAAATCGATTCTTAATACTGATCATGGGCCTTCAAAAATCTGGGTTGGCTGCCCAGCGGACAAGATTGAGCGGCTTGACTCGATTGGAGAGAATCGTCGGAAGGTGAAGCGAGTGACCAACTCTAGTGGCTCGACCGGAAACGACGAGTCCGAAGAGACTGCAACCGCACTCCCCTCGTGGCTACACAACCTTTTTACGCGTGAGATCGAAGAGCTGAAGCAAGCTTTCAAACGTCCACTCATCGAACCCTCGACCATTCGCGAGAAGTACCTGGAGGCTCTCCAGGATCATTCGTCTCCGGATCTCTGCACCTTCTGCGCAAGAGTGCACGTTACGAAAGGGGAGTGGTATTGTGTGCGGCTCGAGAAGGCACTGAACCATGCCCGGGCGAAGGCAAGTACAGTGTTTTCGCCTTGAGTAAATTATTGGGGTCTGAACATGCGTCGTTATTGTCTCAAGGCTCCAGTCGTTTCTTCTTAGACATGCCAAACTCATTGGGGAGTTGCTAGTGGAAATTAACCTTACTGTAGAGTTGGGCGTTGGAGAAATGTCTTTTAGTAGTAGCTTAGCGTGTGTATATGTGGAGAATTTCTGATCATCGTGGGCTTGGACTAGTATCACAGGTAACTTAGCGGTTGTGGGAGCTTATTCCAGTGAGATGAGTCCATTCCAATGGCCGCCATCCTCTTTAGGTTGGTAGTGGCTACCATCATTCGTAGTCCCCGTTCGTTGTCCCCGGAGGGCGGTAACATGACTTGCCTGAGATGCTACAGCTGCTACGAGTCTCGTAAGTGCACGCTCCAGATGTAGGGCTTGTGTACTCATTGGAGGGTGGGAATTGCAATATAAATAAATGCAACACCCTGCAACGGGTGACATGTGACAAGCACGAGGTTTAATAACTACATATTTGCGAGCCACTGGGAATTTCAAACGAACCCGCACGTCAAATTACGCGTCGGATGTGAGGTCAGCTATTGTCCATGTTCGATGGGCCCACTGTTTTGGTAGGACAATGTTAGAGCACAGGACACACCCAGAAATGTGTCAGACTAGTGGCTTTGGATTATAAGTTCATGGACCAACAGTGGACATTCGAAAGAGCCCTTTACATCGACCTTCCATGGCTACCATTCCAGACTCCCCCTCCTCTCCCCAGGCCTCACCCTCAGGCTCTCCGCCCAAGTCTCCGCTAGTTGATCTTGTTGAACCTTCCAAAGTACTCTTCGACTACCCTGATGCAGACGTCGTCCTCCGCTCCAGTGACTCCCAGACGTTCCGAGTCCTCAAGCTTTATCTTATCAAGAGTTCGACCGTGCTCAGAAATCTGATACAAGCGGAATCCGACACCTCTTACACGTCCGAGTCTAATTCAGAAAGTACTCAAACACGGCTCCCCGAAGTACAGCTACCCGAGAGCAGCGCAATTCTTACCAGTCTGCTCACTTTCATTTTCCCCGTAAATCCCGATCTCCCGTTAACTCTCCAAGAAACTATGGAGCTCCTTTCGGTTGCCCAACAATATGAGATGGGCTCCGTGCTAACACACATTCGGGGCACCCTCTCTCGACAACACCCACTTTTCATCACTCCGGAGAACGCTTTCCTCGCTTACTCGCTCGCACAGAGGTACGGACTTCAGGAGGAGGCAACCCAGGCGGCGCGAGTCACATTGAAGTTCACTTTGACGATCGAGTCTCTCGAGGACAAGCTCGCTGTTATGCCAGGCGCTTATCTTTACGAACTTTGGAAATATCACAGAAGAGTCCAGGTCTGGCTCAAGATGGACCTCCCCTCGTCTGGTGCCGGTGCGGCGTTGAAAGGTTTCTGTTCTCAATGCGCTAAGAACGGTAGCCCATACTGGATCGAGTCATACATCTGGTCCATAATAGACCACCCTTCTCGCTTCGATTCTATTGAGTTTCAAATGGCCCTGGCGCGGCATACCGCAGGTAATAGTACGACGCGGTGTTCATCTTGTCTCCTTATATCTGTCGAGAATATGCACAAATTTTGGACGATCCTGGCTGCCACTGTTCATCGCTGTATGGAGAAGGTGAGAATTTTGTATGCGAACTACACACTAAGAATGTTCTGACACTTTCGCAGGCCGAATCAAGGCTGTCGATCCTAGGGACTGAATCAAGCCCGAGTTCATCCGCTGTCCCCTTGCCTCTGCCCGAATCCTTGGACTTGAGTGAGGCGGACGTCGTAGTACAGACCTCAGACCTTACTACTTTCCTTGCCCACAAGTCCGTTCTGGCCTCCTCGTCCTTGGTCTTCAGGGATATGTTTACTCTCCCCTGGCCTCCAAACAATGAAATGGTCAACGGACTTCCTGTGGTGGATATATCGGAAGACTCAGAGCTAGTGCGATCCCTTATTACAATGTTGTATCCCATCCCTTCAGAATTACCTGCATCGTACGACAGAGTCCTGGCTTTGCTCGCCGCCGCCCAGAAATACGAGATGGACGCCGTTCAGTCCTCCATACGCGCCGAGGTCGCACGTGGGCCATCACCCACACTGGACGGTGTGCTGGCCTTTCGTGCGTATGCCATCGCGAGCAGTAGAGGGCTCACCCCAGAAATGGAAATGGCGGCGCGCCTCACTCTCGACCAACCAATGACATTTGAACATCTCGGGGACGAGTTGCGATTGTGCAAAGGATGGGCGCTACGCAAACTTTCCCGCTTTCGCACAGGCTGCCGAGACAATCTCGTCTCGTGCTTCGAATCATTTCTCAATGTTGACAGTGGCCCCTCGAAAATATGGATCGACTGTCCCAGACACGTGAGTCATTTCTGACCAGCGCCTTTATTCTTTGTCTCGCTCCGAGTTGCTCGCTCAAAGATCACTTCCGAAACGACCAGTCGAAAAAGTCCCTGCCTACACTGCCCCCATGGGTGCACAACCTTTTTAGCCCACTGATTGAAGAGCTGAAGCAAGCATTCACATGTCCACTCATCAAACCCTCGAGTATTCGCGAGAAATACCTGGAAGCTCTCCGGAAACATGCCGCTCCGGATCGCTGCACCTTTTGCCTAGGGGTGCACGCTATGAAAGGGGATTGGTATTGCGTACGGCTAGAGAAAGCGCTGGACGAGGCATGGGAGAAGGCAAGTGAAGCGTCTGCGTTTCGAGAGTATCTTTAGAGTCTGACCGCCACCGCGTCTTTCGTAAGACGCCAATCGTTTCCGCTTAGACATGGACACCACCGAGCCATGCTTTATGAAATTTTTTAGTTGAGGAGGACCCGTTTTGATGAGAGGTGGAATTGTCATTGCCGTGATCAGTCCTAATTTTTTCTGTGCATGTGTGTGTGTTCTGTACAGTCTACAGTAAGTTACTTGGTAAGTTAGTTTGCTGGGGACGGCTGTCGAACCCCCTTGTTACCTCTCGGATATATCCGGGAGAGCGTTCTTACAGTAAGGCTCGTCCGTCGCTAGAACTAGTACAACCTCGGGGAGCTTGTCGGGAGATGTCATTTGCACCATGACGGGGCCGGGAGGATTGCCGCACAAGTGCTGGTAGATATCAATACCCAGTCTGTGGCTCTTGTGAGTCGCTTCTACCAACATCGCTTTCACTTGTCATGCTTGTTGTTATGTCCAGATAAGTGCTCTACCAAGCTATCAACCACTCAGACACTGTCATGACCCATGCCAGTTCTATAACCGGCTACGAAGATTCTTATCAATGGAAAATCCTGTTGATGAGAGACGGAATAGTCATGGACTCGAAGCTCGAAAGTATGAGCCAGTACGCATGAGCGTGGGACTAACGGGTGTACGGGCGCTCGTTGCCAGCGTGACACCTAGAAAATGCGTCGTCAGGGCCCAGGGTTCATGCACGTTCATGGCCCAACGGTCTTCGGGAAATACTGTACAGACTCTCCAGAGCTTATTTTCCAGATTACACCTTTCGGGTACAGCCATCATGGCGGCTGTCATCCAAGACCCCCCCTCTCCGCCTGCTGGTTTTGTTGAATCTTCTAAAATACTGTTCGACTACCCTGACGCAGATGTCGTTCTCCGTTCCCATGATTTCCAGATGTTTCGCCGGGTGCCCAAGCTTTATATTACCAATAGTTCTAACGTGCTCGGAGAGCTGATACAAGCTGCTCCCGACACCTCTGACGCCACTGATTCTGCGAGTGTTCAAACACGACTTCCTGAAGTGCAGCTATCTGAGAGAAGCGCGATCCTCTCTAGCTTGCTCACTTTCATTTTCCCCGTAAATCCTGTTCTCCCATCAAATATCGAGGAAACGATGGAGCTCCTGTCGGTTGCTCAAAAATACGAGATGAGCACCGTGCTGACTCACATCCGGGGCATTCTTTCTCGACAGCAACCGCTTTTTATCGGTCCGGAGAACGCTTTCCTCGCTTACTCACTCGCACAGAGGTACAGACTGGGAAGAGGCGAGCCAGGCGGCGCGACTCACGTTGAAGTTCACTTTGACGATCGAGTCTCTCGAGGACAAGCTCGCCATTATGCCAGGCGATTATCTTCACGAACTTTGGAAATATCACCAAAAAGTCCAGGCCCAGCTCACATTGGACCTCTTCTCGTCTGGTGCCAGTGTCACGGTGGCGCTGAGGGGTTTCGACTGTTCTCAATGTACTAAGAACGGTAACCCATACTGGATCGAGTTATACATCTGGTCCATAATAGACTATCCTTCTCGCTTCGATCCTATTGAGTTCCAAATGGCCCTGGCGCATCAGCAAAACGACACAAGTTTAGACTGGCTTATTTCATCGCTTAAATTCGAACATTCGCTCACTAAGCCGTTAGCAATACTAAGCGACCAATAAGCACCGCAATCAAGTATAAGGCCATTCAGGGGGCAATTCATACTCAAATATGTGGCATAAATTCATAAGAATACTAAGACTCGGAAAGTATTATACAGTGTATGATCGGGGCCACACACGACCACTTTGATACCCTAAACCGTCTAAGAGCGTGCTGGATTTTGGGGATGTGAAGCAGCGCAATGTATCGCGCAGGCCTCCGCGGGGCGTGAGATGTCGTATGTGGGTCCGCGGCGATCGCGGACACGTCGGAGTCGAGGGGCTAGAGCCGCGCACGAGTGCGGCAAGGTTGAGAACAGAAACAAGGTCAGTTGGTTGCAGGAGGTCGGAAATGGTCGCGCACGCTTCGGCACGGCATGAAACTTTGTATTGATGGCCACCAGGGTCGGGAACGAGTCGGGTTAGAGTTGCTAAGGCTGTGCGCAGATGCGGCACACTCGGGAATGTGAGCACGGCCGAGCGCAGAGAAGTGCGGCTGAGCATCGCCGTCGTTTTCGGGTTTGCGCCAGTCAAGTGAGATCGAGTCACTGGGTTCGGGGCACATGCTACGGTACACGTCGCAGGTCCTGACGGTGGCATCGTTGTCGTCGTACGTGGTGTACATCAGTGCACTGCCATGGTGTACCACCCCACCAAGCAGGCATCAGGTGTGACCAAAATTGTCTAGAGGACAGTTGATCACATCCAGATGACAGCGCCGGGAGATGGCCTCAGGACAGCAGCGACACTTGGCTTATGATGTTACGATGTAGCAGCGAGCTCGACTTGCAAGCTCGGAGAATATCCAACCAAACAAACACAAAGACCCCAACAACCAATTACACTTGCGAAATTTAGACGGAGTTCAAACCTTTCGAAGATCAACTTCAACGTACGTTCAATGTTCAACCATCTGTTGAGTCCATTCTGTCCCCATACGCATGTTTTAATGCATCATTTTCAGCCCCAGAACCTAGTGCCAACACAGTTGTCCTTCAAGTTTTGACTTCGTGTATGTCATCTTGTTTTTATGCTCAGCTCGTCTCAACATTTGACAACTAACCAGACTTAATACAGCAACGTACCATCCTCCCCATAACACAAGACCCCGACATCATCACCCAAGCCCAGTCTGACACAGGTTAAACCACCACTTTCTCCATCGCCACATTCCAGTCCGTCGACATTGCGACAAGGTACTTTTTTTATTGTTTTATTTTTGGTATTTTTACTCAGGTTTTGCGATCCCACCACTCCCGCATACTGCACAGGTACACCGTACTGTCCCACTTGGCCACATAGCAATCGGAGGTGCGTATCCATTGTGCCCCCTTGTAGAACCTTCCCAGCTCATTGACCCTTGTGTCTGAGGTCATGCAAGACAAGTGCTACTCCGACACGCAAGGGCCAAGCTGACAGGGGATGAGCACGCTGTGATTGCGAGCAGCGTGCCTTCGGTGCGATGGTGATGATGCCACCCCTACCCCCATGGCTACATGGCGCAACGAGTCGCCGATGACAACAGCCCAAGGTAATGGCTTTGAACTACCATGACCAGCACGCTAACTTGCTGCCGCTTAGACCGTGACCACAACACAGTACAGGATGAGGATACCCGTCCACAGCGCCTCAACACACTTACAGGCCCATAGATGAGAGGGGGAGTTCGCCCACCTGGAGCAGGAGATACTGGCACTACGTTCCCTACACCCCGCTTTGCTGAAGTGCCTGGGCATTGTGGGGGGTCGACAACCATGTATCGTAGATGTTCCGTCTGCAAATAGACCTAATTTCTGTGAAAATAAGCTGTGTGTTTAATAAATAAGGATGGATTCAGCTGCGAATAAGCGAGAATTAAGCCCAATTTAAGGAATTGAATCTACTTATTTGCTTACTGAGTTAAAACCTCGGCAATTCTGGAATCCGTTTAATGCCCGCTTACAGCAATATCCAATGAGATAGGCCCCTCATTTGGGAACACATATAGCGGACTTCCAAGATTCAGGGGCGGTGTTCATATTTAAGTACAATTTGAAATCTTCGAGGTGGTAGTTATCTCGCATAATTTGGGGTTATAAAACAGTTACCCTTTTTGCTGCGTGGCCAGTGGATAAGGCTTGCGACCCGTGCACTCAAAATTCACACATTTTTACTCAGACAGTCAAATTCGTTTGTGTGTATATTTTGCCATACTACAGTACTAATAATCTAAGGCTGTAGCGTCGCGGGTGGGGTCTTGCACGCCACGGCGTCCGTCTCGTACCCATGTCACGGGTTCTCGCGCTTGGGTTCGCGGGTTTCGCCGGGCACTGCTGCAACCAAGGCTGCAACGTGTCAACGTGTCAACAACCGCCATTGCGTCGTCAACTGCGTTGCTTTGGCCCGGGAAACCCTCAAGAAGCTAAGTATTCCTTTTAGCTAAATTGTGACTAACTTCGACGTTGTTTTTATAGGTTTCAAACACGTTCTCGCACGGCGCTGCGACGTCACAACACCAACGTGGCGCCGCAACTCCACGACACGGATGTGGTGTCGCGACGACACCAACACAGCACAGCGACATCATGACACCGACACTGCGCTGCGACATCATGCCGTTAACACAGTGCTGCGACTCCATGGCACCACCTCAGTGCCGCGACTCCACGACACCGACGCGGCGCTGTGACTCAATGCGACGTCGCGGTACCACAACACCGACACGGCGCCACGATATCGACGCGGGCGCCGTGACGCCATGACACCGACGTGGCGCCACGAACCACAGGTTTCGTGAGGGTCACCAATACCGTACCCGTACCCGTACCCACCCTTGGGCCATATCCGGGCAGGCTCGGAAACCCCTGCCATACACTAGGGCGGTGCGCACTCATCGCCATTTCTGCAAAAGATGCTTCCGAACTAACGTCCATCTTCCTTTGTCGGCATTATAGCATGCATGTTCTCACTTTCCTGTCATATGACGGTCCCTCCACGACGGACTCGCACACGCTCATTTCCCTCCAGTGTCTCTACAGCACTTCCTCTGCTCAACCTCTCCCCCTGCCACACGCCTCTTCTTCCCTACCGTCTCCACCTTCACGGACCATCCAGGGCCGGTCGATGAGAACGTCCCACTCCGCCGCTCAAACATCGGTGCGGCACCAGAGACGCTCAAAGCGGCCTACCCGAGCCTCGCAGGGCCGCTCTATGCAGGCGACTTCGATGACTTTGTCGGCATCGGCGCACCGCTCCTGCTAGACCGCCTCGTTATCGCCGGCCGCGCGTCGTGCAGGACTCCCTCGCGACGTGCCAGCGTGGGCGCTGATGTTCACAGCGCTGGAGGCAGCGGAGGACTGGTTCGACCCCGTGCGGCACATGCTTCCCCGGTACTTTGGCAGCGCCCGAGGAAGACACGGCCGCGGGGACACGCACGGTCACATACCTCGCCCGGCAGGACGGCCTTGAGGGCGAGCGGCTGCGGACCATGCGGCGCTGCTGGACGCGCTCGCGGGTCTCGCTAGGACGGGCATTACGGTGCATGTGGTGAATGAGATGGCGAGCTGGACGGAACGCATGCGCGCGGTGGCTCGGTCGACGGTGAGTCGTGACCCCAACACGAGGCAGCAGACGATTGACTAATAGACGCGCTTTTCCATTTTTGTTTAGATTGTGTTGAGCATATTTGGAGATCACGTCGCGGACGCGGTATTCATGAAGCGGGGGGCCGCAGAGCGCTTTGATGGACTGGTAACTGCACATGTGCTCAAGATTGCAGTCTGACATCTCCTGAGCGGCCACCTGTAACACCCGTACTCCATAGATTCTGTTTTTATATTTTGATCACAATACATGGAGATTTTGAGCTTGACCAGCGTGCGGTCATCGTGTGGAAAGGTAGCTATGGTGCACTTCGTATTTGCATGGACTGATTATATAATTCTCTTTTTAATTCTTCCAAATAATTTGTGTGAGAAGAAAATCCGGCATGTGCTGCCGGAACATACATTTAATCCCAGCCTACTACCTAATCCGAAAACGAAGGGCCTATCTCAATGGATCTTGCTGTAAGCGAGTGTTGTTTTGCTGATGCGCGGCATACAGCAGGTACTAGTACGAAGCGGTGTTCAACCTGTCTCCTTATACCTGTCGAGGATATGCGCACCTTTTGGACGACCCTGGCTGTCACCGTTCATCACTGTATGGAGAAGGTGAGCATTGTGTATGCGAAATACACATTCTGACACTTCCGCAGGCCGAATCAAGGCTGTCGATCTTAGGGACTGAAACGGGCCCGCGGAGTCACATGGGTACATCTACCATCCCATTGCCTCTACCCGAATCCTTGGACTTAAGTGAGGCGGATGTCATAGTGCGGACCTCAGACCTTACTACTTTCCTTGCTCACAAGTCCGTTCTGGCCTCCTCGTCCTGGGTCTTCAGGGATATGTTTACTCTCCCCTGGCCTCCAAACAATGAAATGGTCAACGGACTTCCTGTGGTGGATATATCGGAAGACGCGGGGCTAGTACGATCCCTCATTACAATGCTGTATCCAATCCCTTCAGAATTACCTGCATCGTACGACAGTCCTGGCTCTACTCGCTGCTGCGCAGAAATACGATATGGGTGCTGTCCAGTCCTCTATCCGCGCCGAGGTCGCACGCAGACCGCCACCTACACTGGATGGTGTGTTGGCTTTTCGTGCGTATGCCATCGCGAGCAACAGCAAGCTTACACCGGAAATGGAAATGGCGGCGCGCCTCACTCTGGACAGACCTATGAGGTTCGAATATCTTGGAGACGAGTTGCGTTTGTTCGAAGGTCGGGCGCTACGTGAACTTGCCAGCTTTCGCACAAGGCTGCCGAGACAACCTCGTCTCGTGCATCGAATCCTTTCTTAGTATTAACAGTGGCCCTTCGAAAATATGGGTCGACTGTCCTAAACAAGTGAGTTATCTGCTTTTCTCTTCGTCCCGTTCGCTCAAAGATCACTCACGGAACGCAGCCCAAAAGTTCCTCGTCCAAAAGTTCCCCGCCCACAGTCACATTGCCTACATGGGTGCACAACCTTTTTGGCCCGCTGATTGAAGAGCTGAAGCAAGCATTCACAAGTCCACTCATAGAACCCTCAAGCATGCGCGAGAAATATCTGGAAGCTCTCCGGAAGCATGCCGCTCCGGATCTCTGCACATTTTGCTTAGGGGTGCATGCTTTGAAAGGGGAGTGGTATTGCACGCAGCTGGAGAAAGCACTGGCACAGGCCCGGGAGAAGGTAAGTGCAGCGCTTGCGCTTCGAAAGTATGCCCAGAGTCTGACCACCTGCTGCACCTTTCTCAAGATGCCAGTCGTTTCCGATTAGACCGTGACCCAGCTATTCGAGGATTTCAGTCGAGGGGGATTCTTTTTGATGAGAGCAAGGACTCGGAATGAGAGGCGGAATCAAGGGCGGAAATGTCGAATTTGTCGTGAACTCAAAGGGTTACTCCTAGTTTTACCTGTGCACTAGTGTGTGTGTATTCAGTAAAAATATCATTTGCGCGGGGCTATCTGGTGAGGGGCCGGGGAGATCGCCGCACAAGCACTGGTAGACATCGAGTTGAACACGCGTGCCGGTCGGCGCTGCGCTTGTAAGTCGCTTTGATCCAGCGTATCTTTTCCAAGACCGTGACGCGTGACGCGCGTGACGGTTGGCCCTCAGAAATCTCGCCTCTGATAAGTTCAAGTTATACCATCCGAGTCCGAGTCGTTGGTTCACTCCAACTGCCGGCACTTACACCAGTGCGTCAGCCGAGACAGTGGTGTATCGACTCTTGTAGATATTGAAGGTTCCCTAGACCCTTGTCTCTTCCATTTCCATGGCTACACCCCCTCCAGACACATCTGAGTCCTACCCGCCGCAGCCTCAGGCTGAGGACCCCATGCCCAATCACATCGACGACACTCACCTCACCCTCCTGGCTCCAACTCACCCTGATACCCAAGCGGTAGACATCGCTGATCCCGGGCCTGATGAACCCCCCCTGGACCACGTCCTCTTCAACGATCCTGACGCAAATGTCGTTCTCCGCTCTGGTGACTCCCAGATATTTCGGGTGCCCAAGCTTTATATCATCAGGAGTTCTACCGTTCTCGACGGGCTGATACAGGCAGCTTCCGAAGCATCTGGCGCTGCTAGTGCGGACACTGCTAGTGCAGAAGCACGGCTCCCCGAGGTCCAGCTGTATGACCGCGGCACAATCCTTTCCTGCCTGCTCACGTTCATCTTCTCCGTGCCTTCCATTCTTCCGTCATCCCTCGACGAAAAGATGGAACTTCTATCAGTAGCTCAAAAATACGAGATGAGCTCCGTGATAGACCACATCCGTGGCTCTCTCTCTCAGCAAGACCCAGCTTTCATTCACAAAGAGAACGCTTTCCTGGCTTACTCTCTCGCGCAGAAGTACGGACTGCGTCGTGAAGCAATCCAGGCCGCGCGATTCACATTAAAGTATACTTTGACGAACGAGAGGTTCAAAGACGTCACGCCAGGTGCTTATCTCCATGAACTTAGGAAATATCACCAAAGAGTCCAGGCCCAGCTCAAGTTGGACCTCCCCTCGTCTGGCGCTGGTACCTTGCTTCATGCTTTCGACTGTATTTCTCAATACACCACCGGCTCCCGACACTGGGTCGACTCGTACATCACGTCGATATCAGAAAATCCTTCTTTCTTCGATCCTATGGAGTTCCAGATAGCGCTGATGCGGCATACCACGGGCACAGTTATTAACGTCGTCGGGAAATCCGTGGCCGGGTGCTCCTTCTGTACCCAGATACCAGTCGAAACGATGCGCACCTTTTGGACAACCCTGACTGCCGTCGTTCATCGCAGTATGGAAAAAGTGAGTCTCGTATATATGATATAAACTCAAAATGTATTCAGATGCTTTCGCAGGCCGAGTCAGAGCTGTCTATCTTAGAGACGGAAATAAGTCCTCGGAGTTATCCGGGCTTACCCACTGTTTCCAATCCTCTTCCCAAATGCCTGGACCTTAGTGGGGCAGACGTCGTAGTACGGTCATCTGACCGTGTCAATTTCCCTGTTCACAAAGCGATACTGGCCTCTTCATCTCCAGCATTCGGAGATATGTTTTCTCACCCTCTGCCCCCGAACAGCGGAACAGACGAGCTTCCTGTGGTGAATTTACCGGAGGACGCGGAGCTCATACGATCCCTCATCACAATTTTGTACCCGATCCCGTCCGAAATCCCTGCATCATATGACAGAATCCTGGCTTTGCTTTCCGCCGCACAAAAATATGACATGGGCATTGTCCAGTCCTTTATCCGCGATGAAGTCGCACGTAGACAACCGCCCGTACTGGTCGGAGCGCAGGCTTTCCACGCGTATGCCATCGCGAGCAGCCGTAGGCTCATCCCAGAAATGAAGGTGGCCGCCCTTCTCACTTTAGATTACCCGATGACGTTTGAACATCTCGGAGACGATTTGCAATTGTTTACAGGACAGGCACTGCACGAGCTTTCCAACTTCCGGAAAAGTTGCAGAGATCAACTAGTCTCGTGCTTCGAATCGTTCTTTGATACCCGCGACGGCCCTTCAAGAATCTGGACTGGTTGTCCCGGAAGCAAGGCCGGGCCATCGACTAGGAAGGCACCCGCACTCCCCGCGTGGTTGTACAACTGTTTTATGCCACAGATCGAAGAGTTGAAGCAAGATTTCACACGTCCATTCATCAACCCGTCAGTCGTTCGTAAAAAATACCTGGAGGCTCTGCGGAGGCACACACCGGCAGTTTCGGGATCATCGGGACAATGCACCTTCTGCTTAGAGGGATACGCTATGAAAGGGGATGACTATTGCACGCAACTAGAGCAGGCAATAGCCCGTGCTCGGGAGAAGGCAAGTATCCCATGTCGAGAATAGCCCCGGTATCTGAACACGCGCTGTGCTTACTTGAGGTTACTTCTCACAACTTGCAGACATCGTTCACTTCGACTTAGGCAATGCGACGGCCCATGCAGGTTCTGGGAACCGGTTACGAAGATTATGGTTGTTGATGGAATCGTCATGGACCTGAAAGTCTACCAGTGACGTAGTGCCCTCTTGTAAGTGTGAAGTATGTGAAGCGAAGCCGTGAATGTGCATAGGTCGGAGCAGTGAAGGCGTGGGGACTGTACCAGTCAGCCGGTTACGCTGTATCCCGGCGGGCGCTCGTTGGGTTAGGACCTAACACACCCGCGTCTGACTCTTGTTAGTACGTTAATGGCCCAATAATACAGTAGACTTCGAAAGCGCCCTTGACCCTTGTGCTTTCATGGCTACCATCACTCCAGACCCTCCCTCTCCGCTAGCTGGTCTTGTTGAACCAAGTGCTGAATCCATTAAAGTACTCTTCGACTACCCCGATGCGGATGTTGTTCTCCGCTCCCGTGACTCCCAGACGTTTCGGGTCCTCAAGCTTTATATTATCAACAGTTCTTCCGTGCTCGGAGAGCTGATAAAAGTGCAATCCGACACCCCTGACACTGCTGATTCAGAAAGTACTCAAACACAGCTCCCTGAAGTACACCTTCCTGTGAGCAGCGCGATCCTCTCCAGCCTGCTCACTTTCATTTTCCCCGTGAATACGGTTCTCCCATCAACTCTTGAAGAAAATATGGAGCTCCTGTCGGTTGCCCACAAATACGAGATGAGTTCCGTGCTATCTTACATCCGGGGTTCTCTCGCTCTCCAAGACCCGCCTTTCATCACTCCAGAGAACGCCTTTCTCGCTTACTCGCTTGCACAGAGATACGGACTTTACAAGGAAGCAACACAGGCAGCGCGACTTACGTTGAAGTTCGTTTTGACGATCGAGACTCTCGAAGACAAGCTCGCCATGATGCCAGGTGCCTATCTTCACGAACTTTGGAAATATCACCAAAGAGTTCAGGCCCATTTCAAGTCGGACCTCCCCTCGTCCGGCGCCGGTGCGGTGCTCAAGGATGTCAACTGTTCTCGGACTCAAGGCGCCGATACTCCCCGCTGGCTCGAGTTATACATACAATCCATAATAGAAAATCCTTCTCGCTTCGACCCTATTGAGTTTCAAATGGCCCTGGCGCGACATACTAGTACCGGTGGTAACGGCCCGCGGCTACGGCGGTGTTCATGTGTCCTCATTCCTGTCGAGAAGATGCGCGCCTTTTGGACGACCCTGGCTGCTACCGCTCATCGCTGTATGGAAAAGGTGAGTACTGTGTAGTAGTATGCGAGCTACACATGAAGAATATTCCGACATTTCTGCAGGCCGATTCAGAGCTATCGATCCTAGGGACTGAAGCGAACCAGAGGAGCCATATGGGACCACCCGCTGTCTCCTTACCTCTACCCGAATACTTGGACTTAAGTGAGGCAGACATCATAGTGCGGACCCCCGACCTTACTACGTTCCGTTCACACAAGGCAGTACTGGCCTCCTCTTCGTCGGTTCTAAGGAACATGCTTTCCCTCCCTCAGCCACCAAATAGTGAAATGATCGACGGGCTTCCTGTGGTGGATATATCGGAAGACGCCGTGCTAGTACGGTCTCTCATTACAATACTGTACCACATCCCTTCCGATCTACCTGCATCATATGACAGAATCCTGGTCCTGCTCGCCGCCGCGCAGAAATACGACATGGTTACTGTCCAGTCCTATATCCGCGCCGAGATTGCATGCAGACTGCCACCTACACGGGACGAGGCGGTGGCCTTTCGTATCTACGCCATCGCGAGCAGCAGTGGGCTCACATCGGAAATGGAAATAGCGGCGCTCCTCACTCTGGACGAACCTATGACATTTGAACATCTCGGAGACCAGTTGCGACTATTCGAAGGACCAGCACTACGCGAACTTTCCCGCTTTCGGAAAAGCTGCCGAGACAACCTCGTCTCGTGCTTCGAATATTTTCTCGATATTGACAGTGGCCCTTCAACAATATGGCTCGACTGTCCTCGAAGAGTGTCGCCTGCTGCTAGTGTTTCTGTTGACCAGCCCAGCGCCCAACCCCAAAACCCCAGACCTACACTTCCCAGATGGGTGCACAGCATTATTACTTCGCAGATCGAAGAGTTGAAGCAAGCATTCACCCGTCCACTCATCAAATACTCAATAATTTGCGAGAAATACCTGGAAGCTCTCCGGAAGCATGCCGCTCCGGATTGTTGCACCTTTTGTTTAGGGGTACACGCGATGAAAGGGGAGTGGTATTGCGCGCAACTAAAGCAATCATTGTTCCAGGCACGCAAGAAGGCATGTACACCATTTGCGTTTCGAGGGTATCCTTTGAGTCTGACCACCCCCCGCCACCGCGCCTTTCTCAAGACGCCAGTTGTGTCTGCAGACATGGACTCGACTGTGGCCTGCTCTTAGAACTGTTTTGGGGGTTTGGGTCGAAGGAGTCCCTTTTTGATGAACGAGGTGACATCGTCGTTAATTTGAAGGCCAGTTTGCTTGTATAGTATCGTGTGTGTTCTGTACAGATTAGTTTACTGTTAACAAGTTGAAAACAACTGTTGAATAGTACCTGCTGCCGCCGCTCGGCGTTCTAGCCGAACGTTTTTTATGGCGCGCTTAAACTACTCCCGGCCCGAGGAAAATGTTACTTGCGCAGAGACATCTGGTGCTGGGGTCAGCGCGATCGCAAGTACTGTACTGGAAGACATCAACATGCGCTGTGGCAGTGACGAGTCGCCGCTCCCACGTGATTCGAACCATGTGATGCACGTGATAGCTTGATTTGGTAGCACCACTGGCACTAGCATTAATGCTAACCTTAGTACCACCTGAGTCGTTTTACAGTAACGACATTCATTCGAACCACAGGTACTTGCACCAGTGCGTCAGCCCGATAGTAGTGGCTAGTGGCCTCGAGGTGTATTGACTGTAGTGGATATCGAACGCCTTACGCCCCCTAGACCCTTGTCTTTTCCATGGCTACCGTCCCTCCAGACACATCCTACCCTCAGCCTGATCTCGATGAACCCCCTCACATACTCTTCGACGATCCTCACGCAGACGTCGTTATCCTCTCCTGTGACTCCCAGACATTTCGAGTGCTCAAGCTTTTTATCATCAGGAGTTCCACCGTTCTTGGCAAGCTGATACAAGCCGCTTCCAACACCTCCAAGTCTGGCGCCGCGAACTCTGCCAGCGCAGGGACACGGCTTCCCGAAGTCCAACTGTCTGATAGCAGCGCAATCCTTTCTTGTCTACTCACTTTCATCTTTCCCGTACCTTCCGTCCTCCCCTCATCCCTCGACGAAAAGATGGAACTCTTATCAGTTGCTCAGAAATACGAGATGGACTCCGTGATAGACCACATCCGTGGCTCTCTCTCTCGGCAAGACCCACCTTTCATTCACCGAGAGAACGCCTTCCTGGCTTACTCTCTCGCGCAGAAGTACGGACTGCGTCGTGAAGCAATCCAGGCCGCGCGATTCACATTAAAGTTCACTTTGACAATTGAGAAGTTCGAAGACGTTATGCCAGGCGCTTATCTTCACGAACTTTGGAAATATCATCAAAGAGTCCAGGCCTGGCTCAAGTTTGACCTCCCCTCGTACGGCGTCGGCGCCGTGCTGAGCGCATACAAATGTTCAAGTCATCAATATGGTACTGGTCCCCCATACTGGGTTCAGTCATACATCATGTCAATAACAGAAAATCCTTCATTATTCGATCCTATTGAGTTCCAGATGGCGCTGATGCGGCATACCGCGAGCACGGTTAGTAACGTCTTCGGGACTCAGAAAACCGTGCCTGGGTGCTCCTCTTGTACCCAAATACCGGTCGAAACGATGCGCACCTTTTGGACGACCCTGACTGCCGTCATTCATCTCACTATAGAAAAGGTGAGCACTGAATCTGTGTATTACTACACCCCAAATGTATTCAGACGTTTCCACAGGCCGAGTCAGAGCTGTCAATCTTAGGGACAGGCACGAGTCCTCAAAGTCATGTAGGCTTACCTGCTGTTTCAATTCCCCTTCCTGAATGCTTGGACATAAGTGAAGCAGATGTCATCGTACGGTCATCTGACCGTGCCGATTTTCTTGTCCACAAAGCGATACTGGCCTCTTCGTCGCCGGTATTCAGGGATATGTTTTCTCTACCTCAGTCACCGAACAGTGAAACAGTTGGCGAACTTGCTACGGTGGAAATATCGGAGGACGCAGAGCTCGTACGGTCCCTCATTACAATCTTGTACCCTATCCCTTCCGAAATCCCTGCGTCATATGACAGAATCCTCGCTTTGCTTGCCGCCGCCCAGAAATACGACATGACGGCTGTCCAATCCTCTATCCGCGGTGAAGTCGCACACAGACAATCGCCCGTACTGGACGGCGCTCAGGCTTTCCGCGCGTATGCTATTGCGAGTAGCAGTAGGCTCATCCCAGAAATGAACACGGCCGCCTCTCTCACTTTAGATTATCCGATGACGTTTGAACATCTCGGAGACGATTTGCGACTGTTTGAAGGATGGGCACTCCACGAGCTTTCCAACTTCCGGAAAGGTTGCAGAGACAAACTAGTCTCGTGCTTCGAATCGTTCCTTGATACTCTCAATGGCCCGTCAAGAATCTGGATTGAATGTCGTGGGAATAAGGCCCAGCCGTTGACTGAGGGTACACCCGCACTCCCCACGTGGGTGCACGACTTTCTTTCGCAGCAAATCGAAGAGCTTGAGCAAGATTTCACGCGTCCGCTTGTCAAACCCTCGATCATTCGTTCGAAATACCTGAGGGCTCTGCTGGAGCATGCAACTCGGGGGTATCCGGGAAAATGTACGTTCTGCCTAGAGAAACATGCTACGAATGGGGAAGAGTATTGCGTGCAACTGGAGCGGGAAATAGCCCGTGCTAGGGAGAAGGCAAGTGTTGTATTTCTAGGGTATCCCTGGTACCTGAACACGCATTGTACTTCTCCCAACCTACAGCCGTCATTCGATTTAACTTAGGCAGCGCCATGGCCCATGCGGCCATGCGAGTTCTAGAAACCGTTTACGGAGGTTCTACTCGATGGGAATCCTTCTTGACGAGAGAGACCGAAGCCGTGGACCTGAAAGTCATAGTTGTACCAGCGATAGTTCTGTACGTGTCTTGTGTAGGTTAGTAAGTGGACTGAAGTCCGGGGACGACTGTCAAATTCCCTCCGAATTAAGCGCTCTAGCTGAACCACCTCAAAGACGCCTTGAAGCCAATTATATTAATGACGAAGAGGCAGGAAGTATCACTCATCCTTGATAATTTGACGCATGCACAAATCGAGGTCAAAAATTTTACATGATCACCTGACTCAGATGAATTTGGGAGGCCATCAGCGGGAGGCCATCAGCCGTCGCGTATTGAACAACGTGGTACCGACTCCAACAAGGAGAGTCGGCTTCATCAGTCTAGCTGCTAGTGGCAACGAACGTATTGACTCTGCATGGTGACGACTCAACCATCTTGAAAAACAGTAGCAGACTTCCATAGGGGGAGGTTTTGTGGCAAGACGCTGGGTAGGCACGAGGTAATGGGTGAGGCAGTGAAGCGTGGTGAAGTGGGGTGTCGAGGTAAGCGCCGCACCATGCCGTACACACGTCTCGAATTCCTTTTTTACACAATCGATGGGCACGGCAAGCGGTTCTCCGCTCATCCGATCCACAAGTATTTTTTTTTCTCAGGAAGAGGATGGAAGCCGCGATGGGATGGTGCTCTGTCGTGTCCATTGCTTCCCTACTCGTCGATCGATCCTGCCCCTCCACGCGTGTGTCCGAAAGCGACGCGTGTTGCTTGTACTCTTCTCCTATAACGTTCTCCTCTCTCGTATGTGGTGCGGTCAATCGGGCGATTATGTGGAAGATATTCGGTATACCGTCCAGGTACTGGTACATATAACAACTATTGTACTAAAACATGACGTGGCAGAGGCCCACGCGAGGCACGTTGAAAAGGTGTTCAGATCCATACTGTATCTGTTTGCGTTGGTCCATGCGTCCCTCACTCCGGGGCTGGACCAGTACCAGATTGTTTGGAACTCGCAGGCGTACGATCAAGTCCAACGTCTTCACGCAGCATCCACTGCGCAAACAGTCTGATTGGGAAAAAGACAAACACGGTACGTGACCAATACACAGATTCGAAACTGATCCGAGGACTCTCTACAGTACGGTACACACACAAAGAAACGAAACCAGACCGAAACCGGTATAGTAAAGACCATCACTAGCATACACAGGTAAAGCAGGAATCGTCCGTGGCGCCACACCGCAAACACGCACATGCGGTGAGTGGGGCCGGCGAAAGGAATAAAAAAAAGAGGATAGAGAAGGTACATATCTATTCATCTGCTATTAGAGTCCTGCGACCTGCAACCTGTTGCCTTCTAACTTGTTCTTCCTCGATGAGAACGCCTTCTTCGACTTACTCGGGAGCTCTGCCCTGGCGATCGCGGCGAATGTGGGACCGAGCTCCTCCCCTGTCCTCAGACAATACTCCGCCCTCGCCAGAAAAGCTGCCAAGAGCTGCTTAGCCTTATACTTCCTCCATGTTGCCTCGTTTGGCGTCGTCCCGCAGCACGCCTTCGTTGCCGATTTATTGTGACGCTTCATCGAGTCTTGGCGGCCGAAATAGACCCCGCAACGCTCGCAGCACTTGATTTCGGCAGGGTGCTCCTCGCTGTCTCTGCAATGGCGGTAAAAGCACGCCCAGGTCTTGAATCGCTCGGCGGGACACAACCTGCATCTGATCGCGCTGACGGCCCCGCGCTCCACGTCGGCCTGGGTGGTCTGGAGCAACAACCGCTGCCACGTTGTCAACGACTTTGGGATGGCGTGAAGACCTTCCGAGTCTTCGGCGATCTCCGGATTTTCTGGATCGCTTCGCTGCGGCCAACTTGTGTCGTGCCGCGTTTCCTCCTGCTCTCTCTCCTCAGTCCAAGACGACTGTCCCTGCACAAGGACTCCCACCGACCCCTGCGGAACGCTAGGTCCCACCAAGGATCGATGGTAAACTCCCCGTGCTGTCGTGGACGCGAGCCTCCCCGCTCCGCGTCCCGCCGCCTTGGATTTACCATTGATTGTGGATTGGGTCCTGATGGCAGGTGTACGGCGGGCCCTCTTCGTGGACCCCGCTGCCTCCGAGACCCCATCTGTGGTTAGCTTTACCCTCTGCTGGGGTAATTCATAGCTATTGCTGGTCGTCATCAGCCCCCGCGGAGCGATTACGATAGGTTCCATACCTTTCCCTACTTCGCTTACCGAGGACCGTCCCCAAGAGCCCTACACCCTCTGTGCTCGTGGTCTCCATCGTCGATGAGACATCGGTGGGCGCCGCCATGTCAAAGTTGGTCTCAATATGGCTAAGCGAGGATGAACATCGATCAGAAGTGATATTTCTCCGGTAAGCAGAACCAGGGTACATACGTGTTCCCATAGATGCTCATGAGATCGGGGAATGAGGCGTAACCAGGCTGCGTCTGCCCAGTAAAGTCGATACCGTCCCCGATGATCCAAGAGGGGGCTTGTCCCGGCTGGAAGAGGTCGGCAAACTCGAAGTCTGGCAGAAGGGTGGCCAATGATGGAACCTAAAAAACGTGGTGAGCAAAGTTCCTTGCGTTGGTCCGCTGTACTCACAGACTGAGAGGCCACTGCCTCGTAGGTGGGAGATGGGAGTAGTTGGTCCCCGATGACATCGCTGTGCGGCGACGTGACTGAGCTGACGTCTGTCAGCGCTTTAGACTGTGAGTACAAGACGTTGTGTAAGACGTGAAGCGGAGACATACCTGGGGTCAGCGAGTCCCATTCCTGTGGCATTATAAGGTGAGTTGCATTATCAACTGACCACCACCATTCATTGCGTGCTTACGGGTATGTCGAAGAGAAAGTCGTTCATATAGTCGTTGGCGGCGAGGGGGGGAGGTGCTGGCACGGGGGCAGTCGCTGCGAAAGGTGCCGCGCCGAGATGGTCGAGGGCGCTATTTCCGGGCATGTCCCCGGCTTCTATGGTAGGCCAGTCGAAGTCCTATGACAGTCGTTAGTGATTTCTTTCATCGGAGAGACGAATGTACTCACAAGACCACCTCCAAGCTGGGAGGCCGGAGTCGGCTCGGGGAGCGTGTCACCTAGCTCCCAAGCGAGGAGGGCGTCCAGGCCCTCGAAGTCGAAATTGATTCCTTCCACCGGCTCGGGTTGGACGTACCCGGCGTGTTTAGCCCACTGCGCCATTGAATCGTCCTGTTTGGGAGCGTCCGGCATGGGTGTGAATGCGTGGGTTTTGGGAGGGCTGGGGTAGAGATCGGGAAAGACCATTGTGACTGGGAGGTTGTCTGTGAGTGATTGTGGGATGTGAGCGGCTGATTTCTCGAGAGGAATTGCGGAGGGGTTGGGCTTTTATCGAGTTCCGGCCATCCCACAGAGGCATCGCTTGCATGTTTAGCGAGGGCGACCACAGCCAGGACCGCGCGTGGCATTCACGCGGCCAGGCCGGGGGTCGCCACTCCGCTTTGATATAGCCATGTGTGGTCTTCTTAATACTCCGTATTCCTATTGCTCCGCTGTGGTTGGAACCGCCTCGTGGCAGTCGCGCTTGAATCCCCCTTCACAACAGATAATGGTGATCGTGGGAGACTAATTATTATTGTGCTCTTAAGGGTCTTATCTGAAGAGATTTCTCGACCCGAGAAAATTTCCACAGCGGACGAGTGTCCTTGTTTTGCCTTGTACTTTTCAATGGCCGGCTCATCGCAAATTCGGATATTAACGACCCCTAGAGAGCTATCGATAGGAACAAAAGGTCCTTGCAATCTTGGGACCAGGCCCAAGCAGCCTGTGGCAGACCCGCCGGAGCTTCAACGCGCTTGGGCCAGGAATGGCTGGCCAAGTCTTCTTGGCAGCAGAAAAAAGACCTTTCGGTGCGATGGTGCTTCATCATGGTCTACCGATCTCACGCATCATCAATCGAGTAAACGGGAGAAGGCAGCAGCGTGAAGCAAGATTTTATTATTGTGTCCTCGTGCTTGTCGCTTCTGGGGCACCACGGTAAGCGAGAGGCTGGAATGTGGTTGACGAGCGCTATCCCTTAGCTCTCCTCGTAGCGATCGAGCACACGATGAGAAGGTGCGGACAGGCGCTCTAGCACGTTGACCAGTTAAGCGCGCACAGCCTTAAATCCACACCCGGATCCCACCCCTAAAATGTTGGGGATCGCGTCGAATTCGGGGACTTGTGCAAGGCAAATAGCCACCCATCTGTTGGCAACGCCAAAACTAGTTCTCTACTGATTCGCCAGTTCTGCAGATAGCTTCGCGGGTGCCGCCACATTTTAGATGAGAAATCCTTCTAGTATGTTCCTGCTGTCGGGTACGAGTGTGAACTATAACTTGAACAGACTCGGGCTTCTTCTGCAATGATAGAGTGTGCTTGAGAGTGTGTCCGTACCGTGATCCACGTGAGTCGTGAGATAGTTTCGACGCGGTCACGTTTATGATTCGAATCTACTGTCAATACGACCAAATCGCGTCTCCGCCGCGCGTCTCGTCTCTCACCGGGTCTCACCAATACCCTATATTCTTCCGTCGACCATTGAAATGGCCTCTTTCAGCTGAATGATGGGCTTCGCATGTTAGCTGTGGTCCAAACGGGTCTCAGTCCAAGTCCTGTGAACCGCCCAGCCACAATCACACCCCGATCGGGAAACTCGCGCCAAACGAGTTGTCCTGGATTCACACCGATTCGACGGGACATCGTCGTCGCGCATTCACAGGACTTGTCCTGATTCACAGCTTTGGGCCCACCTGATTCACAGTTTTCCGTCGCCGTTTCACATTCTCGCTCACACTGTTTCGCGCGGGCGCCCGTCGACTTGTCCCGTCCCAAATCCAGTCCTTTCCTTTCCTGGTTTTCCTGCCCTGCCCCCCCACCATCCGCCCTCGAGCGTCCTGTCCTGTCCTGTCCCGTCCCGGCACGCCCCGCCCCACACACGCTCCCCGCCAGCCCAGCAACCCGAACCCCGTCGTTTGTAGGTGCGAAATATGTCCGGCGTCTGCCAATCACGCCCAGAAAAACTGACTATTTTCGGCGACATCAGCAGGAGTGGCATCCCAGCGAGAACGCCGCTTTCTAGGTGCGGATGCACCCAGCGCCTCTTGGGACCATTCCCCGCTAGGCTTCTCCTCGACAGGTTCTGTAACGTCCCAACGACGTTTGCGTTTTGTTTGCTGCATCAGGGGGTGTCTTGTCAAGGTCCGCTTCTCGTTCTCTTCGATGGCCCTGCGCACGCGTTGCTCCTCCCTTTCAAGCCTTTGCAGTCGCGTTGCTCCCTTATAACCCCCTTCTGCAGGTTGGCCATTGTCCCTGAGAGCAAAGGCATCGGCACTCTCATTCCCTCGCCTCTCATCGCCGTGGACATCGCTTCGCCCCCACTTCCGTCGATCGCCACGGCCCTCTCTTTCACCCTTCGGCTGTCTCCAGCCATCCTCAAGACGCCTTCAGAGGTCGCGCGGATTGTCGCACTCAGCGTTGGATTTGGAGGAAGGACTCGTATTGTCGTGCGTCACCGTCATTGTGTCCCAATTTCCTTCGTTCTCGTATGCCCTGCCTCCACTTCCATTCACTCAGATACCTGACACCGCCCCCCTCGTCCCCTACGCTACGCTCTCACTCTCTACTACCTGTCACCTCGTCATGAAAACCGTTAGATACTGATCGTTTGTATTCAACCTGACGTCCCGGGCTTGTTAACGAATCATCTGATTTCCCCTCTACCTTTCTGTGTGAGATCTCGGTTCGACTCGGCGACCCTTTACTCGGGCACCCCTACCCAGACCGCTCGTCGCGGCCGCCCCTCGACTTGTCCCATCCCAAATCCGGTCCTTTCCGGACTCGAGCCCCCCGCCGCCCTCGACCGTCCTGTCCCATCCCGTGCATCGGCGTTGGACTCGAGCCCCCCTCCGCCCTCGACCGTCCTGTCCCATCCTGGCACGCCCCGCCGATGCACGCCGGCTGGGGGTCACGCAACGGCTCGGATGGCTGCGAACCGCTCGGCGGCTTCGTTGGCTTTTACCCTCTGCCGCGTCTTCGAGCTCTGCGGCAGGGGGTGTCTTGTCGAGGTCCATCAGGTCGGCCGTCATCCCTAACAGCAAAGGCATCGGCACTCTCATTGGCTGTGCGGCTGAATCGACGATTATGGTAGTCGGATTGGCGTGCCGCGAAGGAAGATGGCATTGAGAGGAGGTCCACGGCGCCGGGCTGGCTCGACTCGGAGGACGAGTGAGCCTGTAACATCTCTTCGGGTTTTCTCACCAAGTACTATCATCATTGTCACGGCCGCCTGAGCGAGCGTAATGCTATGGGTGAAACGAATGGCATGTGTATGTCACACACGGAAAAATGGATGTATAGTAGTAAGTATTAGTAGCACAAGGCCGCGCTCGTAATCCGAATAATATAATAAGTAAAATAGATACAGCCTGAGCCACGCAGCACTGGACGTTCACTGGTACGCGGCAGAAGGTCCAGGTTGCGAACTGGTGCCCGTCGTGTCCGGCAGCCTTTTGTTTTTCGCGCCCTTCCTCGGCTGCAGAAACTTGTGGAATTTCGGCATCGACTGGTCGCCGCGCTGCGACTCAAAGTCTTGAAGCGCCTCGGAGGCAGTGCTGCCGTTGGCCAGTGCTTGCTCAACGCGTTTGACAAAGAACTGGAACTGCGACCATGTTTGTCGCACCTAGAAGGCAAATCAGTGCACGCCCACGCCCACACTGTCCCGGGTTGGGTGCAGACACTCACGGACGCGTTTTGGTGTGGCCGCCAGGACGGCAGGCGACCCTTCGAGGTCTGCCAATGCTTCTGCGAACCCCACTCCTCGTCGACCAACCGAAGAGGAGGCTTGCGGCCGACCCCTTCAATGAGGGTGCCTTCGTCCCAAGCTTGCCATAGAAGCCTGACGTTCGGATAGCTGCCAAGGCTCTCCGGTCGCCACGCTTTCCACAGGAGAGCTGGCTGCTTGATCATGGCAAAAACCGACGTCCAGTTGCAGTTCCGGGATGTGAACGTGGGGTACCGATCGACGGTCATGTCCATTGGGTCACAGAACGCCGCGGGCTCGGGCAGGACCATGTCGAAGGGGGTGTAAGGCGGAGATGGGCCGGGCAAGAGTCGCAGGGCCATGTGAGTCTTGCCGTCGTGGACTATGGATACCGGGGTGAGGGTCTCAAAACCAGACAAACCAGACACGGTCGGAACCACGGCAGGGCCTGGAACGTGGGCCACCGGCACCTCAGTCACGGCGTGTGTTGACAGCCTCGCCACGCGGGCTGCTTCTGTCAGTCCCGAGGCTTGCGTGGTGGGTGGTGGCGGACGTGGACGTGGACATGGAACCAGAATCGGCTGGTTTTCGAAGACTTGGGTCACCTGCACCGGAGACACATGCAGTGAGCATGTGACCCCACACTGACATTGAGGAGCAGGGGGGGTTTTCGAAAGGGCTCTCGAATGTGTGACATTGGGTGTGCTCATGCGGAAACGTGGCAGCGGCATGGTGCCGGCGTCCATGGGCAGTCGCTCTTGCTGGCGAGATGGGGAGAATGGCTCCGAACGTCGTGTCAACACGTCGAGCTTCTCTGAATGCGACTGTAGTGTTGACTCGATACTGGAGTTGCGTCCTGCCAGCGCCACAAACGCACTCTGTGTGGCCGATTCTCGAAAGCTGGATCCGATTTCGTTCATGGCCCGGTTGCCAGCATCCTTGACTTCACGGGCATCGGGCCATTTGGTGAAGAATGCCGCCGCTTCTGTCGTCTGAAGCACCTTGAGCCTCTTGAGAAGGGCAGACTCTGGAAAGACACAGTGAATTGCGGCAGCACCCTTTTGGGGGCCGTGAACCACATGAGAATTGGGGTAGTAGGACAACGTGAGGCATGTACTTACCTGCCAAAAGAAAGGCCGAAGCTGCTGGAGCAGCTCCAGGAAGTTGATGGTCCCATAATTCACAGACCCGGGATTGCTGGTCTTCACCCGTGCCAGTGCCTCCTCAGCAAATGGAAAAAGCTGAGCTTGCAGCGCTTGCGGTACATCTACCTCAACCCAAGGCACACGGTACTGCTCGCCGACATAGAATCCGGCCAACGCGGTGACAGCCTGGAAGATTGACCAGACCGTCGGCGTTGGTGATTTGCTGAGTCAGCCCGAGCGACCGTCATGACCGACTTGAAGCCACTTACCGTCTTCGGAATTTTGGACGCATAAACTTCCTGTAGTGTGTTGCCCGTCCAATGTCCAATTGCATTGACTGCATCAATTGTGACACTGTAAAATTCAGTTTATGTCCACACCAAGGTCCACACTCCGATCATTCAAGAGAGCTCACCCCATGTCTTCCATCAGACTTGGCACTGTACGGCGTGCCAGGTGGAGTTTCTTCTCTGAACGGATTGATGTATGCTCAAGGAACTTGCTGAACATCTTGCGCATTGCATCTCCAGTGGAAGGCTCGCCAACCTGCTTTCCAAAGATGACATTGATCTATCACGGGCAGGCATAATCAGATTATCAGAGATTGGGTCAACAGAGACAGAGTCAAATCAGACCTTTCGCCATGATGCAGCACATGACCAATCCCAGCCCGCAACTTTACTGACCAGGTCCTCCTGGTCAAATACATAATGCAAAAAGATGGCCAGCGCAACAATGGGGCAGCGCAGAGGGTCCCGATGGGGCAAAACGAAATTGTAATCCGGTTCCTGTTTCTGGCAAGGGATGAGCTCAGGAAAGGTCAGACAGGCTCAGAGGAGTGCTCACTCCAGGTTTGGCCGTCTTTGACTCGTGGTACAAAGAGAGCACACCAAAAAAACGGCTTCCACGGCCACTTCGCCGTCCATCTGCAGTTGTATAGTCAGGAATAAAGAGGTGGTATGGCTGAATGCAGGGCAAGCGAAGGTTGACTAGCTCATCACCACGGGTCAGCGTAGTACACTGCCAATTCCAACTGAAGTGGGCCTTGACAATCGAAGGCACTAGATCCGTGAATTGTTAGCTTGGTTATGACAGACAGCAGGAGACACTACTAGCTGACATTGGGGAAGCCTTGTGAGAATTGACCTGGTGATTTGTTCAAAGTGCTCGGGAAAAAGTTCGGAGTCGAGGATCGTGTTTTTGGTGATGTCGAAGTTCACGTCACTGGCGATTCGCTAAGTTCAGATCGGCGCGTGCACAAATGAGGAAGACATACTCGAGGCGCAGCCGCTGCGCTTGGACCATCAGCGCTTTGTAATAATCCATGGTTCGTGCGGTGAAAGCGGGTCGCATGTGCTCCAACGCCGGATTGTCGTCGATTTGGCGACGGCGAACACGACCAAGCATGGTCATGTGTTTCTTGAGCGAGCTCTGTACACAATCAGTCAGTCACAGCGGACACCGATGGCACGAAATCGCTCACCGGCGATAGCCGTTGATCATTGGCTTGCTCACAGCCTGATGTCGTGAGCAGGCTCCGGGTCGCTGCGTACTTCAGGTACTCGATGGTGTGATGGGCATCGACAACTATGTCGAGAATGGTGCCAGCCGCGAGTGCACCGGTGAGCCACCGCTAGGTCAACCCCACTTAGTAGTGCCAATATGCGAACGTCAGGAAATCGGGCTCTCACCTGCCAGAGCGACAGCACACTCTTTTCGGTTGCTGACCGCTCTTCCGTCGGGAGTCAAGGATGAACCGATCGACCTAACGCGATGTCATCCCGCGGTCCGTCTGAGGTCAAATGCCGAATGGCACACTTACCCATGCCTTCGCGCCTGGAGTCCCGCTGCCCGCTGCCGCCGACTGAGACGTCGCGGTGCCATTCGCACCTGGGTCGTCACCGTCGTTGGCCTCACCCACCATAGGGTCGTCTCCTCCGTCGTCGCCGTCGTCTTCGTCGAATTCACCAGAAAGGCCGCGGTCGAATGAGCTGCACAGCTCGTCAACATCATGCGCGACGGCACTTTCAAGTGCCGACTGAGAGTGGGAGCTGTCGGAGCCGCGAGAGCCGTGAGAGCTGCGCAAAATGGAGCTTGAGGTGTTTGCACTGGGTCGCCCGAATCAGTGTCGACATCGGTGCACGCGAATGGCACGCACCTGGCAGCGGGCACCTGCGATGCGTCGTACTCCTGCAGACGGCAGATGAGGTCAATTTTCTTACCACCTCGTGCGAGCGAGCGGCTCCTGCACAGTTCCTTCAACTGTGTCACCTTGAGGCCGGTGCTTCGCAAGTCGTCAAGAGGGTTTCAGCAAGCAGGAGAATCTGAGAAAATGAAAGCTTACTAATTCGGGCTTGAATTCGCGTTTTGCGATGGTGATTCGAACGTCGCAGGTAAATGGGGCATCCGTGAGTCTGGAGGGTCCGAGTTGATGAAGGGGATCGGCAAACGGATCAGAGGCATGACATGCAAACGGTGCGAATACGCACTGCGAGATCGCCTGCCGCTCCCTTGGCCGTTCCGAATGGGGCCAATCCCACCGACTGCGACATGGCTCGCCCTCAGTAATGTATATATATATATAGTAACGCAAGGTGGACTTACCGCCGTTCGACGGAGAGCGTGCTCGTGTTCGCTCGGTGGAGTCCGGAGGCGACGAGCTCGACCACAATCGCCAATGTTGTTCGTGGTCTTGTGAGTCTTGTGAGAGTGCTTCCGATCCCGGCAGGAGCTCTGGGTCAATGTTTGCATTATCAACGGGTGGAGACACCATGCCGTTGAGGGTGGTAAGGTAATTAGTCGAGGAGAGAGTAGGCGGACTCCCTGGGCGAGGGACACGCGCGGAGAAGTCGGGGGGGGCCCCTCTGCGAGGCAATTGTGGTGGGTGGCCCCGCCTACCCGAAAAGGACATGTGGCCCGAAAAGGACATGTCGCGCGTTTTCCTGGGGGGCAAGCCAACTCACAGTCGGACCGTGAACCACTTAGGAGGTTCACACGCCGCAAGTGTGATTCCCCTTTTGGGACTTCTCTTAGGGTTTTTAGGTCTCAGTCCAAGTCCTGTGAACCGCCCAGCCACAATCACACCCCGATCGGGAAACTCGCGCCAAACGAGTTGTCCTGGATTCACACCGATTCGACGGGACATCGTCGTCGCGCATTCACAGGACTTGTCCTGATTCACAGCTTGGGCCCACCTGATTCACAGTTTTCCGTCGCCGTTTCACATTCTCGCTCACACTGTTTCGCGCGGGCGCCCGTCGACTTGTCCCGTCCCAAATCCAGTCCTTTCCTTTCCTGGTTTTCCTGCCCTGCCCCCCCACCATCCGCCCTCGAGCGTCCTGTCCTGTCCTGTCCCGTCCCGGCACGCCCCGCCCCACACACGCTCCCCCGCCAGCCCAGCAACCCGAACCCCGTCGTTTGTAGGTGCGAAATATGTCCGGCGTCTGCCAATCACGCCCAGAAAAACTGACTATTTTCGGCGACATCAGCAGGAGTGGCATCCCAGCGAGAACGCCGCTTTCTAGGTGCGGATGCACCCAGCGCCTCTTGGGACCATTCCCCGCTAGGCTTCTCCTCGACAGGTTCTGTAACGTCCCAACGACGTTTGCGTTTTGTTTGCTGCATCAGGGGGTGTCTTGTCAAGGTCCGCTTCTCGTTCTCTTCGATGGCCCTGCGCACGCGTTGCTCCTCCCTTTCAAGCCTTTGCAGTCGCGTTGCTCCCTTATAACCCCCTTCTGCAGGTTGGCCATTGTCCCTGAGAGCAAAGGCATCGGCACTCTCATTCCCTCGCCTCTCATCGCCGTGGACATCGCTTCGCCCCCACTTCCGTCGATCGCCACGGCCCTCTCTTTCACCCTTCGGCTGTCTCCAGCCATCCTCAAGACGCCTTCAGAGGTCGCGCGGATTGTCGCACTCAGCGTTGGATTTGGAGGAAGGACTCGTATTGTCGTGCGTCACCGTCATTGTGTCCCAATTTCCTTCGTTCTCGTATGCCCTGCCTCCACTTCCATTCACTCAGATACCTGACACCGCCCCCCTCGTCCCCTACGCTACGCTCTCACTCTCTACTACCTGTCACCTCGTCATGAAAACCGTTAGATACTGATCGTTTGTATTCAACCTGACGTCCCGGGCTTGTTAACGAATCATCTGATTTCCCCTCTACCTTTCTGTGTGAGATCTCGGTTCGACTCGGCGACCCTTTACTCGGGCACCCCTACCCAGACCGCTCGTCGCGGCCGCCCCTCGACTTGTCCCATCCCAAATCCGGTCCTTTCCGGACTCGAGCCCCCCGCCGCCCTCGACCGTCCTGTCCCATCCCGTGCATCGGCGTTGGACTCGAGCCCCCCTCCGCCCTCGACCGTCCTGTCCCATCCTGGCACGCCCCGCCGATGCACGCCGGCTGGGGGTCACGCAACGGCTCGGATGGCTGCGAACCGCTCGGCGGCTTCGTTGGCTTTTACCCTCTGCCGCGTCTTCGAGCTCTGCGGCAGGGGGTGTCTTGTCGAGGTCCATCAGGTCGGCCGTCATCCCTAACAGCAAAGGCATCGGCACTCTCATTGGCTGTGCGGCTGAATCGACGATTATGGTAGTCGGATTGGCGTGCCGCGAAGGAAGATGGCATTGAGAGGAGGTCCACGGCGCCGGGCTGGCTCGACTCGGAGGACGAGTGAGCCTGTAACATCTCTTCGGGTTTTCTCACCAAGTACTATCATCATTGTCACGGCCGCCTGAGCGAGCGTAATGCTATGGGTGAAACGAATGGCATGTGTATGTCACACACGGAAAAATGGATGTATAGTAGTAAGTATTAGTAGCACAAGGCCGCGCTCGTAATCCGAATAATATAATAAGTAAAATAGATACAGCCTGAGCCACGCAGCACTGGACGTTCACTGGTACGCGGCAGAAGGTCCAGGTTGCGAACTGGTGCCCGTCGTGTCCGGCAGCCTTTTGTTTTTCGCGCCCTTCCTCGGCTGCAGAAACTTGTGGAATTTCGGCATCGACTGGTCGCCGCGCTGCGACTCAAAGTCTTGAAGCGCCTCGGAGGCAGTGCTGCCGTTGGCCAGTGCTTGCTCAACGCGTTTGACAAAGAACTGGAACTGCGACCATGTTTGTCGCACCTAGAAGGCAAATCAGTGCACGCCCACGCCCACACTGTCCCGGGTTGGGTGCAGACACTCACGGACGCGTTTTGGTGTGGCCGCCAGGACGGCAGGCGACCCTTCGAGGTCTGCCAATGCTTCTGCGAACCCCACTCCTCGTCGACCAACCGAAGAGGAGGCTTGCGGCCGACCCCTTCAATGAGGGTGCCTTCGTCCCAAGCTTGCCATAGAAGCCTGACGTTCGGATAGCTGCCAAGGCTCTCCGGTCGCCACGCTTTCCACAGGAGAGCTGGCTGCTTGATCATGGCAAAAACCGACGTCCAGTTGCAGTTCCGGGATGTGAACGTGGGGTACCGATCGACGGTCATGTCCATTGGGTCACAGAACGCCGCGGGCTCGGGCAGGACCATGTCGAAGGGGGTGTAAGGCGGAGATGGGCCGGGCAAGAGTCGCAGGGCCATGTGAGTCTTGCCGTCGTGGACTATGGATACCGGGGTGAGGGTCTCAAAACCAGACAAACCAGACACGGTCGGAACCACGGCAGGGCCTGGAACGTGGGCCACCGGCACCTCAGTCACGGCGTGTGTTGACAGCCTCGCCACGCGGGCTGCTTCTGTCAGTCCCGAGGCTTGCGTGGTGGGTGGTGGCGGACGTGGACGTGGACATGGAACCAGAATCGGCTGGTTTTCGAAGACTTGGGTCACCTGCACCGGAGACACATGCAGTGAGCATGTGACCCCACACTGACATTGAGGAGCAGGGGGGGTTTTCGAAAGGGCTCTCGAATGTGTGACATTGGGTGTGCTCATGCGGAAACGTGGCAGCGGCATGGTGCCGGCGTCCATGGGCAGTCGCTCTTGCTGGCGAGATGGGGAGAATGGCTCCGAACGTCGTGTCAACACGTCGAGCTTCTCTGAATGCGACTGTAGTGTTGACTCGATACTGGAGTTGCGTCCTGCCAGCGCCACAAACGCACTCTGTGTGGCCGATTCTCGAAAGCTGGATCCGATTTCGTTCATGGCCCGGTTGCCAGCATCCTTGACTTCACGGGCATCGGGCCATTTGGTGAAGAATGCCGCCGCTTCTGTCGTCTGAAGCACCTTGAGCCTCTTGAGAAGGGCAGACTCTGGAAAGACACAGTGAATTGCGGCAGCACCCTTTTGGGGGCCGTGAACCACATGAGAATTGGGGTAGTAGGACAACGTGAGGCATGTACTTACCTGCCAAAAGAAAGGCCGAAGCTGCTGGAGCAGCTCCAGGAAGTTGATGGTCCCATAATTCACAGACCCGGGATTGCTGGTCTTCACCCGTGCCAGTGCCTCCTCAGCAAATGGAAAAAGCTGAGCTTGCAGCGCTTGCGGTACATCTACCTCAACCCAAGGCACACGGTACTGCTCGCCGACATAGAATCCGGCCAACGCGGTGACAGCCTGGAAGATTGACCAGACCGTCGGCGTTGGTGATTTGCTGAGTCAGCCCGAGCGACCGTCATGACCGACTTGAAGCCACTTACCGTCTTCGGAATTTTGGACGCATAAACTTCCTGTAGTGTGTTGCCCGTCCAATGTCCAATTGCATTGACTGCATCAATTGTGACACTGTAAAATTCAGTTTATGTCCACACCAAGGTCCACACTCCGATCATTCAAGAGAGCTCACCCCATGTCTTCCATCAGACTTGGCACTGTACGGCGTGCCAGGTGGAGTTTCTTCTCTGAACGGATTGATGTATGCTCAAGGAACTTGCTGAACATCTTGCGCATTGCATCTCCAGTGGAAGGCTCGCCAACCTGCTTTCCAAAGATGACATTGATCTATCACGGGCAGGCATAATCAGATTATCAGAGATTGGGTCAACAGAGACAGAGTCAAATCAGACCTTTCGCCATGATGCAGCACATGACCAATCCCAGCCCGCAACTTTACTGACCAGGTCCTCCTGGTCAAATACATAATGCAAAAAGATGGCCAGCGCAACAATGGGGCAGCGCAGAGGGTCCCGATGGGGCAAAACGAAATTGTAATCCGGTTCCTGTTTCTGGCAAGGGATGAGCTCAGGAAAGGTCAGACAGGCTCAGAGGAGTGCTCACTCCAGGTTTGGCCGTCTTTGACTCGTGGTACAAAGAGAGCACACCAAAAAAAACGGCTTCCACGGCCACTTCGCCGTCCATCTGCAGTTGTATAGTCAGGAATAAAGAGGTGGTATGGCTGAATGCAGGGCAAGCGAAGGTTGACTAGCTCATCACCACGGGTCAGCGTAGTACACTGCCAATTCCAACTGAAGTGGGCCTTGACAATCGAAGGCACTAGATCCGTGAATTGTTAGCTTGGTTATGACAGACAGCAGGAGACACTACTAGCTGACATTGGGGAAGCCTTGTGAGAATTGACCTGGTGATTTGTTCAAAGTGCTCGGGAAAAAGTTCGGAGTCGAGGATCGTGTTTTTGGTGATGTCGAAGTTCACGTCACTGGCGATTCGCTAAGTTCAGATCGGCGCGTGCACAAATGAGGAAGACATACTCGAGGCGCAGCCGCTGCGCTTGGACCATCAGCGCTTTGTAATAATCCATGGTTCGTGCGGTGAAAGCGGGTCGCATGTGCTCCAACGCCGGATTGTCGTCGATTTGGCGACGGCGAACACGACCAAGCATGGTCATGTGTTTCTTGAGCGAGCTCTGTACACAATCAGTCAGTCACAGCGGACACCGATGGCACGAAATCGCTCACCGGCGATAGCCGTTGATCATTGGCTTGCTCACAGCCTGATGTCGTGAGCAGGCTCCGGGTCGCTGCGTACTTCAGGTACTCGATGGTGTGATGGGCATCGACAACTATGTCGAGAATGGTGCCAGCCGCGAGTGCACCGGTGAGCCACCGCTAGGTCAACCCCACTTAGTAGTGCCAATATGCGAACGTCAGGAAATCGGGCTCTCACCTGCCAGAGCGACAGCACACTCTTTTCGGTTTGCTGACCGCTCTTCCGTCGGGAGTCAAGGATGAACCGATCGACCTAACGCGATGTCATCCCGCGGTCCGTCTGAGGTCAAATGCCGAATGGCACACTTACCCATGCCTTCGCGCCTGGAGTCCCGCTGCCCGCTGCCGCCGACTGAGACGTCGCGGTGCCATTCGCACCTGGGTCGTCACCGTCGTTGGCCTCACCCACCATAGGGTCGTCTCCTCCGTCGTCGCCGTCGTCTTCGTCGAATTCACCAGAAAGGCCGCGGTCGAATGAGCTGCACAGCTCGTCAACATCATGCGCGACGGCACTTTCAAGTGCCGACTGAGAGTGGGAGCTGTCGGAGCCGCGAGAGCCGTGAGAGCTGCGCAAAATGGAGCTTGAGGTGTTTGCACTGGGTCGCCCGAATCAGTGTCGACATCGGTGCACGCGAATGGCACGCACCTGGCAGCGGGCACCTGCGATGCGTCGTACTCCTGCAGACGGCAGATGAGGTCAATTTTCTTACCACCTCGTGCGAGCGAGCGGCTCCTGCACAGTTCCTTCAACTGTGTCACCTTGAGGCCGGTGCTTCGCAAGTCGTCAAGAGGGTTTCAGCAAGCAGGAGAATCTGAGAAAATGAAAGCTTACTAATTCGGGCTTGAATTCGCGTTTTGCGATGGTGATTCGAACGTCGCAGGTAAATGGGGCATCCGTGAGTCTGGAGGGTCCGAGTTGATGAAGGGGATCGGCAAACGGATCAGAGGCATGACATGCAAACGGTGCGAATACGCACTGCGAGATCGCCTGCCGCTCCCTTGGCCGTTCCGAATGGGGCCAATCCCACCGACTGCGACATGGCTCGCCCTCAGTAATGTATATATATATATAGTAACGCAAGGTGGACTTACCGCCGTTCGACGGAGAGCGTGCTCGTGTTCGCTCGGTGGAGTCCGGAGGCGACGAGCTCGACCACAATCGCCAATGTTGTTCGTGGTCTTGTGAGTCTTGTGAGAGTGCTTCCGATCCCGGCAGGAGCTCTGGGTCAATGTTTGCATTATCAACGGGTGGAGACACCATGCCGTTGAGGGTGGTAAGGTAATTAGTCGAGGAGAGAGTAGGCGGACTCCCTGGGCGAGGGACACGCGCGGAGAAGTCGGGGGGGGCCCCTCTGCGAGGCAATTGTGGTGGGTGGCCCCGCCTACCCGAAAAGGACATGTGGCCCGAAAAGGACATGTCGCGCGTTTTCCTGGGGGGCAAGCCAACTCACAGTCGGACCGTGAACCACTTAGGAGGTTCACACGCCGCAAGTGTGATTCCCCTTTTGGGACTTCTCTTAGGGTTTTTAGGTCTCAGTCCAAGTCCTGTGAACCGCCCAGCCACAATCACACCCCGATCGGGAAACTCGCGCCAAACGAGTTGTCCTGGATTCACACCGATTCGACGGGACATCGTCGTCGCGCATTCACAGGACTTGTCCTGATTCACAGCTTTGGGCCCACCTGATTCACAGTTTTCCGTCGCCGTTTCACATTCTCGCTCACACTGTTTCGCGCGGGCGCCCGTCGACTTGTCCCGTCCCAAATCCAGTCCTTTCCTTTCCTGGTTTTCCTGCCCTGCCCCCCCACCATCCGCCCTCGAGCGTCCTGTCCTGTCCTGTCCCGTCCCGGCACGCCCCGCCCCACACACGCTCCCCGCCAGCCCAGCAACCCGAACCCCGTCGTTTGTAGGTGCGAAATATGTCCGGCGTCTGCCAATCACGCCCAGAAAAACTGACTATTTTCGGCGACATCAGCAGGAGTGGCATCCCAGCGAGAACGCCGCTTTCTAGGTGCGGATGCACCCAGCGCCTCTTGGGACCATTCCCCGCTAGGCTTCTCCTCGACAGGTTCTGTAACGTCCCAACGACGTTTGCGTTTTGTTTGCTGCATCAGGGGGTGTCTTGTCAAGGTCCGCTTCTCGTTCTCTTCGATGGCCCTGCGCACGCGTTGCTCCTCCCTTTCAAGCCTTTGCAGTCGCGTTGCTCCCTTATAACCCCCTTCTGCAGGTTGGCCATTGTCCCTGAGAGCAAAGGCATCGGCACTCTCATTCCCTCGCCTCTCATCGCCGTGGACATCGCTTCGCCCCCACTTCCGTCGATCGCCACGGCCCTCTCTTTCACCCTTCGGCTGTCTCCAGCCATCCTCAAGACGCCTTCAGAGGTCGCGCGGATTGTCGCACTCAGCGTTGGATTTGGAGGAAGGACTCGTATTGTCGTGCGTCACCGTCATTGTGTCCCAATTTCCTTCGTTCTCGTATGCCCTGCCTCCACTTCCATTCACTCAGATACCTGACACCGCCCCCCTCGTCCCCTACGCTACGCTCTCACTCTCTACTACCTGTCACCTCGTCATGAAAACCGTTAGATACTGATCGTTTGTATTCAACCTGACGTCCCGGGCTTGTTAACGAATCATCTGATTTCCCCTCTACCTTTCTGTGTGAGATCTCGGTTCGACTCGGCGACCCTTTACTCGGGCACCCCTACCCAGACCGCTCGTCGCGGCCGCCCCTCGACTTGTCCCATCCCAAATCCGGTCCTTTCCGGACTCGAGCCCCCCGCCGCCCTCGACCGTCCTGTCCCATCCCGTGCATCGGCGTTGGACTCGAGCCCCCCTCCGCCCTCGACCGTCCTGTCCCATCCTGGCACGCCCCGCCGATGCACGCCGGCTGGGGGTCACGCAACGGCTCGGATGGCTGCGAACCGCTCGGCGGCTTCGTTGGCTTTTACCCTCTGCCGCGTCTTCGAGCTCTGCGGCAGGGGGTGTCTTGTCGAGGTCCATCAGGTCGGCCGTCATCCCTAACAGCAAAGGCATCGGCACTCTCATTGGCTGTGCGGCTGAATCGACGATTATGGTAGTCGGATTGGCGTGCCGCGAAGGAAGATGGCATTGAGAGGAGGTCCACGGCGCCGGGCTGGCTCGACTCGGAGGACGAGTGAGCCTGTAACATCTCTTCGGGTTTTCTCACCAAGTACTATCATCATTGTCACGGCCGCCTGAGCGAGCGTAATGCTATGGGTGAAACGAATGGCATGTGTATGTCACACACGGAAAAATGGATGTATAGTAGTAAGTATTAGTAGCACAAGGCCGCGCTCGTAATCCGAATAATATAATAAGTAAAATAGATACAGCCTGAGCCACGCAGCACTGGACGTTCACTGGTACGCGGCAGAAGGTCCAGGTTGCGAACTGGTGCCCGTCGTGTCCGGCAGCCTTTTGTTTTTCGCGCCCTTCCTCGGCTGCAGAAACTTGTGGAATTTCGGCATCGACTGGTCGCCGCGCTGCGACTCAAAGTCTTGAAGCGCCTCGGAGGCAGTGCTGCCGTTGGCCAGTGCTTGCTCAACGCGTTTGACAAAGAACTGGAACTGCGACCATGTTTGTCGCACCTAGAAGGCAAATCAGTGCACGCCCACGCCCACACTGTCCCGGGTTGGGTGCAGACACTCACGGACGCGTTTTGGTGTGGCCGCCAGGACGGCAGGCGACCCTTCGAGGTCTGCCAATGCTTCTGCGAACCCCACTCCTCGTCGACCAACCGAAGAGGAGGCTTGCGGCCGACCCCTTCAATGAGGGTGCCTTCGTCCCAAGCTTGCCATAGAAGCCTGACGTTCGGATAGCTGCCAAGGCTCTCCGGTCGCCACGCTTTCCACAGGAGAGCTGGCTGCTTGATCATGGCAAAAACCGACGTCCAGTTGCAGTTCCGGGATGTGAACGTGGGGTACCGATCGACGGTCATGTCCATTGGGTCACAGAACGCCGCGGGCTCGGGCAGGACCATGTCGAAGGGGGTGTAAGGCGGAGATGGGCCGGGCAAGAGTCGCAGGGCCATGTGAGTCTTGCCGTCGTGGACTATGGATACCGGGGTGAGGGTCTCAAAACCAGACAAACCAGACACGGTCGGAACCACGGCAGGGCCTGGAACGTGGGCCACCGGCACCTCAGTCACGGCGTGTGTTGACAGCCTCGCCACGCGGGCTGCTTCTGTCAGTCCCGAGGCTTGCGTGGTGGGTGGTGGCGGACGTGGACGTGGACATGGAACCAGAATCGGCTGGTTTTCGAAGACTTGGGTCACCTGCACCGGAGACACATGCAGTGAGCATGTGACCCCACACTGACATTGAGGAGCAGGGGGGGTTTTCGAAAGGGCTCTCGAATGTGTGACATTGGGTGTGCTCATGCGGAAACGTGGCAGCGGCATGGTGCCGGCGTCCATGGGCAGTCGCTCTTGCTGGCGAGATGGGGAGAATGGCTCCGAACGTCGTGTCAACACGTCGAGCTTCTCTGAATGCGACTGTAGTGTTGACTCGATACTGGAGTTGCGTCCTGCCAGCGCCACAAACGCACTCTGTGTGGCCGATTCTCGAAAGCTGGATCCGATTTCGTTCATGGCCCGGTTGCCAGCATCCTTGACTTCACGGGCATCGGGCCATTTGGTGAAGAATGCCGCCGCTTCTGTCGTCTGAAGCACCTTGAGCCTCTTGAGAAGGGCAGACTCTGGAAAGACACAGTGAATTGCGGCAGCACCCTTTTGGGGGCCGTGAACCACATGAGAATTGGGGTAGTAGGACAACGTGAGGCATGTACTTACCTGCCAAAAGAAAGGCCGAAGCTGCTGGAGCAGCTCCAGGAAGTTGATGGTCCCATAATTCACAGACCCGGGATTGCTGGTCTTCACCCGTGCCAGTGCCTCCTCAGCAAATGGAAAAAGCTGAGCTTGCAGCGCTTGCGGTACATCTACCTCAACCCAAGGCACACGGTACTGCTCGCCGACATAGAATCCGGCCAACGCGGTGACAGCCTGGAAGATTGACCAGACCGTCGGCGTTGGTGATTTGCTGAGTCAGCCCGAGCGACCGTCATGACCGACTTGAAGCCACTTACCGTCTTCGGAATTTTGGACGCATAAACTTCCTGTAGTGTGTTGCCCGTCCAATGTCCAATTGCATTGACTGCATCAATTGTGACACTGTAAAATTCAGTTTATGTCCACACCAAGGTCCACACTCCGATCATTCAAGAGAGCTCACCCCATGTCTTCCATCAGACTTGGCACTGTACGGCGTGCCAGGTGGAGTTTCTTCTCTGAACGGATTGATGTATGCTCAAGGAACTTGCTGAACATCTTGCGCATTGCATCTCCAGTGGAAGGCTCGCCAACCTGCTTTCCAAAGATGACATTGATCTATCACGGGCAGGCATAATCAGATTATCAGAGATTGGGTCAACAGAGACAGAGTCAAATCAGACCTTTCGCCATGATGCAGCACATGACCAATCCCAGCCCGCAACTTTACTGACCAGGTCCTCCTGGTCAAATACATAATGCAAAAAGATGGCCAGCGCAACAATGGGGCAGCGCAGAGGGTCCCGATGGGGCAAAACGAAATTGTAATCCGGTTCCTGTTTCTGGCAAGGGATGAGCTCAGGAAAGGTCAGACAGGCTCAGAGGAGTGCTCACTCCAGGTTTGGCCGTCTTTGACTCGTGGTACAAAGAGAGCACACCAAAAAAACGGCTTCCACGGCCACTTCGCCGTCCATCTGCAGTTGTATAGTCAGGAATAAAGAGGTGGTATGGCTGAATGCAGGGCAAGCGAAGGTTGACTAGCTCATCACCACGGGTCAGCGTAGTACACTGCCAATTCCAACTGAAGTGGGCCTTGACAATCGAAGGCACTAGATCCGTGAATTGTTAGCTTGGTTATGACAGACAGCAGGAGACACTACTAGCTGACATTGGGGAAGCCTTGTGAGAATTGACCTGGTGATTTGTTCAAAGTGCTCGGGAAAAAGTTCGGAGTCGAGGATCGTGTTTTTGGTGATGTCGAAGTTCACGTCACTGGCGATTCGCTAAGTTCAGATCGGCGCGTGCACAAATGAGGAAGACATACTCGAGGCGCAGCCGCTGCGCTTGGACCATCAGCGCTTTGTAATAATCCATGGTTCGTGCGGTGAAAGCGGGTCGCATGTGCTCCAACGCCGGATTGTCGTCGATTTGGCGACGGCGAACACGACCAAGCATGGTCATGTGTTTCTTGAGCGAGCTCTGTACACAATCAGTCAGTCACAGCGGACACCGATGGCACGAAATCGCTCACCGGCGATAGCCGTTGATCATTGGCTTGCTCACAGCCTGATGTCGTGAGCAGGCTCCGGGTCGCTGCGTACTTCAGGTACTCGATGGTGTGATGGGCATCGACAACTATGTCGAGAATGGTGCCAGCCGCGAGTGCACCGGTGAGCCACCGCTAGGTCAACCCCACTTAGTAGTGCCAATATGCGAACGTCAGGAAATCGGGCTCTCACCTGCCAGAGCGACAGCACACTCTTTTCGGTTTGCTGACCGCTCTTCCGTCGGGAGTCAAGGATGAACCGATCGACCTAACGCGATGTCATCCCGCGGTCCGTCTGAGGTCAAATGCCGAATGGCACACTTACCCATGCCTTCGCGCCTGGAGTCCCGCTGCCCGCTGCCGCCGACTGAGACGTCGCGGTGCCATTCGCACCTGGGTCGTCACCGTCGTTGGCCTCACCCACCATAGGGTCGTCTCCTCCGTCGTCGCCGTCGTCTTCGTCGAATTCACCAGAAAGGCCGCGGTCGAATGAGCTGCACAGCTCGTCAACATCATGCGCGACGGCACTTTCAAGTGCCGACTGAGAGTGGGAGCTGTCGGAGCCGCGAGAGCCGTGAGAGCTGCGCAAAATGGAGCTTGAGGTGTTTGCACTGGGTCGCCCGAATCAGTGTCGACATCGGTGCACGCGAATGGCACGCACCTGGCAGCGGGCACCTGCGATGCGTCGTACTCCTGCAGACGGCAGATGAGGTCAATTTTCTTACCACCTCGTGCGAGCGAGCGGCTCCTGCACAGTTCCTTCAACTGTGTCACCTTGAGGCCGGTGCTTCGCAAGTCGTCAAGAGGGTTTCAGCAAGCAGGAGAATCTGAGAAAATGAAAGCTTACTAATTCGGGCTTGAATTCGCGTTTTGCGATGGTGATTCGAACGTCGCAGGTAAATGGGGCATCCGTGAGTCTGGAGGGTCCGAGTTGATGAAGGGGATCGGCAAACGGATCAGAGGCATGACATGCAAACGGTGCGAATACGCACTGCGAGATCGCCTGCCGCTCCCTTGGCCGTTCCGAATGGGGCCAATCCCACCGACTGCGACATGGCTCGCCCTCAGTAATGTATATATATATATAGTAACGCAAGGTGGACTTACCGCCGTTCGACGGAGAGCGTGCTCGTGTTCGCTCGGTGGAGTCCGGAGGCGACGAGCTCGACCACAATCGCCAATGTTGTTCGTGGTCTTGTGAGTCTTGTGAGAGTGCTTCCGATCCCGGCAGGAGCTCTGGGTCAATGTTTGCATTATCAACGGGTGGAGACACCATGCCGTTGAGGGTGGTAAGGTAATTAGTCGAGGAGAGAGTAGGCGGACTCCCTGGGCGAGGGACACGCGCGGAGAAGTCGGGGGGGGCCCCTCTGCGAGGCAATTGTGGTGGGTGGCCCCGCCTACCCGAAAAGGACATGTGGCCCGAAAAGGACATGTCGCGCGTTTTCCTGGGGGGCAAGCCAACTCACAGTCGGACCGTGAACCACTTAGGAGGTTCACACGCCGCAAGTGTGATTCCCCTTTTGGGACTTCTCTTAGGGTTTTTAGATCCAAGGACCTGAATCAACGTATCTCCACGTGGGAAGGCTATGCGCGTGGACGACAAGAAAATATTTTATGTCCGTTGTTGATTTCTCTATTTTTTACGCTTACAGTGACTCGGAATACAGTATGTTACTTGTGTATTTCGAACGCCATTGGCAGTACGCCCGCGCACTATGTATCATCACAGCATGGCACTATTAGTTGGCTGAGACTACTAGGCTGCTAAGCACGACTCTAAAGTGAGGAGGCTCCAATGGGCTATTTTTGAAAGCAAGTCCAACGCGGCTCATGACCGAGCGCGCAATAACAGTACATATCCACTCGTTCGTAGCCTTCGCGTACGTATCATGGGGCTAATGCACCCGTCCATCGGATCCCCTTACCTCTGGTCCCCTGGTGCCTGTACTACTGTCTGTCTTCAACTTGGGGCGATGGCGTCTGCGACAGGGTCCCTTCGTGTCTGGAGACTATCTTTCTCGAGATGCCCTCGGTTCCATCCAACCTTGAGGGTGGGCCCTCTGATAGGCTCTTCGACAATCCAAATGCAAACCCTAACCTTTGTTCCCGTTACCGCCAGGGATTTCGAGTACAGAAGCTCTATATTGCCCAGAGCTCTCCTGTTCTCGGCGACCTAATGCGCGCCGCCTCTGACGCCGCTAATTCACTCAATATTGAAACGTTCACCGCGTGGTTGCACGGCCTTCTACACAACTGAAGCAGAAGTCTACGAATCCAGTCGATGTCTTTGTAGACAAGATCTCTCGATGGCGGCGGAGATGGATGAACGTCGCTTCCGGGTTACGCGCACACATCACTACCATCGCAAAGCCTCAACATCGCGCTGCCTTATCGCTCTGTCATCACTTCTATGCCATCATCGCCTTCGATACTTCTATGTGACTCCTAAGTTTAGAACGAAAGTCGACTCTGCGTTCAGCCGTTCTTGTCTCCCTCACCGTCGCCCGACTGGAGCTCTTGTTCTGCCTCATCTTATCTACGTCTTCCCTGGGCGACTTCTCTGTTCACTCTCAGCACTCGAGTATGATAGAATAAAGTAAGCGGGATTTTTTTTTTGTTTTTTTGTTTCCATTTCCGTGCGCCTTGGGGTACAGAACTCTTTGTAGCACTTCACCTTGTATAACTATTGCGCCCTCCTCCAAATAAAGTTTCTCCCCTCCATCTAGAACCTCGCTGCTCCCATCCGTAGAATTGTGCTACATGTACTGTAGTGATAAAGAGTAAATCGAGTCGAACTTGCCAGTCTTTTTTCGGTGTATGATATGACATAATTACTGTACATAATCTTAGAAATGCCAGTTACGCCTTTCCATCCTTTCACATCCGTCCGAATGGAGACGAAGACAGTCCTCGAACCATCCTCGCCCCAATGTCACCCAGATGGACGACTCGAGCTCTTACTCCTCAACGACCCCGATGCGGACATCACCCTTCGCTCGTGTGACCTCCAAGAGTTCCGGGTTCTGAAATTTTATCTTATTAAGTACTCCACTGTGCTCAGCGATCTAATACAATCATCTGCCATCAATTCCCCCGATTCCTCCACCTCCCTTCACACAAGGACGCTTCCGTGCATTCAACTACCCGACAGTGGCACAATCCTTTCCAGTCTTCTTAGTTTCATTCTTCCTGTGCCCTCCATCCTTCCTTCAACCACCGAACGAATCATGGAGCTACTGTCCGTAGCGCAAAAGTACAAGATGAACTCCACTTTGGCCCACATCCGAGCAGCTGTCGGTTCACAAGACCCACCTTTCATCCGCCCAGAGACCGCCTTCCTTATCTATACCCTTGCTCAGACATACGGACTTGGGCAGGAAGTTGCCCGGGCGGCACGCGTAGCGTTGACTTTCCCGATGACCATTCAAGGCATGGAAGACAAGTTCGACACCATGTCTGGCGCTTATTTTCACTCACTATGGAAGTATTACCAGAAAGTTCGCACCAATCTCAGCTCGGACCTTATGGTGTTCAGAACGCAGGGAGCAAGCAGTACGCTATCCGGTCAGACTTGCAAGGTTTCCGTTAGCTATGGTATCCCCACCTGGATTGATAGTTACATCGCGTCTATAGGGGAAGATCCCGCCTTTTTCAGCATCTCTGAGTTTCACATGTCTTTAACCCGCCACCTTCTCCACTCTAGTTGTCTTTGGTGTAGAAATATTAACACCGGGATGGTATATAACTTCTGGAAGGCACTAAGTGCTGTTGTCAATGACAGTATGACAAATGTGAGTGTCAGCAAACTATTCATAATTTTCCGAACATCAATTAGAGCATTTGTACCTCCACAGAGTGAACAAGGTCTCTTACTTACAGAAGTGGGAGCAATATTACGAAGTCACCCAAACGTAGACGGAAGTGCATCACCCGCCAGGAATGACTACTTGGAACCACCCCACGCCGATATAATTATCCAGTCGTCGGACCTCGTCTCCTTCCATGTGGACAAAGCAACTCTGTCCATGTCTTCTCCATTTTTCGCCGACATGTTCTCTCTTCCCCAACCCTCTGATAATGAAGTTATCGACGGGCTTCCGATAGTGCGCTTATCTGAAGACGCAGAAATCTTGAACAGTCTCCTCAAGATGCTATATCCAGTTCCTTCCATGGTACCCGATAGTTACGACAAAGCCTTAGAGCTACTCGCAGCTTCTCAGAAGTACGATATGGCTAGCATCCAGTCCTCTATCCGTACCGAAATAAAAAGCTGGGGACCAATTGTACTGACGGGGACAATGGCCTATCGTGCGTACGCTATCTCAAGCGGCGCAAAACTCCATCCCGAGATGGGAACCTCTGCCCGCTACCGACCCCATACACCATACATATTATACAGTCGTTCCCAAACACACCATTCGTTACCTAGGTTTCTTTATTAATCACCGCCTCAACTGGGATCTGCACGTGACCACGATGTGCAATCGGGCACGTGCATCCCTGAAGGCCTTACAGCTCGTCGGCAATTCCCAGAGGGGGGTGTCCACGGCGAACTGGCGGCTACTGTTTAACGCGGTATGCATGCCAGTCCTGTCGTACGGATGCCAACTCTGGATGACAGCACGCAACAAGATCGGGCTTATCAAGAAAGTCCAATTGGTAATGAACGAGGGGGTCCGGGTGATTTCCGGATCATTTAAATCCGCACCGCGCGGCCCCCTCCACGAGCTTTTACGTATCTTGCCCGCCCGGCACTACTTGGAAAAGCTAACATCCACCTCTGCCACCAGACTGTTCCGTGTCCCCCGGACTTCTCAGCTCATTGCCCGCCTAGGGGATGACTGGGTCCCGCCAGTCCAGAGCGGCCCACACTCCAGCAACGGAGGGGTGGTGTGTAACAGTGCACTGCGCGTCAGGTCTGGAAGACGCCCACAGCGCCCCACTGCCTTGGAGGCTCTCGGCGCGCGAGTAGATCCCATGCTCACCGAGCGCATCGACGTCACGGCCATCGCCCCCTGGGAGGTCCACAACTGGGAGGCGCACGTCACCGTTGAAGGGCGATCGGACCCCAAAAGACGGAGCACCTTCGTCAACAAGCTTTATGCTTTGAGACAACAGGCAAGTACGTTGATCATCCGAGTTGCCGGAACGGTCTCCAATCGGAACCGGCCGGACAACCACATTGTAGGAGGGGCAGCCGCCTCCGTGTGGCAGGGAGAGTTGGAGCCACGCGCCCGGGCGTGGACGCTCGGTACAGGGGTTGAGACACATGACGTCCACCTCTTCGGTATTTCAAAAGCCGCCGAGCTTGTATCAGCTGAGTACTCACGTGCCCCACCATCACATATTTACATACTCTCATGTGACGAGGCTGCCATAACCTCTGTCACGAACACACGTACACTAAGCCACCAGTCAGACTCGCTACGATTTCATCATGCGCTGACAGACTTTTACTCCACGCACAGGGACACGAGCATCCACCTCGTGTGGGCTCCGGAGAAACGAAAAAGAGCCGCTGATAACCAAGCCCGGACAGCTGCCCGCGACACATGCACCCTCCCCCCCTCCTCATCCCTCCGACGCGTGCAGTCAGCCGCGTTCGTGAAAAAACTTGCCCATGCGGCTGCCTTTCAGGCATGGTGCCGCGAATGGGTAACCCTCCATCAATCCCCTACCGCGCACATCCTGCAGGCCTACGGGCATTCCATCGACTATCACCACACCCCTGATGGGCGCAATCATCCCCTGTGGTTGGCTGCCACACCCCCCAAAAAGCCCAGTGCGGACTACGTAACTATCACGAGACGTACCCACTGCACGGCGTTCCAACTCGCCACATTACACTCCTTCACATCCGATTATACCAAACGTCACCGCCCGGACCTCCCTCCAGAAGCCTCGCACTGCCCATGCGGGTTTCTGGATCGGTCCTTCTACCACCTCCTCTACGACTGCACACGGTTCGAACGCCAACGCCACGAACTATTTGCCAACGTTCAGGACTCTCACACCCACCATCTGGAGGACTCCACTCCGCCAATAACTTTATTCACCGGGGAAGGGGAACTGCTGTATGCATTTTGCCTTTTTCTTCAACAGACAGGCGCAGCTTCAAAACCGGAGGCTGGGGCGCAACCCCCGGCTGATCATGGATAGTCGCAGCTCTGGATTGCAACTCTTGGGGACCCTGCCGAAACGCAGCCCGCGTGTAAGTCAGCTCTTTTCCCTTTATTACCCTGTCTTGGACGGACCGCACCCATTCACCTCACGTTATTACGTACCCCTACTACTTCGGCTTCCTTGGAAGGTGCCGCACCATGTCTACCTTACGTTTCGGCCCGCACGTGAGCTCAGCTTACATATCATGCCTCATAACTTTCGCTCTCTTGATAGAGGCGAAGACCGTTCTTGTACTAAGTACTGCCGCGGAATAAAAATGGTTCAAAAAAAAAAAAAAAAAAAAAACCTCTGCCCGCTACACTTTGGACTTCCCTATGACACTCGAAGGTTTAAGCGACGAATTGTCGCTATTTGAAGGTTGGGCGTTGCGTGATCTTATTCGTTATCGCAGGCGTTGCCGCGACGGTCTTGTTTCAACTCTTCAATCGTTCCTTGACTCTAATGCTGCACCATCAAATATCTGGGTCGTTTGTATTGCAGACACGTTCGGCTCATATTCCCCACGTACAGTTTTTCCCAGGTGGTTGCAAGACATTTTTTCACGACACATACAAAGGTTACGAGAGCCGTTTACGAATCCTCTCCTGAAGCCTTCAAGCATCCGTGGGGAATATTTGGCCGCTCTGAACACCCACGCTACCTCTCAAAATTGTCCCCCCTGCATGATGGTACACGCTTTGAAGGGGGAAACATTCTGTGAGGAGTTGGAGAGAAAACTTACACAGGCACTGGACAAGGTAAGCGCTTCTTTGCAATAGGTTCTTGAGGGTCTGAGTCGTTAACGCGATCAACCAAGGTACGTCCTAGACCGATGGGAAACACTGGCAGTTCACTCACTGAACCCATTTCTAGGAATCCGTGACGTCATAGGGACAAACGACGAGTTGGAGATATGCGTTTTGTAGAGCTGTCACGTCGTCAGAAAAGGTCAATCATGATGTGTAGTGGATGGTTTTCAAACAAACGTGCTCAGAAAGGTACCATGACGACCAGAGAGGTAGTAAGGCTGCTAGATTACGACTGATGTTTAAGAGGAAGGCAACGTGGCGGATCTACTTCTGCCAGCCTGTTGCGGAAGAGGGAAGAGGTGAGCAGAGTAGGGAGGTCACTAGACCGAGCAATTGTTTTTGTCGTTGGGGTTTAGGTGCGTCAGGAAATCTTCATATCCGGGAACGCGCAGCGGGAAGGTTGACTCTCTGTAGTATTCTTGCTACCCACATGTCCCCGGGTCGTCACTGGTGCACCGAATAACTTGAATCCTCGGTTACGTATAAAGTGGGGAATTGAGATCACCCCCCTTCCATCGCACAGGTGGGATGCTGGGTAGTTAACCCATATATTCCTCAAGCCCAGTGGCAAGAAATTCGTGGGATTGAATGCAGAGACGCCAGACTCGGAAAGGCTCTTGCCGCCGGTTTTTCGAATCAACACAGGCCAAATATGATTTGAGACCCTCTCAAGGCGATGCGTATCTGTATTTAGAAGCATTTGGATGACTAAATTGAGGTGAAATACGAGCGGCGGTACAAGTATCGCTCGTAATGGTACAGTAAGAACATGAGGTGAGGGCTCCCCATCCGCGTTCATTGGTGCCGGCCCGGGGAAGACCGGGTCGATCCTCCCGGGCCGAAAGCGACTGCCGGCCACCAAGCGGCGGTTCACAAGTCAAGCATACAGTGATGGCCCAGTCACGCACGCATTGTCAACTTGAACCTGGTCGCAGCGGTCGAGGGCAGGTTTTTTCACGTCGGAATCGCCGAGGCGTTAAGTGGAGAGAGATCGAGGAAGGTGACGCACGCGAGGGCCGGCGATCAGTGGCTGGAGTGCAGGGAGTGGGCAATCCCGCGCCTCAGAATTCACAAGCGGAAGGAGCGGCTGGAGGGAGGTCTGAGAGGTCGAGGACCCAGTCGGGTCATCCACGAGGTCCCCGACGAGTCGACGACTGAGATGGCGGAGGGCCAACTAGCGAGTTTGTATGTAAAGAATAAAACTATAGGAGAGGGGAAAATGTAGGTGTGCTCACTCAGAGACAATTGTCACACTCGTTACAGATCGCGTTCGATACGCCTATAAATTTCTGTTAAACCAGCAATAACTAGAGTGTGGAGTAGTTCAAAGCTGGAGAGAAAGGTAGCGTAAGTTCGGCACGGGCTTGTGAAAGAGGTGCTCACAGTGATTTGGTGCAAAACCCCTGCCGATGCATAGACTTGCCATTCAAGCCAGGATACCATAAAGACAACATTGATGGCAGCATTTGAATTCGCGGTCTAATCGGAAAAAGTCTGCATTAACTAGAACGAGTCGATAGGAGGCGAGGTGATTAGTAATGTCCGTTCCAGAATCGCGTCACTACTCCACATGACCAAATCCTACCACTGGCAGTCGCAAACGCCGATGTCCCTATTTTGTTCCTCTTCACGACGAAACCAGCCAAAAGCATTGACACATCAGTTCTGCTGTCCAGTCCAATAGGAAGATGTAAACATGGTGTGTGGAAAATAGAGAATCAGTTATCGACGCTCTCTCTCGCAGAGGGCTACCGAGCTGTCCGCTGTACCTTTCAACGACATCTTCACACCAACAGGGATGGGTTTTTTGTTTGGCTTGAATAACCCCCTGAAAATTCGGCGTGCTCCCGAGGAATTTGCCGATACTTTGAACGCAACATATTCGCGCATCTTTCTATGTATCGAAAAAACGAAACGAGAAATATGCCTACCACCTCGCAGTACCCATTCGCCCGTTTCGCATTGAAAGAGCCTGCCGACGTGCTTACCGTCCGCCACGGCGCCGAGGATTTAGAATATGGTCGCGCTGACTGCTGTACTTTATTGTGTTCGCACACTGTGCACTGGTCAAACTGGCACGAAACGGGGAAAACACCGCCACACCGGTGCATGTACTTGAGGTAGCAAAGGCACTTTGGCGCAAATTGGGTGGCGAAAGGCGACCAAAGAAATAGTTTCGATGCTCAGTCACGGTAGCACAGCAGTCAACCAGCGGGACGGGAAACTCAAAATCCCACTTCCACTGGGACCGACTCAAAGAAAAAGATGCCGCAAGAGTCGGGGGTTGCGCGGCCGGGATCGTAAGTCTTCGGGCTCGGTTCGCAGAGGATCCTGAGGTTCACAACTGAATGTCAGCGCCCGTCAAAGTCGCCACCCAGATCCCCCGGCCCCTTCAAAGGGACGTGCACGCCGGCGTCTGTCGGCGGCTACGTCCCGTTCTTGCCGCGTAGCGTCAAAATAGGAGAAGAACCAACGAATCGCCCACCAGTTACGCAATCAGCGAGCTTGCTCAATCTCAGGCTCCAGGCTCCCGATTTGCGGTAATGGTGTCGCCATTTGCACTCGGCTTGGCGTCCGAGGAACTACGCACCTTCTCAGGCTTCATCACGTCCCCTGCTCTGTGAAAGGCGCCTAATCACAACTCAAGCGTCTGGCACTGATGTTTCGGACAAACCGATAGGGTTCCTTACCTACCTATACGGCACAGCGCCTTCGGCGACAGAGATCGAGATTTACACTGGCAACTACTATCATAGTAAGGACGCAAGTTTTGCGGTGTGAGACATAATTATATAATCTTACAGTAATTTAAAATTTCACTGTTTTTTTTTCACGTCCCATGACATGGAGACGGAGACAGCCCCTCTCGAAGCGTCCTTGCCCCAGTGCCACCCAAACCCGGATACACCAACTAAACTCTCAGTCTTCGATGACCCCGATGCGGATATCATCATTCAATCATGCGACCTCCGGGAGTTTCGAGTATTGAAACTTGATGTCATCAGGAACTCGCCCGTGCTTGGCGACTTAATACAATCAGCTATTATTGATTCTTCTGGTTCCTCTACTTCCACTCACGCTGAGGGGCTCCCATGCGTCCGACTACCTGAAAACCGGGGCATTCTCTCCAGTCTTCTCAGTTTCATTCTTCCTGTACCTCCCATCCTTCCTCCAACCGCCGAGAAAATCATGAAGCTCCTATCAGTAGCCCAAAAGTACCAGATGAAACGTGCTTTGGCCCACATTAGAGGTGCAGTCGCCTCACAGGATCCACCCTTCATTCGCCCAGAGACCGCCTTCCGTATTTTCTCCCTTGCACAGAAATATGGGCTTGGTCAGGAAGTTGTTCGATCGGCACGCATAGCACTGACGTTCCCGATGACCGTTGAAGATCTGGAAGACAAGCTTGACACCATCCATGGCGCTCATCTCCACATACTCTGGAAGTATTACCAGAGTATTCGGATCAGCCTGAGGTCCGACCTTATGGTGTTTAGAACATCTGGAGCGCACGGCACGCTAGTGGGTCTGACTTGCCACACTGGCACCAGCTCTGCCAATGGTACTATCCCAGGCTGGTTGGATGACTATATTGCATCCATAGGAGAAGACCCTGCCCTTTGTGATCTCACAGAATTCCATATGTGCTTGACACGCCACGCACAATACAGGTGTGCAGCGTGCGGAGGCATGCCCACCAAGATGATACGCAACTTTTGGAAGGCACTGACGGCAGTTGTTCGCAATAGTATGATAAATGTAGGTGTTACCGACGTGTTCGATGGTATTTCGTGGTAACTAGAACACTGCACTCCATAGGGCGAACAGGATCTCCTGCTTTTAGGAGAGGAAACAGACTCGCAAAGCCACACAAATACGACTAGAAGTGCGATGCCCTCAGTCAAGGACGCTTACTACTTGGACCCACCTTATGCAGACCTAATAGTCCAGTCGTCCGATCTCGTCAACTTCCGTGTCAACAAAGTCGTTCTATCTGTGTCATCGCCATTCTTTGCCGACATGTTCTCTCTTACCCAACCCTCTGAAAACGAAGTTGTTGATGGACTCCCGGTGGTGCGATTACCTGAGGATGCAGAAATTTGGAGTAGTCTCCTCACGGTGCTATATCCGGTTCCTTCTGCAGTACCCGGCAGTTACTATGACAAAGCCCTTCAGTTGCTCGCTGCTTCTCAGAAGTACGATATGGCTGGTGTCCAGGACGCTATCCGTACCGAGATCGGAAGTTGGGGACCTATCGTACTAACAGGAACTGAGGCCTTTCGCGCATTCGCTATCTCGAGCGGTGCGAAGCTCCTTCCAGAGATGGAAACTTTCGCTCGCCACACCTTGGACTTCCCTATGACACTCGAATATCTGAGCGATGAATTGCCGTTATTTGAGGGTTGGGCATTGCGCGATCTTGTCCGTTATCGCAAGCGCTGCCGAGACGCTCTTGTCTCAGCCCTTGACTCATTCCTTGACTCTAATGTTACACCGTCAAATATCTGGGTTATTTGTACTGCAGACAGTATCAACTCATATTCTCGACGTGAAGTTTTCCCCCAGTGGCTATCCAACCTTCTATCAAAGCATAGGAGAAAGTTACACGAGACATTTACAAGCCCTTTCCCGAGCCCTTCAAGCATCCGCGGGGAGTATTTGGCTGCCCTTAACACTCACATCAGCTCGCAAGACTGTATTCCCTGCATGAGGGTACACACTTTGAAGGGAGAGACATTTCTTGAGGAGTTGGAGGACAAACTTACGCAGGCGCTGGAGAAGGTGAGTACCCCATCCATCTCCAAGGAGTTCTCTGTCAGACTCATTCACCCACCCTAGGTACGCATATCTCCGGACCCGCACACAAAGGATCCACACTAACATACTTCTAGGAATTGGTATAGCATAAGGGCAAATAAAACAAGAGAGAATGGTACGATGGGCTTTCGTGTCATGACAAGAAATCCGTATATAGTAGTAATGTTTTGTGAGAATATGAGAAGGGTACGACCAGTGCGAGACTGGATGGGTCCGACACCACCTTGAACGGTGCTCGGACTCAGAGACCGACCCGCGATCGCTGTTCCGAGCCCGTGGCATCCAGGCTTCAAGCTTCAACCCCCGGATTCCCACATGTCCTTGCAGGCACCGAGGTTAAAGGGGATATGATGGCGCAGAAGCAGTTCTGCTGGGTCGCAGATCGTATTTTAATTAGGCGACCCGAGAACCACCTTCGACACTACTGGCTAGTCACACTGCGCGTCTGGGTCAGTTTTTCCCACCTGCTTGCCCTCTGAATTGATTCCCGTCCGCGTGGGTGTCAGTACCTCGGATTCGCGACCATATAAATATAAGGGTGAATATGCTCACCGATGTGCCACATCGACGTGGTGGGCGGCCCTATCAGCCCGCTCCTCACTATCGGATATCGGCCCTCTTATCGGTCCGACCTCCCGCGGACGCTAACTCTCTCGCGGTTCCTCTTCTGAACTTGATGCGCGTGTCACATCTTTACTGTATTTGATAGGAGACACCGAATCCACGAGGCGATCCACTTTCAAGCGAGACGTGATCTCGTCAGCAGATATACGGTAATTAAAAGCGGAGCTGCGGGGAACCTTTCGCTACTATCGCTTCCAACTATGAGAGTTTACAACGTTCTCCTTTTTGCTATGATAGTTCTTTACTCGCTACGGAGATGGGGCGCACCTTCACCGTCAATAACGCGTGCTCATCTACAATATGGTGCGTCTCCACCTTTACGTCCAAAGACTCTACACTGCGTCATTCTTACTCACATTTTTCAAGCTTGCTGTACTGGGTATCCTCCTTGAGGGTGATTTCAAAGAATTCACTACGAACCAGCTTTTCACGGACCCAAGTGCTGTCACAGCGACCCCCAGCCAAGGAACTGTGTACGTTTACAATTCGGGTCTCTTCCATCGCCGGGCCTGATCTTACCCTGGCAGGTTGAACCTGTAGCAGTTGGGCCGTCCCCGCTTTTTCCTCCATTTCGTTCTTCGTGCCTGACAACTGGAGCTCTGGCCGTATCTGGGTATCTGCCTCAGCCCCAGTTGCTGCCTACTGGCTACTGGCATCGTATACAAATGGCAGTCGTGATCGCGATTTCAGCACAAATCCAAATTCTTGTCTTGATGGAGGTTGCAACGGTGGATTGCTCTGCGACGCACAGACTGGGACAGTGAGCCTATTTAAAGTGATTCAACAGTCCTCTTTTTTAGCTAACGTCCTTCAGCGTGTTCCTCCAGCTACCGTTGCTGAATTCACATTGAGCGCTGATCCCACTGGCAGTGTACCTGATTATTGCCCATGGTCGACGGTATAAATTCTTCAGACAGTTTTTCATAGCTACGTTAGCAGTTTCACTCGTGGATGGCTACAACCTGCCTATGCGCGTTCAAGTTGACAATGACCAAGGCTGTGGCGTTCCGCTGACCCCGGCCCGAACTGTCAGCCTTCCGACAATCTCTCATGACTTTTCCCTCAACTCTTCAAATTACCCAGCACCGCTCCAAGGACCATATGGCCCGACTGGATTCACTCTGGGATGCAAGAGTGCCCGCGCGGCCTCCCGCCCGACTCGAACAAACTTCCCAGATTGTTGCACAGGAAGTTACAATACGGCAGCGACCTGCCCGTCCTCAGGCATTCAGTATTTTTCTTACTTCAGTGAGTTAAGTTCCTAGTCACCTTATTAGCCTGCCAGTGGCACGTCAGAATCAAGTCGCCCAAATACGTGCGTGTATGCGTGTATGCTTACGATGAGTCGAGCGGCACGGCACTTTTCTCGTGTCCCTCGCTTGGCCCCTCGTCAAACCAGGCGGATTACACCGTTGTTTTCTGCCCCTGAAAAAACTACAGTTTCCGTTCGTTCCATGATCTCCCAAATTCCCGATTCTTCTTTTTTTTGGTATTGGCCGATTATTGTTTTTTCCGGAGGTTCTTTTGCTCGCTTGCGTCAGCGATGCACCGCCGAGGAGAGAACCGTCGGTAGGAGTGTGACGCTTACAGTGAAGCGTGGCACTCGAGATACTAGTACTCTTAAGACACAAACAACCCAGCTGATGCATCACGACGCACATCCAAGTGCATTCACTTCTTTTCCGGTGATAATACACACTGGTGTGCAAGTAGAGAGCGTTTTTATTATTAGTTTTGCTCGGCGCTCACTGATAGTAAAGCGCTCGGTCGCTCTGAAGCAATTCAAAGCACGTGATAGCCTTGTGAAATAACAGGCATCGATAGATATCGATAGCCTCAATCTTCAAGCTTCAACGTTCAACGTTCAACGTTCAACTCGAATTCACATCTCAATGGAAACGCCTCAGTCTCACCCAAACCTAGATGTATCACTCGAGCCCCAACTCCCTATTGACCCCGATTCGGACATTATCGTTCGCTCATACGACCACCAAGAGTTTCGGGTACTGAAAATTTATCTTATTAAGAATTCCACTGTGCTCAGCGAGTTAATACAATCGTCTACTGTCAAGTCTCCCGATTCCTCCACTTCCCTCCCCGCTGGATCGCTTCCGTGCATCCGGCTGTCTGACAGCGGCACAATCCTTTCCAGTCTTCTTAGTTTCGTTCTTCCTGTGCCCTCCACCCTTCCTCCATCCAGCGAGCAAATCATGGAGTTGCTATCGGTAGCGCAAAAGTACATGATGAACTCAACTTTGGCTCACATTAGAGGAGCTATCGCCTCACAAGACCCACCCTTCATTCGCCCAGAGACCGCCTTCCACATTTACTCCCTTGCTCAGAGATATGGGCTTGGTCCGGAGGTTGTTCGAGCCGCGCGCATGGCGTTGACCTTCCCGATGACCATCCAAGGCCTGGAAAGCAAGTTCGACACCATGCCTGGCACTCATATTCGCGTACTATGGAAGTATTACCAGAAAGTTCGCATCAACCTCAGATCGGATCTTCAGGTGTTCAAGACGCATGGAGTACGCAGTACTCTGGCGGGTCTAACTTGCCAGACAGCCAATAGTTCTGGTATCCCCACCTGGATTGATAGTTATATCGCGTCCATAGGGGAAGATCCTGCCCTTTTCAGTCTCACTGAGTTTCACATGTGCTTGACCCGCCACCTTCTCACCCCTGGGTGTACTTTGTGTAAAAATATGACCGCCGAGACGATACACGCTTTTTGGAAGGCACTAACTACTGTTGTTAACAACAGTATGGCAGACGTGAGTATTACGGAACATGAAACAAATACGAGACAGTAATTAAAGCACTTGTATCTTCGCAGGGCGAACAAGATCTCCTACTCACAGAAGAGGAAGTAAAGTCGCGAAGTCACCTAAATTTAAGGGGAAGTGCCTTACCTGGACCCCAGAATGGTTACTTGGACCCGCCTCATGCAGACGTAATGATCCAGTCGTCCGACCTCGTCAACTTCCGTGTCAACAAAGTCGTTCTATCTGTGTCATCGCCATTCTTCGCCGACATGTTCTCTCTTCCCCAACCCCCTGATAATGATGTTGTCGACGGGCTTCCGGTGGTGCGATTATCTGAGGATGCGGAACTCTTGAGTCGTCTCCTCACGATGTTATATCCAGTTCCTTCGGTGGTTCCCGACAGTTACGACAAAGCGGTAGAATTGCTCGCCGTGTGTCAGAAGTACGACATGGCTGGCGTCCAATCCTCCATCCGTACCGAAATCAAAAGCTGGGGGCCCGTTGTACTAACAGGGATGGTGGCCTATCGTGCGTACGCTATCTCGAGCAACGCAAAACTCCTTCCGGAGATGGAGACCTTTGCTCGCCACACTTTGGATTTCCCTATGACGCTCGAATATCTAAGCGATGAATTGCCGTTATTTGCAGGTTGGGCATTGCGTGATCTTTCCCGTTACCGCAAGCGTTGCCGAGACCGCCTGGTCTCAACTTATCAATCATTCCTTGACTCTGCTACGCTTCCAGACATCTGGGTTGGTTGTACCAGTACCACGCAACGAGCCCAATATAACCAATACGGACAATTGGTCAGTCAGGGCGCCGTCTCACCCGGACGGCCGCAATGGTTACAAGACATGTTTTCACAACACATTAAGAAGTTACAGGAGAATTTTACAGACCCTCTTCTGAAGCCTTCGGGTATCCGTGGGGAATATATTTCCGCTCTAAACACCCACATCAGCTCGCAAAATTGTCAATCCTGCTCGATGCAACACGCTTTGAAGGGGGAAGCTTTCTGCGTGGAGTTGGAGAGCAAACTCACGCAGGCACTGGACGAGGTGAGCGCCTCATCGTAATGGATCCTTCGGAATCTGAGTCATTCACATGATCGATCCAGGTACGCAGAACCCCAGACTCACGAGGAACTTGAAGGCCTCACTGAACCCGTTTCTAGGAATCCGTGACGTCACCATAGGGACAAAAAGTACGCGTGGAAGATATGGGTTTCGTTGAGTCATCACATCGTGATAGGAGACTCGAACCCATGTGTGGGTGTCTGGATGGTTTTCTATGGACGTTTTCAGAGTAGCTTGGGCGATCTTCAGTTTCAATGTGTCGTCACGTTAGTCGTCTCATCACCCGGGCCTTACGTCCTCTGGCTCGGAATGTAAACATGGATCTAGCTGCAGAAGAGGTGAGTACAGTGGAGAGGTATCGAATGTCATTTTGTCGCCAGAGACCAGGGTGTAGGCATCTTGGTAGGCGTATCGGGAAATGTCTTATGTACGGAATGCGCAGCAGATGCTAAGTTAGCTGGTTGAGCCCAGACACATTACAATGAGATTTCCTCTGCACAGGCGAGATGTTGGGTGGTTGACGCATATATTCCTCGTAGCCCAGTGGGAGGACATTTGTGAAATGAGCGTGGAGCTTTTCAGCAAACAGGTCAAATTTGGTTTGCCAGTGGGAGCTTGTCAAGGTGCAGGAACGACACGGCGACGCGCGTCTGTATTCCAAGCATTGGGCCATCACTACTGTAGTAATTCGAGACGAAACACACAGGTGAGGAGATTCAGGCTTCCCCCAGTACAAGCATTGTTAACGGTAAACGAATCTAAGGATCGGCACACCTCAGTATTTCCGAGTGGTATTGAGCTGGTGTTGAGTCCGGAGGCGCGTCTTCCCAAATCAGTCCACTAGTGCCGGCCCGGAGCCGGGTTTTGGTTCGAAAAGTGGTTCGAACTCAAACGGCAAGCGGCTTTCTGATGTCTACGACTGCTCCCTTGTCCTCTGGCACATCTTTGCCAGATGTTCCGGGGTCACTCCCTCATTGTACCGACATTATTCTCCGTTCTTCTGACTCCCATGATTTTCTTGTCCAAAAGCTCTACATGGTCGACAGCTCTCCTGTTCTCAGAAAGCAAATAATGGCTGCTACGTGCCACAGCGTAGGGTCGGAAGGTGAGCCTCATCACAATTGCCTTCCAGAAAGAGATAAAATAATAGTCACTTCTGCGGCCTCTTGTGAAGCCATCAGAATGGGCGGTGAAACCAAGGACACTTTACTTCAAGTTCCGGTCGTTCCAGTCGCTGAGAACCACACAATCATTTCCAGCCTCTTAACTTTCGTGTTCCCTGTATCCCCCATTCTTCCTCCAACTATCGAGCAAATATTAGAGCTCCTTTCTGTGGCTGAAAAGTACAGAATGGCCACTGCTCTGATTCGAATCCGAGACTGCGCTTCCAGACGTGACCCACCCTTTATCTGTTCCGAAAACGCATTGCATGTTTATTGTCTTGCATCGAATTATGGACTCCTGAAAGAGACGCTGGAAGCAGCGGAAGTAACGCTCAAATCCCCAATGACTATCGAGGATCTCGAGGACAAACTCGACACCATGCTCGGTGTCACTCTTTACAAACTTTGGACATATCGTCAACGAGTTCTTGATAACCTCTATGTAAGCCTCCTCAGCGCCGAGGAGTTTTTCGGTTCGGGAGTATACCGAATCTTGCATAGTGCAAATCTAGCTTGCGTGGAGCTTAGTGATTATGGCGAGCATCGTGGAATTCCGCTGTGGCTTGATCAATACATTGACTCCGTCGGAGAAGATCCCGCTTGTCTTGATCTCACCACATTTCATCTCGCCCTTTCCTCTCATGTCTCGCCCACGGGATCTCGCTGTGAACATTGTACATCCATTCCCCATAAGACTATTCGTGAATTTTGGGCTGCTTTGACCGCAGTTGTCCGTGAAAGTACAAGAAAAGTACGCTTTCTATCCTGAATCTGACATGTGACGAATCTCACCTTGTCCCCAGGCTGAATTGGATTTCTCACTCGCAGAAGACGAAATACGCTCTCAGAGTTCTACCCCTGCCACAACGGAAGCCTCGCCTCTTCCCGAAGGCCTAAACTTGCTGGGAGCGGATATCATTCTTCGATCGTCTGACCTTGTTTCCTTCCACGTCCACAAGTCGATTCTGGCCATATCATCACCATTTTTCGCTGATTTGTTTTCGCTCGCTCAACCCCCTGATGGCGAAGTCATCGGAGGTCTTCCCGTTGTGCAGGTATCCGAAGACGCGGAACTGTTGCACGGCCTCTTCACAGTACTTTACCCTATCCCCTCTGCGATACCTGACTCTTACGAGAAGGCTCTGGCTCTTCTCGCCGCTTCGCAAAAATATAATATGACCACGATTATGTCAACTATCCGTTTCGAAGTAGGTCGCCGATTACCAACCACGGAGGCTTCCTTTCGTGCCTATGCAATTGCGTGTAGCAAACAGCTCATACCGGAGATAGAAGCTGCGGCGCGCTTTACTCTTGATCATCCCATGACGTTCGAAGTCATCGCAGATGCCTTACCGTTGTTCGAGGGCTCAGCGCTGAGCGACCTGGTCCACTTCCGCAAGCGTTGCCGCGACAATCTCGTCTCGTTCTTTGAGAGATTTGTTGACGGTAGCGACAACCTATCAAGAATCTGGTGTGGTTGCCAAAAGACTAAACGCCCGTTGTCCGCCTCTCAAAATGACAAAGCGGTCCTCGCTGGCTGGTTACGTGACTTAATTTTGCAGCATACCAAAAGTCTGAAAGGGGCATATTCTGATCCGCTACCTAATCCTTCATCCCTCCGCGCGGATTTCGTCGCAGCTCTCCGCGCTCATGTGACTCTGACCAATTGCCCCTCCTGCTCAACGTTGTGCGCTACGGAGGGAGATGTCTTCTATGACCAATTGACCAGTAGAATATCGAACGTACGAGACAAGGTACGTATCTCCCTCCCTTTCTTAGGATTGTGGGTTTCACGTCATGTGCAGGTACCCTTCCGACTTGATGCTGGGGTATCAAACATGTCTGTAGATCTAGGAAATGCCGATGCCCGATGATGGGCATCACGCGACGCTCGTCGTGATATCCTACGAAGTCCTACACTATGAAGCCATAATATATACACGTCTAGTCTATCGGTGAGGGTTGGAAGAAATTTATCGGCGCGCGCATAACAACATGGGATCCCCCGTCTTGGTGTGCGCGGACATCGTATTCGGGTGCAGATTGGAAGAGGCACTGAGAAAGGTCGAACTCTGATTCGAGAAACCGAGTGTCTGTCCTCGAAAATGGGGTCGGGTGTCATCATGCGCAAGCAGAATGGCCCGGTATCTCGAAATGATGGGGAGCCAGTAGCCGGAGAACGCATACTGATTTCCGGCGCTGGAAAGCGTTGGATAAGCTCGAGATTAGTGACAAATAATGAGTGAACGCTACCTACTTCAGTGGTAGACGCGTCATCGACACGTCGAAGTTACACGCACCTCCCGGATTCATTTCTGGGCCCGAGTCGTTCAGGGCATCACGTCCACCGAAAAATCTGCGACGCTCGAGAGAACCGGTGCCACTGGCATGTCTCCCGAGTGCGGGTGTCTGATTAGTCGTTTCTATCTCTCTCTTCTTTCTCTTCTTTCAGATGACCGGACGGCAAGACCGAGTACCGTGGAAAAAACGGTACCACGCTAGCGAACAATGACCTCGGTGAAACGCATTCGCACCAACAATTCGTCAAGTACGATTGTAATCACCACTGCTCGATCGGTGTGCCAGCGAGTCCTGCACGATTCACCGAATATTCCCAGAAGGCTCGGATTCCGAACCACAAAATTCAACATTGCTGATACCTGTACCCTGATCGAACTTGAATGACGTTATTTTTTTTACACAGACTTGGAGTCTCCGGGCAGTAGAGTTCTTCAATCGTACCTCTGGATACCCATGACATCATATTCCTCTGTGTTCGTGATTCTTCAATGCTCGTCGACCTTGTCGTCGACGGTCGGAGGACCAAATCGAAACGGGATACAGAACTTGAACCCGCACGTCTTCCCCGTAACATTATCACTGTGACTCACTGAATTCGTTTTCAGGAATCCGTTAGAGACGAAAAGTACGCGGGAAGATATTACATCACGCGTCACGTCGTGATAGGAGACTCGGATCAATGTATAGTGTCTGGATGGTTTTTTATGGACACGTTCAGACCAGGTCAGGCGATCTTCAGTTTCAGCGTGTCGTTACCTTAGTCGTCTCGTCACCCTGGGCCTTTCGCCCTCTGGCTCGGAAGACTCGGATCTATATGTGGAAGAGGTGAGTACATTGGAGAGGTATCGAATGTCATTTTTTGTCCTCAAGGACCAGGGCCAGTGTAGGCGTGTCGGGACATATGAGGGCCTCATATTCGGAATGGGCAGCAGACATTGGAAGGTTGAGCCCAGCCACACAAGATTTAGTGCTCTTGCCATTCTCGTGTCGTTACTAGTGCATATTGCAATCATTGGTCGCACGTGAAGCAGGAGAATGTGGTTTCGCCCCTTCCTCTGCATAGGCGAGATGTTGGGTGGTTGACGCTTATATTCCCCGTAGCCCCGTGGGAGGACATTTGTGGGATGAGCCTGGAGCTTTTTATCAAACGGGTCAAATTTGGTTTGCCAGTGGGAGCTTGTCAAGGTGCAGGAACGCCGCGCATCTGTGTTCTAAGCATTGGGGTATTACCAAGGCTATTACTACTGTAGTAATTCGAGACGAAACACCCAGGTAGGAGAGTCAGGCTTCCCCCAGTGGTACGATTGTTAAGGTAAATAAGGACCGGCACACCTCTGTATTTCCGAGTGGTATTGAGTCTAGTGTTGAGTCCGGTGTAGTGTGGCACAGTTGTGGCACGCGTCACTAGTGCCGGCCCGGAGGCGTCTAAAAGTGGTCGAACTCCTTTGAAACGATAAGCGGCTTTCATCATGTCTACACCTGCCCCCTTATCTCCCAGCACATCTTTACCAGATCTTCTGGGGAAATTCTCACTCCCTCCTTGTGCCGACATTATTCTCCGTTCTTCTGACTCCCATGATTTTCTTGTCCAAAAGCTCTACGTGGTCGATAGCTCTCCTGTTCTCGGAGAGCAAATAATGGCTGCTACGTGCCACAGCATAGGGCCGGACTTGGAAGGTGAGCCTCATCCCACAAACTACCTTCCAAAAAGAAATCAAATAACTACCACTCTCAAACCCTCTTGTGAAGCCACCAGTGTGGACGGTGAAACCAAGGACACTTTACTTCAAGTTCCGGTCGTTCCGGTCGCTGAGAACCACACAATCATTTCCAGCCTCCTAACTTTCATGTTCCCTGTATCCCCCGTTCTTCCTCCAACCATCGAGCAGATATTAGAGCTCCTTTCTGTGGCTGAAAAATACAGCATGACCAATGCTTTAACTCGAATCCGAGACTGCGCTTCCAGACGTGACCCACCCGTTATCTGTCCCGAAAATGCATTGCATGTTTATTGTCTTGCGTTGAATTATGGGCTCCTTACAGAGACGCTTGAAGCAGCAGAAGTAACGCTCAAATCCCCGATGACTGTCGAGGGTCTCGAAGACAAACTTGACACCATGCCTGGTATCACTCTTTACAAACTTTGGAAATATCGTCAACAAGTTCTTGTAAACCTCAATATGAGCCTCATCGAACCCGAGGAGTATTTCAGTTCGAGAGTATACCGAATCTTGTGTGATGCAGATCTTGCTTGCGTGGAGCTTAGTGATTACGGCGAGGATCGTGGAATTCCGCTTTGGCTTGATCAGTACCTCGATTCCGTCGCAGAAGACCTCGCTTGTGTTGATCTCACCACGTTTCATCTCACCCTGTCCTCTCATGTCTCGCCCACTGGTTCTCGCTGTGAACATTGTACATCCATTCCCCATAAGACTATTCGTGAATTTTGGACTGCTTTGACTGCAGTTGTCCGTGAAAGTATAAGAAAAGTAAGCTTACTATCCTGAATCTGACGTGTGACGAATCTCACCTCATCCACAGGCAGAAGTAGAACTCTCAGTCTCAGAAAAAGAAATACGCTCTCAAAGTTATATTTTTGCCACAACGGAAGACTCGCCTCTTCCCGAAGGCCTAAACTTACCAGGAGCCGATGTCATCCTTCAATCGTCTGACCTTATTTCCTTCCACGTCCACAAGTCGATTCTGGCCATATCGTCACCATTCTTTACTGATTTGTTTTCGCTCCCCCAACCCCCTGATGGTGAAGTCATCGGAGGTCTTCCCGTCGTGCAGGTATCTGAAGACGCGGAGCTGCTGCACAGCCTCTTCACAGTGCTTTACCCTATCCCCTCTGCGATACCTAACTCTTACGAGAAGGCTCTGGCTCTTCTCTCCGCTTCCCAAAAGTATAATATGACTACCGTTCAGTCTACTATCCGTTCCGAAATAGGTCGCCAATTGCCAACAACAGAGGCTGCCTTTTGTGCCTATGCAATTGCGTATAGCAAACAGCTCATACCGGAGATAGAAACCACAGCGCGCCTTACTCTCGATCATCCCATGACGTTCGAGGTCATTGCGGATACCTTACCGTTGTTCGAGGGCTCAGCGCTGAGCGACCTGGTCCGCTTCCGCAAGCGTTGCCGTGACAACCTCGTCTCGTTCTTTGAGGGATTTGTTGACGGTAGCGACAACCTATCAAGCATCTGGTTTGGTTGCCAAAAGACTAAACGCCCGTTATCCGCCTCCCAAAACGACAAAGCGGTCCTCGCTGGCTGGTTACGTGACTTAATTTTGCAGCATACCACAAGTCTGAAAGAGTTATATACTAATCCATTACCTAATCCATCATCCCTTCGCGAGGGTTTCGTCGCAGCTCTCCGCGCTCATGTATCTGGGACCAGTTGCCCCTCCTGCTCAACGTTGGGCGCTACGGAGGGAGTGGCCTTCTTTGACCAATTGACCCCTAGAATATCAAAGGTACGAGACGAGGTACGTATCTCCCTCTCTTCTTAGGATTGCGGGTTTCACGTCATGTGCAGGTACCCTTCCGACGTGATGCTGGGGTATCAAACATGTCTGTAGATGTAGGAAATGCCGATGCCTGATGATGGGCATCACGCGGCGCTCGTCGTGATGTCCTACGAAGTCCCGCGAAGTGAACACTGTGAAGTCTTAATATATACACGTTTCATCTATCGGTGAGGGTTGGAATAATTTTATTGGCGCATAACAACATGGGATCATCTTGGTCTCGATTGGTGTGCGAGGACACTGTATTTGGGCGCAGATAGGAAAGTAGACCTCCGATTCGAGGAGAAACCGAGTGTCTGTCCTTGAAAATGGGGTCGGGTGTCGCCGCGCGCAAGCAGAATGGCCCGATATCTTCAAAACGACGGGGATCCAGTAGCCGGAGAACTCATACTGACTTGCTACGCCGGAAGACGTTGGATAAGCTAATAACTAATAAGTGATCGCCGACTCTCAGCGGTAGACTCGTCGTCGACATGTCGAATGCCGCGAATAAACGCTGCATGAAAGTCAAACGAACTCACATAGTGGAGTCCGTTTCCATTGGTGCCTTGACGATGGGTTCAGATATTCCCGCCGCCCTTATTTCATAACGCGTTTGATGTTCACTCATGAATCAAGCCTGGGACGTACGTTAATGGGCCAAAAGATATTACTCTCCACGGTCACCGATGTCGTCACCTGGCGGCCATCAGGAAGAACGATCTGAACAAGAGCGAGGTTATCGATACCAAGGCCATACTGGTTAGTTTTGAGCGAGTATCATCCCCCCATGATCTCCGATCCCCACGCTTCCTCTTCCACTCACGATGTTATAGTTCTCGGGTCGAATATTATCTTATTGAATCGCAACATAAAGGTCTGTATGCCTCGTGTCGAACTGAACCCTTGCCCTACAGCATGAATCGTCCGAGCGTAGATGTTCGTAGAGACGTAGTAGTTATAATCAGTAGTGGTACTACAAAGACGCGGCCAGCCGTGGCTTTTAGGCCGAGACTGGCCTAAGACGTTGAGGCCCACAAGTAGAGACAAGTAGAGTCCCTGTCCCTGTAAACTCTGGGCCTCAAGCCCCCCTAAGACGAGCCTAACGGCAGGCTTTCAAGCCGGGACGGGCCCGCAAACCACTAGAGGTAACTCGATTATTGCGAGTTTCGATTAGACGGTTGGACACTGACCGCGAAGGGGTGCGCTTTTATGACTTGCATCTTTCAAAGACTTAGAATACTGTTACCTGATCAATGCCTCTGCAGCATCGAGGACAGGGTTCGTATACATGGTGGACGCACGGTCTTAGATAAATCCTTGGCGGACCCAGGACTGAAAATATGGCGCCCCAAGAATTGCTCTCGTAGTAGCTTGAGTGCCAGTGCTAAGGTTGCGTCCTCCACTTCACGTTGAAGTCAAGGTCCATGTGCTCCGGCCCGGGGCCGGATGTTGGTTTGTTCGAGGCGTTGTTCAAAGCGGCAAGCAGCATTGATGAGCATGTCGACAATTGCCACCCCCTCTCCCAGCACGTCTTTGCCCCACTTTCTGGGGAAATTCTCGCTCCCCCCTCATGCTGACATTATTCTCCGTTCTTCTGACTCTCATGACTTTCTGGTCCAAAAGCTTTATGTGGTTGACAGCTCTCCTGTTCTCGGAGAGCAAATAACGGCTGCTACGTGTCATGGCATAGGGCCAGAAGGTGAGCCTCATTTCATAAAATGCCTTCTAAAAAGATATAAAAATGAATACCAGCTACTTCTGAGGCCACCACCGTGGACGGTGAAAACAAGAGCGAGCCTTTCCTTCCAGTCGTTCACCTTGATGAGAATCATGCAATTCTTTCCAGTCTCCTAACTTTTGTTTTCCCTGTGCCCCCCGTTCTTCCTCCAACCCTCGAACAGATCTTAGAGCTTCTCTCAGTGGCCAAAAAATATGAAATGATCACTGCTCTAGTTCGAATCCGAGACTGCGCTTCCAGACGTGACCCACCCCTTATCCGTCGTCATACTGCTTTGCGTGTTTACTCTCTCGCATGGAAATATGGTCTCCTCAAAGAGACACTTGAAGCAGCGGAAGCAACGCTCAAATATCCAATGACTATCCAGGATTTCGAGTATGAACTTGACATCATGCCTGGTGTCGCACTTTACGAACTTTGGAAGTATCGACAACGAGTTCTCGAAAACCTTGCTGTGAGCCTCAGCGCGGAGTATTTCGATTCTGAAGTATACTTTATATTGTGTGGTGCTGATCTAGACTGCGTGGAGCGTAGCGAGTACGCTGATTACAATCCCGACATTCCACTGTGGCTCGATCAGTACCTTGACTCCGTCCTAGAAGATCCTGCTTGTGTTAATCTCACCACATTTCACCTCGCCCTCTCCTCTCATGTCTCACCCATGGGCGAATGCTGTGAAGAATGTCCATCCATCCCCCGCAAGATTATTTGTGATTTTTGGGATGCTTTGACCTCAGTTGTCCGTGAATGTGCAAGAAAGGTAAGTTTACTGTCCCGGGTGTGACATGTGACGAATCTCACCACCGACAGGCTGAATCGGACTTCTCACTCACCGAAGGGGAAATATGCTCTCAAAGTTCTACCCTTCCCACATCCACAACGGGAGCCTTGCCTCTCCCCGAAGGCCTAAACATGCAAGGAGCGGACGTCATCTTTCGATCATCTGACCATGTTTCCTTTCGCGTCCACAAGTCGATCCTGGCCATATCATCACCATTTTTTACTGATTTGTTTTCGCTCCCTCAACCCCTTGATGGTGAAGTCATCGAAGGTCTTCCCGTTGTGCAGGTCTCCGAAGATGCGGAACTGCTGCACAGCCTCTTCACAGTGCTTTACCCTATCCCCCTCGCGATACCTGACTCTTACGAAAAGACTTTGGCTCTCCTCGCCGCTTCGCAAAAGTATAATATGAACACGGTCCTATATACGGTCCGTTCCGAAATAGGTCGCCAATTGCCAACCACAAGGGCTGCCTTTCGTGCCTATGCAATTGCGTATAGCAAACAGCTAATACCAGAGATAGAAGCTGCGGCGCGCCTCACTCTTGATCATCCCATGACGTTCGAAGTCATTGCGGATGCCTTACCGTTGTTCGAGGGCTCAGCGCTGAGCGACCTAGTCCGCTTCCGCAAGCGTTGCCGCAACAATCTCGTCTCGTTCCTCGAGGGCTTTGTTTACGGTAGCGACAGCCTATCAGGAATGTGGTTTGGTTGCCGCAAGACTAAACGCCCGTTATCCGCTCCCCAAAACGACAAAGCTGTCCTCGCTAGGTGGCTACGTAACTTAATTTTGCCTCATACCAAAAGTCTGAGAGAGACATATACCAATGCATTAACTAATCCTTCATCCCTTTGCGGGGAATTCGTCGCAGCTCTCGTCACTCATGTATCCCGGACCAATTGCTCCTTCTGCTCGACATTGTACGCTGCGGAGGGACTGGGCTTCCATCGCGAATTCAACCGTAGAATATCGAAGGCACGAGAGGACGTACGTATCTTCCTCCCTTGTAATGAGGATTGTGGGTTTCACGTACTGTGCAGGAACCCTTCCAACTTGTGTCCGGAGATTTAGGACATTCCGATGCCTGGTAATGGGCATCACGCGGCACTCACAATAATGATATCCTACGAAGTGAACAATATGGAGTCATAAAATATACGCATTTAATCCAAGGTTTAATCTATCGGTGAGGCCCGGTGGGGGTTGCAAGAAGATTATCGGGATGTGCCAGTGCATGACAACCTGGGATCCCCCGTCTTGGTCTCGATCGGTGTGCGCGGACACATGTATTCGAGCGCAGATATGAAGAGGTACATTTGAGTCAATAAAAACAGAAGCACCGAGCAAGGTCGACCGTGACCTCGGATTTGAGGGGAAACATGTCTGTCCTTGAAAATGGGGTCGGGACTCGGGTTGCCCGGTATGACCAACGATAAGTGACTGTCCGCTTTCAGTGGTGGTAGAGTCAGGTAGACGCGTCGATGCGTCGAAGATACGTGCTTGGATATATGCACCTGCCAACTCTTTTTTTGAACCATTATATATCCGGTCTTCGACCGAGTAATACAGGACGAATATCCTTCCAACTCTCGGGTTCATTCTGAGTCGTTCAAGGTGTCACGTCCACCGAAAAATCTGCTGAGACTGCACCGCCGTCTGAGTCTACGCTCGAGAGAACCCTGTCGAAAACTATATCTCTGAGTTGTGAGTGTTTCATTAGTTGTGTTCTTTCTCTTTCATCGGACGACCGGATGGCAAGACCAAGGGCCAAGCTTGGGGCCAAGCCAAGGGCCGTGGAATGGAGGCAGTGGCACCACGCGAGTCGCGTGACGCCAGGGACCCATTACGACGAATACGGACAATTGGTCAATAGGTGCCGTCCTATGGTGCCGTCTCGCCTGGATGGCCGCAGTGGTTACGAGCAAGGTTACAAGACATGTTTTCGCAACAAATGGTTTGCTATTCTAAGCATTGGGCTATTACTACTGCAGCAATTCGAGACGAAACACCCATGTGAGGAAATTCAGGCTCCCCCCAATGGTACAAGCATTGTTAACGGTAAATAAATTTAAGGATCGGCACATCTCTGTATTTCCGAGTAGTATTGGGTCTAGTGTTGAGTCAGGATGTGTGCGCACCAAATTACAGTAGTGCCGGCCCGGAGCCTCGAAAAAACGAACTCGTTTTGAAACGGCAAGCGGCTTTCATGCAAAATTTCATGTCTACAACCGCCCCATTATCTCCCAGTGCATCTTTGCCAGATCTTCTGGGGAAATCCTCACTCCCTCATTGCGCCGACATTATTCTCCGTTCTTCTGACTCCCATGATTTTCTTGTCCAAAAGCTCTATGTGGTCGACAGCTCTCCTGTTCTCGGAAAGCAAATAATGGCTGCTACGTGCCACAGCGTAAGGCCGTAAGGCCGGAAGGTGAGCCTCATCCCACAAGCTGCCGTCCAGAGAGAGATAGTCACTTGAAACCTCTTGTGAAGTCATCAGCGTGGACTGTGAATCCAAGGACACTTTACTTCAAGTCCCGGTCGTTCAGGTTACTGAGAACCACACAATCATTTCCAGCCTCCTAACTTTCGTGTTCCCTGTATCCCCCATTCTTCCTCCAACCATCGAGCAGATAGTAGAGCTCCTTTCTGTGGCTGAAAAGTACAGGATGACCACTGCTCTAATTCGAATCCGAGACTGTGCTTCTAGACGTGACCCACCGGTTATCTGTCCTGAAAACGCATGGCATGTTTATTGTCTTGCATCGAAATGTGGGCTCCTTAAAGAGACACTCGAAGCAGCAGAAATAACGCTCAAATCCTCAATGACTATCGAGGATCTCGAGGACAAACTTGACACCATTCCCGGTGTCGCTCTTTACAAACTTTGGAAATATCGTCAATGAGTTCTCGAAAACCTCGATATGAGCCTCACTAGCAGGGAGTTTTTCGGTTCAAGAGTGTTCCAAATCTTGCACGATGCAAATCTAGCCTGCGTAAACTTCAGTGGTTATAGCGAGCATCGTAGAATTCTGCTGTGGCTTGATTTCTACCTCGAATCTGTCGCAGAAGATCCCGCTTGTGTTGATCTCACCACATTTCATCTCGCCCTGTCTTCACATGTCTCGCCCACGGGTTCTTCTTGTAAACATTGTACATCCATTCCCCAGAAGACTATTCGTGAATTTTGGACTGCTTTGACAGCAGTTGTCCGTGAAAGTACGAGAAAAGTAGCTTACTATCCTGAATCTGACGTGACGAATCTCACCTTGTCCACAGGCTGAATTGGATTTCTCACTCACAGAAGGGGAAATACGCTCTCAAAGTTCTACCCTTCAACCTGCCACAACGGAAGCCTTGCCCCTTCCTGAAGGCCTAAACCTGTCAGGAGCGGATATCATCCTTCGATCGTCTGACCTTGTTTCCTTCCACGTCCACAAGTCGATCCTGGCCATGTCGTCGCCATTTTTCACTAATTTGTTTTCGCTCCCTCAACCCCCTGATGGCGAAGTCATCGGAGGTCTTCCCGTTGTGCAGGTATCTGAAGACGCGGAACTGCTGCACAACCTCTTCACAGTGCTTTACCCTGGCCCCCTTGCGATACCCGACTCTTACGAGAAGACTTTGGCTCTTCTCGCCGCTTCGCAAAAGTATAATATGACCACGGTTCTGTCTACTATCCGTTCCGAAATAGGTCGCCCGTTGCTAACCACAGAGGCTGCCTTTCGTGCCTACGCAATTGCGCATAGCAAACAGCTCATACCGGAGATAGAAACTACGGCGCGCCTCACTCTTAATCACCCCATGACATTCAAAGTTATCACAGGTGCCTTACCATTGTTCGAGGGCTCAGCGCTCGGCGACCTGGTCCGCTTCCGCAAGCATTGCCGCGACAATCTCGTCTCATTCTTTGAGGGATTTGTCGACGGTAGCGACAACCTATCAAGAATCTGGTTTGGTTGCCAAAAGACTAAACGCCCGTTATCCGCTTCCCAAAACGACAAAGCGATCCTCGCTGGGTGGTTACAAAACTTCATTTTGCAGCATACCGAAAGTGGTCATATACTAATCCATTACCTAAGACTCCATCCCTTCGCAAAGGTTTGGTCACAGCTCTCCTCGCTCATCTATCTGGGACCAATTGCCCCTCTTGCTCAACGTTGTGCGCTACGGAGGGAGAGGCCTTCTATAACCAATGGAACCGTAGAATATCAAAGGTACGAGACGAGGTACGTATCTCCCTCCCTTCTTAGGATTGTAGGTTTCATGTCATGTGCAGGAATCCTTCCGACTTGATGCTGGGGTATCAAACATAGTGGTTTACAGGGCCAGGCTTGGCTCAAAAGCCTGGGCTTAGGCTCAGCTTAGTAGGGCTCAGGCCTCAGTAAACATTGAGCTGAGCCCAGGTAAAGGGCTTGGGCTTGGCCTGGGCTTGGCTTGGGCTTAGGCCTGGGCTTGAGGAGGAAGCAACACCAATTGTTTATTCATGCAGATCATGTTTACTTGATACTCCAAACAAAGACATCATTGTCATCAAAATCTTGATAGCCCTCACCAGTACTGCAGGCACTTGGGGTCTTGGTGCCCAAGATGGTGTCAATGCACTGTGTGAGTGAGCCCAAACATGAGTGTTTCTATCAGGAAGTATGTCTTCTGAGACACACCTTGCTTGACCTTAGCATCTCATAGGCTCCTGTCTTGCATATGGGTTGTGTGCACATACACAGTTCCTTGATGCTGCAACTGACAAAATGTGATTAAAGTGCCTGCCATGACAAATTAACATGCCATATAACTGAGCAAGATATAACACATGTACTGCTTATCAGTGGCAAGGAAGCAATGAATATGCACTCCTCCCACATGTCTATGTCATTGGCAACTCGTTGCTTGGGTCATGGAAGAGCAGGCCCTGTGAGAAAGCATTGAATGTGGCACAGAGGGTCTCCACAGCAGCATCAACCCATTCACCTTGGGAGCAGCCAGTATTGGTGTGGGTGGTGGTGGTGGCTGGCAATCCTATGATATGTTGAGCGCAGAACTAACAAGCAAGTGAAATAATAGCAGAAAGCTAATAGACAAGTTAACTTCAGAGGGGAAGTAAACTCTTTATATATACACACCTAATAGACAAGTTACTACAAACCGTCTGTGAGTAAAGGTAGTGTAAGGAGAGGTATAAATGGGACTTACACTTCAGAGGGGAAGTAAACTCTGAAGTGTGAAGGCGTAAACAGCAGTCCTTATATACAGGATGCTTAGCTAAGAATGGTCTGTGCACACTGGTGATCCAAACACAATACATGTGGTCTGTGCGCCAGAGGGAGAAATGCCATTGGAGGGCAGAGAACAATAGCTGCCTAAAGCAGACAATACCGGTATCTTAACAATAGAGAACAATAAGAGTCATGTATGACTCTGACAATAAAGATAAACAAAAGTGGTCCGTACAAGTCTGGAGTGTCCAAAAGAGTCCATAAGGGACAGATACCGAATATAGTATATGGGCTGACACAATCAGATCCCACGAGACATGTGACTTATACAGTCGCGTCTCAACATGATAAAACAGTCTGTTAGTGTGATGCAAGAACTAACTCACCTCGATGATGCCATGTCTAGTATTCTCTTTGGCTTTAAGTGAACTTGACCTGCTTATATCTGCCATTTTTCACTGTCACTGGCACCTCATGACTGGGCCCATCTTTGGTCCTCCTGCTATGGCTGAAGAAAATCCAACCCTAATAGATCCTCTCAGTGGCAATTATCACTCCAAAAAGAAGGTCACTTACACACTTGTACCTGCAATTGGGTGACACATCATTTAGAGGGGGACTTGGAGAACCTGAGTGACCTTGTACTTTAGCAAAGGCCCAACAACACAGAATTTGGAACCAATGTACCTGTTCAAGTTGTTGAGGTTTTGTAAACTGGACAGTCCAGGGCATCAAACATGGACTCAAACACACCCACTGAGAGTAGAATGGTGGGCAGTTTGGGCTTGATCATGCAGAACATACCATGGACTTGCCAGCAGATGAAGAAGACAACAAAGAGGTGGTGGGAATACCAGAAGCATTCAAAGTTGGCCCTGCAACATTTCTCCAACAATGAGGTGCATACCGTGCATTGGAGGGTGTTGAACAATGCAGTAACAGCAGGCATGTGCCTCCACAATGCGATGGTACATTATTTGTTATTCTATTTTCTTTTGAGGGCAGTTGGATGATTTTGATTCTGCATTTGATTCCACAAATTGAGCTACAGTATACTCAAAGCCTGGGCTTTAGGGCCTGGCTCAGGCTTTCAATAACCTGAGCTGAGCTGTAGGCCCTCCAAAGCCTGGTACAAGGGCCCAGCTGGGCTCAGGCTTTGAGGGCTTGGCTACCCAGGCTTTAGGGCTTCAGGCCAGGCCTTGCAAACCACTAATCAAACATGTCTGTGAATTTAGGAAATCCCGATGCCTGATGACGGGCATCACGCGGTGCTCGTCGTGATATTCTACGAAATCTTACGAAGTGACACTATGAAGTCATAATATATACACGTAACATGTTTACATATCGGTGGGGGTCGGAAGAAATTTATCGGCGCACGCATAACCGATCATTGTATTCGGGCGCAGATAGAAAGAAGCGCTGAGAAAGGTCGAACTGATTCGAGGAGAAACCAAGTGTCTGTCCTTGAAAGTGGTGTCACCATGCACAAGCAGAACGGCCCAGTATCTTTCGAAATGACGGGGATACCCAGAGAACGCATACTGATTTGCGGCGCTGGAAGGTGTTAAATAAGCTACTAAGTCTCTAATAATGCGCCGGCTCTCGGTGGTAGACGTCGAAGTCACACGCGCCACCAGCTTAGTCAACGCTTGAGAGAACCGTGCCATGTCTCCCGAGCGCGGGTGTCTGATTGGTCGTTTCTCTCTCTCCTTTCTCTTCTTTCAGAAGACCGGACGGCAGGAACGAGGACCGTGGAATGGAGACCACAGCACCATGCTAGCGAACAATGTCCTCGGCGGCCCACTCAAGAGGTGTCAGTACTACCTGGAGAACTTACCGAATACCTTCCACATAACCGACACTGACCCACTGGTCGCACCACATACAATGGAAGTGTCGAAGGAAGACCCACGATCGATTTGAGGATTGATGTATGTGATAGAACGACATTCCATCGCGCAGTTTCTGTGGCTTTTGTAAAAAAAATTCGAGGGGTTCTGGCAAGCGGCGGCAGTTACCGCGCACGCTCAGTAAAAAAGAAAAAGTCAGCCCGGGTCACCTGGTAGTCAGAAATGGTCATCGGGAGTCAAAATGACCTCAGGCAGTGAATCTGCAAATTTTCCATGACAGATTGACCAAAAATTGACTTAGAATAGTCCGTTCATGTCGGCTTGTTTGGTTAGCCGAAGTCAGAATAAGTCAGCCCATGGGCCATCCGAGTCATCCCAAGTCATTTTGGGACAGTTCTGTAGACAATTTTTCCATTTAGTTAGTCATCCCAGGTCCGATCTCAGTCAATATATGCCATTTCAACGGTCGTCCCAGGTCCTATCCAGTCAATATTTATCGTTTCATTGGTCCGATCTAGTCACTTCAGGTCATTTGGGGACAGTTCCCTTGTTCGGATCTTAGTCATCATATGTCCTTTTTGTGCACTCCGAAGTCAAATATATTCATCAGAAGTCATGCCGAGGGGTCGTATACATTGTACGGTCACCTTGCTTGACAAGGTCTACTACAAAGTGAGAATTACCTAAGAATCCTGAAAACGTCCACATGTACAAAGCCAACCTATTGCTCGTACACATGTCGGACGCTGTTGCACACACATGTAAACATGTACAAAGCAAAATGAGAGAAAACTTGTACAAAGTAGGAATTACATAAGAATCCGGAAAATGTCCACATGTGCAAAGCCAACCCATTACTATGCCTTGGCCCTCATTCGGACCCCCCCCCTCAATAGGACAGTCACACGTAGTCACAGTCCCGTTTGGGAAGTTTGGGACTCCGCTGACTGTTTGGTGGGGATCAACACTTGAACGCTCCCTTCCGTTTTTAGAAAGCGGTCAGCCACCCAAATCAAGCCCCGACATGGCATGGGCCGGCATGCGTGACGGATGGCTATTTTGCCAACTTCGCAACACAACATATTTTAACAGAAAAAAAGGTCAGAGTATGTTAAGGAGTCATGCAGGACATCATCTGTTTAATTTGGTAACGATTGAGTGAGAAATGAGCGAGAAATTGAAGGTGTCCTATTGAGGGAGGGGGTCCGAATGAGGGCCAAGGCATAGTACTCGTAAACAGTGCGAGACTGATGAATGACAAATTCCTGTATCCTCTGTCGCAACATACCCTGTGCGCTCAGCTGTCCAGCATGCTCAACTATGCTTATCATCTTCCATCGTCTTCATATCCCTGCGCTGCACTTTCATGCTCCGCCATTGTCCTTGCCGCCACTATCACGTCCAACACTCATCATGAAGACGCGCAGTAATCGAGATATGTATATTTATGGGGTTTGATTTTCTTTCTTACTGGGTCCATGTCTCTCGCTGCTAGCCGGCCTCGTACGACCTCTATCCACTTGCAAGAAGTGCCCGCCACGCCACACCCCTCAAGTCCTCACCATCACCGCCTCGCCTCGCCTGCACACAAACCCATCGCCGCTACCCCTCCCGTTCGCCACACAGGAGTCCACCATCACCGCCACCCCGTCATGGCACGCAGGACCCATCACAACGCTATCACAACACGGCGTGCAAGCCCCACTTCAAACCCCTGTTGCGACATCAACTCAACACGGCGCGCAAGTCCCGCCCCGACGCAAGCCATAAACGACAATGACGGAGACCACTGGTATGACGGCAGCAATACAGTGACGACAACAACGCAGCAATAACCGCGACCGTTATGGAACGACACGCGTAACCGCAACGGAGCGACTATGTCCGCAACTACGGCAACGCAAGGCGATAAACAACACAGGAGGTGTTACGACTACTACGCGCTGACGGCCGCAACAATAGAAGGCGATGGAACGTCGTTCCCTTTACTTAGTATAGCATACGCTTGTGTTGAAAGAAGAATATATTTTGTAGTCCCATTTCTCACCTTTCCTTTTTTTTTCACCTTTCACTGTCGTCTGCACCATAACGGCACTTTCTCACGACCAAGCCCAGGTTTGAGCCCTACCACGGCCCATGTCTTGAGCAAACCCAAAAGGCCCAGTGATGCAGAAACGTGTTGAAAAACCCTAGCAAAATAGATACAGCTTCCCACACAACGGCTCCCACCAAGCAAGGTCATAGTCGACAAAGTCGACGCCTAGTTGTAAATACAGATCGTGAAAAATTTCTGACACGTGACCCGTCTCCTGTCTCTACGGAACCCCATACACCTCAATACCCCATAGCCCTGGGCCTATCCCAAGGGGGTATGGGTTATCAGAGAGTTGACTGTATGCGTGCATGCATGCATCCTTACAGTGGTTTTCATATCGATAGAGCGCTTTCCCAAAAAGCATTGATCTGGCGGGGTTTCGGGAACCCCTGTATCGTGGCTTACCAGTGGCTTGCCGGTTTTTTTTGAAATCTTTTTGTAATAATAATAATAATAATAATAATAATAATATACCAGAAAAAAGTCTTATTTTTTTCTGATCAGATCTCGGACAATAGTTATCTTCATTGCCCGCTCACCCCGCCAGATCAACGCTTTTTGGGAAAGCGCTCTATCGATATGAAAACCGCTGTAACGCCTGAGGCGTATTCGGTTTTGACGGGGTTTAATCCAACCAGGGTCTCGGATTGTTCGTGTTTAGGAACGGAAGAGGACAGCATTGGAAGGCTAGGAAGGGCGATAGAGCCGTGGTTGATGGGTCGAGACTCCGGTGGAGGGGTCTCCACGAGAGCATGACCGAGCTCGGAAGAGCTAGAAGACGGGAGAATTGGCGGGATTGGGGGTTGGGCATAGTGCTCATAGTGTCCGAGACACTCATCATAGTGCGAGTAGCCGGAAGGAACGGGAACCAGGCTGTGCTGATGTTGACCCTCGAGTGGGGAGCATAAGGGGCCGTGCGACGGGAAATATCCGACTGAGTCATACGCGGAGGAGTGGAAAGAGTCAGAGGGAGGATATTGGTAATGAGCTGCTGCCGAAGCATGGGGGGGATACTGTCCACCGTGGTGGGCGTTGACCGCGTTGATCTGAGAATGGTACGGACGGTGAACACCCGGTCTGGTCACAAGGGCACAAAGTAGCGACTTACGGGATACTCGGCAAAATCATAGGGAGGCAAGACGTAGTTCACAGTTGTAGGGTACGACTGGGAAGGATATGCATACTGTCCTGAGCAATAGCTCTGGGCTTGGGCGGGATATGAGTCGCGCGACGTGATCATGTAGGTCGTCGCGGGAGTGTAGTTAGACGGGGGTTGTTGGCTGGCGCGTAACTGCTGTGCTCTCTGACGATCATGCGCGTCGGCGTTTACGGCAGGCTGAGAGCTGTCGAGACGTCCAGGCCCCCATTGAGTACCACCTTGCGGCATGGAGGTGTCACCAACATCGCCGTAATGCAGATCAGAAGGCGTGGGATATTGAAGCATTGTCGTGCAGACGGAAGCAAAAGCGGGAGCAAATGAGAAGAAAGGGGGGTTGAAGTAGGTTGAAGGGCGAGTTGTTGAAAAGGCAAGAATGGAGGAAGGAAAGCGGGGAAGAAGGAGAAGGAGTTTGAGGAGAGTAAGCGAGTGGGTGGGTGTTCAAAGGAGAGGCTTACAGTAATCGATCTGCCGCGATGACTCAAGTACGTATTGCGCGCTTCGCAAGGAAGCTCAGCTGATTGGTTCGGACGCGGTCGAACAGCGAGGTGTCCCGGGTCCCTGTCCTTCAGCAACGCACGCGGGGCGCACGTTGCGCCTCCACCGCTCTCAGACCACGACACCAGTTTGCGGAAGGTGGGCCGGTGACTGCGGAGATCACCTTGCTTGACAAGGTCTACTACAAAGTGAGATGAGAATTACCTAAGAATCCTGAAAACGTCCACATGTACAAAGCCAACCTATTAAGGTAGCAGTCACCAGGAACCATCCGCCCTTATATAAGCTTGTAACCCTAGGGTTTGTATTATGTAAGCGTATCAAATCTCACGGTTCAGCACCTCAAGCAGATGGCGGTAAAGCATCATCGCGTCATCCTCCACGGCGTCACACTTTGCTATCGTTCCCCATCGATCAGCGTTTCTCCCTTGCTATCGCCTGCCCTCGCCTCACGTAGCCATGGACGCCGACACCAATCACCTCGCAAATGGCTCGTAAGCACCCGAAGACAGGCCGTGCTGATACGACCACGCTCTCCCTGGGCCCTGAAAAGTTATTTTCGCTTTTTCTACTTACTTCTTGCATTCGCTCGGGCTCGCCCACACTCGCTCGCGCCTTCTTGCACTTTCCGTACGCTTTCCATACGCTTTCTGTACGCTTCCTAAGTGCCGCGTTCCCGCGCTTCCACCGCTTCACCGCTTTCCCGCGCTCTACGCGCGCTCGGTCTCCCACTTGTCCCGGACTCTCCCCTTCGCGTTTTAGCTTTCCCCTGTTTATCTAATTCACCCTCTTTCCTTAGCCTACTCTCCTTAGTATATACGCCAGGTAATAACTTTACACCTCAGGTTATAGCAGAGACTTTCCCTCACACATTTCGGACTTTTGAGCTTAGTGTAGCTCACTCCCTCACGTTCCCTGCGTGCCGCACTTGCGCGCGGCCTTAGTAACTCGAACCCGACGTGTTCCCGACAACAGCGGCCAACTATACGAAGTTTCGCACCACGCCGAAGCGTGCACGACCGTTTCCGACCACTTGCGACCGACCGACCGTATCTCCCTTCCCGACCTCGCCGCACTCGCGCGCGGCACTAGCCCTTCTACACTGATGCGATCGCTACCGCCGCAAACCTACATACGACAGCCGGCGTCCTGCGGGGGCCTGCGCGACCACTTGCGAACGACCATGACGGAACGACATGCGTAACCGCAACGGAGCCATGCCCCAACCACAACGGAGCCATGCCCCAACCACGGCAACGCAAGCCGACGAACAACACAGCGGTGTTACAACAACTACGCGCCGACAACCACGACAACGGAAGGCAATGGAATGTCGTTCCTTTCACTTAGTACAGCATACGCTTCTGTTGAAAAATATATATATATTGTTGCCTCATTTCTCATCTTTCCTTTTTTAACTTTAGCTATTGTCTGCACCATAGTGGCGTATTCACACGACCAACCGCGAGGTTTGAACCCCATCTACCACGGCCAGGCTCGTATTTTTGAGCTAGCCCAAAAGGCCCAGTGACGTTGAAAAAACCTACCAAAATATATACAGTTCCCACGCAACGGCTCTCACCAAGCAAGGTCATAGTCGACAAAGTCGACGCCTAGTTGGAAATTTCAGAAAATAGATAAATAAAAACTCCCCCGAACATCTCAAGCACCGACAAATCAAACCGGTTGCGTATAGAAGCGATCAGAGCCCCGTGCATGCAGTGGTGCATACACTAGGGTGATGCAGCGCGCTGCCTTTTTGGCCCTTTCTTCAGTTTGCGCTGGTGACATGAGGTCAGCGTGGAGAAATATGAAATGAAAGGACCTCACATTCTCGACAATTCCCTTGGTCGACTTGGAGACCTGTGAACTCTGGGGACTTGACAATGGTAGTAATGAGTTCTGTGCCATGGTCAACATTACCCCGCAATGCCAGAACTCAAATGTGTATGACACACCATCCTTGCGCTTCGACTACAGCGCACTGAGCCGATTCAGATAAGTAGGTGTGACGCATGTGGGTGAGAGGACAAGTACTTTGGTAACGTCGATGGACTGGAACATGGCAATGGAGAAAGTGGAGGTTTTACCTGTGTCAGACTGGGCTTGGGTGATGACATCGCGGCCTTGTGTTATGGTGAACTTCGGGATTGAAACAACGCATCAAATTCCGGGTCAAGCAGAAGACAGCAGTGGGGACAAGAGGGGAGACGAACGAACATGAGAGAGACGGTTGAACGCGTTCATCGTAATTTGGAACTCCGCCTCAAATTCGCATGTGCCACTTTTCGGTTTCTCACTCTCGTTTTCTCGCTAAGTCGAGCTGGGCACTGGCTAGCTTTGCGAACCAAGTGTTGCTGCCGTCCTGAGGCCATCTCCCGGCGCTGTCATCTAGATGTATTCAACTGTCCTCTAGACAGTCTTGGTCACACTTGATGCCTGCTTGGTGTGGTGGTACTTCACGGCAGTGCACTGATGCACGCTATGTAGACAATGATGACGCTACTGCCAGTGCGCCGGACCTGCGATGTGCCCCAAACACGATGACTCAATCTCATGTGTGATCCTGATTATGCACCACCTCGACCGGCGCAAACCCGAAAATGATGACCACGCTGCGCACACCTCAAACACTGGCATGGCGATGACGATACAGCTCCCGAGTATGGCGAGAACAGCCGCTTGCAACCTGACAATGCAGGCTACAAGTTGCGTGGGTCTACGATGTCGACTCGCCCGCGCACGCTCCTGGCCATGACGATCCCGACTTGGCCGTTCAGAGGCGCCTCAGGATGTATTCTTGAACGCTGCTACTACTGGGACATGCGACCCCAACCACAACGAACCCCCGGCAGCTGCAGCGACGTCGATGATGATGTGAGCTTACGCCGAGCCTCTATTCAACATCATGCATGTCTTGGCATAACGCTTCTATCGAGCGTTGCACAATCTGTCCATCCACCCCCATACATCTGACTTCGCGATGCGCTACCTTCGTACTGTGAGAATTTCTCCATCCGCTGTACGGACCCGAGTCCATGTGAATTCGAAGCGGAGTGGATTCCGCGCAGGGGTTAGGGACGGTAAACAGAAAAATCACCCAGGGAATTGACCCGAGAGTGAGACGATGCGATGGGAGACAAGATGACTTGCGAACAATCCTTCGAGCCCCCGCGGTAAGGCCAGACTTCCGGGATAAGTACGCGGAGTTGGAGGGGGAAAGTGGTGAGCGCTGATGTATTCAGCAGAATAAGTAATTTAAATACAAACGAGACTCTAACTACGTCAGGGCCAAGTAAGTAGGGGTAAGAGATCTGAGGGGTGGCATATGAAGGGCGCGGTGACGATCGGGACAGAGACGAAACGGTAAGGTACGTGATCGGCCTGCGCCTGTGCTGAGACAAGGAGCGGCATGGTTGAGGTAGTGAGAACGGGTGGAGCGAATTTGACATATTCAGAGGGATAGGTAATGTGGGCGATGCGAGATGGTGGTGCCGATGTCCAAAGACAGCACAAGGCGTGGTGCTGGCACTGCTGGGCCATTTGGAAGCCGATCGGCGTCGGGGTCCATTTTCGAGGGGGTCTCAGGTGAGAGTGGTAGAGAGGGTAGGAGTGTGTGTATGGAGGACAGGAGGCGATAGGGTGTGAAATCGATAGCGAGGGCCTCGCGTTGCGGGTGCGACGCCGTGGGAACGCAAGCCAGACCAAGACCGAAAAGACCGAAAACCAACGATTTCGGGCTTAGCGCCAAGGCATCCTTACACCGCCGGTCGACCGCACTCCCCATCATTCCCTTTCCCAACTCGAGGTCCACTCTCTCACTAATCGCGGCCACTTCAAGGGCGTCTCAGAGCTGCTCGAATTAAACGAGCAGAGACAAGTCGAGGTGCTCGCGCAGGTCGGTGCTTGTGGTGGGGTAGTTACACCAAAAAAAAAGGGTTGCGTTGCGTTGATTTGGATGTTGGCAGGCTTTTTTTATTTAGATGGAACCGTAGTCCGCACTGGAATTGATTTGCTTCCCAAATGATATTACAGTAAATATAGATACACCGAGTTGTAATCCTTGATATAGTCGTAGACCGTATTACTATTTTTTTTGGAAAGCGCACCATAGACCGGAACTGAGCTCCATTATGTAAAAAAAAAGTGCGATTTCGACTATCTCGTATCCCTATATTCTAACCTGACTGTAAACGACTACCAAATGACTCTCGTCCGGCTTGGCCGGACTTATGCAAAATTTCTGACTGCTGGCGGACTCGGCTTGACCTGAATTGACCCTGGTTGACCACATCCGGACCGCTGCTGACTCATTCCGACTTTCTCGTTTTTACTGAGGCGCACGTGTCACCTCATTCACATTCCCACTGGCAGCATCTTGCCACAAACTTACGAGGCAAGCTTTCAAAGGATTCCCTTTGAGGGATCTCCTTTTTTCCGGACACCATGATTGATCCAATTTTGATCGTCGATCATCAAGCAGATTCTCCAAATTGGAGTTAGCACCGTACGCTCCATCTTGCTTCAGATCTAACTCGTGCTGCACATCGATATGCTGTTGTCCTTATCCTCTCTTCACCAACGTGCACAATCATCATTGGTTTTGATCTTCGGGTTCTGATGTGACGCGCGCTTGCCGAGAGGGGTCTGTTAAATTCACGTGCGGCCCACAGCTGAGCCAAGCTGGCTCACCACCCGCCGCCCGCTTGCTTGGTCCTTCTCGTTTCCGACCTCATCCTTACGTACCCCGCATCCAGGAAGGTATGAGATACTAATAAACTTTCGGATGACTCGCACGCGAGCAAACCATCACAGACTCACAGATGACCTGTGGCAAATGATGTAAATCCGCCGATTCTGATACCTCGGCACCTTGAGAGCGGAAGTGAGTGTGGTCTCCGGGAAAGTGCAGCGTGTTGTTGGAAATCAGATCTCTATACTTCTCCAGAGCCGAACGCAATAACTCAAGCTCTCCACTTCATGGTACGCGCCACTACGTAGGAGCAACCAGGAGCGGCGAACCTTCGGACGGCCTCTGGGATTTTCCCGTGAACGCTCAATGAGTGGAAATATGGGTATATACCTACTTTGGCTCTCCAATCTATTACACCAGAATGTCGTTCATCCACAGGGGTCAAGTCAGTGACCACTTGGCTCACTGGTTACCAGGAGCAAGCAGTATTTCAAGTTCTACACTGGCAAGCTCATACAGTGTCCACCCTTTGCAACTCCCCCCATTATTCAAATTTCGAACGTTACGGGTAAACCCAAGGCGACAATTTTCGTTGCTAGTACTAAGTTACTAACATACTATTGCTCACTATGGCATTATATAAAAGCGGATAGCCTGCTCCCCATTGAGTTTGGTAAGTTCTCGCAGCTGTCCTCGCTGCGGATAGGTGTCGGCCATGCTATGTGGGAGCGGGCATCGTAATTATACTGGCCGCCTAGGCAAGTCTTTCAGAAGGGGCTGGATATGTTGTCTTGACGAGAGCTCATGCTAGTTCTGTGTTCTCGAAGCTAAACCACTGGGAGTTCATCTGGCCTCACAGCCTCGCCACCAGATGGCGGGTTGAGCCCGGTCACACCACATTTAGTGCTCTTGTCATTGTCGTGCCGTTACTGGTGCACATTGCAATCCTTGGACGCACATGAAGTAGGAGAATGAGGTTTCACCTTGATGTATTTATAGCCCAGTGGGAGGACATTTGTGGGATGAGCGTAGAGCGTCAAGTTTGGTTTTGGGGGCTCGTTAAGGTGCAGGAATGACGTGCATCTGTATTCGAAGCAAGATTCGAAGCATTGAGCTATTACTAATACTGTAGTAATTCACCCAGGTGAGGAGATCCACAGCAGTCATAGAAGCATTGTTAACAGTAAATATCTAAGAACCGGCACACCTCTGTATTTTTGAGTGGTGTTGAATAATCTGGTGTTGAGTCCAGTGACTCGGACGCTGCGCGTCCTTCAGTCCAAAGTTAGTCCACTAGTGCCGGCCCGGACCCGAGAGTTCGAATCGAACATATGTTTGAAATGGCAAGCGGCTTTCTCACTCATGTCTCCAACTGCCCCCTTATCTCCCAGCACATCTAGGCCAGATCATCTGGGGAAATTCTCACTCCCTCCTTGTGCCGACATTATTCTCCGTACTTCTGACTCTCATGATTTCTTGTCCAAAAGCTTTATGTGGTCGATAGCTCTCCTGCTCTTGGGGAGCAAATAATGGCGGCTACGTGTCACTGGCACAGCGTAGGGCCGGAAGGTGAGCTTTATCCGAATCCCACAAATCACCTTCCAAAAAAGATAAAAATAATAACAGCTGCTTCTGAAGCCTCTCATGAAGCCACCACTGTCAATGGTGAAGCCGAGGACACTTTACTTCCGGTCGTTCAGGTTGCTGAGGACCACGCAATCATTTCCAGCCTCTTAACTTTCCTGTTCCCTGTATCCCCCATTCTCCCTCCAACTATCAAGCAAATATTAGAGCTCCTTTCTGCGGCTGAAAAGTACGGGATGACCACTGCTCTAATTCGAATCCGAGACTGCGCTTCCAGACGTGACCCACCCTTTATCTGTCCCGAAAACGCATTGCATGTTTATTGTCTTGCATTGAATTACGGGCTCCTTAAAGAGACACTTGAAGCAGCGGAAGTAACGCTCAAATCCCCGATGACTATCGAGAAACTCGAGGACAAGCTTGACACCATGCCCAGTGTCACTCTTTACAAACTTTGGAAATATCGTCAACGAGTTCTTGGAAACCTCGATGTGATCCTCATCCAAGAGTTTTTCGAATCGGAAGTATACCGAATCTTGAACGATGCAGCTCTAGACTGCGTGGAGCTTAGTGATTATCGCCGGCATCCCAGAATTCCGCTGTGGCTTGATGAATACTTTGACTCCGTCGCAGGAGATCCCTCTTGTTTTGATCTCACCACATTTCATCTCACCCAGTCCTCTCATGTCTCACCCGCAAATTCTCACTGTGAAGATTGTGCATCCATTCCCCATGAGACTATTCGTGAACTTTGGACTGCTTTGACCGCAGTTGTCCGTGAATGTACCAGAAAAGTAGGCCTACTACCTTGAATCTGACATGTGACGCGCGACGAATCTCACCGCATCCACAGGCCGAATTAGATTTCTCGTTTACAGAGGGGGAAATACGCTCTCAAAGTTCTACCCTTCTTGTCACAGCGGAGGCCTTGCCTCCGCCCAAAGGCCTAAACCTGTCAGGAGCGGATGTCGTCCTTCGATCCTCTGATCTTGTTTCCTTCCACGTCCACAAGTCGATCCTGGCCATGTCATCACCATTTTTTACCGATTTGTTTTCGCTTCCTCAACCTCCTGATGGTGAAGTCATCGAAGGTCTTCCCGTTGTCCAGGTACCCGAAGACGCGGAACTATTGCACAGCCTCTTCACAGTGCTTTACCCTATTCCCTCTGCGCTACCTGAGTCCTATGAGAAAACTTTGGCTCTTCTCGCTGCTTCGCAAAAATATAATATGACCACGGTTCTATCTAATGTCCGTTCCGAAATTGGTCGCCAATTGCCAACCACGGAGGCTTCCTTTCGTGCCTATGCGATTGCGTGCAGCAAACAACTCACACCGGAGATAGAAGCTGCGGCACGCCTCACTCTCGATCACCCCATGACGTTCGAAGTTATCGCGGATGCCTTACCGTTGTTCGAGGGCTCAACGCTCGGCGACCTGGTCCGCTTCCGCAAGCGTTGCCACGACAATCTCGTCTCGTTCTTTAATGGCTTCGTTGACGGTAGCGACAGCCTATCGAAAATCTGGTTTGGTTGCCGTAAAACTAAACGCGACCAACACGACCAACCGATCCTCGCTGGGTGGGTACGTGTCTTGATTTCGCAACATACTGATAAACTGGAAGAGACATATACCAATACATTGCCCAATCCTTCATCCCTTCACAAGGAATTTGTTGCTGCTCTTCGCACTCACGTCTCTAGCACCAAGTGCTCCTCCTGCTCAATGGTGTGCGCTACGGAGGGAGAGGCCTTCCATAACCAATTGTACCGAAGAATATCGAAGGCAAGAGACAAGGTACGTACCTTCCCTCCACTCTTCCTCCACTCTTCCTACGATTGTGGGTTTTACATCATGTACAGGAACCTTTCCGACTTGCCGCTGAGGTATCAAACACGCCCGAAGGAGATGTAGGAAAATCCAAGGTCTGATAGTAGGTACCACGGTTGCTCACAACGACATCCTACGAATTGAACACTACGGAACCGTAATATGTGCAAGTTCAAGGTACTCTGTACGTTAAACTATCGGTGGGGATTGAAAAAAAAACATTGGCATACCCATAACCTTGGTTCCCTTATCTTGGTCTCGATCGGTGAGCGCAGACACACACAGATAGGAAGAAACACCGAGCAAAGTCAACCTCAAATTCGAGGAGAAACCTGGTGCTTGTCCTTGAAAATGGGGTCGGGTGTCACCATACACAAGCAGAATGGCCCAGTATCTTCGAAATGACCGGGAGCCAGTACTCGGAGAACGGATACTACAACACGCTCCTAGTGTCCCGCCGGCCTCAGATCGAGGGGGTGAGAGCAGAAAATGAAATGCGGCATGACTCGGGAAGCATCAGATAGACCCATGTAAGGAGAGCGCCAACACCGCGGAGGCCCCTATGCGTCCTACGTGGAGCACGGAGTAGTCGGTGTCACCGAGGGGAGGCCCCGCTAAGCACCTGGCATCAATGCGGGGGCTATTTTAGACGCCGAAACTTGGAAAGGGGCAAAGCGAAAAGTGATGCTAGTGATTGTGAGACCAGACCAACTAGAAGATGGCCGAGCAGCTCAGTGTGGCGCTACGGACGACTCTCCTTTATAGTGGTCTACAATTTTTGTCTCTACCTTGGTCGGGTGGCGGTCCTCGCAGTATCCACTGGCACGGCGGGCCTGGGGTTCGAGTTGTCCTCTAGAGATCTTCACGCTGGTCGAATGCCAGGGATATAATGTTAAAACTAGGGAAGTGGACATGGGAAGAACACGCACGGTTATCATATGCAGGCTAATACAATATCGGGGGTACACCTTTCATCTCATTGAATACTGTCCACGTACGACGTCAGTCGGGGTTATTCGTTGGTTGTTCCGAGTCGTCAGCGCGTCAGCTTTGAATGGCCCGGGCCGCGTACCGTTGTCTGACCACGCGCGCACACGGTAACTGGCGTCAACACCTGCGACACGTGACCGCGTGGTCGCCATACAGACACGCGACAACGACATGTCCGCGGTAATGACTGTAGCTGCATAGTCTGCATACTCCTCCCGCTAGCCCGTTTTCCCAGTTGGCCCGATTGGTGAGCCGCGTGCTTTACGGTGCCCTTTTTTATGGTTCGAATATGTGATGATCCGGCTTTTGAAATTTTGAACTCCCGACGTTCAACAAACTGGTACCGTGAGCGTTGTAAACTGATGAGTCGTCTTGTAGCTGGCTAAGTGCGAACACTGGTTATAAATTCCACTAAGCAAGCAACGGACAGTGGCCCGAAAGACAAGGGTACGAGCACGAAGGAGACAGTTGCACGAACGCCCTTGCGAATGCTTGCGTGTTGCCTCGTGGAAGTCGCGTGAGGTACCAATTGTGGTCGTGGTTGTGGTCGCCCGTGTGATAGCTATAAAAGGCCCACTTTCCTCCAGAGTCGACGCATCCACAATGTCTCATTTCAACGACCCCTTCGGCATTCCCAATCCTGACACCTTCCCCGTGCTGGATGTTCCTGCTTCTGTAGAAGATCTAGACGACTCAACTATGCAACATAGTATCAACAACTCTACTTTCGATTTTAGCTTCCTCTACGATGGTGGCACATCTCCCTACAACACTACCAGATTTGAATCCAAAGGCAGTTCTGTGAGCATGCTCCCTCCACGATGGGAAGCCACTACTGACATCCATCACACTATGCCGATCAGTCCACCACTGTCGCTACTGGGGAAATCTCCGCCAGCGGCGCCTTTGGAGGTCTCACTACGATCATGATAGATGCCACAACATTGGCTTCCGCTCCTGCCCCGCCCCCACTCCCCGACTACGACGCAAACCCCCATGACTTCGATCCACTCTCGGAATTTATTGTAAGCACGTGACGAATGGTAGCCAGACGGTCATATCGCTTACCTTCTCATTCCAGGACTGGGACTTTTCTGCCTCGTCTACGCCATGTATGTCCCCGCCTCATGATTGCCACGTCTTATACTTACCCGGCCCAAAGCCCTTTCAACTGCCAGCTCCAATCCATCTCCGAAGAATGGCATTGGAGATTGGATAAACTCCCCATACGTCCACGAAGCGCTAGCCTCAAACCTCGTGAGCATGGGTAGCATCAACGCAAGGAACATCGCTGACCATGTCTTCCTACAGGCTTCATTACCGGACCTCCCCTCAGAGCTTGACATCGCTAACAACTTCCAAGAGGAACGACTTACTCTTGTACCATCTTACGGGGATGGGGTTGGTTCCACCCCCCAGACACAATGGGATGATGGCGCGGCCTTCACCACAGCGGGAATGTCCGAGAATATGTCGTGCGTTTACTTTCCCACCCTGGTTCTGTTCCCTGGAGAAATCCTCATGCTCATTTCCGCAGGTACCTGTCCCTGTTGAATCACGTCGACACCAACCTGATCATGCCAGCGCCCGTCAATCTGTTGATGACGACAACCACCAGGACAGCAACGACAATTACAAGGGGAGCTGGAGACATGGAAACGGTCCTTGAGGAGCGGGCTAGAAGGTGGTGTAGAACATCTTGTAGGGCGCCTCGCAAGCTGATGATTATGACAGTGACGGCTCTGGATTACCTCAAAAGAGAGGAAGGCCAACAAGTTGGGTCTTGGAAGAGGCAGAGGGGTCCAGAAAGAGGACTCACTATACGCCTGCTGCCAGGGCCCACAAGCAAATTATAAAATGCATTCATGACAGTACGACGCGGAGCGGAGAGGCTCGCACCATAACAGAACAAGGACTGCATCCACATCTGCTGTGGGGGCCTAGTACCTCGCAGGAGACGGTGGGATCCCCCGGGCAAGAACAGTTGGAAGGGGGCGCGCAGTTGGAAACGCAACATGACCCACGCGGAATGGGAATGCAGCAGATTGATCTACAAACTGGCGGGAGCGCCGAAGGCCGGAAAGACTTACACGCAATCCCAAGTAAATTGACAAAGAGGCAGCGATTGATGCTCAGGACCACGGAGGACGATGAGAAACGCAAAGCGGTCCGTGTTATCGAGTGCAAGCTCTGCCCCGACAGGGAATTGAACTCCTGGGAATGTTTTCGACGCCACTGTAACACGTCCGAAGACCACCCTGCCAAACTCACCTTCTGCGGCCGATGCGGGGACCATTTTGCGCGCCAAGACTCGAAAAGGCGTCACGAAAAGAAAAGGTACCAAGAAGAATGCCACGCGACGCCTCCTCATGACGCCAACAGGAAGAAGGAGACGATCGCTCGGCTCCTCAATAACTTTAACGTGGAGTTGGAGCGTCGTCTGAGCAACGGAGAAGAGCCCGGTCCCAGTTTCCGCGCGATCGCCCGGAAGAATGTCCTGACTACGTCGAAGAAGGAATGCAAGAAGACAACGTCGGAAGGCGGCATGTGAGTCGCGGGGATCCAACCATAGCGCCATATAAATACCTTGACTTTACTTTCCTCTCTTCCGCTGTCCTATCCTTAGTGGTGGTCGGTCTTGTGGTTTCGTCACGGGGCTTGTATACTGTACTAAAGAGAGGTCTGGAGACTGGCTCTGAATTAGTATATTGGTCACGTACTTCGCTTTTCCCTCCTTTCCCAACCAAACTACTTACGCAATCGATATAGTGAATAGGGATGACGTGGGCCTCGTGATACGCCTGGCGAGCTCCAGGATGTTACTTTCTTCACTACGAATGAGACAGTTTTGTGGAAATAAACCGACACGAGGACCGATCGAAACACCTGTAAAACGCCTCAGGCGAGCAGGCGGGCTTTCGCCACGTCGAGTTCTAGTACAAGAGGTGTTATTTACACCGGTATGTGAACAACATGCCTTCCATATAACTGACCCACTGGTCGACACGCAACGGAAGCAGATTGTGGGTAATACAAACGAGTGAGGGCTCGGAGGGAGAGTCGCGATCGATTTTTAAGGAGCATGGATGTGGTGCAGTTTCTGTCGTCTGCCAGCGCAATCGATTGTGGCTGTGTAAAAAAAATCCAGGGGGTTCGGCAAGCGGCGGCGGTTTACCGCACCCACGTGTCGTGTTCCCACCATCTTGACACATCAGGATTCCTTCGACCTCTTTTTCGGGTAGGGAAATCGGAGTCGTCGTCTCTCGCATGATGCATGATTGATCTTCCATCTCCAGCTTGGAGTCAGCCCTGTAACGCGCTCCCTAATTACGTGCTGCGCATCGATATAAACTAATGCCGCAGCTGATACCTCCTCTCGTCGCCAATGTCCACATAACTGGTTTTGATCTTCCAGGTTCTGATGTGACATTGCTTGAGAAGGATCCGTTAAGTTCACGTGCGCTGCACTCCACAGCTGTCCACCGCCGCTTGCATGGTCCTTCTAGTTTCCGATCTCATCATCACGGACCCACATCCAGGAAGGTATGGGATACCACAAGAGATACTAATAAACTTTCGAATGGCTGACACGCGAGCGAACCGCCCGGAGCAAATGCAAATATCCCAATTGTGATTCCTAAGCGTCTGTAGTGCTCAGTTGGGGTCTGGCCAGCATGCACACACACACAGGTACGACGGTCGAGACAATTCTATCTCATCAAAAAAAGAAAAATTAATCAGAACCGGGGGGGTCGTGGCGTCGTCTAAGTAGAAGCGGGTGTCGTCCTCGGGAAAGTGCGACGCGTGTTCAGACTGGTCTGAAAAGAAATCGCCACATTTCCCCCCTCTAGAGCCGCCTACACTAGCCGCACTCAATACTTCTCCCCTTCATGGTACGCACATCTACGTAGAAAGTGCATTTCTTGATGAGTGGATATATGACTGTCTATTTCAGCTCTGCAATATATTACACCAGAACGTCGCGCGTCCACAAGGGGAGCTGCTGGCGCTGTCATTTTGTGGCCCATTGTCTCTGGGCCAGACGTCGAGGGTAACCAGTGACCATTTAGCCGGCTGCCAGAAGTAAGCAATGATTGATTGACCTAACATAAGAGCGAAACAATGGATAGCCCAGTCTTGTCTGGGACAGCCGATTCATATTTGATGGGCTGCTGTGGATGTCCAGGAACAACTCAAGCACGAGACGGGACAATCCTAGTGCTTGCGAAGCTGGTAAGCTCGCGCGATGTCCATTCTTCGAGCAGCCGAAACTTGTCTCCCCGTTGTTTAAATGTTATGGGGAAATCCAGGGCGACAGCAAGGTGAAAGACTCCGTTGCTAGTACTGGCCCACTGCTGCTCGCTGCGGCATATACGCGGACAGCCCGCTCCCGTTGACTTGCCCGTTGAGTTTGGTGACTTTCCGTAGCCGACCTTGCTGCGGATAGATGACTGTACTGTACCTATGATATGCGACGGAATGTAGAGTCAGAATTCTGTAGTACTGGGCAGGCCTCTCAGAAGGGAATGCCATGATGAGAGCCAAATGAGAGCCTCTGTGTAAGTGAGAGCCTCCGACGGGTATAAAAGTCACGTGCAACATAATTGTGATTGTGGTTGTTCGTGGTCAATCGTCGGGCCAAGCGGTGGCATAGCTAGTGTGGATAAAAGCTCTAGAAAGGCCCTCAGCACTTCCCTGCACCATTCACAATGGCCTATTTCGACGCCTCCTTCAGTATTGCTAATCCCCACACCTCTCCCCCGCTAGGTGCTCCCGCTTCCGTAGAAGACGGGTCAACCACGCAATCCGGTCATTTGGACCGTATCAACTCTATCTTCGATTGTCCGGAAGGGGACTTCATTTGCGATGGTGATACACTCCCCCTTAACACTACCGGATTTGAACCTGAAGACGGTTCTGTAAGCACGTTCCCCCCATGATGAGAAGCCACTGACATCTGCTGTATTATGTCAAAAGTACACCACTGTCAGTACCGGGGACATGTCCACCAACAGCGCCTACCTCGGAGGTTTCACAACAACAACGAATGCCACACCATCGGCTTCTACCACCGCCCCGCCCCCATTCACTGATTACGGCGCATATACCTATGGTTTTGATTTACTCTCGGCACCTCTTGTAAGTACGCGATGAATAGTGGCCAGCTGATCATATTGCTCACCTATCATTCCACAGGGCTGGGACCTTTCTGTCTTTCCCACGCCATGTATGTCTCCGCATCGCGTTACCACGTTTTGTACTCACCAAGTCCAAAGCTCTGACAAATGCCAGCTCCATTCCATCACCTCCGGGGGATGGCATCGGGGGTCATATAAACACCCCACACACAGACGAGGCGCTAGCTTCAAACCTTGTGAGCACAGGTCGCGCCAATGTAAGGGACTTTGCTGACCATGGTTTTTTCACCTACAGGTCTCATCATCAGGCCTTCTCTGGGACTTTGGCATCACTGACATCTTCCAAGCGGAACAAGTCTCTCAGCCTCCTTGCTGGGACGGAATCAATTGCGTCCCCTGGACGCAACAGGATGCTGCCCCGACTTACGCTCCAGTGGAAATGTCCCAGAACATGTCGTATGTTCGCTTTATCACCATGATTCTGCTTATAGGGAAGTCGTACACCGACCTATCGATGATTTTCGTAGGTCCTCATCTTGGTCGGATTATACGGACAATACGACAGCGCCCATCAATGTGTTGAGAGCGACACCAACTACAGGGGGTGCTGGGATGGCGGGAACTGTCCTTGGGAAGCGAGCTAGAGAGTGGTATGGAATCTCCCGAAAGGCGCGCCACAGGCTGATGACAATGACACTGGCAGCTCCAGAACAGCCCACAAGAGAAGAAGACCAAGCACTAGTTGGGTCTTGGAAGACGCAGAGGAGTCCACAAAGAGGACTCACCATACGCCTGCCACCAGTGCCCAACAGCAAGATAAAAAATACACTTATGACAGTACGACGCGGAGTAGAGAAGCTCGCTCCAAAACTGCACAAGGACTGTATCCCTATCCGCCGCCGGGACCTAGCTCGCCGCAGGAGATGGCAGGATTCCCTGAGCAAGAACAGTTGGAAGGGAGGGAGCAGTTGGAAACGCGACACGAGTCGCGTAGCATGGTGCTGCTGCACGTTGAACTACAAACCGGGGAGAGGGCCGAAGACCGGGAAGGCTTCTATGCGATCCCGAGTACCTTGACGGAGAGGCAGCGGTTGATGCTCCGGACCACTGAGGACGATGTGGAACGTGGAGCAGTCCGTGTCATCAGGTGCAAGCTGTGCCCCACCGCGGAAATGGGCTCCTGGCAATGTTTCCGGCGCCATTGTAATACGTCCGAAGACCACCCCGCCGAACTCATCTTCTGCGATCGGTGCGGGGACTATTTTGGACGTCGAGACTCAAAAAAGCGTCATAACGGGAAAAGGTACCAAGAGGAATGCCGCACGACGCCGTGAGACCAGGCCGAGTGGAAGAAGAGGACGGTCAAGCAGCTCTTCGAGGGCTTTAACGTGAAGATAGAGAACTGTCTGAGAACCGGAGAGGAACTCGGTGGCCGCTTTGCTGCGCTCACCCGGCAGGTCATGCAGTAGGCGAGGGTTCCAACTACGTCGAAGAAACTATTCAAGCAAAAGATGATACGGTCGGAAGGTGACTCGTGGGTTGCAGGGAGTTGTGAATAGCGCCATCTACATACCGTTACTTCATTTTTCCTCCCTTCCGCTAGACCTATGTGTACAATGAGCGCAGTGTCTCGTGGCTTGAATACCGTACTAAAGAGAGGTTTGAGGATCGGCTTCGGGTTAGTGTATTGGTCACGTACTATGTTTGTCCCTCCTTCCCCAATCCGACTACATGCGCAATGGATGGAAGGGCGAATGGGGGACGACGTGAACCTCGTAATACGCCTGGCAAACTCCAGGAAGTTATTTTCTTCGCTCCGAATGCGGGACATTTTTGTAGAAACGAACAGACACGGACATCGATCGAAACGCCTGTAAAATGCCACGGGCGGGCAAGTTCTAGCACAAGAGGCGTTATATATGCCGGCGAACAACATACCGAATACCTTCCACATAACCAACACTGACCCACTGGTCACACTACACGCAATGGAAGTGTCGAAGGAGGCCTCACGATCGATTTTGAGGATCAATGTATGTGATAGGATATTGCATCGCGCAGTTTCCGTCGTCTGCCAGCGCAATCGATTGTGGCTTGTAAAAAAAATTCGAGGGGTTTCGGCAAGCGGCGGCGGTTACCGCGATGACCCACGTTCACATTCCCACTCAGGCCGGCACCATCTTGCCCAAGATCAAGCTACGAACTTAGCCTGATAGCACTATCGAAAGATTTCCTTTGAGGGGCCACTTTTTTGGGTAGGGAAATCACCCCGAGGACATTGACTTTGATCGTCGATCCTTAAGCAGATTTTGGGCCTACAATTGGAGTTAGCGCCGTACAGTACGGTCTGGTTTCAGCTCCAACTCCAACACGTGCTGGGCATCGACATAGGCTGCCGTCCTCTCTTCACCAATGTCCACAATGAGATTCAAGTGAACACATAATTGATCTTCCAGGTTCCGGTGTGACGCGTGCTTGCCTGGATCCGTTGAAGCGCTGGAGCATGGCCCAACAGCTGTCCACCACCTACTGCCCGCTTGCATGGTCCTTCTAGCTTCCAATCTTGTCGCCACATACCCCACAGTGCTAATAAACTTTCGGATAACCGACCCCCGAGCGAACCGTCACAGATGGCCCGGAGCAAATGTAAAGTGATTCCTCGGCGCCTTAAAACCTCATTAGACTCGAGTGTCTGGCTAGCACGCATGCATACACACACGATGATTGAGGCAATTACTGATAAGAAAGAATAAAATTAACAGAACTTCGCGGGGTTGTGACGCTGTCTAAGCGGAAGCGAATGTCGTCTTTGGAAAAGTGCAGCGTGTTTTCAGACAATTTTAAAACTAGATGGCTACACTTGTCTTCTCCGAAGCTCTCCTTCAGAACCGCATGCAATATCATAGTATGCGCCCCTACGTAGAAGGTGCAGCAAACAGGAGCGGCGTACCTTCGGGCGGCCTCTGGGAGTTACCTACGAAAGCTTGATGAGTGGACATGTGGGTATATATCTATTTCGCGTTCGGCTTTCCACTGGCAGTCTATTACACGAGAATTCGCTCATCCACAGGAGTCGAACTTGTCAAGTGGGGGTGGAGCCATTTTGTGGTCATCATGGCCAGGTGCCGAGAGTGACCTAGTGTCCACTGGCTCGCTGGTCGCCAGGAGTAAGCGTACTACACTCTGGCAAGCTCGTACACTGGCAGTGCCCACCGTTCGCAACTCTGTAATTCAAACGTTACGGGTAAACCCAAGGCGATAGTTTCCATTGCCAGTACTAACCCACTATTGCTCACTATGGCATATACGCGGGTATATATAACCTGCACCCTATTGAGTTTGGTAACTTCTCGAAGCTGACCTCGTTGCGGATAGGCTAAATGTCTGCGCAGCGGCTATGTTATGTGGCAGTGGGCAGACTCAGATTTCTCTGTCATACTAGGCCGCCTAGGCAGGTCTCTCAGAAGGGGCTGGGTATTAACTGGTTTCTTGACGAGAGCTCATGTTAATTCCACGTTCTCGAAGCTAAACCACGGGGAGCTCATCCTCATCAACAGCCTCATCACCAGATGACAAAGGGTGAGAAAACATTTCTCTCAGCACTGAGGTACTGAGGCCTGAGGATCAACTTGTACTAGACGTGGTTGGGCGACCGAATACACGAGATACGCGTCGCTTACATCCAAGTATTCAAGCAGACAGTCGTAAGAAAATCGATGTAAGCTCAAGAGCAAGCTTTTCAGCCAATTCAATCTAATGGTGGATCCAAATCAAATCGGTTTCACTCGGGTCGTGAGTTGGAACGCTCACCTTTTCCATGTTGCAAAGAACGAAGAAGGTGAAAGCCGTCTGTGTACGACATCAGATGGAAAACACTGTTTGACGATTATATGATAGAACAAACAGCACTCTGTCACGCATCTTTGCCTGAGACTCCACCCAGAACGCCTCTGCTGCCCTCGGTGTGTGCTCCTTCGTGCCAGTGTAGCCTAGTTCTCTTCATCGACGTGACACTGCCACGAACCCACGATCAAGTAGTTCCTTGAGTAGCTCTACCGAAACACTCGACGGCTTGAGCAAGAAACCAAATGACTGGCACACCCTGTACAGGCGTCGGCATTTTCCACAGTCTAGCGTTGAACCAGTGCCGGCCCGAGGCCACCAAGATTTTCGCATGCAAGTTCGCATGTCGACAGTTCTTACCTCTTCTCCAGGTCGCGGCACGTCTTCAGCAGACCAGCTACTGGGAAAATTCTCTCTTTTCACCTATGCGGACATTATTCTCCGTTCTTCTGACTCTCATGATTTTCGAGTCCAAAAGCTTTATGTGGTCGACAGCTCTCCCGTTCTCGCAGAGCGAATAACGGCTCATGGTGTAGGACCAGAAGGTGAGCCCCCATTCCACGAATCGCCTTATAAAAAGGGATGAACATACATAACAGCTACTACTGCGGCCTCTTGCTATGCCACCACTATGGACGGTGAAACTCTACTCCCAGTCGTTCAGCTTCCCGAGAACTGCACGATCCTTTCCACTCTCCTAACCTTCGTGTTCCCTGTACCTTCCGTCCTTCCTTCAACCATTGAGCAGATATTAGAGCTCCTTTCTGTGGCCCAAAAATATGAAATGACCACGACTCTAGACCGGATCCGAGATTGCGTTTCCAGGCGTAACCCAAATCTCATCTGCGCTGAAACCGCATTGGAAGTTTACTCTCTTGCGTGGAAGTATGGGCTCCTTGAAGAGGCGCTTCGGGCGGCGGAAGAAACACTCAAAACCCCAATGACTATTGACAATTTTGAGGACAAACTCAACATTATACCCGTTCCCGCTCTTTGCGGACTATGGAGTTATCATGTACAAGTCCTCGACAATCTCAACAGTAGGCTTCAGCCACAGAATTTTCCAGGTCGGAAGTATACGAAAGCTTGGCTAGGCTAAACTGTGTCACGTTGGTAGGAGACTAATGGGTCTTCTAGTACTAAAATTCCACTGTGGCTCGATCGCTACCTTGACTCTGTCCTTGATGATCCCTGCTCATCTTGACCTCAGCACATTTCTTCTCGCCCTGTCCTCTCATGTCTCGTCCACAGGCACAGGCGCTTCATCCGATCGGTGTAAACATTGCATATCCATCCCCGGCAAGATTCTTTGTGACTTTTGGGCTGCTTTGACAGCTCTTGTCCATGAAAGTATAAAAAAGGTAGGCGTGCTCTTAAATATGACACATCATACAGTCTCACCTCATCCACAGGCAGGAATCGGCGTTCTCACTCACAGAAGGCGAAACAAACTTTCGATGGTCTATTGGCGCGACCGCGACAATGAGAGCCTTACCTCTACCGGAAGGCCTAAACATGCAAGGGGCGGATGTCGTACTTCAATCGCCTGACCTTGTTTCCTTCCGCGTCCACAAGTCAATCCTGGCCATATCATCGCCGTTTTTTGCTGATTTGTTTTCGCTTCCTCAACCCCCTGATGACACGGTCGTCGATGGCCTTCCCATTGTACAAGTATCTGAAGACGCGGAACTACTGCACAGCCTCCTCACAGTGCTTTATCCTATCCCCTCCGTGATCCCTGACTCCTATGAGAAGACTTTGGCTCTTCTCGCCGCTTTTCAGAAATATAATATAGACATAGCCATACCGCCTGTTCGTTCCGAAATAGGTCGCCAACTGCCCACCACGGAGGAGGCCTTTCGTGCATACGCGATTGCAAGTAGCAAACGGCTCATTCCCGAGATGGAAACCGCAGCCCGCTTCACTCTCGACCACCCTATGACGTTTCACGTTATCGCAAATGCCTTACCGTTGTTTGAGGGCTCGGCGCTGCACGACCTTGTCCGCTTCCGCAAGCGTTGCCGTGACAACCTCCTCTCGTTCTTTGAGGGCATTATCAGCGGTAATGACAGCCTATCAAAATCCTGGTATGGCTGTCGTAAAACCAAACGGCCACATGCTTCTCTCCAAAGTGACCAAGGCATCCTCGCTGGATGGTTACATGCTCTAATTTTGCGACATACCAAAAGTTTGCAAGCGTCGTATACCTGTTCGTTACCTAATCATTTGTCCCTTCGCAAGGAATTCGTCGCAGCTCTCCGTGCTCATATTTCTGAAACCCACTGCTCCTCTTGTTCAATGTTGTATGCTGCGGACGGAGAGACCCTTCGTGAACAATTGCTCCGTAGAGCATTGAGGGCACGAGATAAGGTATGTATCTTCCTACCTTCTGGGGGTTGTTGGTCTCACATGATGTGTAGGGACCCTTCAGACTTGACCCTGAAGCATCAAACTCATCCGGAGACGTAGGAGATACCAATTCCTGATAGTAGCAGGCGTCATGCGGGGCCTTCGACCCACAAAGTAAACACATAATATATACACATTCAAGTTAATCTATCGGTGAGGGTTGAAATTGTCAGCATACGCATGACAGCTCAGGACCCCCCTGTCTTGGTTTCAATTGGAATACCGTATTCAAGCGCAGATAAGAAGAAGTACTTAGCCAGGTCCACCTCAGGTCAATTAGTGTCCGTCCTTGAAATAGGATCGGCTGTCACAATGCGCGAGCGGGCTACCTGGGTTGTGTGTGCTGATTTGCGGCGCTAGATTAGTTTTGTAATCGGAGAGATCGGAAGGGCGCTAGGACAAGTGGCAAGTGGCCATACATACATTGTTGTAAACGTGTCGGTGAGTCGAAGACACATGCCAGTGCGACTTCCGCTTCTGATGCCTGAATTCATTTTTGGCCCGTTCCGAGCGTCACGCCTGGCTGAGACTGCGTTGCCGTCTTGGTCGACGCTCGAACTTGAAAGAACCCTTTTCCCGGGTCCATGTGGAACTTATCTATCTTCCTCTCTCATTTCTCATTTCTTCCATCTCAGATGACCCCACGGCTTGACCCCACGGCACGATAGGGGACGCCCGGACTAGGATCGGAGGCTGCGACACTTCGAAAGCAACATCAGGCGCAGCCGTACAGCATGTTAGAGGCGCGGGAAAGCGCGACTCAGTCTTCGGGAGAAAAGACTGTGTGATATTAGTGTAGCTACCTGTTAGAGGCGCGGGAAAACGCGACTAAGATATAATGAGTAAAAGGTAACATACGGGAAGTGAAGTAAAGTACTGACCTCAGTCTTCGGGAGAAAAGACTGAGGTGTCGCTACTGTGACTACGAAGTATATAAGTTCAACAGAGAGAAAAATTTCTATGCTAAGTCTATAGGGGTATAGTGAGGCAACTGTACTGTACTCGACTTGGTCGTTTCCGACTTAGCTCGGAGTTGTCCGACGCTTACTCAGCGTGTGCGGCTGAACTCCAACACAGCAGACCAACAACGGGAGCAAGGACAATGTCAGAAGGAGAGGGGGAACGACAGCGGCACACCCACCCAGAGCACGGCCGTTCCACCACCTTCACTGGGCCACCCAAGAAAGTGGAAGGCGAATAGCCACCCAGGATTGACGACGGCGGAAGCAGAGATAGCGAACAGATGATAATGGCAGCGGCGCTTCCACCAGTGCGACGATGACGACAGCGGCGGCACTATCACCACCCAAATGAAGGTGCCACTACCGGCGGCAATCGTCTGGACCTGGTCCATAACTTGTATAGCCTTCACAAGACGGCGACAGGCTTGTTCTCTTGTAAACAGTACGTGACCGAGATCTTTCGGACCAAACACGATGCGGTCGGGCTCGATCGTACTAGCAAGAGCAAGGTGCACTGGCCGGAAATACGATAGAGGGAATATGGACACCGTGACTACTAAGCGGGAGATCCCGACTCACCGTGTAACTTACTAAAAGAGGCGTACAAGTTAGAGACGAGAGCTTGTTACTAGGTGTCGACTTTGTCGACTGTAACCTTGCTTCTCTCGATATTTGGCATTGCATGGGAATTTACAGGGAAAACGTAGAGGTGGTTGTTGTCTGAGTATGTTGGACCCGACTTTCACCACGCTGGGCTGTAATCAGGTAAATAAACAGTAACTGCTAGTAGGCACGATAGCGCTTTCTTCAAAAAAAAATAGAAGAGTAGTACCTCACCCTACTCAATTTACTTTCTTCCAGCGGGGGGCCTCAGGTTCTGAAAACAGCTTGACAGTAACCCTGGCGGACCTTGCCTGCAAGCAGATACCGATATACGTCCCGTGGTATTGAATATTGATCCCCCTTCTAAGACCCACTAGCAGCATCCATCCTGATATCCCTCCGCTCTCATGGTGGGATTAGTGTAGCGACATGCTAGGAAAATCAGGGACACATAATGCGCTAGGACAAGGGGAGAGTCGGAGAGGCGATGTCGCGCGGGTGTGCACGTACGAGGTCATGCAGCGGATGAGGTCCGAGTTTTATTGTGCAAGAACGCGGCCTATACACGATTGTCTACTAGTACATCGTCCGCGTTCTCTCTCTCATCTCTTGAAAGTGCCAGTCGCGTGCACGGACGTTGAAATGAATATTTTGTTGTTGCAAATATGAGGTGGACGTCACATGGGTCGAGTGAATTGATGCGAAAACTATTTCCCTAGCGCCTCGAATCGACTTGTGCATGTAATTTGGAACTGGGACTCACATATCGCTGTTATTCAGCAGGTCCACCAATCTTGGGCTAATTTCCCTGTCCTGCGCCGCCTCCTAGAGGCATCATAAAGGTGTTCTGCAGCTTTTCAAAGTCGGGCGTCCCAAGACCCGTGACCTATGGAACACAAGTCAGCCGACGTCGAAAACGAAGAGATATAAGCCTGGCGGGACGAACGGGATCCCATCCAGGGACGGCAGAGAATCCATCGGTGCCGCAGCCAGGGTTAGAGCCAGATGTGATGTCGTTGAGGCCAGCAAACCCGTCGCTGTATAGCCGGATGTTGAGGAAACCAAGCGGGGGCCTGCCGTTCGTAATAAGGTAGTCATTCAGTAGCGAGATTATGCCTGCCACTGTCTGGGCATTGATTGATGGTCAGCCGAGAATGGACAACGCAGAGCGGATGTTGCAGGGAAAGACACACGGGAGTCGAGCAGCTCGTGCCATCCACATAAATACCAACGTTTCTGACGAAGGTCATTAATTTGAGAGCTTGGGCGGCGATGTCAGGGATGCCACGACCCTCAGGGCTGCACAAATTACAAAGTAAGAAACGGTTGGGTCAGGTGACAGCAGCGAGCGCACTTGTAGAGGCCAGCATACTGGGTGCCTTGGTGCTCGAGGAATGCGGACACGGCGACGTCCTGGTAGACCGGGCGTGAAAAGTGGTCCGAAAAGCCGCCTCCAGAGAGGCGAGCTGCAACCTCAGGGTCGTAGTCTTTAGTGCCGCCGACGGTGGTGAGATAGGGACCTGCGAAACCACGGCAGTCTGGTGAGCTACTTGTACTAATTGCGCTTGTGTAGTACTTGTAAGGGGTGATAAAATGCCACACATACAGGATGCAGGGAATTCGGGGATGAACCGGACGTTTCCCAACTCGTCCTCGCAGTTCCTGCCGACGCCTTCGTCGCCTGAAGGAAAGAGGACGCTGACGCCACGGGCGCCGAGCTGTGCAAACAGTATGCACACGGCCTTCGCATATTCCTGCGGAACAGTCCACTCATAGGTGCCGTATGATATACTGATGGTCTGTGGGATGTCCGTCTTTTTAAGCAAGTATCCGAGCGACTCGATGTACGCGTCTCCAGGGAGTGGCTCGCCGCTGCGCGACCAATCCATGGCACCGGCGAGGTAGAAAATGATCGGGGTCGGGTATGCCATGGCCGAGGCGTACTGGACGTCGATGTTCGCTTCTGTGCCGGGGTTGTCCGGGTCGTACCCAGCGACGTTCACCTGCTCGACGGTAAAGGTTGCCAGACTGGGGGGTTGCACATCGGAGCGAAATTTAGTCATGTACATAGTCAGATCCGTCTCACTCGGGTATTCTTCCAGGAAGCCAAATACCCCGAGCGTATTCCGGTCAGCCGCAGTGGGAACATATGCGAACGTCTTGTACAACCAGCGCAGGTGCGACGGCGTGACCTCACCGGCACGGCTCGACAGCACCCTCACGGGCTTACCCGACGCCGCCTCTGCCTCCGCCTCTGCCTCCGCTTCTGCCAACGCTGCCGCTGCTTTGACAGAGTGCCTGCGTGGTGTCTCCCGCAGCGTCCGTATGGAGGCGAAGTATGTCGTCGGCGCGACCGCCTGAATGTGTGCGTGCAATACCTCAGGGAGTGCGTAGCTGAGCGTGCGGATTATCGTGTCATTCACTTTTGCATGTCGGTATAGCTGGTACGATGCGCCGAGCATTTGGTTGGCCTGGGACACGAGCACGTTGGTGACCGTCAGCCACGCGCCGCCGTGTGTCGTTGAGATGGAGGAGGGCCGCACACCGTGGTGTGCTAACCAGGAAGTGACAAACTCGAGCGTATCTGGGTTTGGCCTGACCAGTTCGGCAACCTGTTCCTTAGAGAGGTGTGCGCCATATCTGAAACGGAGGAGCGGTACACGTGAATCAAGGCGCGAGAGGAGCAGCGGTAAGATGGACGTGCCTTAGATGCTTGGGGTCGCTGACCTCGTATAGTGCATCAATCAAGGCGTCTTCCTGGTGGGGATTGAGCGCAATGTAGAGGTCGATAGTGGTGCCGGCGGATGGGCAGCCCAGAGTCTCCCAATTAGCTGGAACGGCACTCCACGTGTGCTTGACGCGCATGTCATCCCAAGGAATGAGGGGCGCGGCGAAGTCGGCAAGGGGTATGGAAGTGAGGAATGAGAGCGCATAGAGCCAGTGGTATCGCATGTGCACAGGAGACCAGCTACGAAGGTAGCTTCTGGGGGTTCAAGTGGACTGTGTTATTCAGAAGGCTAGAGACCAGAGAGCCCTAAGGACTGGAACACTAAGCACTTGGCTGAGATGTAAGGCTTTTATAGGGTGTCAGCGCCTCGGCATTGAGGTTGGACTCGGAGCGGAACTGCAGGTCCCACTGGCAACCCGCGGCTATCGAGGACCCCTAGTTGAAAGAAGACGAAGTCCCAATGCAGGCGCCGTCTGGACCTTCCTAATCTAAGGATCCGGTTCCAGGTGCTCCTCAGGCCCGTCTTTGGTCCGACATCAGGAAATTGACAGTTTGACACCAGGGGAAGCCCCGAAGATAGAAACTAGCGACAATCAATGAAAAACTCCGAAACTAAGATGATGAGGCTAGGATGTGGGCTGTTTGAACATGGGCTACCAGCTTCATTTCGGGTGCCTGTCGACATTGGCAACTCCACGGGTCCACTGGCAAGGACAGTTGAAACCCTTTTTTCAGAAAGTAAACTCTGATAAGAGGTTGACGCGGCGCCGCATTGTGGATACTATAACAGGACAGCGGTTTCTAAAAAAAAAGATAGAAGAGTATGGTATCCATTCGTATATTTGATTCGGGGATCAATAGGTCGCGACCTAGACAGAGAAGTACTGAGCAGAGTGTTTTTTAAATGGAGATCCCTCGCTGCATGACATCTTTGGCCGATTACAGCAGGTTCCATATCGATAGATACCCGTCATTTCGAATACACAGGCGGACTTCCGAAATGTAAGAGCGGGGATCATAATTAAGCGAAGGAAAAACTTATTTGGAAATTGGTTATTTTACGAAATTGGGGTTATAGAATAGTTATCTGCTTTTTCCACGCTCGGCACCTTGCGTGGAGCGTGGAGCGTGAGCCTTGAAGGCCATGAGCCCACCTTTGTCTGGGAAAGTGCTGTAATGGTCAGCGGACATCTGCACGGTGCAAAATGTTACACGAATGCACATCGGGTTTGGGGATGTGTCGGTCTGGAACTACTAAGACTGCGTGCAGATGCAGAGTCAGGCTGCTGTACCATACAGTACTACGCTCTGCCATCCGCGTTGTTGGGGTGGCAGCTGACAAAGCTACCTCACGTTGCCACATCACCACCGTCTCATCCAACCACCTTGTCCGCTCACTTTATCCTCGATCTCCTCATATGTGCTCATTGTTCACCCCAGAATCATCATTACTTTCCTTCTTCAACTTGATAGATAAGCCTTCCCCAAATTTGACACGGTCCAAGGTAAGTTGTATACTTTTTCCGGGCTGTACATGCTTTCCTTACATCCACACGCCAAACCAGTGTCCTCGGCCTTCAGCTTCAAGTTTCCGCTTCACGTCCCTCCCTCATGGCATGTCAAACGCGTCAGCCATGCTGCCCTTCTTCGATCCACCATCGCCTCCTTTCTTTTCCTTCGCCCACTATTCCCTCAACACCCATCATGGAGACGCGTCTGACGACGAGCTGGGGCTTGGCCCAGTAATCAAGATATGTCCTTTTTTGGTTTCATTTTGTTTCTTTCTCTCTGTCTCGCTAGTGATTGGCACGGGTTTACCCGCGTAAATCACGCGGGTTTTTGTATCCAGCTTGTAGTGCTTGACAGTGCGGTCCAGGGGCACTTTTTTTTGTGGAATTTGGTGGAGAAATGGCTCAGCTACAGCCTCAACAAGTTTGAAGCCTGTAGCACCAAAACTGATGTCACAGTGTGACAAGAAGTGAGCCCGGGTAAAAAAAACCCGTGACCTTCATCATGTCACGGGTTTTTTTTACCCGGGCTCACTTCTTGTCACACTGTGACATCAGTTTTGGTGCTACAGGCTTCAAACTTGTTGAGGCTGTAGCTGAGCCATTTCTCCACCAAATTCCACAAAAAAAAGTGCCCCTGGACCGCACTGTCAAGCACTACAAGCTGGATACAAAAACCCGCGTGATTTACGCGGGTAAACCCGTGCCAATAGCTATGTCTCGCCGCACCCCTCAAGTCCTCACCGCCTCGCCACATGTACGTCCATGGCCGCCGCGTCCACCCATTGCCATCGCTACCCCATTACAGCACCCGCTGCGCTGTGCTCCTCAAGTCCTTACCGGTACCGCTACTCCTTTACCACACGAAAGCCTGTGACCGCCGCGTCCACGCTTCACTTCATGGGAGTCGGCCCCCCGTCACGGCGCGCAAGGCTCATCATGACGCCACGTCGCGGTGCCATCACAACACGGCTATGACGCCGTGCGAAATTCCATTGCAACATCGACTCAACACAGTGCGCAAGTCCCGCCACAACAAGTCGCAAATGACAACGACAGTGAGGCCACTACGGTGAGGGCAGCAAGACATTGACGACAATAACCACAACTGCAACAGAGCGACTACGTCCACAACCACGACAATGCAAGGTGAACACAGGCACTGGTTACGACAACCAACCATGCGCTGACAACAACGGTGACAATAGAAGGCGATGGGACGTCGCTGGCCACAATGTTGGCCCCCTTACACTTAGTACAGTGTAGCTATGGGTTTGTTTCTCTTATCGAATATACAAGTTTTCATTTTTTTTTTGTGTGATTCGTCAGTGCCTCGCTCGCGGCTTTCCCCCCACCAGTTATAATAGTCTTGAAAATTTTAAGTACGTTATATAAATTCATTATTTAATTACTACAATTAGTTTGTGTGGGAAGAAAACTCGGCATGGTCACCGAAATACCCATTCAAATGCCGCCTATGTGTGAAAAATGGTTGCTAGGTATCTATCGATATGGAACCTGCTGTATGTCACCACACTGCCTGTTACAGTCGCATACATTGCAGCTCCGCTTTCTAGTAAGAGCCTACAAGGTGAAGGTGGCTTTAACCCAGACCAACAAACACCATGTCAACTTCACCCTGCGAGACACTGATATCGGCCCCAATCCTGGATGAGCCTTTCAGTCCCATTGACAAACTCTTCGACTCCTCCCCGGACGCTGACATCGTTCTTCGTTCTTCCGAGTGCCGTGAGTTCCGAGTTCCAAAACTTTACATTATCAACAGCTCTCCTGTCCTCGAAAATCTGGTACGAACTTCATCTCATCCTGGCGATATGGCTGCCCCTGTGGGTCATGAACCCTCGCCTCCTACCGTCCAGCTTAATGAAAACTACACCATCCTTTCCAGCCTCCTCACTTTCATTTTCCCCGTGTCTCCCGCACTCCCTCCTTCTATCGAACAGACAATGGAGCTGCTCTCGGTGGCCCAAAAATATAAAATGGACACCGTGCTGATCCATATCCGTGATCGTATCGCCCGACAGGACCCACCGATGATCCACGCAGAGAACGCCTTCTATGTCTACTCTCTGGCCCAGAAATACAGACTTCGAGACGAAGCGCTGCAGGCGGCACGGATGACGCTTAGCAGTACATTGACCATTGAAAATTTAGAAGACAAGCTCGACGTCATGCCAGGCTCTTTTCTTCACGAGCTTTGGAAGTATCACCAGAGAGTTCGAGGCAGTTTGATGTTGGACCTCATTGAATTTCGAAGGTCCGGTGCGCGGGGAACGCTGAAGGATTTGCAATGTAACAACCTCAGCTCATTTGGCTATCCTAGTTGGCTAGATGACTACTTTGTGTCGATATCGAAATCTCCAGCAGCGTTTGATCTAACTAGGTTTCACATGGCCTTAACGCGTCATTCCGCACCAGGAGGCTCCTCATCCGGCTGTACACACTGTGCATCCATTTCAATTGAGACGATACAGTTGCTCTGGACTGCTTTGACGGCCGTCTTCCATAAGAGTCTTAGGAGAGTGAGTAATAGTAATTCGACTATGCTGCGTCAATGGTTGACTATTTTTAAAGGCTGAAGGAGATCTCTCGCTTGTGGAGGAAGAACCGCACACCCAGGGGTACATTGAACCAACAAGGGAAACCTCGCCTCCGCCGGAAGATTTCAACATGCGTCACACGGATGTGATTCTCCGGTCGTCCGACGGTGCCAGCTTCCGCGTCCACAGATTAGTGCTCACCACGGCATCACCGTTCTTCGATGATCTCTTTTCTCTTCCCCAACCGGACGAAGACGAGACGATCGACGGGATCCACGTGGTTCGCTTATCTGAGGATAAGGAGGTTTTGCGTAGTCTTATCACGATGTTGTACCCAATTCCTTCCGTCTTACCTGACTCGTACAACAAAGTTCTAGATCTCCTTACCGCTTCACAGAAATACGACATGGCCGCCGTCCAATCTTCCATCCGTGCCGAGGTCAGTCGCAAGTCATACCCTAGCCTATCGCGAGCAGTAAAGGGCTTATCCCAGAGGTGGAAAACTTCGCCCGTCTCACGCTGGACCACCCCATGACATTCGAGTCCATTGGTGACGAATTGAGACTGTTCAACGGCTGGGCACTGCGCGACCTTGTCCGCTTCCGCAAGCGTTGTCGGGACAGCCTTGTCTCGTGCCTCGAGTCGTTCCTGGATTATGGAGATGGTCCATCGAAGATCTGGACGTGTTGTTTCCACTCACATCTCCTCAACGCGCAACCACAGGCGCCTGACCAGGGCCTCCTTGCTAGGTGGCTGCGCGACCTAATTTCGCAGGCGATCAAAGAACTGAAGCAATCGTACACTCTCCCCTTGCTGAAGCAACAGAATTTCCGCAAGCAATATATGACGGCGCTCCTGCAGCATATCACAGAAACAAACTGCCCCTTCTGCTCGAGGGTTTACATTATGGATGGGGACGCATTCTGGATACAGGTCAAGAGTAAATTGACGATGGCGCGGGACAAGGTGAGCTGAACTCCGTTATTGAGCCGGACTATGAGCCAACTCAGTCGAGTTTTAGGTCCCCGTGTCCAATTAAGCCCGGTGTGACGGTCGTGTAGAAATTCGAGGACGATGCTGTATCCTTAAATGCACCCCGTTGTATTTGTACTCTCTCCGCCCGTGACCGACACCCGGGACGACCTATATATTTATCAAAAAAAGGTCCATTTGTATACGGGGGCATATATTTTAGGACAAAAACTTGTCCACGTGGGACAGATGGACGGGGCCCTAAAGAGTCTACCCGAAGTAGCAACGGGTCCGAGTCGACGCACATGATGTATGTGTCTTCCCGTATCCCTTACCTCATCGCGTTGAGTTTGACCGCGCCGAGTCCACTGGCAACCAATACCAGACAGCAATTAAAGCACTTGTATCTCTACAGGGCGAACAGGATCTACAGTACTTACAGAAGAGGAAGTAAAGTCGCGAAGTCACCCTAATTTAAGGGGAAGTGCCTCACCTGGACCCGGGAATGGTTACTCGGACCCACCTCATGCGATGATGATGATGCGGACGTAATGATCCAGTCGTCCGACCTTACAAAGTCGTCATCTGTGTCACCGCCATTCTTCGCCGACATGTTCTCTCTTCTCCAACCGCCTGATAATGAAGTTGTCGACAGGCTTCCGGTAGTGCGATCATCTGAGGATGCAGAATTCTTGAATCGTCTCTTCACGACTCGGATGCTATATCCAGTTCCTTCTGTAATGCCCGACAGTTACGACAAAGCGGTAGAATTGTTCGCCGCATGTCGGAAGTACGACATGGCTGGCGTCCAATCCTCTATCCGTGCCGAAATCGAAAGCTGGGGACCGTTGTACTGACGGGGGTAGTGGCCTATCGTGCGTACACTATCTCAAGCGACGCAAAACTCCTTCTTGAGATGGAGACTTTCGCTCGCCTCACTTTGGATTTCCCTTTGAGCTCGAATATCTAGGCGATGTATTGCCGTTATTTGCAGGTTGGGCATTGCGTGATCTTGCCCCAAGTTGCCCGTTACCGCAAGCGTTGCCGAGACCGTCTTGTCTCAACTCTTCAATCATTCCTTGACTGTGCTACGCTCCCAAACATCCGGGTTTGTTGTACCAAAAACGCGCAAAGGGCCCATTATGACGAATACGGCCAATTGGTCAATCAAGCCGACGCCTCCACACAGTGGTTACAAGACTTGTTTTCACAATACATAAGTATGTTACAGGAGACTTTCACGGACCCTCTTCTGAAGCATTCAGGCATCTGTAGGGAATATATTTCCACTCTAAACACCCATATCAGCTCGCAAAATTGTCAATCCTGCTCGATGCAGCACTCTTTGAAGGGAGAACCTTTCTGCGTGGAGTTGGAGAGCAAACTCACCCAGGCACTGGACGAGGTGCGCTTCATCGTGATGGGTTCTTCGGAATCTGAGTCATTCACATGATCGATCCAGGTACGCAGAACCCTAGACTCACGAGGGGCGGTCCACTCACTGAACCCGTTTTCAGGAATCCGTGATGTCAACATAGGGACAAAAAGTACGCGGGAAGACATGGCATCACGCGTCACATCGTGATAGGACACTCAGATCAATGTATAGTGGGTGTCTGGATGGTTTTCTATGGACATGTTCAGACCAGGTCGGGCGATCTTCAGCTTCAGCGTGTCGTTACCTTAGTCCGAGTCGTCTCGTCACCCTGGGCTTTTCGCCCTCTGGCTCTGGAGGTAAACACAGACAGAACAGGTGAGTACAGCAAGGTGGAGGTATCGATTGTCATTTTTTGTCACTAGGGACCAGGGTGTAAGGCAGCCGCCGTCAGGTTTTGACACCTTTATGTAAGCAGAGGTCTTTCGTCCCTTGTTTCGATTGGAAAACTGTCTATACGATTGGAAGGGAAGATACCCTTCTTTAATTTGTATAAAAAATATTGAAAAAGTTTGATTCGACAAACTTCTGTGTGAATGAATGTTTTTGTGTGCAGATATCGGGTAGGTTGATGGCGGCTGTAGTAAGTCGGCCGGCCGCGCCTAGCTGCGGCCCGGAGCCGGCCGGGTGTTGTTGGTTCACTCGTTTGAAACGGCAAGCGGAGCGGCTTTCTCATGTCTACAACTGCTTCGTCTCCCACTGGCAGCACAAATTTTCTGGGGAAATTCTCACTCCCCCCTTATGCTGATATTATTCTCCGTTCTTCTGACTCTCATGATTTTCGGGTCCAAAAACTCTATGTGGTCGACAGCTCTCCTGTTCTTGGAGAGCAAGTAATGGCTGCTACGTGCCGTGGTGTGGGGCCAGAAGGTAAGCCTCATCCCACAAACTACTTTCAAAAAATGAGATAAAAACAAATAACAGCTACTTCTGAAGCATCTTGTGAGGCCACCAGTGTCAGTGGTGAAACCAAGGACACTTTACTTCCGGTCGTTCAGGTTGCTGAGGACCACGCAATCGTTTCCTGCCTCCTAACTTTCGTGTTCCCTGTACCCCCCATTCTTCCTCTAGCTGTCGAGCAAATATTAGAGCTCCTATCTGTAGCTGAAAAGTACGGGATGACCACTGCTCTAATTCGAATCCGACAATGCGCTTCCAGCTGTGACCCACCGTTTATCTGTCCCGAAAATGCATTGCATGTTTATTGTCTTGCATTGAATTACGGGCTCCTTAAAGAGACACTTGAAGCAGCGGAAGTAATGCTCAAATCCCCAATGACTATCGAGGATCTCGAGGACAAGCTTGACACCATTCCCAGTGTCACTCTTTACAAACTTTGGAAATATCGTCAACGAGTTCTTGGAAACCTCGATGTGATCCTCGTCCAAAAGTTCTGCGATTCGGAAGTATACCGAATCTTGAATGATGCAGCTCTATACTGCGTGGAGTTTAGTGATTATGGCGATAATCCCGGAATTCCGCTGTGGCTTGATGAATACATTAACTCGGTCGCAGAAGATCCCTCTTGTTTTGATCTCACCACGTTTCATCTCGCCCAGTCCTCTCATGTCTCACCCACGGTTTCCCACTGTGAAGATTGTGCATCCATTCCCCAGGAGACTATTCGTGAACTTTGGACTGCTTTGACTGCAGTTATCCGCGAGTGTACAAGAAAAGTAGGCTTACTTCCCTGAATCTGATATGTGACGCGTGACGAATCCCACCGTATCCACAGGCTAAATTAGATTTCTCACTCACAGAAGGGGAAACACGTTCTCAAAGTTCTACCCTTCTTGCCACAGCGGAAGCCTTGCCTCTGCCCAAAGGCCTAAACCTGACAGGAGCGGATGTCGTCCTTCGATCTTCTGATCTTGTTCCTTTCCATGTCCACAAGTCGATCCTGGCCATGTCATCACCTTTTTTTACTGATTTGTTTTCGCTCCCCCAACCTCCTGATGGTGAAGTCATCGAAGGTCTTCCCGTTGTGCAGGTCTCCGAAGACGCGGAACTGTTGCACAGCCTCTTAACAGTGCTTTACCCTATTCCCTCTGCGATACCTGAGTCCTATGAGAAGACTTTGGCTCTTCTCGCTGCTTCGCAAAAATATAATATGACCACGGTTCTATCTAATGTCCGTTCTGAAATAGGTCGCCAACTACCAACCACGAAGGCTTCCTTTCGTGCCTATGCAATTGCGTGCAGCAAACAGCTCACACCGGAGATAGAAACTACGGCACGTCTCACTCTCGATCATCCCATGACGTTTGAAGTGATCGCGGATGCCTTACCGTTGTTCGAGGGCTCAGCACTGAGCGACCTTGTCCACTTCCGCAAGCGTTGCCGCGACAATCTCCTCTCATTCTTCGATGGCTTTGTTGACGGTAGCGACAGCCTATCGAAAATCTGGTTTGGTTGCTGTAAAACCAAACGCGACCAACACGATAAACCGATCCTCGCTAGATGGGTTCGTGACTTGATTTCGCGACATACCAAGAAACTGGAAGAGAGATATGCCAATGCATTGCTCAAATCTTCATCCCTTCGCAAGGGATTTCTCGCTGCTCTTCGCACTCATGTCTCTAGAACCAAGTGCTCCTCCTGCTCAATGGTGTGCGCTAAGGAGGGAGAGGTCTTCCGTAACCAATTGTACCGTGGAATATCGAAGGCAAGAGGCAAGGTACGTACCTTCCCTCCCCTCTTCCTACGATTTTGGGTTTTACATCACGTACAGGAGCCTTTCCGACTTGCCGCTGAGGCTGAGGTATCAAACACGCCCGGAGGAGATTTAGGAAATTCCAATGTCTGATAGTAGGTACCACGCGGCGCTCACAAAGACATCCCACGAATTGAATACCGCGGAACCATAATATGTGCAAGTTCAAGGTAATTTGTACGTTAAACTATCGGTGGGGATTGAAAAAAAAACATTGGCATACGCATAACCTGGGGTCCCCTGTCTTGGTCTCGATCGGTGTGCGCGGACACAATATTCAAGCGCAGATAGGAAGAAGTACCGAGCAAGGTCGACCTCAGATTCGATGGTGTTTGTCCTTGAAAATGAGGTCGAGTGTCGCCATGCACAAGCAGAATGGCCCAGTATCTTCGAAATAACAGGAAGCCAGTACTCGGAGAACGGATACTGACTTGCGGTGATGGAATGCGCTGGTTTAGTTGGTATTCGACGAGGTGAGTCGACGAAAAGTCGGGATAAGCATGGGGATAAGTGACTAAGGATGCAATGATGAGTGATCACCCAGCTCGGTGGTGAATGTGTCGATACGTCGAAGTTACATGCGCCTTCCAACTCTGAGTTCATTTTTGGTTCCGAGTCGTTCCGGGCGTCAGGTGGTCTACAGAAAAATCTGCTGCCGGCGAAACTGCCGCCGTAGTCCGTTTGATACTTCTGAACTATGGCTAGGAACTTCATGATGTCCTCTGTGGTTGAAGAAAGGACGGGAGTGTCAGGGAAAACGAAAGTGAAGAGGCTGTGAAGGATCGCCCCGCTCTCCGGAATCCCAAGCGGAGTCCGGTAGCTTGACCACCGGAAACGATTCTTGTTCGTTACCATCGGACTCGTGTTTGAAACGGACCCTAGGAGCTCTCGAAGTACTGGGGAATTGTTAATGATGTTAAGTTTGAGCACGCGAAAATTATGAGAGTTGGACGAGCGAAGAATGATATGCGAGCCGGGGTAGTCGTAGCGAAAGTCTCGCCTGAGACGACATCATTAGGTGCAGTCACCGTGCAGGGGTTTCGGGAAGGACTTGTTCTAGCCTTAGCACTTCCAACCGTGAACGACATTCCTGTCAAATCATTTTGGACTTGCGGTATTTTATCTGGTCTTTAGACTCAAGGCGCACAGAAATGGAAACCAAAAAACACTTCTGTACTAGAGTTGCCTAGGCTCAGACGTCCACCTTGAGTTCCATGAATCCCCTATACCGTATGTGACGGTATGTCAAAAGCAAAACTTTGACCCCAGGTATTTTTTCGAGTTCCGCCAACCCGTATACAGAGGTGGACAACTAGATTTTTCGATAGACTTGTCGGCATTGCGTGGCTCTAATTCTTACTACAGGCCGATATATGAAACTTGAGACTCCAACTCGGACGTAATAGTAACTATCGGCCGACGTTCCTACGACCTCTACCACCGTGACAACAGAATGATGCGCTGTGTAGCCTTTGTGTATTACTGTCATAACCGTTCCACCGTGTCTGGCCAACTCCCCTGGAACTCTTACTTCCGGCGGCTCCGCGGCGTGCACCGGACGGACCCCAGGCCCATATAAGACAGCACCGATTCCTAAAAGTACGATGAGTTAGAACACAAGTGCGATCTCCTGTCAGAGCATACCTAAGTCATACGAGCAGTCGAAATCAGTTGCGCTTAAAATATTCAAAATAGAATGGGGTATTCACCTCGTCTAGTTTCTGCACCAACTCCTTCTCCAGCTCCTTGCAGAATGTCTGCCCCTCCATATGCACACGAACGCAGGAATAACAACCCGATTGCATGTGATCCTTGAGAGCTACTTGGAACCCCTCGAGAATAGTTGAAGGTGAGGAAATTGCACGCGTAAAACCCTCCGAGTCGTTCATCTCTGCACTCTTGCTCGTAAAGAAGTTGACCAGCCAGGTGTACGAAGACCCTTCCCGACAGCCTTCCCAAATCTGGCGCCTGGAATGAGCATCGAAGAATGAGTTTAAACATAACACGAGGTTGTCTCTGCAACGTCTGCGATAGCGAACCAGGTCGCACAGCGCCGACCCTTTGAATGACCGCAACCCATCTCCAAGAGATTCGAATGTCATCGGGTAACCCAAGGTGAGACGAGCTGCGTTCTCTATTTCTGGAATGAGCCCCATGCTACTCGCGATGGCATATGTACGGAAGGCTTCAGCCCCAAATGGCGGGGGCCAACGTTTGATCTCGGCACGGATATAGGATTGAATCGATATCATGTCGTATTTCTGGCAGGCAGCGAGTAAGGCGAACGCATGTTCATAGGAACCGGGTACGTGAGAGACGTGGTAAAGCAATGAGATGAGGCTGTTCAGCAAGTCAGCGTCCTCGGACAATTCGATCACAGGAAGGCCGTCAACAAGTTCGCCATCGGGTGGCTGGGGAAGAGAGAGTAGATCTTTGAAAAATGGTGACGTCATGGCAAGCAAGGACTTGTGGACACGGAAGTTGACTTTGTCGGACGACCGAATTATAATATTTGCATCGGGTACGTCCAAACAGGGTGGTGCGAATGGAAAACTTTCGGAGGTTGACTCTTCCTTCACGAGAGTCAGAGCCGAATCTGCCTGTGGGGTGCTCATTCGTCATCGCGACGACTAAACCCCGTCACACGAACTCTACGTACCTTTTCTATCGCTCTATGAACAACAGCCGTTAGCGCCTCCCAGAAAGTGCGTATAGCCTCGCTGGATATAGACGGACATATGTTACATCCATGGGGTTGAATATGGCGTGCCCGTGCATTTTCGAATTCGACGAGATCGAAGAGGTGAGGAGCTTGCGGTAAGGACTCGATGTAATCATCAAGCCATTGCGGCATAACGTTAGGGATACTAGAGGGAGGATATCCACAGCTCTCGACATTTGAGCCAAGCTCCCTAAACTCAGGAAGGCTTGAGGCGAGATCCTTTCTAACTCTCTCGTGATACTTCCAGAGCTCACGAAGATAGGCTCCTGGCATGAAACCGATCTTGTCGTCTAAATCATCAATGGTCATTAAAAGGCGTAGGGTGCTTCGCGCGGCCAGAAGTGCTTCTTGGTGAAGTTCATACTTTTGTGCGAGGAAATAAACGTGGAGTGCCGTCTTTGGGAGAATGAATGGCGGATCCTGACGAGAGATGACGGCCCGGATATAAGTCAAAACCGAGTCCATTTTATACTTCTGGGCCACGGATAGGAGCTCCATGATTCTCTCGGTGGTTGAAGGAAGGATGGGAGCGACGGGGAAAATGAAAGTGAGGAGGCTGTGAAGTATCACTCCGTTTTCTGGTAGTTCAACCACCGGAAGCGGTGGTTGTTCCTTGGTTTGTTCTTCACCATTGGGGACGTCGGAAGTGTTTAAAACGCTTCGTATAAGCTCTCGAAGTACTGGAGAACCATTAGCGAGGTAGAGCTGGGGCACGCGAAAATCATGCGAGTCGTACGAGCGAAGAATGATATCTGAGCCAGGGAAGTCGAAATGTAACAAATCGTCTGTGATCAATGGAGGCTTATGTGGAAGCTTGGATGGAGGCTCGGATGGAAGCTTGAATGGGGGTGTTACAGGACGCGGCATCATGGTGCTTGGACGGTGCAATATGACAATCTGTCGTACCTTTTAAAAGAGCCTACAGCGCCGCAGCAAGCTGTAGCATGAGGCAGCCGTGTTACGAGCCGTGTTCGAGCCCCTACGCAGCAGGTGTACAAGGTCACTGACACGTTCTCACAGAGAAACCATTCAAATTAACTCGCACCGATGGAACTTGGATTGGGACTGGGCATTGTGACGTGCGCCCGCAGTCACAGGTTCATGACGATATCACCTAACATAGCAAACCGCAAGCAGTCAGGTGAGCTATTGCGCAGGTATAATCGTATCGCAGCAGGAGTTTTAGATAAGATAGTAATCAAGCGTGTCCAGTTTTTGTTTATGGCCAGCTGCGGGCAGAATCCCGAAGAAGTTGCAACCAAAAAGGTACGTGGCTCACAGTATGGGAAAAGATGCGTGAGGTACTAACTTGGGCTAGTTGCGCAGAGTTCTTTCAGAGATCCATGGGATCATCAGATCTCAGGCACGCAAATCATGGCTGCTCCGATCTCACCATAATCGTTGATTCGACTTTCCCATAACTATAATGTAATTTGTTGGGGGCAGACAAGAGAATATCGAGAGTAGTGTCAGTGGGGCTGCCAGAGAATGCTGGGGGTCATAATTGAAACAGGTTCGCCAATGATGCATTCCCTTACGCGCACACTACTTCAAGACGACATGATCTACAGACACGCCTATTTTACACCATTCAACAAGGAGGCCCTTGGACCGTGTGAACAACAAGATAAACAAGGGGCACGCTGCGGCCCCGGAGCCCCGGGCAGTGCACAGTCTCGGTAACCGCCGCGTCGAAGGGCGCCCATGAGAACAACCATTGATGTGAACCTCAGATCTACTGACTTTGACTCAGACTTTCCACTTTGACCTTGTGAATGCCCATTCCCGTCGCCACCGAGGGCTCTGAATCCGTTGTAGCAGAATGTGTCTCGGATCACCCTCACGCAGACATTATTCTTCGCTCTTCCGACTCCCGTGAATTCAGAGTGCCAAGGATTTATATCATTGATAGCTCACCTGTCCTCGCCACGCAGATACAAGCTCCTAGTCCTTCCACCTCCAATCCTTCCACCTCCAGTGCCACCATTCGTACTGACACCGCAAGAGCATCACTCCCGGTATACCATCTCCCAGAACGTGGTGACGTCCTTTCGAGCCTTCTCAGCTATGTTATCATTTCCTTGACCCCCAGTCTTCCGCCAACGATCGAAACGATCTTTGAGCTCTTATCAGTGGCTCAAAAGTACGAAATGGTCTTGGTCTTGGCTCATATCCGAGACCATATTTCCCGACAGAACCCACCACTCATCCGGAAATCGACCGCTTTTCATGCCTATTCTCTCGCCCAGAAGTACGGCCTTCGCCAAGAAGCGCTTCTGGCTGCGCAACTTACGCTGAACCTCCCACTGACTATCGAGAGTTTGGAGAGCACTGCAAAGTTGGACATCATGCCCAGTCCATTCCTCTATGAGCTTTGGCGCTATCACGCGAGAGTGCAACAGTTCCTTGAAGACGACCTTGTGGCGTTTATAACGTCTGGAACGGCCGCGCGTATAAATGTCCGGTGTAGGGAGCTCGACAATTGCGACGTCCCGGTCTGGCTCGGGGATTACATCGACTCCATAGCAAGATCCCCGGCTCTTTTCGACCTCTCCGAATTCCACATGACCTTGACGCGCCACATCATGCCTTCAGATCCCCGAGTATCCGACTATTGCCAATCTTGCGCGTCAATAGAAAGCAAAACAATAGACGCCTTTTGGACGGCCTTGAAAGGCGTCGTCCAGAGTAGTATGGAAGACGTGAGTGTCGTCGTCCCGATCATTCTGCCGTACATATTTTGAATCCCTTTACAGGCCGGAGCAGATTTCGTGTTGGGGGGAGAAAGGCAGAGACGAAGTTCTACCAAGTCGAAAGTTTCGCCTCCCGAATGCTTGCATACAAGTGGCGCAGACATCATACTCAGGTCATCCGATCTTGTCGACTTCCGCGTTCACAAATCAACATTGTCCATCTCTTCGCCGTTCTTCAGCGACATGTTCTCCCTTCCTCAGCCACCACTGGGGCTCGACGAGGTAGTTGATAATCTTCCCGTGGTCCAGTTATCCGAATGCGCGGAAGTTCTACTCGGCCTCATCACTATCCTCTACCCGATCCCTACCGTAATACCTGACTCGTATGACAAGGCCTTGGACCTCCTCGCCGCTTCTCAGAAATACGACATGCCTACCGTCCAATCGACCATCCGTTCCGAGATGAAGAGCAGGAATCTCACTACGCCAACCGGTGCGTTGGCATTCCGTGCGTATGCCATCGCCAGCAACCATGGGCTCATCCCAGAAATGGAGGCTGCGGCTCGCCTCACTCTGGAATACCCCATGAGCTTCGAGTTCATCGGAGAACATCTGGCCGTGTTTGGCGGATTCGCGCTGCGCGACCTTGTACGGTATCGCAAGCGCTGTCGAGATAGTCTTACCTCGTGTCTTGAATCATTACTCGATTCTCGCCTCCCTCCATCAGATATCTGGGTCGGTTGCCCCAATACAAATCAATCCCACCTCGCTGGGTGGCTGCTTTCACTACATCTCAAGTCGCTCAAAGTGGCATTTACGCGTCCTCTGCCCCGACCTTCTAGTTTTTCCACGGAATACCTCGCTGCTCTTCAAGGTCACATCAATAGATACGACTGTTCGTTCTGCTCGAAGGTGCACATCATGCACGGGGAGACGTACCGCGAACAAGTCGAGACCAAACTAGCGAAAGCACTGGATGAGGTGAGTAACTTACTACCGTGGCTTCTCTTCGTGGAGTCTCAGCCAATCGCCCGTAGGTACGCTTCAACCCCGAATCGACGCAGGAGGCGATTGAGCAGCGAGGTTCCGACTGATCGGTGATCATCCGATGACGCTTTATGGGCAGGAGCAGGTGCAGCGGTATACTAGATGTTCCAGTACTGTATTGAATGTATAATGGATCTTGTCGCCCCAAACCGATTACTGTAATTGGTGCCATTTGCACCCAGGTTCGGCGAATCCCGGTAGATCCGCTGGCAGGGGGAATGAGATACGCATCATCCCATTCGATCTCCAGCGCCTCGCTTTGACCTATAGCTGCAATAGCGCATTAATTCTTGTCAAGTTCGATATGATGAAGGGCGCGGGCGTGATCAACACATCACTGGATCACGGTCGATGGCTTCCTAAGGCTAAGTCACTGAGCGCAGAGGAAGCGACGTAGGAAATAATGAACAGACCGCATAGGGAGCTTGAGCTAGCTGGCCCCGACATCGCATATGCTATCACTAGTACCAGTTTCATGAGAATCCCGGCAACGTGCGTTGACAAGCCACACGGCATAGTAGCTTACGGTATCCGAAGGGAACAGTCGATTGTGCACTGGCATATGGGCTTCAGTTGCAGAAGGAGTTTCTTTGCAGGAGCACAGGCAGTCCATCTCGGGTTACATCTTCCTGGTCCATGGAGGAGAGCAGGAGGAGAGGTCAGAGACCCAAAGCATCATCTCGTTCTCGCGGAGGTGGAACATATTGCATGTGCCCCCACATCATGTTGACTCTTGTGCACCAGACTTTGGCGTGGGGCGGGGACCCATTCCGGCCACTCATCGACAATTTGTCAGCGATCGCACTCACGAACTTGAAGCTTTAAGCTTGAACTTGAAGGACAACGCCTTTCACTCTCGAGTCTCACCAAATATATAGACACTACGTTCCCGATGCAGGGAGTGGAAGCACGATGGTTCGTCCTGATAGATATATTCCGTGACGGCGCAAGCCCTACCGAAGATCGAAACGTTCACGCATAGCCTTGGTTCGTCTCTGGTGATTGGGGGAGTGTTGGAGGACCGCAGGCGGCCCGCCGACTCGGAGAAAAGTGCAGATGGGTAGTATGGGTACATGGACTAGCATCGTGATGTTACAAATTGGGAAATGATATAAGCCAAATGCGCACCCAAGGAACGCAGAGCTGTACAGTGGGGAAAAAATTGGTCGGTAGCGTAGATCGTATGCGCTTTAGTTACGACTAAGCTGAATAGAGACGGCGTAGAAGATATGACAGACTTACACTTCGTCGACAATCATCGTCTTGTAGATTTATTTCCACCTTTGCGATAACGAATGAGGTCGCACAGTGACCGCCCTCTAAATGATCGCAATTGTTCTCCAAGGGATTCGAATGTCATCGGGTAACGCAACGTGAGACGAGCCACATCCTCCAATTCTGGATCCAGCCCCAAGCTGCCCGCGATAGCACACGCACGGAATGCTTCAGCCTCAACTGGCGTAGGAAACATTCCAAGTTTGGTAGCGGCGCGAATATTGGACTGAACTGGTTCCATGTCGTATTTCTGGCAGACAGCGAGTAACGCGAACACCTTTTCATAAGAGCTGGGTATGACAGGGGAAATGGGGTAAAGCAATGAGACGAGGCTATTGAGCAGGTCAGCGTCCTCGGACAATTGAATCACAGGAAGGCCGTCTACAAGTTCGTCATCAGGTGGCTGGGGGAGAGAGAGAAGATCCCTGAAAAATGGTGACGATACGGCGAGCACAGACTTGTGGACACGGAAGTTGACCCTGTCGGACGACCGAACTATAATATTTGCGTCAGGTAAATCCAAACACAATGACACGGATGAAGGATCCGAGTTTTCGGAAGTTGACTCTTCTTTCACGAGAGACAGAGCTGAATCTGCCTGTGGATGTTCGTATTAGTTATCGCAAAGAGGCCTACACCAGTTCCGAGGTTATGTACCTTTTCTATAGTCCCACGAACCACAGCGGTTAGGGCCTCCCATAAAGTGCGTATGACCTGGCTGGGTACGTCCGTACATGAACATGAATAATCGGTCTCTTCCCTGATGTGACGTGCCCGGGCATTTTCGAGTTCAATGATATCGAAGAGATGAGGAGCCTCCGCTAAGGAGCCGATGAAAACATCAAGCCATCGCGGTAAAATACTTGAAGAGCGCCGGCCAGAGCGGCAACGCAGAACATTTACGTCATGGGGTAGACCAGAATTTTTAAACTCAAGAATGTTTGATTGGAGATCGCTTCGAACTCGCTGGTGATACCTCCAAAGCTCAAGGAGATAGGCGCCTGTCATGTTAGGGAAATCGAGCTTGTCTCCCAAACTTTCGATGGTCATCTGGAGGCACAACGTAACTCGCGCGGCTTGAAGCGCCTCTTGATGAAGCTCGTGCTGCTGTGCAAGGAAATAAACGTGGAATGCCGTCTCTGGGCGAATGAATGGCGGATCCTGTCGAGCGATGGCACCCCGGATATGGGTCATAACTGAGTCCATTTGATACTTCTGGGCCACAGCTAGGAGCTCCATGATTTTCTCCGTGGTCGAAGGAAGGACGGGGGCAACGGGGAAAATGAAAGTGAGGAGGCTGTAGAGGGTGGCCTTGTTTTCCGGTAGTTCCACCACCGGAAGCGCACCGTTGGGGACATCGGGAGAGGTTGGAACGTTTCGGATGAGGTTTCGAAGTATCGGAGAACAAATGTCGATGTTAAGCATGGGCACCCGGAAATCATGGGAGTCGCTTGTGCGAAGAACGAGATCCGATCCAGGGTAATCGAAGTGTAATGTCTCGTCTGAGACGACCTCGTTCAGTTCAGGTGGACATACTACTATAGGCATGGTGTTAGAATTGTGCAGTATGTCGATCCACGCTGGCTTTTAAAGAGCCAGGAGTGCAAGTACAGCGCCGCCGCATTGACAACCCCATTGACAAGAATGAGGTAATTCTCATAGGAATCTCGCCGGCCCGGGGCTACACACCGTCCTCTCCAACAACGACGCCAATTCTCGCCCAACGGAAGACTGCGACCACGTCTGTGCCCACACCATCCAGTACCACTGCATTCGTGAATTTTTCCTAGCTAGCGAACTTAGGTTGTGCCACCCGTCTCTTCCGAGTCCAAAAAGAATACTGCCAACATCGTCACGAAACCGGACGGCTATGTCACTATCTCGGCATCTCATGTTTAGCCCAGGGTTTAGCCAATCCTAATACCTACCGGGGAGGGAAGGAGATCCGCATTGTCGTCTTTGATCTCTGGTGCTCCCCTTCAATCTAATATCTGTACCATAGAATGGCATAGATATGGCATCGCACCCGTACTTAGCTGAATCTGAAGCATTATACTAGTATCTCACCTCTTCCTCCAACCACGACCAATGCAATAGCGCACGCTGTCGCTGTGCCAGGGAGAATACATAGTCTTGATTCTTGCGAGGTTCAACATGAACTGCGCAAACATGGCCAGTCTGTTGACGGCTTGGAGAAGGCAACACAGCAGACGCGTACAGCGGCTAGTAGAGAGTCCGAGAAACGTTACGGTTGCAACGCACCTCGACATCGCATCCTGTCCCAATTTCGCCGTGTGCATCAGAAAGCTGCACAGTTCTTTTTTTTTTTTTTGATCCATTTTTATTCTGGGTTACATGTCCGAGACACAGACCAGACGTAGTTACGAGCATACTACAGTTATGAGCTGCACACAGTTCCCCACAGCGTCTGGAGCAAACAGCCAGCTATATATTGACATAGAGATCTGCAAAAGGAGCAGGGATGCCGGAGTGGAAGGCGGTCAGAGTCAGACGCCGATTCTGCTTCGCGGGGGTACAGGCACTACGTTCGCGATAGTGGACGCGGGAGCACTATGGCTCGATTACGTCCCAGTGGAAGCCAATGTTGCAGATATATTCACCAAGATGCTGTCATAGCCCGACTGAAGATCGAAACATTTACGCGTAACATTGATTTGACCCAACTCCCAGTCAATCGAGCGGGAATGGATCTCAGACGGTAGACGTGCGGACGGGAGTAGTATGGACGCGGACTGGTATTGTGATGTTACAGATTAGGACAGAGTATGACCGAATGCGCAGTCACCCAACGGGCAGAACTGTACAGCGGAAAGAAGGATAAAGTGCCTTAAAAACGGTAGCGTAGATTGTACGTGCCTTAGTCGAACTTGTCTCGACTGAGACCTGAGGTGAGTGGACACATATTGAGACAACGTAGAAGACCCTACTGGCTGGATTCCAAAACAAAACAAAAAAGATCCTATCGACTTTTTTAGGTTCATTACACTTCATTGCCACGTTTGCGATAGCGAACGAGGTCGCAAAGTGACCGCCCTTTGAATGATCGCAATTGTTCTCCAAGGGATTCGAATGTCATCGGGTAACCCAAGGTGAGACGAATTGCATCCTCCAATTCTGGATCGAGTCCCATACTACCCGCGATGGCAAATGCGCGGAAGGCTTCAGCCCCAACTGGCGCAGGAAACCTTTCAAGTTTGATCCCGTCACGAATATTGGATTGAACTGATTCCATGTCGTATTTCTGGCAGGCAGCGAGTAAGACGAATACCTTTTCATAAGAACTGGGAATGACGGGTGAAATGGAGTAAAGCAACGAGACGAGGCTATGGAGCAGGTCAGCGTCCTCGAGCAATTGGATTACATGAAGGCCGTCTACAAGTTCGTCATCGGGTGGCTGGGGAAGAGAGAGCAGGTCCTTGAAAAATGGAGACGATATGGCGAGCACCGACTTGCGGACACGGAAGTTGACCCCGTCAGACGATCGAACTATGATGTTTGCGTCAGGTAAATCCAAACCTAATGACACGGATGGAGGATCCGAGTTCTCGAAGGTTAGCTCGTCTTTCACGAGAGACAGAGCTGAGTCTGCCTATGGGTGTCCGTATTAGTTATCGCGAAGAGGCTTAGTTACACCAGTTCCGAATCTACGTACCTTTTCTATAGTGCCACTAACAACAGCGGTCAGGGCCTCCCAGAAAGCGCATATGACCAGGCCGGATATGACCGCACATGAACACGTCAAAGAATCGGTCATAACCTTGACGTGGGATGCCCGTGCATCTTCAAATTCAATGAGATCGAAGAGATGAGGAGTTTCAGCTATGGAGTCGATGAAAAGACCAAGCCATTGTGAAAAAGAGAAGCGACTGGATTGATGAGTAGGACGACGAGGAATGCAACGCAGATCCTTTTTTTACCTCATAGGGTAAACCAGAGTTTTTAAACTCATGAACGCCTGATTGGAGATCGGTTCGGACTTGCTGGTGATACTTCCAAAGCTTGTGAAGATAGGCACCTGTCGATCCAGGGAAATCGAGCTTGTCTCCCAAACTTTCGATGGTCATCGGGAGGCGCAACGTAACTCGCGCAGCCTGAACCGCCTCTTGATGGAGCTCATACTCCTGTGCAAGGAAATAAACGTGGAGTGCAGTCTCTGGGCGAATGAATGGAGGATCCTGTCGAGCGATGGCGCCTCGGATATGAGTCATGACTGAGTCCGTTTGATACTTCTGAGCCACAGCTAGGAGCTCCATTATGTTCTCGGTGGTCGAAGGAAGGACAGGGGCAACGGGGAAAATGAAAGTGAGGAGGCTGTAGAGGATGGCCTTCCTTTCCGGTAGTTCGACCACCGGAAGCGCACCGCTGAGGACATCGGGAGGGTTTGAAACATTTTGGATGAGAAGTATGGGGGAACAAATTTCGATGTTAAGCTTTGGGCACCCGGAAATCATGGGAGTCGCTTGTGCGAAGAACGATATCCGATCCAGGGTAATTGAAGTGTAATGTTTCGTCTGAGGCAACCTCGTTCAGTTCAGGGTTTTCAGGACATACTACTATAGGCATGGTGTTAGAATTGTGCGGTATCATGTCGATCCACGCAACCGTGACAACCGCAACCGTGACAACCAGTACAACCGGTAATTAATTACCTCATAGAAATCACGCCGGCCCGGGGCTACACCACACCTCCCTTCGTCCTCTCCTACTAACCCAACGAAAGACCGCAACCACGTCTATCCCCACGCCAAAAAGTAGCAAACGCGTCCAGTACCACTGCATTGGTGAATGGGTCCTAGCAAGTGACATATATTACTTAGGTTGTGTCGCTCGTCTCCTCCGAGTCCAAAGAGAATACTGCCAACATTGTCACGAAACCAGACGCCGCACTTCCGACGTCTATGTCACTATCTCGGCATCTCAGGTTTAGCCCAGGGTTTAGCCAACCCCAATAGGACCTGCCGGGGAGGGAAGGAGATCCGCCTCGTCGCCTTCGATCTCCAGTGCTCTGCTTTGATCTAGTGCATCCGTACCAATTACTGGCAATTAGATATCGCACCCGGCGTACTTAGCTGAATCTAAAGCATTATACTAGTATTTCACCTCTTCCTCCAACCACGACCAATGCGATAGTGCATGCTGTCGCTGTGCCAGAGAGCATACATCGCCTTGATTCTTGCGAGATTCAACATGAATGGCGCAAACATGGTCAGCCTGTTGACGGCTCACCGAACTCGGAGAAGGCAACACAGGAGATGCGTACAGCGGCTAGAGAGCCCGAGAAACGTTACGGTTGCAACGCACCTCGACGTCACATCTTGTCCCAATTTTGCCGTGTGCACTGGAAAGCTGCACACAGTGGCCTACAGCGTCTGAAGCAACAGCCACTTATATACTGACATTGAGACCCGCAAAAGGAGCCGGGACACCGGAGTGGAAGGCGGTCAGAGTCAGACGCCGATTTTGCTTCGCAGGGGTACAGGCACTACGTTCGCGATAGTGGACGCGGGAGCACTATGGCTCTATTACGTCTCAATGGAAGCCAATAGGGCGGATATATTCACCAAGATGCTGTCATAGCCCGACCGAAGATCGAAACATTATTGAGTTGTCCCGGTTCCCAGACAATCGAGCGGGAGCGTTGAAGGACGGCAGTCGGCAGACGTGCGGGCGGGAGCAGTACGGACACGCGGACTAGAATTGTGATGTTACAGATTGGGACAGAGTATGACCGAATGCGCTGTCACCCAACGGGCAGAACTGTACAGTGGAAAGAAGGATACAGTGCATAAGAAATGGTAGCGTAGATTGTACGTGCCTTAGTCGAACTTGTCTCGACCGAGGTGAGTGGACACATATTGAGACGACGTAGAAGACCCTACTGGCTGGATTCCAAAACAAAAGATCCTGCCGACTTTTACTTAGTCGACAATCGCCCTTTTTAGGTTCATCACACTTTATCCACGTTTGCGATAGCGAATGAGGTCGCAAAGTGACCGCCCTTTGAATGATCGCAATTGTTCTCCAAGGGATTCGAATGTCATCGGGTAACGCAGGGTGAGACGAGCCGCATCCTCCAATTCTGGATCCAGCCCCATGTTGCCCGCGACGGCACATGCACGGAAGGCTTCAGCCTCAACTGGTGCAGGAAACCTTCCAAGTTTGACACCGTCACGAATGATAGACTGAACTGGTTCCATGTCGTATTTCTGGCAGGCAGCGAGTAATGCGAATACCTTTTCATAAGAGCTGGGAATGACAGGGGAAATGGGGTAAAACAGCGAGATGAGGCTATTGAGCAGGTCAGATCCTCGGGCAATTGGATCACATGAAGGCCGTCTACAAGTTCGTCATCGGGTGGCTGGGGGAGAGAGAGAAGATCCCTGAAAAATGGTGACGATACGGCGAGCACCGACTTGTGGACACGGAAGTTGACCCTGTCAGACGACCGAACTATAATATTTGCGTCAGGTAAATCCAAACACAATGACGCGGATGAAGGATCCGAGTTTTCGGAGGTTGACTCTTCTTTCACGAGAGACAGAACCGAATCTGCCTGTGGGTGGCCGTATTAGTTATCGCGAAGAGGCCTACACCAGTTCCGAGGTTACGTACCTTTTCTATAGTCCCACGAACAACAGCAGTCAGGGCCTCCCAGAAAGCGCGTATGACCTGGCTGGGTATGTTCGTACATGAACATGAATAACCGGTCTCTTCCCCGATGTGACGTGCCCGGGCATTTTCGAGTTCAATGAGATCGAAGAGATGAGGAGCTTGCGCTAAGGAACCGATGAAAACATCAAGCCTGACGGAAAACATGATGAGTGGTCCCAGCCATTAGTGCGAATGCAACGCAGAACGTTTACGTCATAGGGTAAACCAGAGTTTTTAAACTCAAGAAGATCTGATTTGAGATCGGTTCGAACTCGTTGGTGAAACCTCCAAAGCTCATGAAGATAGGTGCCTGTCTTGCCAGGGAAATCGAGCTTGTCTCCCAAACTTTCGATGGTCATGGGGAGGTGCAACGTAACTCGCGCAGCTTGAAGCGCCTCTTGACGGAGCTCATCTTGGAGCTCATGCTCCTGTGCAAGGAAATAAATGTGGAGTGCCGTCTCTGGGCGAATGAATGGAGGATCCTGTCGAGCGATATCGCCTCGGATATGATTCAGAACTGAGTCCATTCGATACTTCTGAGCCACAGCTAGGAGCTCCATGATTTTCTCGGTGGTCGAAGGAAGGACGGAGGCGACGGGGAAAATGAAAGTGAGGAGGCTGTAAAGGATCGCCTTGCTTTCCGGTAGCTCGACCACCGGAAGCGCACCGTTGGGGACATCGGGAGGGGTTGAAACGCTTCGGATGAGCTTTCGAAGTATCGGGGAACAAATGTCGATGTTGAGCTTAGGCACCCGGAAATCATGGGAGTCGCTTGTGCGAAGAGCGATATCCGATCCAGGGTAGTTGAAGTGTAAAGTTTCGTCTGAGACGACCTCGTTCGGCTCAGGTGTTTCAGGACATACTACTATAGGCATGGTGTTAGAATTGTGCGGGTATGTCAATCCACGCCAGCCCTAAAGGGCCAGTACAAGCAAGAGTGCAAGTAGCGCCGCATTGACAACATATAGAAATCCCGCCGGCCCGGGACTACACACTATCAACAAGATCATGTATGTCGTCCTCTCCTACTGTAACAACCACCACAACCACCGTGAACCACGCCAATTCTCGCCCAACGGAAGACCGTGACCACGTCTGTCCCCATACCAAAAAGTAGCAAACACGTCCACTGCATCCGTGAATAGGTCCTAGCCAGCGACCACTTAGGTTGTGTCACTCGTCCCCCCGAGTCCAAAGAGAATACCGCCAACATCCGAGTCGTTACGAAACCGGACTTCTGACGTCTATGTCACTATCTCGGCATCTGGGGTCTAGCCCAGCCCCTATAGGACCTACAGGGGAGAGAAGGGGATCTGCGTCGTCGTCTTCAACTTGGATCTCAGGTGCTCGCTTTGACCTAGTGCGGCTGTATCATTCTACAGTGTCTGAAGGACTGCCGATTATACATTGGTATATAGGCCCGCAGAAGGAGCCGGGACGCCGGAGGGTCAGATTCAGACGCCAAATTGGCTTCGCAGGAGTACAGGCGCTCAATCTCACTACGTTCGCGATAGTGGAGGGGGGAGCACTATGGCTCGATTATGATTATGTCCCAATGGAAGCCCAATGTTGCAGATATATTCACGAAGGTGCTATCATAGCCCGACCGAAGATCGAAACGTTTACGCGTAGGTAGCATTGATTTGGCCCAGCTCCCAGCTGATTGAGCGGGAGCGTTGGAAGTCGACTGAAGTGCGGATGGGGGTAGTATGGGCACATGGACTGGAATTGTGATGTTACAGATTGGGAAAGCGTATGACCGAATGCGCAGTCACCTAACGGGCGCAGAACTGTACAGTGGAAAGAAGGATACAGTGCTTTAAAAACGGTAGCGTAGACTGCATGTACCCTAGTCGAACCTGTCCAAGCTGAGGTGTTGTCTCAAAAAATTTAATCGTCGGAATCGTCGTCTTGCCGGGGCGGTTTATTGCAATCTTCGTCGTCTTGCGGGTACACGTTATTACCATTTTTGCGATAGCGAATGAGGTCGTACAGTGCCCGCCCCTTGAATGATCGCAATTGTTCTCCAAGGGATTCGAATGTCATCCGATAACGCAATGTGAGACGAGCCGCATCCTCCAATTCTGGATCCAGCCCCATGCTGCCCGCGATGGCACATGCACGGAAGGCTTCAGCCTCGACTGGTGCAGGAAACCTTCCGAGTTTGATCCCGTCACGAATATTGGATTGAACTGATTCCATGTCGTATTTCTGGCAGGCGGCGAGTAATGCGAATACCTTTTCATAAGAGCTGGGAATGACGGGGGAAATGGGGTAAAGCAATGAGACGAGGCTATTGAGCAGGTCAGCATCCTCGGACAATTGGATCACAGGAAGGCCGTCTACAAGTTCGTCATCAGGTGGCTGGGGGAGAGAGAGCAGGTCCTTGAAAAATGGTGACGATACGGCGAGCACTGGCTTGTGGACACGGAAGTTGACCCTGTCAGACGATCGAACTATAATATTTGCGTCAGGCAGATCCAAACATGAGGAAACGGATGCACGCTTCGGTTTTGAGGGGTTTGGCTCTTTCATGAGAGACAGAGCCGAATCTGCCTGTGGGTGTGGGTATTAGGAATCGCAAAGAGGCTTAGTCACACCAGTTTCGAGTCTACTTACATTTTCTAAAGTCCCATGAACGACGGCGCTCAGGGCCTCCCAGAAAGCACGTGTGACCTGACTAGATATGTCTGCGCATGAACATGTTTGAGAATAATTGGTCTCATCCTTGAGGTGGCGTGCCCGTGCATTTTCGAATTCGATGAGATCGAAGAGATGAGGAGCTTCTGCTATGGAGTTGACGAAAGCACTAATCCATCGCGGAAAAGAGCGGTGACCAGTGCAAGGAGCAGTACAACGCAGATCTCTCACGTCATCGGGTAAACCAGAGTTTCTAAACTCAAGAAAGCCTGATTTGAGATCTGTTCGAACTTGCTGGTGATACTTCCAAAGCTCATGAAGATAGGCACCGGTCATGCCAGGGAAATCGAGCTTGTCTCCCAATTCCTCGATGACCATCGGGAGGCGCAAGCCGCGCAACGTAACTCGTGCTGCCTGAAGCGCCTCTTGACGGAGTTTATGCTCCTGGGCAAGGAAATAAACGTGGAATGCTGTCTCTGGGCGAATGAATGGCGGATCCTGTCGGGAGATGGTGCTTCGGATATGAGTCATAACCGAGTCCATTTGATACTTCTGAGCCACAGCTAGGAGCTCCATGATTTTCTCGGTGGTCGAAGGAAGGACAGGGGTGATAGGGAAAATGAAAGTGAGGAGGCTGTAGAGGGTGGCCTTGTTTTCCGGTAGTTCGACCACCGGAAGCGCACCGTTGGGATCATCGGGAGGGTTTGAAACGCTTCGGATGAGCTTTCGGAGTATCGGGGAACAAATGTAGATGTTAAGTTTATGCACCCGGAAATCATGGGAGTCGCTTGTGCGAAGAACGATATCCGATCCAGGGTAATCGAAGTGTGATGTCTCGTCTGAGACGACCTCGTTCGGTTCAGGTGTTTCAGGACATACTACTATAGGCATGGTGTTAGAATTGTGCGGTATGTCGATCCACGCTAGCTTTTAAAGAGCCAAGAGTGCAAGTACAGCGCGCCGCCGCATTGACACCCCATTGTTGACAACCCAATCTCGCCGGCCCGGGGCCACACGCTGTCGCCTCTAACGACGCCAACTCCCGCCCAACGGAAGACCGCGACTCGGACCACGTCTGTCCCCACACCAAAAGCTAGGAAACGTACAGTACCACTACATTGGTGAATATGTCCTAACCAGCGACATCACTTTGGTTGTGAGGTTCAACAGGAATGGCGCAAACATGGTCAGCCTGTTGACGGCTCACTGAGCTCGGAGAACATCTGTAAAAGTGGAGGGTGTCAGAAGCTGTTGGGGACCGGTCTGGACCGGTCCTTGACAGCTTTGACAGGTACCAGTTTCGCAGATGATGGGCCATCTCGGCGTCTCGGTTTTAGCCAACCCTGGTAGCCCAGCACTACGACCTGCCAGGGAGGGAAGGATATCCGCATCATCGTCTTCGATCTCTGGTGCTCCGCTTCGATCTAATGCATCTGTACCATAGATATCGCATCCGTACTTAGCTGAATCTGATACAGTGATATGAGTATCTCACCTCTTCCTCCAACCACGGCCAATGCGAAAGCACACGCTGTCGCTGTGCCAGGGAGCATATACCGCCTTAATTCTTGCCAGAATCAATACGAATAGCCCAAACACGTTGACGGCTCGGTCACTGAGCACGGAGAAAGCGACACAGGAAATGCATAAAGCGGCCAGAGAGACTGAGCTAGTACGTTGCGGTCGCAACTCGCCGCGACATCGCATAAGCCATCACTATCCTGCCACATATTCTTGAAAACCCGGGCTGTGTGCATTGGCAAGCCGCACCCCGTGTCTTACAGTGTCTGAAGTAAACAGCCGATTACTGTTTTGCAGGAGCACAGGCACTCAATCTAGAGTTACGTGTTCCTAGTGCACAGAAGAGCGGTCTCATGGTCAAAGACAAAAAGGACCATCGATCATCGCCCACTCAGGTATTGCGGTGGGATATGTACCCGCGAGGAAAAGGACGCCAAGTGGTTGTCTGTGTTGTCCGTGGGCTTTGGCGTGGAGGCGCCCCGACCCTTTCCGTTGCTCGCCGACCATTTGATAGAAATCGCACTCACGAAGGGCATCTCGCACTAAACATCGACATTCAATATCACTGCGTTCGCGATGCACTAGAAGAAGAAAGGGAAATATATGTCCTGAGGAAGCTAACGTTGTGGATATATTCACGAAGGCGCTAGCCTGACCGACGATCGCTTAGGCGTAAGTTAGCATTTTTTCCCGGCCCCGGCCGATTAAGCGGGAGTTAGAGGACGGCAATCGGTAGAAGTGCGGACGAGTGTAGTACGGGCGTATGGAGTAGAATTGTGATGTTACAGATTGGGAAAGAGTATGACCAAATGCGTAGTCGCCCAAGGGACTGGTGTACAGTGGGGGGAAAGGATACGTAAAAATGATAGCGTAGATTGTATGCGCCTTAGTCGAACCTGTCCCAACGGAGGTGAGTAGCCGCATCTTGAGACGAAATGGAAGAGCCGACTGACCTGTATTTAACTTAGTCGACAAGACTGTCGTCAGGTACGTCACACTCCACGCTTGCGATGGCGAATGAGGTCGGAAAGTGACCTCCCTTTGAATGATCGCAATTGTTCTCCAAGGGACTCGAATGTCATCGGGCAACCCAAGGTGAGACGAGCCGCATCCTCCAATTCTGGATCCAGCCCCAAGCTGCCCGCGATGGCACATGCACTGAAGCCTTCAGCCTTGACTGGCGCAGGAAACTTTCCACATTTGACCTCGGCACGGATATGGGATTGAACTGATTCCATGTCGTATTTCTGACAGACGGCGAGTAGGGCGAACACCTTTTCATAAGAGCTGGGTACGACGTGGGGAATGTGGTAAAGTAACGAGATGAGGCTGTTCAGAAGGCCAGCGTCCTCGGACACTTGGATTACAGGAAGGCCGTCCACAAGTTCGTCATCGGGTGGCTGGGGGAGAGAGAGCAGATCCTTGAAAAATGGTGACGAAATGGCGAGCACCGACTTGTGGACGCGGAAGCTGGCTTGGTCAGACGACCGAACGATAATACTTGCATCAGGCATGTCCAAACACAATGGGACGGATGGAGAATCCGAGTTTCCGGAGGTTGGTTCTTCCTTTACGAGAGCCAGAGTCGAATCTGCCTGTGGTGTGTTCGTATTAGTTGTCGCAATGAGGTATAGCCTCACCAGTTCTGCGTACCTTTTCAATCGTCCTATGAACGGCCGCCGTTAGAGTCCCCCAGAAAGTGCGTATGATCTGGCTGGATATGCCGACACATGAACATTTCGAAGAAGTATAATTGTTATCTTGGATGTGGCGTGCCCATGCACTCTCGAATTCGATGAGGTCGAAGAGATGAGGCGCTTCCGCTATGGAGCCGATGTAATCATCAATCCACCGCGGATAAGAGGTGGGGTTGCGGTGGCCGCCGAAATCGCCGTTGTATTGACTTTTATTACAACGTAGATTTTTCACGACATCGGGTAAACCAGACTTTTTGAACCTAAGAAGACCTGGTTTAAGATCAGTTCGAACTCGCTGGTGATACTTCCAAAGCTCAAGAAGATAGGTTCCCGTCGTGCCAGGGAATTCGAGCTTGTCTCCTAGATCTTCGATGATCATCGGGAGGCGCAGTGTAACTCGCGCAGCCTGAAGCGCCTCTTGATGGAGTTCGTGCTCCTGTGCAAGGAAATAATCGCGGAGTGCTGTCTCTGGTCGAATGAATGGTGGATCCTGTCGAGCGATGGCACCTCGGATATGAGCCAAAGCTGAGTCCATTTGATACTTCTGAGCCACGGCTAGGAGCTCCATAATTTTCTCGGTGGTTGAAGGAAGGACGGGAACGACGGGGAAAATGAAAGTGAAGAGGCAGTAGAGGGTCGCCTTGCTTTCCTGTAGTTTGACCACCGGAAGCCGTTCGTGTTCTTCAAGTTTGCCATCGGGGACATCGGGAGTGTTTGAATTGCTTCGGATGAGCTTTCGAATGCCCGGGGACCAGGTGTCGATGTAAAGCTTAGGCACCCGGAAATCATGGGAATCGCACGAGCGAAGAATGATATCCGAGCCGGGGTAATTGAAGTGTAATGTCTCCTCTGAGACGACCTCGTTCGGTACAGGGGTTCCAGGACGCAATGTGGGCATCATGATGGTGCTAAACTCGGAATTGTGCCGTATGATGTCAACCCACCTGTAGCTTTTAAGCGTGTCACAAGTCGAGTTCAAGTTCGAGGCGCTCGTGCGCAGCAGGTACACAAGGTCTCACAGAGAAACCATGCAGGTTTCCCCGCATCGATAGAACTTGGATCGAAGGGCGTTGTTGAATGGCGTTGTTGAATGATTAATGTGACGTATCCGCAGTTCAGTACGGCTAACGTTCAACAACAATTGAATGCAATGTGCACGTGTGCATCCACAGTCACGGCACTACCAGTCAGGTGAGCCACGGCGCAAAGTCTAAAGCCCCTATTACCCCGGCTGACGTGTTTAACCTTACCAGGGGTCCAAGGAGAGCTCTGTAGCCTCTGTTGGACCCCTCCAAGCTTGCCTACACCTAGATCCCGGAATGAAAGTCGGACATGACACGAGGTTGTTTCTGCAACGTTTGCAATTGTAAGGGGATACAGTTCTTGTATTGATTACTAAGCTTACAGGTATGAGGCTATGAAAATGAACAACGCCTGACTAGCTTCACGTCTGCGTCTTGTTCTGCGCTAACGATTTCCGTCCGCGTCCGCGCCCCCGTCTCGGTCACTTCTTCCCCTTTTTACGCTTTCCCTTGGGTCGACAACTTTCACTTTCACCACTTGCTACATTAGCAGTGACGGCTCTGGCCGTGGCTCTGGCGGGCGCACAGCGAAAGCGAAGTAGGTCGCACAGAGCCCGTCCTTTGAATGAGCGCAACCCTTCTCCAAGGGATTCGAATGTCATCGGGCGGGTCTGGGTGAGACGAGCTGCACTCTCCATTTCTGGAATGAGCCCCATGCTGCTCGCGATGGCGTATGCACGAAAGGCTTCATCCGCAACTGGTGCAGGAAACTTTCCACATTTGATCTCGGCTCGGATATGGGATTGAACTGATTCCATGCCGTATTTCTTGCAGGCAGCGAGTAAAGCGAACACTTTTTCGTAAGAGCCAGGTATGACGGGGGAGATTGGGTAAAGCAACGAGATGAGGCTGCTCAGCAGGCCAGCGTCCTCGGACAATTGGATTACAGGAAGGTCGTCTACAAGTTCGTCATCGGGCGGCCGGGGGAAAGAGAGCGGATGTTTGAAGAATGATGACGACATGGCGAGCACTGACTTGTGGACACGGAAGTTGGCTTGGTCAGACGACCGAACGATAATACTTGCATCGGGCATGTCCAGACACAGTGGTACAGATGGAGGATCCGAGTTTCCGGAGACTGGTTCTTCCTTCACAAGAGCCAGAGTCGAATCTGCCTGTGGGCATTCGTATTAGTCATCGCGATAAGGCCTAGCCTCACCAGTTCTGCGTACCTTTTCTATCGCCCTATGAACAATAGCCGTTAGAGCCCCCCAGAAAGTGCGTATGACCTGGTTGGATATGCCGACACATGAACATTTTGAAGAAGTGTAGCTGTTATCTTGGATGTGGCGTGCCCATGCACTTTCGAATTCGATGAGGTCGAAGAGATGAGGAGCTTCCGCTATGGATCCGATGTAATCATCAAGCCATTGCGGGAAAGAGTCGCTGTAAGAGTAAGGAATGCTACAACGCAGAGCTTTCACGACATCGGGTAAACCAGAGTTTTTGAACTCAAGAAGACCTGATTTGAGATGCGTCCGAACTCGTTGGTGATACTTCCAAAGTTCGTGAAGATAGGCACCTGTCATGCCAGGGAAATTGAGCTTGTCTCCCAACCCCTCGATGGTCATCGAGAGGCGCAACGTGACTCGCGCAGCTTGAAGCGCCTCTTGGTGAAGCTTATACTTTTGTGCGAGGAAATACACGTGGAGCGCTATCTCTGGGCGAATGAATGACGAATCCTGCCGAGAGATGGCGCCTCGGACGCGAGTCAAAACTGATTCCATTTGATACTTTTGAGCCACGGCCAGGAGCTCCATGGTCTTCTCGGTGGTTGAAGGAAGGACGGGTACAACGGGGAAAATGAAAGTGAGGAGGCTGTAGGTGGTCACCTTGCTTTCCGATAGTTCGACCACCGGAAGTGGTCCGTCGGAAGTTTGTGAAACGCTTCGTAGGCGTTTTCGAAGTACCGGGGAACATATGTCGATGTAAAGCTTAGGCACCCGGAAATCATGGGAGTTGCACGAGCGAAGGACAATGTCAGAGCCAGGGAAATCGAATTGTAGTGTCTTGTCGTGTAGTGTCACATCTGAGACGACCTCGTTCGGTTCAGGGCTTCCAGGGCGCACTATAGACATGGTGTTAGAATCGTGTGGTATATCCATGGGTAGTATATTAGTCCACCGTAACTTTTAAAAGAGCCAGTTCACTCAAGAGTTCGCTGGCCCGCCGCCGCAAGTCCGGGCCATAGGATGAGGTAATGGTCGTGTCGTATTCGACCCGCTCGTGCGCAGCAGGTGCACAAGGTCTCATATGCCACTGCCAGTGCAAATCATCTCGTATCGATGGAACTTGGATTGGGAAAGGGCGTTGTTGAGTAATGGTCAATGTGACTCGGATGTGTACTCGCGGTCACAAGTTCGACTGCGCAACTTACGCAGCAGGGGTTCAAGGCTTCTAGACGAGATAACAATCAGGCACGCGTCCTCGCGTGTCCAGTGTTCTATCGGCCGCAGCGGTCAGAATCCGTCACGGTAACTCGGAACCACCCGAAAAAAACAGTACTAGTACTATACTAGTAGGCAAATCGTAGTAGATCAAATAAACCCTCATGCATGTCGTGCGGACGTCTCGAATTTTCCGCGAACAGAAAAAGCATATTGAACAGAAAAGCATCCCCCAAACATGGACAGTGGTGGACTAGGCTAGCTAGTCACGTATAGGCCCAATTTCGACGTATCCGCCTACATGTCCCAAGTATCTCTTTTAGTACTACGAGGTCCAAGTCTCCTAAAACTTTTACTTCCTGCAGGGCTTGATAGGCAATGGCAGCCGCAAGTCCTTATTACACGATGCCGATACCCCGTACGAGCAGTTGAGATCAGTTGGCCTAACGATCCAAAAAGGGAGAAGTGTTCACCTCGTCCAGTGCTCGCGCCAACTGGTCCTCTAGCTCCCTGCAAAATGTCTTCCCTTCCATGGCATGTACATGAAAGCATGATCTGCAAGATGGATTGTGACTCTTGAGAGCCGCTAGGTACTCGTCGAGAATAGTCGAAGGCGAGCTAATTGCGTGCGTAAATCCATTTTTCAATTCAACAATTTTGCTCGAGAAGAAGTTGCGCAGCCAGCCAGTAGGAGCATCCCGGACACTCATAGGGACGCCGTCCGGCATGGGCGTGGACGATTCCCGACAGCCTGCCCAAATCTGGAACCTGGAACGAACATCGAAGAATGAGTTTAAACATAAAACGAGGCTGTCTCTGCAACGTTTGCGATAGCGAACCAGGTCGCACAGCCCCCGCCCCTCGAATGACCGCAATTGTTCTCCAAGGGATTCGAACGTCATCGGGTATCCCAGGGTGAGACGGGCGGCATTCTCCATTTATGGAACAAGTCTCATGCTCCTCGCGATGGCATACGCACGGAAGACTTCAGCTCCAATTGGCGCAGGAAACCTTCCAAGTTTGATCTGGGCACGGATATTGGATTGAACTGATTCCATGTCGTATTTCTGGCAGGCAGCGAGCAAGGCGAACACCTTTTCATAAGAGCTAGGTGTGACGGACGAAATGGGGTAAAGCAACGAGATTAGGCTATTGAGCAGGACAGCGTCCTCGGACAATTGGATTACAGGAAGGCCGTCTACAAGTTCGCCATCCGGTGGCTGGGGAAGGGAGAGCAGATCCTTGAAAAATGGTGACGACATGCCGAGCACTGACTTGCGGACAGGGAAGCTGACTTGGTCAGATGACCGAACTATAATATTTGCATCGGGTAGGTCCAAACACAAGGGTGGGGATAGAGGATCCGAGTTCTCAGAGGTCAGCTCATCCTTCACGAGAGTCAGGGTCGGATCTGCCTGTGGGTGTTTATCTGCGTTATTGCGATAAGGTCTAGTTGCACCTCTTTTACGCACCCTTTCTATCGTCCCATGAACAACAGTTGTCAAGGCCGCCCAGAAGGCGCGCTGGATACATACACGGAAATGGTGCAGAACGCGGAGGCTGATCCCTGATGTGGTGTGCCAGTGCATTCTCGAATTCGATGAGATCGAGGCGGTGAGGAGCTTGCGCTAAGGACTCGATGTAACCATCAAGCCATTGCGGGATAGGGTTAGGGGTACTGGAGAAAGGGCCGGGAGTTCCACAGCGCAGGTGCCTCAGGATATCTGGCACACCAGACCTCCTAAACTCAAGAAGGCTTGAGGCGAAATCCTTTCTAACTCTCTCGTGATATTTCCAGAGCTCGTGAAGATAGAGCTCCGGCATAAAATCGATCCTGTCTTCCAAATCCTCGATGGTCATCGAGAGGCACAGGGTGCTTCGCGCGGCCCGAAGCACCTCTTGGTGAAGTCCGTACTTTTGTGCGAAGAAATACACGTGGAGTGCTGTTTCTGGAGAATGAGTGGTGGATCCTGTAAAGAGATAACGCCTCGGACATGTGTTAGTACCGAGTCCATTTGATACTTCTGGGCCGCGGCCAAGAGCTTCATGGAGTTCTCCGTGGTCGAAGGAAGGATGGGAGCGAGGGGCAAAATGAAAGTGAGGAGGCTGTGAAGGATCGCCCCACTTTCCGGTAGTTTGACCACCAGAAACGGCTCTTGTTCTTCACCATTGGCAATTCCGGAAGTATTTGAAACGGTCCGTGTGAGTTCTCGAAGTACTGGGGAGCTATTGACGAGGTAAAGCTGGGGCACGCGAAGATCGTGAGAGTCGCACGAGCGAAGAACGACATCTGAGCCAGGGTAGTCGAACTGTAGAGTCTTGTCTGAGACGGCCTCGTTCGGTGCAGGGGTTGCAGGGCGCGACGGCGGTCCTTTGGGCATAATATTAGAATCGTACGGTACGTCAATCCACCCCGTAGCCTTTAAAGAGCCAGTTCAACGCTGCTGCGTGCCGTGTTCGATCCGCCCGTATGCAGGAACCGCCGCAAAATTTCATGGCGAATCCGTGCAAACCTCGTGTGAGCGCAACTTTCGCGAAAAGAAAAGCCATTTCCACATTGTCAGACAAGTATCCTGGTGCCTTTTTGAAGCCCTATTCACGGATGGATATCATCTGATGCCAGACCACAGGTAGTCAGGCGCGCCCCATGTTAATGAGTCATAGATGCATCGTGGCGACCGTCATGTTCACTGGCAGCTAGCTATGGTGACTCTCGGGTCACGGGAAAACGTGGCGACCATGGGTATCAAGAAGAGAAGAGGTGGGAACCAGAACCAGGGGATGAGCGTCGATGGTTAAGTTACTGTCAGTGTGCAACTTCATTGCTATAATGGGTCGTGAGACTCAACGCGGTAACACGATAAGGCAGTAGTACTTGGCACGCAAGGGCGGTATTACCATTTTAAGTCTGAGTCAAAAACCTGGTCCAAACCGATCCTAAGACTAACATCACTTCTGCAAGAAGACAACGCATGCTTAGTTCTTGGAACCCCGAAATAGTATGGCTGGTTCACAACCAAACCAATGGATGGGGTAATGACCGTTCCACAATCGCCGCCTCCCCTTTTGAGTTGTGACTCGGACATGTGACCTTCTGACCTTCTGGCACTCCCATACCAAACATTAGCAAATACGCCTCAATTCCTCAGGCAACTAGTAGCCAGCGACGTCATCAAAGAGAATACCGGTCGACATACTCAAAACTTAGGAAAACTCTTTGGAAATCTGGACTTCAGATGTCCCGGTTCCCAGCCTGAGCAGATTGAGCGGGAGCGTTGGAGGACGGTAATCGGTAGAAGTGAGTAATATGGACGCATGGACTGGAACTGTGATGTTACAGGTTGGGAAAGAGTATGACCAAATACGCAGTCGCCCAAGGGGCGGAGAACCGCCAGTGTACAGTAGAGAAAAGGATACGTAAAAAACGGTAGCGTAGCTTGCATGCGCCTTAGTCGAACCTGACCGGACGGAGGTGAGTAGCCACGACTTGGGACGACACAGAAGACTGACTTGTACATAGTCGGCGATTGTTGTCATTAGCTACTAGGCTGCGTCACACTTTATTGCCTCCTTTGCGATAGCGAACCAGGTCGCACAGTGACCGTCCTTTGAATGATCGCAATTGTTCTCCAAGGGATTCGAATGTCATCGGGCAACCCACGGTGAGACGAGATGCGTCCTCCAATTCTGGATCGAGTCCCAAGCTGCCCGCGATGGCACAAGCACTGAAACCTTCAGCCTGAACTGGCGCGGGAAACTTTCCACGTTTGATCTCGGCACGGATATGGGATTGAACTGATTCCATGTCGTATTTCTGGCAGGCGGCGAGTAGGGCGAACACCTTTTCATAAGAGCTGGGTACGACGTGGGGGATGGGGTAAAGCAACGAGATGAGGCTGTTCAGCAGGCCAGCATCCTCGGACAATTGGATTACAGGAAGGCCATCTATAAGTTCGTCGTCGGGTGGCTGGGGGAGAGAGAGCAAATCCTTGAAAAATGGTGACGACATGGCGAGTACTGACTTGTGGACACGGAAGGTGGCTTGGTCAGACGACCGAATAATAATACTTGCGTCAGGCATGTCTAAACACAATGGGACGGTTGGAGGATCCGAGTTTCCGGAGGTTGGTTCTTCCTTTACGAGAGCCAGAGTCGAATCCGCCTGTGGGTATCCGTATAAGTTATCGCGATAGGGCCGCGGCCTGGCCACACCAGTTCCGCGTACCTTTTCTATCATCCTATGAACGGCCGTCGTTAGAGCCTCCCAGAAAGGGCGTATGATCTGGCTGGATATGCCCACACATGAACATTTTGAAGAAGTATAGTTGTTATCTTGGACGTGACGTGCCCATGTACTTTCGAATTCGATGAGGTCGAAGAGATGAGGAGCTTCCGCTATGGACCCGATGTAATCGTCGATCCATTTCGGAAAGGAGTTGTGGAGGCTGTAACTGTAGTATTGATTTTTCATACAACGCAGATTTTTCACGACATCGGGTAAACCAGAGTTTTTAAACTCAAGAACACCTGATTTGAGGTCAGTTCGAACTCGCTGGTGATATTTCCAAAGCTCAAAAAGATAGGTTCCCGTCGTGCCAGGGAATTCGAGCTTGTCTCCCAGATTTTCGATGATCATCGGGAGGCGCAGTGTAACTCGCGCGGCCTGAAGTGCCTCTTGATGGAGTTCGTGTTCCTGTGCAAGGAAATAAACGCGGAACGCTGTCTCTGGACGAATGAATGGTGGATCCTGTCGAGAGATGGCGCCTCGGATATGAGCCAAAACTGAGTCCATTTGGTACTTCTGAGCCACGGCTAGGAGCTCCATAATTCTCTCGGTAGTCGAAGGGAGGATGGGAGGGACAGGGAAAATGAAGGTGAAGAGGCTGTAGAGGGTCGCCTTGCTTTCCTGTAGTTTTACAACCGGAAGTCGTTCTCGTTCTTCAAGTCTGCCACTGGGGACATCGGGAGTGATTGAATCGCTTCGGATGAGTTTTCGAAGGACCGGGGAACAAGTGACGATGTAAAGCTTAGGCAGCCGGAAGTCATGGGAGTCGCACGAGCGAAGAATGATATCCGAGCCAGGGTAATTGAAGTGTAATGTCTCATCTGAGACGACCTCGTTCGACACTGAGACGACCCCGTTTGGCTCAGGGGTTCCAGGACGCACTGTGGGCATCATGATGGTGTTAGACTCGGAATTGTGCGGTGTGTCAATCCACCTGTAGCTTTTAAGCGTGTTACAAGCCGTGTTCGAGGCGCTCGTGCGCAGCAGGGGTATAAATTCCCACAGAGAAACTATACATATTACCTCGCATCGATGGAACTTGGATTGGGAAAGGGCGTTGTTGAATGATTGATGTGACGTTACCTGCAGTTTATTAACGTCGGTGAGTGGCAACTGAATGTAATGTGCACGTGAGCACCTGGAGTCACAATGACGGCATCACCGACATGTACAGCTAACAACTTACCAGTCAGGTGAGCCACGGCGCAAAGTCTCGAAGTAGATTCGCATTGCGCAGCAAATAAGATAAGAATCAAGTGCGTCAAGTTTTTCTCAGTGGCGAGCTGCGGTCAGGGCCATCCGGAAACAACGTATACTAGCTAGATACCGGATCGTTAGCTACTACGGTATCAATAATCCACCTCACCTTCGACTACGCTTTGCTATTCCGGTTCTAGTACTTGGACTCTTTGAGATTTTCTTCGCTTGGTTTCCAAGTGTTCGGTCCGAGTCCATCTATTACTCTATTATGACCGTCATAGGCACTAGCAGGTCACTCAGACCTCCAGGGTCAATCAACTGCGGTCGCCATAATCAGATGTCGGCGGCACTAGTATTGCGATAGCTACTGTGATAAGGATACGCGCTGAACTTTTTTTTACTGTGATCGGTCGCCGATTGAATACACTATAAGTACACGACACAATCTGCGTCATTCGGCAGGTGTATGACTCGGTCCGGGAGAGAGAGAAAAACTTCGGACAGACAGACGCACCTTGGTTCAAGGCAGTAGCGTCGGTGGAGGAGGTCCGACAGATCCTCTGGGCCCCCTTGAAGGGAGAGGACGCCGACTAGGTCGGACGGTGGAGGGTGGGCGATGTGAGGGGGGAAACACCGGGCTTGTAGTCATCTGTAATTGGGCAATTAGGTTTTTTTGGGTTTCACAACCCAAAAAACCATAAAAAACGGCGAAAACGAGGCATACTGAGAGACTTGGTGACCCAAGTCGATTTTTACGGAAACCTACTGTAGTGATAAGAAATAAAACCCAAAATACTGTAGAAAACTCTAATAACTCGGAAACTGTACTCTATGTCACAGTATGTGTAAATATTCCCCCAGGATGAACGGAATGGAGTGGGGTACAGGTTTCTTCTAGCTAGATTATGAACCACAACAAGTTAAAGAAGTGAAACCCATGAAATAATGGGCAATACTAAGCCCCAGACTTTGTGGGGCTAGAAGGGAGGTAAAAGTCAACCCGGCACGCAGACAGGAATGATTCGTCAGCACCACTCTCCGTGTCATCAAAGTCATCAAACTTCAGAGCCTGTGCCCAATGAGACTCACGGACTTGGTCAAGGATTTTATAGAAGTCTTTCATAGAGTTCCAGGTGATTTGGTGATTGAAGTCACCAGGTGCATGGAATGCACCTGTCATATGGGCTCTCATCGCACGCTCGACCTGTTAAAATTATCAGACAAAGTTTTAGAGTCACTGTGAACAGTCATGCCAACGTACCGCAGTCAAAACCATTGCATAAAGACCCTTTGGTGGGTTCCTCGGTCCCAGGGAGGGATGGAGGACTGACTTTTCTGCAAAGTTTACATACATCTTGGCAACCGGGAGAATAAATTGGGAGCGCAAAAACCCATCTGGTTTCTAATGTGGATCGTGAGCGACAAGTCTCCAATGATAAAAAAGAGCTCACTGGGCAACCTGGATCATTCGGCTTAAGCGTGCATGACTTCGGGACAGGCGTTTCATAGTACGCTCCCCCTCCAAACCGCAAGGCCCAGTGAACATGCTCCTTGATCCTCTCTGGTCGGTTCTGGAACTCAGTGCCCTTGAAAAATGTTTTTACCAGTAGAAGAACGTCACTTGCGATCTTGGACCTTCGGGTCTTCATTCAGTCATAGGCCTATCAAATATCAGTGACTCAGACTTAGTATTGTGAAGTTTAAGTGAGACATACCACCTTGAGCATCAGTAAGAATACAGGCAACTTCCAACTTTCTAACTGGTGTGCCAGCAGGAAAGCAGTGCAAGTTGCACAAGTTCACAAGTCAGTTATTTAATATAAATATAAATAACATATATTTATTTGATTAAAATGATTAAATATCTAATCTATTTTATTATTATTATTGCTGTTTACAACTTTGGACACACAAAAAAAAATAAAAAGAATCCATTTATTGCATAATAAAACATGTACAGTCTAATTAATCTATTGCCTCCCCGTCCCATTCCAGACCCTGCTGCCTCATCGTTGTCACTGTTGCCAGCGGTGGCATTGCGGGGCTTGTTCGGGACTTGTGCGTGGGGGTGTCGTGACGAGTTTGCAGTTGGGTTGGCGGGTCGGGTAGCGGTCTGGGGCTGGAGTTGTGGCATGGCGGGGCTTGCGGTGTTGCGGTGTTGCAGCGGGTTTGCAGTTGAGGGGGCCTTGTGCGTTGTATTGGCTTGTGTGCAATGGGTTGCGGTTGCGGTGTGGCATGGGCCTACCGTGTTGAGGTGGTGTCGCGGGGTCCTGCACCCTGTGTTGGCTGGCGTGGCGAGTCACGGTCACGGTCGTAGGGCTGGAGTTGCGGGACATGCCGTGCTGTGGAGGTGTTGCGACTAGTGATTGAAAGTCCGGTCCGGTCCGGTTTTTTTCCCTAATTTGGAAGGACCGGGACCGGGACCGATCCATCGGTTCATCCCCCGAGCCCAAAACCGGACCGAGCCGACATGAGTTGGTCCCACCCGGTTGCCGGATTCTCAAAAGACCGGTCTTTGCGGTCTAAACCAGTTCTTCCCGAGTCGGTTGCAACTGGCAAAAGACCGACTGCAACCTGTATTGAGCTGTACTAGTTACTGGTAGTTACAACTTGTGGCTACAGCTACTCTATGGATGTAAATATATTGTGGTCCTCGTCACCAAGAAGACAGCGTGAACGCGTCGTGGTCGCCATCCTATCGTCGCGTGGTCGAGTCGTCGTCGTCGTCGTGCTAGTGGTTGTCGATAGTTCGATGTTGCGGCCGAAGTCGCAGTCGCGCGTCGTCGTCAGGGAACCGTGGTTGTCGAATGTGTTGTTGCGGCCGTCAGTCGTGGTTGTTGATGTATTGATGTGCGGCCGAAGTCGCAGTCGCGCGTCAGTCATCGGGAACCGTGGTTGTCGACGTGTTGTCGCGGCCGTTGTTGTGGTTGTTGATGTATTAATGTTGTGGCTGTCGTCATGTCATCGTGGTTGTCGACGTGTTGTTGTTGTGGCCAATCGTTGTCGTTGTCGATTTGTTGATGTTGCCGCCGTCGAGGTGTCACCGTTGTCGAGGTGTCATCCTTGCGGCTGTCGATGTTTTGTCGTCTTCGTCATCGCTGTGGTTGTTGACGTGTTGTTGGTGCGGTTGTGGTTGGGGCTGTCGATGCAGTGTTGATCTTGGTGTTGATGGTCGTGGTTGTTGGTTGTTGATGATGGCGCGTTGTTGTTTTGAGGCCAAGTTTGAGGCTGTTGTTGTTGAGGCCGGTCTGAGGAATCCAAGGAGGAATCGATGTGGCGTTGCTGCAGTCAGCCTGGGTGTCGGATTGGTGGTCGTTGTACGGAGCCGAGTCCATGTGAGTTCATAGGCGGAGGGGATCCTGCAGGATTACAGAGGGGGAACAGAGAAGCCGAGTCCGGAGCGTTCGTGATGGCGAGAGCCGGTGCGAAGGCGAACTGGACGAGGGCGGGAGCGACTCGGAACGAGATGAGACGAGAGTGGGAGCGAACGAGACGAGACGAGAGCGGGAACGAGATGAGACGAGAACTTTGCTGAACTGATCCTTTGAGTGCCCGCGGTAGGGCCCGACTTCCGGGATAAGCACACAGAGCTAAAGGGGGAAAACGATGGCGACTGGGCGCTGTTGTATTCAGCAGAAGTAAAGAACTCTAGCTACGTCAGAGCCAAAGTAGGGAGTAAGGGAGCTTGGATGTAGTGTAAGAGAAAGGTGGGGGCTGAATCGAGACAAGGAGATGGCGAACGATAGGGGCCGGTGCCGAGGCTAACGACCACGGGCATACAACTTTACAAAGACCAAGTCAGTAACGTATTAGAGAACAATAAGATCGAACCGCGCCTCTGCCATAGACAATGGAACGGCGTGGCCGAGGTGATCGACGAGGGCGAAGCGTCTTGACAGCTTCAAAGGAATGGGTCTTGAGATGGGCGATGCGACGAGCCGGGAGTGTTGAGGGACAAAGGACTGACAAAGGCGACACGAGGCGCGGAGACGCGCGGCCTGTCTATGGGCGACGGAAGTAGAACGACAGAGGTAACAAGCGGGAGGAGAGAGAGAGAGTGTGTGTGTGTGTGTGAGGGAATGTGATCGATGGGGAGCGATGAGGGGCGACGCCGTGAGAACCCGAATCCGAAATGGCAGTGAGTCACGCAATGCCAGACCAAGGTTGAAAATACCAAAAATATATGATTTCGGGGCCAGAGCCTGAGCTATCCTTACATCGTACTTCGCATTTGGTCATCGTTGTCAATGCTGGCGTTGTTGGATGGTTGTGGCTGTAAAGACCAGTTGGGACCGGTCCCAACCGGCCCTGTGGCGGTTCAGCCAAACTTCAGATTCCGCGTGAACCGCAACCAGTGCCACTCCAAAATAGGAAGGACCGCAACCACAGGTCCGGTTGCAACCGGTTGCAGTCCGGTCTGGTCCCAGTCTTTTTGCAGTTCATAGGACTGGACTTTCGAACACTATATGTCTCGCCCATCAAGATTCCGGTTATTGAACACGTTCCTTGGGTGCAGAAGAACATTCCCATTCCCACCGGTATTCTCAATCAAGTTATTCAGATCTTTCGGGACAAGTACGCCGCTGGAGTCTATGAGCACTCGGACGCCTCTTATCGATCTCGCTGGTTCTGTGTGAAGAAGAAGAACGGCGCGTTACGCCTCGTTCACGACCTCCAGCCTCTGAATGCTGTGACTGTACGAAACTCTGGAGTCCCTCCCCTCGCCAATCAACTCATCGAAGCAATGGCCGGACGCGCGTGCTATAGCATGCTGGACCTGTTCGTCGGCTATGATCACTGCACTCTCGATGTCTCCTCTCGCGATCTCACCACCATTCAGTCTCCCATCGGCGCTCTTCGTCTCACGTGTTTACCTCTGGGCTGGACTAACGCTGTCGCCATCTTCCATGAAGATGTCACCTTTATTCTGGAAGCCGAAATCCCTCATGTCGCCTGGCCCTTCGTCGACGACTGCAGCATCAAGGGCCCGGCCTCGCGCTTCGAAACGGAAGACGGCGGCTACGAAGTCATTCCCGAAAACCCCGGCATTCGCAAATTCATCTGGCAGCATCTCAACGACGTCCACCGCATTCTCCACTGCCTCAAGTGCACCGGCGCCACTGTCTCGGCCAAGAAGCTTTTCGTCACTGTGCCTGAAGTCGTCATCCTCGAGCACAAGTGCAATTACAATGGATGCGTGCCTGATGACTCCAAGATCGCGAAGATCCGGGACTGGCCCTCGTGCAAGGACATTACCGACGTCCGAGCTTTTCTAGGCTTAGCTGGCTACATGCGGATCTGGATTCGAAACTACTCCGCTATTGCTCATCCTCTTGTCAACCTCACTCGCAAGGGTGCCCTTTTCACCTGGGAAGAACAGCACGAAGACGCCATGCAAAGCCTCAAAGACGCTATCATTAACTCCTTGGCCCTCATCTCTATCGACTACACTACTGATCGGCCTGTTATCTTGGCTGTCGACTCGTCTTGGCGCGGAGTAGGCTGGATCTTGTCTCAAGAATGTGCTGATGGAAAACGACGCCCTTCTCGCTTCGGCTCGATATCTTGGAATGAGCGCGAGTCTAACTATTCCCAGCCGAAGATCGAACTCTATGGTCTTTTCCGAGCCCTTCGCGCCCTTCGACTTCACCTCGTCGGCGTCCCCAACCTCATCGTCGAAATGGATGCGGTTTTCATTCGCGGCATGCTCAACAACCCCGACATCCAACCCAATGCCGTCTTCAACCGCTGGATCGCCGCTATTCTACTTTTCAACTTCAAACTCGTTCACGTTCCTGCTGAAAAGCATCAAGGCCCGGATGGACTCTCAAGACGCGAACCCGTGGAGGGGGAGGATGACAATGAAGACGATCCTGAGGAATGGATCGACTACACGCTTGGACTTGGAATCTGGGCGACCTCTACGCTAATGACCCTCACAGACCTCTGCATCGGTAGAGTTGCGAACTACGTCTTCACGGTCCCTTTGAAAGAAGACCAGGCCAAAGACCCTTCTGTTGAGCTTCCCACCCTCCGCAACTTGAAATTCATCAGCTTGGACGCTGAACTAGACGACATCCAGTCTTATCTGGAAACCCTCAAGAAGCCTTCTCATCTCAAAGACGACACTTGGGCAAAGATATCCCACAAGACGAAGTGTTACTTCCTGCAAGACAGACATCTTTGGCGACGCAACTCCACCGGCCGCGACCAGCTGATCATTCCCCGCCCTCAGCATTACTACCTCATTCGCGGCACTCACGACAATCTAGGCCATAAAGGTGTGTATTCCACGAGGCGCACCCTTATCGATCGCTTCTGGTGGCCTGCTCTCGATCGCGACGTCAAGTGGTACATCAAGACCTGTCATCAGTGCCAACTCCGACAAACCACTAAAGTCCGCATTCCACCCATCGTCCCCATTCCCGCTCCCCTCTTCCGCAAAGTCTACATCGACACTATGCACATGACTTCGTCTGGCGGCTGCTCCTACATTGTCCAAGCTCGCTGTTCTCTCACCGCCTGGCCCGAGTGGCGCGCCCTTCGCACGGAGACTGGTCAAACTATAGGCAGGTTCATTTTCGAAGAGATTCTCTGTTGCTGGGGTGCTGTGGAGGAGATCGTCACCGATAACGGCTCGGCTTACATCGCAGCTCTAGACTGGTTGGCTAGCAAGTTCGGCATTCGACACATTTGTATTTCGCCCTACAACTCCCGGGCGAACGGCATCGTAGAACAGCAACACAGGACTATTCGGGACTCTCTGCTTAAGGCTTGCGAAGGCGAGGCTTAAAAATGGCTAGACGCGGCACCGTACGTTTTCTGGGCAGACAGAGTCACCACCCGTCGTTCGACCAGACATTCCCCCTTCTTCATGGTTCACGGCGTCGAACCGATTCTCCCCTTTGATCTCACTCAGGCGACCTTCCTCGTTCCCAACCTCACCACTCCACTTTCCACCACCGACCTCATCGCTACCTGATCGCGTCAGCTCCAGATGCGTGAAGATGACCTCGCTCGTATTCGAGACGACATCGTAAAGAGTCGACTCTCGGCTGCTCATAGTTTCGGGCGACATACCACCCAGACAGACGGAACCACCCCCACATTCACCCTCGGGGACCTGGTCCTGATCCGAAACTCTGTAGCCGAGAACACTCATTTGCGTAAGATGAAGCCTTGTTACTTCGGTCCCATGGTTGTAGTGAAGAAGACTCGCAACGGAGCCTACCGCCTTGCTGAGCTCGATGGCACTGTGTCGAAGCTTCGTTTCGCCGCCTTTCGTCTCGTCCCTTACCACGCTCGCTCATGCTCAGCCATTTCCGTCACGCGTTTGCTGGATTCTGAAGACCTTGCCGCCCTCAATAGCCCCATCGTAGAACCCGAAGATGAATTGACCGGGGATGGTCAAAATTTTTAACCCCCTGGGAGGTGTAACGGTAGCTCGGCCTCTGAGCGCGAAACCGGCCATTTCCTTCCATTTCAGTTTCCGCTTATTCGTCACTCGTCACGCCTTATCTCGGCCATCGCCACCAACTCACCTACTCGTCCTTATTCTCTTCGTCTCGCCTCGTTCCCATTCTTTCCTTCTCCCATCGTGTTTCCTCGTCATTCCTTGCCTCGTCGTGTCCCCATCTCTCCCGCCCTCGTCGGACGCCCTTCGATCACCCACACCTTACCAATGTTGGGTTAACCTCATCTCGAATCACGACGCCGACTGCCTCAAGCCTGCCATGCGTTTATCACCCACCATTCTTTGATCATTCTCTCCGCCTCTATCACGCCAACCACGTCTTCACCCTCGGCCGATCGACTTCACGTTGTCGTGCCTCAAGCCTTGTTCTTTCATTGGATCTTTCTAGTTCGCGCTCTCTGTCTCGGGCACAGGCGCACCCATATTTCTCTTGATTTTACTTACCATTTTCTGACCGTTCTTTGTACTCGTAGTGCATGTCGTCGAGATCTCCGGCGCTGTCGTTTGGCCATGCGCCTTTCTTCACCGACTCCCCTACTTTACTTGTGACTCGTGTTTTCTGCCTCGCGTTTGCCTCGCGTTTCCACCCATCGACTTCCTCTCTACCTACGACACCCTGTTTACCTTTTTCCCACTTTACACTTACTTCTCACAAGTTTCGACTTCAACAATTTCGGATTGCATTTGCCTTAGGTACTGACCAGATGTATAAAGGCTGTCATGTTCGTGCTTGAATGTATCATCGAATTGTCGATTCCCTTCTCATCCTCATTCAATCTCTCTCTCTCGTGTGATTTGACGACTTTCGAGGTCAGGCCTAAGTATAAGGGCACCCGACTTGTCGTTCTCATCACGCGTTTTACTCTCTCTCTTTGACTTCAAGATCGACTCTCTTCTCTTATTCGCGACTTCGTTCTACTAACAGTCTCCTCTCAATTCTAGGTCCCCTCTTCACGATTGTTGTTCCAACCTTCGTGGAAGACTTCTTCCTCTCGTTCGGCTCGTCTCCTTATCTCTCCCCCTGTTTCGTTCGACTTTGTGCAACCGTCTCGCGCTTCCTGAAGTTCCCTTACTCTCGTGTCTCCGACCTCCGACTTCTCCCCTTTTCGACTCCTCGTTTTTCCACCCTTCTCCTTCTCCCGACCGAATCCGTGCGTGTAACGATCGTTTCATACACGTTCCGGTTTCACTTCGTTCCCGTGGTGTAACGTCTACCACGGACGTATGCCTGACTTAGGCCTCTCGGGGTGTGGCAAATCTAACGGAGGGGTAGAAGAGGCGGTTGACTCTGCTCTGCGGATAGAAAGTAGGATGCGGGAATAACTCTCCTCCTAGTCCTCGATATCCGTGGATATCCTCGCCTTGCTGGAGTCCTGGGGGTGGGCTTGGTGATAACTCGAGTTCGTCCCACTGTGGGTGATCGATGGTGTATAAGACGCAGTATGGAGACGCCACGCGTTCGTTGAGGTATAGGAAGACTTTATGACAGGTAGCGTCGATGGGATAGTCCACTGTCCACGAAGGGAACGTCGGGATAAGTCACAGGGGACCCCTTGGTCTCAGGGGTATGCTGGACGACTCACTTAAAGGGGGAGATCCCTATAGAGCGAAGGACAGATGGTGGTATTCGAAGAAGACCAAGATAGCGTTTCTTGGTCTTCACCTTCCTCTACTTATACAGGTACTCGCGGGCTTTCAAGCACCGCTCCAAGAAGTACTAGCCTATAGCGTAAGTAGAGCAAACCCTAATACAGCTATCCTAGTATGAGTCACTTCGAGTCATGATCTGATCCGCTTATCGTACACAATCACATGTGCTGGAGCTTACCTGGCTGACTGATCCTTACAAGTCCATGACGATGTACTGCTGACGTGGTGTCATACCCTGACGTCAGTGTCCACTTCCAAGCCAAACGTAACATCACCCCCTTTTCACGATCGGGCCCCAGACCGACCACGCTCTAACACCTCCCTGATGGTCGCTATGCGTTGCCCCTCTTCCGCCCCCGGCTGATAGGAGTCACGCTCGTCTTCGATGCGCTTGATGGCGTTGGCACGTTGAAGGCGGATTACGCACTGGCGGCGGGTGACCCCAATCTTCTCCAACTCCTGTATCTTCTTCTGCAACTCCGCCTCCTTGGCGGCGTACCCCGCCTGGAGACATCAGTAGCGGTGTATCTCCGCCGTGACCGAGAGGTCTTTCATCCCTAATAGGGCGGCATCTACGGACTCCCGATAGCTGCTGTCCTGATCGAGGAAGATCAGGTCGTCGTCCGTGTAGGTGACTGAGGGGTTGTCGTAGTCGGGGGCGGCGTGCACTGACTTGCCATACTGCTGGTCGCTGCCCTGTCTGTAGGTGAGGACGAAGGGGTCTGCCGTAAAGACGAGCTGCGTATACCGAGCTGGGTGCAACCGGCCCTGAGCGTCGCGGATCTGGAAGGGAATGTAATGTACTCCCCTGTTGTGTTGGTACCTGTGGGGTGGCGGAGTCTCCACCCGAGATCGGGAAACTGGACTGTGTTCCTCCACCTGATAACGGCGGAGCGCGGGTCGATGAGCCTTCGGAGCACGCATTGGTCTCCCGTCTGTGGTGCATACCGGCGGGGTTTCGTTGTGAGTAACTGTGAGGTGATTCCCGTACGTGATGTGTTGGTTGAGGGGGCAATGCTCCTCCGACAGGTACCGGTCGTAATTTCGATCCTCCAGTACTTGAGTTTGGTCTTGACGGGATGGAGGTCGTGTCGGGATATAACCCACTGGCGAAGGGGACCGTGTATGTATGGCTGTAGGGCTTGGCGAAGGAAGAAGGGATGGGACGGGGGAACTGTGACGACTTCCTGCTGGTTGAAGGGGCTCGGGAGGCGACACGGGTGATAGTGTTGCGGCGTCCTGTATGATGAGAGTGGGTTGGACTGAGATGGGGAGCAGGTCGTCGAGGACATAGTGGACTTGGACTGGGGATTGGGACATGAGTATGAGGGATGTGGAATGAAGGGGATGGGGACGTCTCTTGGGTTTTCCCTGTGCTTATATGTACTTCTCTAGCGGGGTTTAAATGTTTGAACTCCCTTATCGCTTCATCAGCGAAGACGTCATCCTTCGAGACCCATTGATTATCGGAGTCCGGGTATCCGCGCCACTTTACCAAATACTGCAGTTTCTTGGTTCTGCCGAATCGCCGGGAGTCTAGAATCTTCTCGACTTCGTATTCTTCTTCGCCTCCTACTAAATCCGGCGGTGGGCGCTGATAGTTGGGGCCATGTGTGGGAGTCTCGCGATAGGGAGTCAGAAGGTCTATATGGAATACTGGGTGGATGCTCCACTGCGTGGGAAGTTCTAGACGGTAATTGACTGCGGACATCACCTGGGTGATCTGGAATGGTCCATGTCTTCTGGGCGCAAGCTTCGTGGTTGGTTGATTGGTGCGTAGATGACGTCCTTCTAGCCACACGAGGTCTCCTATTTGGTATTTGGGCGTACTTCGATGTTTGATCCAGCTTTGCTGTGCTTTGATCATCAGTTCCTGGGCGCGCGTTCTAGCCTCTTTGAATTGTTTGATCCGTAGCGCTACTTGGGGAATCAGGGATGGTCGATCGATCCAGTCTGCCCGTGGGTTGTACCCCATCAGTACTTGGAAGGGGGATTCCCTCGTGGTTTCACTTGGCCAGTTATTGTGCATGAACTCGGCCATTGGCAGGTATTTTGTCCAATCGTCTTGTCGTTCGTTAACCCAGAACCGTAGGTATTGTTCTAGCCATTGGTTGGTACGTTCCGATTGTCCGTCTGTACGCGGGTGGTAGGCCATGGAGATGTTCTGTTCTATGCCCAGGATCTTGCACAGTTCTCTCATGAACTTAGAGGCGAATCGAGGGTCTCGATCACTGATGATGCGTGCTGGTAATCCGAATCAGGAGAAGACGTGTTTTACGTACAGGGCTGCCGTGCCTTCCGCGCTTATCTCTTCTAGGCAGGGGATGAATATTGCCGCTTTTGAGCAGTCGTGGTCCGTTACTGTCAGTATGGAGTCGCAGCCGTCTGCTTGCGGTAATTTGGTGATGAAGTCCAGCGCTATAGTTTCGAATGGGGTTGCTTCCGGTTTTGGGAAGATGGGGTGCAGTGACGCTCGGGTAGGGCGGTTGTTGACTTTGATCCGTTGGCAGTCTGCGCATCCTTTGACGTAATCCTGGGCTTCTTGTCTTAGTCCAGGCCACCAGTAATATCGCTCGATCATTTTGATGGTTCGGCTGATCCCCGGGTGTCCGTGAACTGGGGGGTCGTGGTGTGCTTGTATGATTCTTCGTCGTTCGTGTTTGTCTCCCGTGACTACACGTCGCCCTTCCTTGTACCAAGTTCCTTCTATTTTCTTTAGGTGGTGGGGGTCTGTCCACTTCTTGATCGTTTCTTGGTTCTGGACGTATACCGGGTTGTTCGGCTGCATTTCTGCTACGGTGACCGTCTCCCCCGTGCGGACTGGGTCTTCTGTCGTGTCGATCTCGGTTGCCCTGACGAAGACGTGGTCCGGGAGTACGACGACTTGTTCGTTGTCATTTTCCCCCTGGTCGTAGTCTGGTCTTCTAGATAGGGCGTCCGCTCGTCCGTTCGCTGTCCCTTTTATGTGGTGAATCTCTATGTCATATTCTGATAGTTCGAGTACTTCCCTGGCTACTCGTCTACTGATCTTTTGGGGATGTCGCCAGTACAGCAAGTTCATGTGGTCGGAGAATACTTTGATCTTGTGTGGTGATCCGGCAAGGTATTGTCTCCAATTCCATAGGGCTTTCACGATAGCGAGGAGTTCCAGGTCGTAGATGTCGTAGTTCCTTTCCACCGTGTTTAGTGTACTTGAATAGTAGGCTATAGGGTGCCGCTTGTTGTCCTTTCCTCGTTGAAGCAGGACTGCTCCTACCGCGTATCCTGAAGCGTCGACTTCCATCTCGAACTGTTTGTCTAGTTCCGGGTGGGTGAGTACCGGTTCCTCAGTTACTAGCGTTTTAAGTTTGTCGAACGATTGTTGTTGTTCCGTTCCCCAGTTCCATTCCGTGTCTTTGCGTGTGAGTTTGTTGAGTGGTCGGGCGTGTGTCGCGAAGCTTCGGATGAAGGCGCAGTAAAAGTTGCAAAAGCCGAGGAATGATCGCACCTCTTTAACGTTTTTTGGTGTGGGCCACTCCCGTATTCCCGCGATTTTGATAGGGTCCATGTGAATCACCCCCTTTTCAATGATTACCCCCAGGTAATCGAGGGATGAAGAGTGGAACGTGCACTTTTCTGGTTTGAGGAATAGGTCATGTTGCGCGAGTAGATCTAGGATGTCATGTACTGCTTCCATGTGGGCTTGTTCCGTGGATGAGGTGGCTACGCCGATGTCGTCCATATATACTCGAATGATGGTGCCCCGTGTTTCATGATATTGGATGAGGGGTTTGAATATCACGTTCATCATCGTTTGGAAGGTGGATGGGGAGTTAGTCATTCCGAAGTACATGACCAGTGGCTCGAAAAAGCCGTATTTGGTTTTGAAAGCTGCCTTTTCCTGGTCACCGTCTTTGACTAGTATGTTGTTGTACCCCCATCGAACGTCGAATTTAGAGAATATCCAACCTCCGCTTAGATCTGCGATCAGTTCTGGTATTAATGGGAGCGGGTATTGGTTTCGTATGGTCCACTTGTTGAGGGTTCGATAGTCCTGTACTGGGCGAAGCTTCCCGTCCTTCTTTTTGACGAAGAAGAAAGGTGATGTGTACGGGGATTTAGAGGGCCTTATGTAGCCTTTTGCTGTTTGTTCCTCCAGGAATTCTTGCAGTGCTTGATCTTCCTTTGGGCTTAACGGGTATACTTTACAGTCGAAGGAATCTGGTGCGTCTGGTTTGAGCTCGATAGCATGGTCCCAAGGTCTTGATGGTGGAAATCGTTGAGATTCCTCTTCGCTGAATACTCTTGCATGTCGCTGGTATTCCTTGGGTATCTCCTTCTTTTCCGTGTATTGTTGCGCTGATATTGCCATGTCTGTAGCAGTTGTTCGTAGATGTACGGGGGTCGTTTCTTCTTCCAGGGTTTTGAACGCCTGGTGTTTGTTGTTGTCGACTATTTGCGTGATTAGTCGTCGTAGTTCTGCCATATCCAGGTGTTTTTTCGGATTTATGGCCCTTATGACCACTGGGTATTGGTTGGTATCAAGGGTCGCCGTTGCCCATTGTATCCTTGGCTGGAAGGTGGCTAACCAGGGGTATCCCATTATGAGGTCTTCCCCCCCTACGTTGGTGATTAGGAAGTGGATATCTTTGAACTTCCCGTCAGTTTGTACATTTAGATCGACGCAGTGGGTGATTTTCCCTCCTTTGTTGTGTGTCCCGTCTATGTTCCATATGTTGCAGGGTCGGTCTAGTTCTTTTGTTCCCAGATGCATTCTTTTGACGAAGTCTGGGTGTATAAAGTTGTCGGTGGCTCCAGAGTCCACTAGTGCTTTTCTTTCGGCCATGAAGTTACTCATTTGAATCGAAACTGGAATGTGCATAGATCGATAGCATGTTATGAACAACGAGTTACAATTGACTGCCCTCACCCAGGCCGTTGGGTTCAGGCGCTTGGAAAATCCTGGCTCCCTGCCATATTCCTGGCGAACATTTCTCTTCCCTCCTCTGGTAGCTCCGCGATCCTCCCCATTATGTCCTCAACCTGTTGTTGGGAGGTGGACCCGCAACTGATGTGTGCGGGTTCATCGAGGTCGATGAGGGATTCCCCTACTACGCTTTGTGGAGCGGTGGGTACTTCCTCGATGTAGGCGCTCCGCCCTTGTGGTGGTCCTTGGCGCGCTTGGCGAGGTTGCTGGCATTCTCGTGAGAAGTGGCCTTTCTTGCCACAATTGTAGCAAGTTACGTCCCTTGTGTTAAAAACACCTCGTCCTCCTCTTCCTCTGGTGAGGAATCCTCCTCTTGGTGTGGATGGGGGTCTTGTGTAGTCCCTCCATTCTTGTGCGTTGTTGGGGTTGGCTTCCTCGGACCCTGCGACTCTGGCGCAGACTCTTCCTGGCATAGTATCCATTGCATCGGGGTGGTTACGATATTGCTGCCACCCAGTTGGCTGGTTCTGCCGTTGGGGTGGTTGGAACCTCATGGGTTGTTGAGTTGTTCTAGGGCGTTGGGCTGCTTGTTGTCTTCCAAACCCATCGACGCGTGCCTTCATGTGGAGGTACCGCTTCTGCTGTTCTATTACCGCCGTTTTCCATTGGTGGTACATCTTTGGGCTATGGAACTGGTACGCGTTGCGATAGAGGTCCATTGGTATGCCTCTCGTGAATTTGTCGAGTACCAGGGGGTCGTCCAGTCGGTAATCAGCTTGTCGGACTAGTTTTTCGAATGAGGTTACATAGCTGTCTATGTCACTGCCCGTCATCTTGAATCCTCGGTCCAGATCCAATCTGGCGCGTTCTTGTTCCATGTTATCCCGGAACTGTCGCTTGAAGGCTAGTTCAACTGCCGTCCATAGCCATGGGTCGCTTTTATCGGGTCGGGTTTCGAGCCATTTCTGCGTTTCAGTGGTCCATTCATCCACTAGATTTCCTTGGATGTATGTGAGGAACATCATGGCTTTGATGTACGGCGTCTGCATGCTTCTATTGGCCGCGTTGACTCCTGCGAATCTGTTCCATTGCACGAGGAATGCTTGTGCCTTGTCTCGGTCGCCTGTGAATATGGGGGGTTCCTTTCTGATGAATTTGTCGGTGGTATGGGGAATGCCTGCGAATCCAGTGGTTGGTAGAGGTGGCCCCGTCGTCCCCTGGGTGATCTCCTCCTCCTCCCCCTCCTTCGTCTCCGGGGTCTCCTCCTGGTGGTCCCTCTTTGGAGGTTTGTTGTGTTTGTTCTTGTAGGGTGAAGAGCGCTGTGCGCACTTGTATGGGTTCTTGAGTGATAGTGGTCATCATATTGGTAGGGATGGACTTAGCAATTTGTTCCAGGAATGCCTCGTCTGTTTCGTTTGCAAAGATGTTAATGTCCTCCAGGTTACTCGCGAGTGATGGTGATTGTGTGGGGGTTTTGGGTGTTGGAGATCGAGCTGGTTCTTCCTCTTGTCCATCTATTAGGCCCCACTGATCTCTTGTTACTACGTTGTTGACCGTGATATCGAGGTTGAGGCTGGTGGTTGCAGGGTGTGTGATTTGGTATTTGTTGTGGAGATCGTCCCACTTGATCTCGGTCCAACACATGTTCTCGAAGTTGAACTCTACGGGTATGATCTGCTGATGACCCTGTCGGTTATAGTAATAGGTCACGTAACCTGGGTCTTCTGCGTCGTCTTTCCAAAATGCGGATTCTAAGTATCTCTTTGGTACGTTTCGTTCTCCTCTCCTGGTGATGTGGTAGGGTCTGAACGGGTACCCAATAATCTTTGGTTGTCTTGAGATTGGCCACGGTGGATCTTGGGTCTTAATGTAACGTCTACCATGGACGTATGCCTGACTTAGGCCTCTCGGGGTGTGGCAAATCTAACGGAGGGGTAGAAGAGGCGGTTGACTCTGCTCTGCGGATAGAAAGTAGGATGCAGGAATAACTCTCCTCCTAGTCCTCGATATCCGTGGATATCCTCACCTTGCTGGAGTCCTGGGGGTGGGCTTGGTGATAACTCGAGTTCGTCCCACTGTGGGTGATCGATGGTTGTATAAGACGCAGTATGGAGACGCCACGCGTTCATTGAGGTATAGGAAGACTTTATGACAGGTAGCGTCGATGGGATAGTCCACTGTCCACGAAGGGAACGTCGGGATAAGTCACAGGGGACCCCTTGGTCTTGGGGTATGCTGGACGACTCACTTAAAGGGGGAGATCCCTATAGAGCGAAGGACAGATGGTGGTATTC